>JAINUG010000009.1:174627-774627 GCA_029706075.1 Aldrovandia affinis | reverse complement strand
CCTTACCTCCAGACACTCATCACACCCTACACCCCGGGCAGACCCCTCTGCTCTGCCTCCTCTGGCAAACTGACTGTCCCATCCCTCCGGGCGCCCGGCAGCTGCTCCTCGCGGTCTCGCCTCTTCTCTGACCCCTCGGTGGTGGAACGACCTTCCGCAATCGGTCAGGACCACAGAATCACTTGCGATCTTCCGCAAGAGACTCAAACCCCACCTTTTCAGACTCCACTACCACTTAATTCTGTACATCTACCCAATTGTCATCACCACTGCCTACTTGCAATACATATACATATGTATCCCCGCTGACTCCTCATTTAAAAATGTTTTATTAAAAATGACTAACCTTTTCCTTCCCAGTGTTACAGGTATGGTATGCAGCTGCCTGCAACAATGTCTATCACTGTATTACTGCACTGATTTCGTAGGCAAACTATGATTGTTCTTACCATGCATTAATGCACATCTTGTAAGTCGCTCTGGATAAGAGCATCTGCTAAATGCTTAAAATGTAATGCAAATGTATATAGTCAATCACTTTATGTATACGTTAACAATTTTAAGATGGAATTTGTTTCAAAATCCCGATTAGTTTTATAAAGGTTTCATTCATTTCTCTGGTAATGAGGAGTAATAGAAATAACCCCCACGTGAATGAAAAAGAAAACATTTGAATAGACTTGCAAACTTAAACCCTAGTTCTCACTAGTTTGAAGCCGAGACATTCCAAGTTGATGCATCTTCTGAAAATGAATTAAAGAGTGTGACCAAGGGCAATATTGTGGCAATATACAATCTGTACTCTAACAGACAGTTACTAATTGGAACCTCTTGTAGTTAAAAAGCAGAGAGGATGGAAGTAACGCAGGAGTTGTGTATCTTGTGTGTCTAAAGAATCTGTGGTGATACCATGGCTAACTATATGTCATCCCGCGGCACTCCTGGACACTGTTGGCACTGGTAGTCAGGGTTTGATTCTGTACTGTGGAGCATGGCACTGCACAAAGTTCCAGTGCTCCAGCTGGATGTGCTACCCAAGAGCCACAGATGACAGCTAACAGGGCTTATAGTATATATCCATTGCTGGTACCTTTTTCCAAAGTAACATTTTAGAAGAGTCAGAACTATTCAAACTAAAACACCCAGTCTTGATTATGGCATTTTTCTGTGCTTGCAATGATACTGTATAGCTCATTTTTATATGGCACATTATAAACTGTATGATTCTGAAATGATGATACATCAAGGAAATATATTGTCTTAAAAGACAGAAACCCCTTTTCAGGGTAACAATGACTAATCTATGTACAAATGTTTGTATAGGTTGTATGGGCTGAATCAAGTTGTGTTTGAAGAGCAATGATGATGGTGCAAAATTTGTTTAGAAGTCTGTGACATGCTGTAAATTGTATTGTCTGTGAATTGCAGTGGTATTGTGAGAGAAGTGTGGGTAAAAATTATGTTGATTGAATGAGTACACCAATAACAACATTGGACTACTTCTTATCCTTTTTGGATAAGACAACGATAGCCTGTGAAATATTCATTTTTGACAATTTGTGTCCACCCTTTTGGATTTTGACTTTATTTCATGAACACACGAAATATGAGAAAATGTAATTTGATGCAGTCGTTTCTATGGGAGACCACTGCTTTTCATGCCAGACTCAGAATCATCAAAGGTACACCTCAATGGGGAGGAACAGTGGGAGGCCCGAACCCTCTTGGCCCCCCATCTCCTCTGAGAATGTTCTCCAACAAAGGTGGTCATGTCACCCCCTGATCCTTTTCACTTGGAATATCATTGGATTCTGACTTGCTGCCACTTTCAGTCATAATGTTGGAAACAGAATGGCAAAGTATTGTTAGGACCTCATCCTGGTCAGCTCGGTCACATGGTCTTTTTGAAGTTACCTGGGAGTGACAGAATTGTTGATACTATGAGGAAAGTAGCTACTTACAGTAGCTTGCAGCTGGTCACCTGGGTACCAGGAGAGAGCTACAGATACTGGTAGTATTCTGAAGTGTTCAGTTGTATGTATGCCATAAATGTGTGTTAGATTAAAGATAGACAACACTTCATGACTATGTATACTACCAGTCAAAAGTTTTAGAACACCCCCATTTTCCATTTTTTACTGAAATCTAAGCAGATCAAGTCCAGTGAATAACCTGAAATGGTACAAAGGTAAGCGGTAAACTGCCAGAGGTTAAAAAAAAGTGTCAAGTTTAAGTGTTAAGCTGTTCTTGAAGCTGTTGTGCCCTGAGCCGCCTATCACACAAGCTGATGACTCTCAGAAACTTGTCTTGTGATTTTGTTGTGGCTTTGTGTCTGCCAGACCTCTTCCTGCCAGTTTCCTCCAGTTTCCAAGTGCCTTTTGATGGTGTAGAAAACTACTCACTGCCAAAAAATTTACAATATTTTATAGTGTTTGGTAACCTAAAAAATGTTTTAACCTCTGGCAGTTTACTGCTTACCTTTGTACCATTTCAGGTTATTCACTGGACTTGAACTGCTTAAATTTCACAGGAAAAACTGGAAAATGGGGGTGTCCTAAAACTGGTAGTGTACAGTATATAGTCCATTCTCTATTAAATTATATTATATTTATATTTTGAGAAATGACTACATAACAGGCTTCTCTCAGTTTAGCGCTTCCATAAATCTTGCAGCTTGTTTGTAAAGTTGTTTAAGTGTGTGTAAATATCCTTGTGAATAAAAATATGATGCATTATGGGGTTTTTTTTCCTTTCTTTTCAGATTGCATCATGTCAGCGTAACCATGCCATGTGCAAACTACTTTAGCAATGCAAACATGTACTGTTATGTGAACACCTACTTCAGAATCTGAAACAAAATTGTCCAGCAAACAATGTTATCAATTGCTTTTATGGAATACTTGCAGGAAATATTTAAAATGTTTAGAAATTGAAGTACATAAATTGGCCAGTGCATAAATATGTAAATATGGAAGCACATAAATTGGCCAGATGGCATAACTTTTATGACAGTATGTGATAAAGAGTTGAGAGCATCCCTCTCTACAAGTTCAATATTTTCACAGACATTTTACTTTTCATATTCCACATTTTGTGGCTCCTTTGATCGCACTGTACAGTAAAACAGTCTGACTCATGGCAAAGTGCTTTGTTGTTGTTTTCTTTGCTTAAAACGTAACGCAATCACAAACTGCAATGTATGATTGATATCTCCTTCCCCCTAAGGAAATGGGTAGGCAAGAAATGGGAAGGTTGTCTGATATTTTCTGGCATTTCATCTAAGCCCAAGGGGTCAATTTAATCAAAATCACAGTACAAAATCGCATCCACAAAATGCACGCCGCTTTCCCTCATGCACTTTCCTTTCTGCATTATCATTGCAAATCATACCGGCTGCAAGGTCACAGCACCTTTTGTGTGCACACATTGCTCACTTTAAAGCCGGTGATGATACTCAGAGTTGATTTCCCATTGGATAACGTTTTGTCAGCCCAAACATAATCCCTCTCGTCCCTATCCAGCACCAATACATTTCAAGACATTGCCATATATGCACCATTTAGATACCCCGGGGCACACAGATTTAATACCCCATGTACATTGAAACAAATAATTTCAACCCACATATTCATCACACTGCTGTTAATGTTTTGATGTTTTTTTTCTGTTTTGTATTTTCCTTTTACAGTAGGCATAATGAATGTAACTTTCTCAATGTTCATAAGTCTCAACTGTTCATTGTTACTTTTCCAGGAAAAAAATGGCTGTAGGAATTGAGAAAGCTGAAAACCCAGGGATATTATGACAAGAGTGTGGTGGCACCTGTACTCTTAATTGACCTGTGATATGTCAATACTTTACAACATGCGCCACTTTAATAAAATCGTACTGCACTGTGCATGGCTTCATTTCAGATATTGTGCGCTCACCAGTCAGCAGGAGTTGCTTACTTTTAATAGGCATATTAATCGCTTGATGCCTTCATGTTCTTGATGGCTTATTGGCTAACCATAAAGTTCATGTAAGTGTTACTGTAAAGTAGCTACTGTATTTCAACAGGATTTTTAAGCAGAATTTACAAGGAGAATTAAAACCACACTGAACTCTGATTCACCTGGCACATACACCCCCCTGGGATATTGGGTGACAACAAAGGCACACAGACATTGCTGTGACAAGCCATTCCAACCTTTTGGGACCAGGTTGTAATAGGAGTTCAAAAGGACAGTCTCATTCCCGGGTTACAGAAGTGAGAATCGAGTGTTTTACCACCCAATAGAGCAAGGATTTCAATGAGGATGTACTGCAACTACCATGCATACTGTAGTGCCCCCATGGGGCAATAGAATTAGGTGAAGTTATCTGTGAGTGTGTGTTTGTGTGTGTGTGTGTGTGTGTGTGTGTGTGTGTGTGTGTGTGTGTGTGTGTGTGTGTGTGTGTGTGCGTGTGCGTGTGCGTGTGTGTGTGAAAGAATGTGTATTCTTGTAGTAATAACATGTAGTATGAACGTGAGAAAGTTCAGCCATTACTCATTAACACTAAACTGTCCAAACTGTATCTGTGGGTATACATTTGTACAATACTACTGTATTACGACACAGCTCATTCAGTACTTCTTAAATGGATATACTGTATTTATGAATGCAATTTTAAACCCACACCTGTGCAGGTGTGTGTTTATTGATGTGTGTTTGATTTAATGATAACGGTGTAGTAAAGAACTCACAGGTTTTTGTCCGTTGTTGTTTTAGCCCACATTTTCATGATAAGCTGTTTACTACACTGTTCGGGATTACCTCCAGAGTGTGGGGTAATCCTGAATGACGCCATTTTATTTCTGTAGCAACAACATACTTAAGGAATGATGAAAAGTTAATAAAAAGATTTTGGACTTTTTTGAACTTGGACTTTGTAGTGATGTATCAATCTTAGAAAATCACGGTCTCGTTTTGTTGTAATTAACCCCAAAGAAAAGGTGTTCAGGATTACCCCACTCTCCCCTACAGCTAAAATGTTATTTCCCAGTTTAACATGGAAGGCCAAATGGTAGGATAATTGTCCATTGTTACGGATTCTGTCGATTCTGTCTGCCAAGAGAATCATATCTTCTTATGGCCAGGTTTTCAAGAAGATACAGTAAACCAAATTACAATGATTCAATTTAACTTCAAATTTTAGAGCACTGAACTTTTTTCCTTTACTTAAATATCTGACAATCACAGCTGCCCATTTTTATCGACGTGCCTTTACCTGTTTTATTTATTTATATACACTGAAGGGTTGCTCATTTTATATCAACATTTCCCACCTCTTCGAAGAAACTATTTCACATGCTCTTGGTTGATTTTTATTTATTAGTGTTGTCTAATATGCTATATGTCCGACACATGATCAACGGACCGTCAACGGACATAAACACTGCGATGTCATTCTTCTCATGTGCCTCATTAAGTGGTAAGTAATTGAATTATTAACTGAGAAGATTGTCGCAATTAATTGAATGATTGTTTGACACATCGCTTGATGGTGGAAGACTGAGATACATGCGAGATAATGACCCAATAATTTATCCGGGTCCTAATTATAGGCCAATGGTTGAGTTGGCTTGAATCGCCGCCTTCATTTGGAGCCCCAGCAACAAGAGATAATGATTTATTATAAGTAGTAACTGATCATTATTAGACACAACCCTGGAATTTTTGTGGGCTTATGAGCCAAGCAAGTGATGCTAATATTTGGCTAACAAATGATCTACTAGAAAGACATGCATTTTTGTAAGGACCTTTCAGGTGATAAAATGTGTCAAAGTTTGTAGAAGCTTCAAAATATTCCCTTCTTACCTGTTTTAACACACATATTTTCTTGTGTGTTCTTATAAATCTCATGTATCAAAATTCTCTAAACAGGGAATTCAAATGATCATCTGTTTTGAATGCTGCATACTCAAACATATGCTTTCTGATTGATATTAATAACATTGACCTGATTGCTGTTATAAGATTGATTAAAACATGAAAAGCCACATAGCTGTTTGTTGTCAGAGAACCTCCAAACCAGTGGCAAAGTCTGAGTGGACAGCAAAGGGCAAAATAATAACAAGGCACTTGAAATTAATGTAAATAAAGGAGTATGCCAACAACTGTGAATTACTATTGCCTCTGTAATTGAAAACACATGGCAGTCAAATAAAACAACACAGTTTTAGTCAAGGTCATGCTTGTATGCAAATGTAGACAGGACAGCAGTGCCAGGAAAACGTTTAGGGAAAAATCATTGGCAATACTGTATGTTTATTCCCATAATAAAGATTGTTCGTATGCATATAATCATTTAATAACAATTCTGAATTTAGCTGACCTAATTATTTTGAAGTACCATTGCCTAAATGTAACTTTTTTAAATCTAACTTTTACACTTGGTAAAAAAAACACTATGTAAATAATCAGGAATATACCAACTGTGTTTATCTGAAGATAAATAATACATTCTCAATATGTGAATTGTGTTTCTGCACTTTATTCAAATATGAAAAAGCTTCTCTCACTTTTCTGTTTTGATGAATTCTTTTTTTATGGCAAGATACACATAAAAGGGTGTTCCTCTTTCAATTCCTGCTATTTTTAGGTTTTTCATTAGAAATGAATGAAACCTCTGCTCCCCGTGTCATTTGTGACATTGTCTGATTTAATTAGCCAAGCCTTTGCTCTCAAGAGGCTCACACGACCTTTGTCAGAGCATCAGGTATATATACTGCAAACACTATATATAGAGAGACAAAGCAGTACTTGATCCTGCCATGCCAGGATAAAGTACATGGCAACTCTAGGTAGAATAGTAGTTATAGAATTAGCAGTGCCCAAAAGACAATTGTTACAATTGTTGACGAGTTAACCAAGGGAGTTCTGTATTGGTCTGCTGGGATTGTGGTGGTGCAGACTAAAATCCAATTGGTCATAGTATTATCAGTCAAGACAAATGTTCTGCAAAAGTGAACTTGAAAACCGACTGAGGCAGTTCACTTTGTTATTACCGGTAATTCAGTGTTTATGCCACAAAGACATTGGCTACCTTTTTAATAACAAGGCTGATACACAGAAGGGACAATTGGTTTGGTGAGTAGGTGCTCCAGGCTTACCTGTGCACTGTATGTTTTGTTTCGTTTGTGTACATACCCGGGTACATGTCGACTGGCCTTATGTCTCAGCGGCAGAGGACAATTGAGGATGCTTTCCTTGGGCGGTGACGTCACCCAGACTTTCTCTCGCTGCTGAGGGTGTCTATTAAGATAAGCAACACATCACATCCTGCTCACTGTGTATGTGGTGGAAAATGGCGTGCTGCTGTTGATGCCACTGCCTGAAACTGCTAGGTATCAGGAGCAGCAGTGTAGTGTAATGGTCAGGGAACTGGGCTTGTAACTCAGAGGTTGCTGGTTTCGATTCCCAGGTGGAGCACTACCGTTGTACCCTTGAGCAAGGTACTTAACCTGAATTGCTTCTGGTAAAATATCCAATAAATGTATTGTATGTAAAGAAATGTAAACTGTGTAAGTTGCTCTGGATAAGAGCATCTGCTAAATGCCTAAAATGTAAATGTAAATGTAAATGTAATGTATCACAACCAGGTCCTGGAGTTCCAGTGAAGTGGATGCTGGAAGTGGTGGAGGCAGTGGATCAGGCCTCGGGAACAGTGGTGAATTGTTTCACTTGTAGGCGAGAGCAGGACATGCATTTTTGTAAGGGCCTTTTAGGTGATAAAATGTGGCTAGGAAGCAAAAACTGCAATGTGTGTACACCGTTCATGTTTTTGAATTGTGCTATTTTACTTGTGCGTGTCTATGTTGCAAGGGAAATGTTATTGCATTGTGGGTGGTTGCTGGGGCTGGTCATTGATCACTTTCAACACATGACAACTGCATTCCTACGTCACACAGTAGACATGCAGGTCCTTTATTTTGGTTCCTTTATCCAAAATAAAGGAAGCACCAATATAAGGGGTCTTAATAGGGCCTTGGGTGTTTGGTGTTTTGTTGATGGTGGTGAAAAGGCTGTCTCAGGCACTGCTCCAGAATCTCCCATAAGTGCTCACTCGAGTTGAGATCTGGTGACTGAAGCGGCCATGGCGTATGGATCACATAGTTTTCATGCCCATCAAACCATTCAGTGGCCACTCGTGCCCTGTGGATGGGGCATTGTCATACTGGAATAAACCATACATTTATCTCTGTGTAAAGACAAAATGTGTGCACCAGTGTGCACCTGTCATAAATAATCAGGCGAAATACCTGCAATAGAAATGGCAGGCACATGGGCGGCATCTGCAAAGAAAGAAAGGGAGGATTATTAGCCTAAGATTTAAATCACTGCACAGCCATCATATCAAAGCCATCATAAAATCCTTGAGATTTTTAACATGCCCAGAGTGTGGAATCTCAAACAGGCTCTCTCGCTTTTAAACTTTTATCAGTGTCACCTCCTCACCCCAGGGGCTATGTTCACATTTTTTCTATTCCTTAAAAGAACGAGGCAATGTTGTGGGAGAGAATATTAAAACGACGCACAAGAGGATAACCTTTGCCTTCCTGTGCTTTTAAGATCAGTGAATTTGTTTTTGCTTGAAGCTTATCATTTTTTATCCACAAAATCATATACAATCGCATGCAGATTGTATGTTTGGTGTTGCATGTAATACACCCCAACATAAAATATTTTGGCAGATATTATGTATTTTATATGCATTTTGCACAGATACTGCATTGGTAAATACCATCACTGAGCTAGTCTTTAACAGGTCTTTAGAGCAGGTCTTTAACAACTGACACAATTAAATCTAACTTTGTGTGTAAACATTGCCACAAAGACCAGAGTGTCCCTAAGTTGTTGGCGGAATTTGAGATATGCTGTCAGCAATGTTACAGGAAATATTTGTTACAATGTTACAAAGTTTTTCTGAAAACTCATTGGTACTCTGCACCTGTGCTTTATCCACTAATCTAATACATTTAGTTTTTCCTTGGAAACAGATGAAAACTGCATTTGCTTTTCTTTCCCCCAGCAATTAACTTCCCCCTATTAATTATCCCAATTCATTTTTCACAGTTTATTACAGGGTGCCAGCTTTACATTTGGCTGCAGGGAAGTATTTTGCAGAGGTGAAATTTCTGGCTCATTTTTGCATATGAAAAATGATACTTTCCGCTCTCTAATAATAGATTGTACCGAAGAATCACCCACTGGACTTAGGCAAGGTGTTACCACTATGTTCGGGGCAACCATAGGGGGTCGGGTGTGATCAGATGAAAAATGAAGATGTCCCAATGCAGTCACCCGACAAGGCCCTCCCACCTGCTTCTGGTGATGGGGTGGGGGCACAGAGCAGATTCTATGGAGAATTCCATTTCTGCCTCAATATGTGATATGAATACACCCATGCCACCAGGAGCAAACAAGAGCATCCGACTCCAGATAGCAACTCCGTCTCATGGAAGAAGTGTGGAGGGATTTGCTTTGATGAGTGGCACTGGACATAATAGTTTATTTAACCACGCACGATTTCATCAGAGACCAGGAAGAACGTTCAGATAGAGCTGCACGTCGCAATGGAAAACTGAGCCCCCCCCCCCACTGTAGTATGCAAGATTTTCCACAACAAACAAAGTGGAATAAAAGAAATACATTTAACAGCAGAGGTGGGTGTCTGACCCCTGAGTAAAGAGTGAAAATGTAATATTTGCCTGTTAATGAAGAAGCTGACTCGGGACACCTCTATTAGTTGAAGTGCTGACACTTGACAACAAGTGACAGGCCATGACTCACCCATGGTGAGAGCAGACAACAGGGATCCACACGTCTGGAGAATATTGCCTTAGCTGATTACAAATATAATACAAATTATACAGGAGGGGAAAAAAACGTATCTAATGGAAACAAACTCGTGACAGCGTTGTTGTCAACGCAAGCCTTTATGACCATGTAGTATGCAGCCACTGCATTCGGTTTATCTTGACTTGAAGCAGACAGCTGAAATATTGGGCCAACTACAGTGCGACACAATAATAGCAAATAACACACCAGAACCAATTAACAAACATCAGTTAAAATAGTTGTAGAATCAGTTTGGTATTGCCTGGAAGAACTGAGACCACTAAGGATGAGTTGATACACAAGGGGGCTAAGAATACTCAATTTCCAAAAAGTAGTGGGTCAGTTCAATATTTTTTTTCGTTGCTTTTTTAAAACAATTGTCTCCCCTTTCTTTTCTCCCCAATTTTGGATTGAGCCACACACGCAAACACAAGCAGTACTGCAGCTGATGCAATTTAGAACACCACAGGTGGTCCAACTTGTTACAACTCTGATTGGACGAGAGGCATTCCTCTCACTGACGACAACTCTAGCCATGTGGCCACCTGGTGCATTGTTGACAGGAGCTTATGTAGCAGTAACCAGAGGAACCCGATTGAAACCCACGTTGATTTAACACACTCTACCCCCTGCTGGAGCAAAGCCAGTTTTGTCCTGCTGCAGCAGGCTCTAGCAAAATAATAGCATGGCCCAGGTTTGTCAAGGCTACATTACCCAACATGCACTCCTGCTGAGCACCTTCTACCGACTAAGCCCCTTATTTGAGAGACAATGCACAAACCAGTTTGAACAGAGGGATTTAGACATGCTCCCTTGTTTCACTTTTACTTATTTTATGTGTCACATTTTTTATAATGATAAAAGACAATTAAAAAAAATATTTTCAAATGTTAGTGAGAGTAAAGTACTCATTTTGCTAAATGTCAAGGTCAGTCATAGGGTCTTAACACGATCCTCTAATTAATCCATATGTAGTTATGCAAACATAAATGCATTCCCATCCCTATTATTATCTTCTGGAAGAAAATGATGACATTACGTAAACAAATTAGGCAGTCAAAGAAAATTATATGATTCTCCTAAGCATCACTGTCCAATCACTTAACTGTGGCACTTCTAAATGAGTCCACTGTTGTTTATAAGGTCACATAATTAGCAATATTGTCTCTGTCAGTGTGAAATCAAAGCAGTTAATTGACTGTGGAATAAATGCATCTGTCTGTGTGAGTCTAGACACTGAATTTTAAGCCATAACTCACATATGAATACAACAAAACAACCAAGGAGCTTGTAGAACGAGTCAAGGATAAAGTATCGGAGACCCACAGAACAGGAGAAGGCCTTTCAGAGCCACACAGAAATCCCTCTGTTGTTGTGAAGTGGAATATGCTTCATAACACTGTCACTGCCCAGATCCGGCTGCCCTTCCACACTTTGAAAGATTGATAAAGTTCTCTTTATGGGAGTCATTGTTTACAGAGCATTCTGGTACCAGCACAGAGACAGCCTGTATGGGAAAGTAGAAAGGAAAACACTCAAGTTTGTGGCATCACCAGATTTTCTATAGCATTACCGTTTAATCACTTTGCCGTGACACCCCGACATTAGGCACAAGCCCCACACAGACATGAGGCAGAGGATAAAAACAAAAAAATTGTATTTTCTTCATAAACACAGTTTGGAAAGTTAAATTTGATGATTTCTGAACTTGCCAAACTCTTATTCATGGGTAACATTTAAAAAGTAACCTGCTGCATAGGGATTTCCACCAGAAGCACGTAGATGATGGCAGCTGAGTATGATCCCTCCAATCACCTTGGTTAATTTAACTTATAAAACATGATTAATTAAAATGAATTAAAATAGGTAGTGCACAATGCATTAGAAAACTGTAAGGAAGGAATGAATTTGCATTCAGGGATGATTTCACAACAATTTGAGTGAGAGAAGAAAAGTCACCAGACAAAAACAAACTTCAAAAGAGCATGAAATGGAAGCGCTTCCAAGCGAAATTAAAAGCCAGTTGCAGATTATTAGAAAAGACTTCTCGTATTTCAAAGATGAAACAAAACAAGCACTGGGAACTGAATCAAAATGTAAAGGAGGATATAAAAAGGATATCAAGGAGAAAGTTGAGGAGGTAGAGGAAAGAATGGGTCACAGTGTTTCACGAGACAATAACCCACCTGTTGAAAAAACCGAAAGACATGACCAGCAAAGTGGACTACCAGGAAAACAAATCACGCCAAAACAGCACAAGGATTCATAACGTGAAAGAGGGTGCTGATATGGCTAGATTTGCAGGGGAGCTGCTGGTGGATAAATCGGGGCTGCAGCAAGAACGACTGCAGATAATTCGAGCCCGCCAATAAACGCGCGGGAACTGCTACAGGTGCCCGACCTCGGTCCGTCTTTGTCTGCTTCTTCAACTTGGATGCAAGACAACAGGTCAAAATGTGCGTGGGAGAAAAAGGAAATTACTTTCCGAGGCAACCGTCTCCACTTTGACCAAGACTTTAACCTCAAAGATGTAACAACAGAGATAGCATTTGCGCCAAATGAGAAAATACCTTCAGGAGAGACCGGTGGAGTCTTATATAATTTATCGGGCCAAGCTCAAAGTTTTTGAAAAGGACGGAACTGACATTTATGAGGACGCCCAAGGTGCGGGGAAGGCCCTCGGGCTCCAAATTCCGAGGGGGCATCAAGATGATTCGGATGAGAAGTTAGCGGACTTGTGGAAAAAAGAAGCATCTGAGGGAGAACTGCAATGACAGGAATGGAATACATTTGAAAACTATGTAATCCTGAAACTGTCTTTTTTAGCTGGATGTTTTGAGAAATTGTTTATTGTATGTAACCTTAATGTTTATTTGTTTTATGCTGCCCTCTTGGCCAGGTCTTTCTTGTAAAAGAGATTTTTAAATCTCAATGTGACTACCTGGTTAAATAAAGGTGAAATAAAAAAAGATAGTGAATCTCAGACCACTGCGCTCAGGGGGATAAGACCGGGAAAGACTCTTTGTTTTGAATAATTGCATAAATTGAACTTGATAGACTACAGCTGCAAATGATTCTATAAAGCCTTATATGAACGTTTACATTTACATACATTTATCCAGAGCGACTTAGAAGGTGTGCATTAATACATGATATGATCAATCATTAAATGTTAAAATGGCAGAGACATGACAAACAAGAGGGAATGGGGAGGAACGTAAGGAATGATTGGAAAAGGGGTTCTTTTCTCTGTTTAACTTTTGTGTGTGGGAATTGTATAGTTTTTTTTTTCCTCTTCATAGCAAACAACATAACGCTAGAGAGTGAAATAATCCTGCTATGCCTGCAATTCCATAGACCTATGAGGGGGAGGCTAAAAAGGGCGGGAAATAAATTGACCTTGATGATAAAGATTATACTGTATATTATCGTTAAATTCATTTCGAATTTAGATTAAATGTAATGCTTTAATGCTTTTGGTATGTTATTTTTATTTTGCTTACTGCTCCTAACCTCTCATTGTGCTCTCATTGTGATATTCTATTGTCTTTACAAGAGAAGGGCCCACACTCTTTATGGGCCCTAGAATCCATGTGATGAAACACACATGGAAAACCCCAAAAAGGGGGGCGTTTTTTATAATCAAATATATTTTTCATCTTTTTCCTAGGTTTATTTCTTAATTTTAACTTCTATCTCCAGCTTGCATTTAACAATTCTAAGTACATTAAAATACAGATGTATACAAGGACAGCACTGAGAAAAAGCATGGGCAACTGAGAAATAACAATGAAACTAAAGCAAATTACACTTAAAGAGTACTAAGTGGACCAGTACATGTGGGATACTACATGAATTAAGGAGGACATTTACTAAGGAGAATCCTAAAGACCTAGACACTTAAATGTTAGGGGAAGTTAAAGTTACTTCACTTAATATAGATGGTTTAAATAACCCCATAAAAAGGAGAGAAATCCATGTCAAAACTGGAGAGGGATGGGGGTGATATCATATTTCTTCAAGAAACTCACTTATCTAAAGAGGAACATAAAAAAGCAGAAAAATTGGCAACTGCACAGGAATTCCCGTCTTCCCGCCGCTCGGCAAGGAGAGGAGTCGCAGTAATGATAAGAAATAACGTCCCCTTTCACTTTGAAAAAATCTTTGCCGACAAGGAGGGGAGATACGTGCCAGTGAAAGGTAGGATGGAAGAGACTGAAATAACACTATTAAATATATATAATCCACTTGAACAAGGAGCCAAATTCATATCTAAAATGTTAAGAGTTGCTTATTTTAGAGGCCAAAAGGCTTAACCGTTATGGGAGGTGATCTAAATCTTATCAGGAATCCCATACTGGATTGTCAACATAAAGCATAAGGCAGAGAAGACTGCAGCGACACTGTGTACGGCAGACTCTGAGCTTGGCCTTATAGATGTTTGGAGAATTCTCCATCCCAAAAAACGGGTACACATATGATTCTACAGTTCATGATAAATATTCAAGGTTAGTTGTAGCAGTGTGGGGGGATAGGATAAAAAACAGTTGTGTTACCTTTGCTGAAGGCTTTTGGAAACCTATAAACAATGTATAAATCAACATTAAATATTAAATATAAAACAATTTAATTAGTAATAATTATTGTCAGTCAAACTTGAGGACAAATGTTGAATGAAGCCAGGCCAATGATCTGAAGCACAAAGAAAGCCACACCGGAATGGTTTAAAAAGAAAAAAGTTAATGTCCTTAAGTTGTCCTGTGAACTCGGTCCTGTGAGTTGGATGTATTTGAAAAGTTGTGGAAAACGACAGGACTGCAGACCATCGATGATCCCCAAAATATTCAAGAGAAGTGTAGCAATTTTGCCAAAAAGAAAGGGAAAATTGGTTCAAACGGAAACAGGTACCGAGCAAAAGCCTCACGGCATTAACATAAGCCAGAAGTGCTTCAGCTAAGCACTGACATGGGGGACTGAATTCCTATGCAAGCAGTATTCAGTTTATATAGTTTGTGTTCAGGCTATTATGACATTCAGTCTCCATCTCATTTAACACTGTTATGTTAAATCATTAGGTCTTAGAGCTCAATTAAAAGTGCATTATTTTCAAAATGTAACTGTCAAAATGTATTAATGAAAGTGTAAAAATATGGGTAGAATACACTGCATGTATTTATATACACATACTGTATACAGGTTACTGCCAAAATGAAGGAAACACTTGAATAAATGAGGGATACTGGTGACTCTGTTATGGGGTGCATTTTCCTGACATGGTTTAGGTCCACTCAACCCCTTAGAACACATTCTGAGTGATCACCTCCTATGTTGCAGCATTTCAGTCCTGATGGGAGTGGCCTCTTGATTTCCAGGATGACATTGCCCCATCCACAGGGCATGAGTGATCATGGAATGGTTTGATGAGCATGAAAATGATGTAAACCATATGCCATGGCTGTCTCAGTCACCAGATGTCAACCCAATTGGACACTTATGGGAGATTCTGGAGCGGTGCCTCAGACAGCGTTTTCCACCACCATCCACAAAATACCAAATGATGGAACTTCTTGTGGAGGACTGACATTGAATCTGTGCCAAGGCACATTGAAGCTGTTTTGGCTGCTCATGGTGGCCAAACGCCCAATGAAGACACTTTATTTTGGTGTTTCCTTTTTTTTCTTCTTTTTAAAATATATTTACCTATTTGTAAATGCAGTATCATCAGACTAAGAAAAAAAGAGTAACTCAATGAGGTGAACAAACTGTGGTAATTGCAGTGAATTTAACTCAATGTGTTAACGCTAGCAACGCAATTTTCACAGGATCAAGACATGATTGCTTGTTTCTCTTGGGAGGATTGCAGTGGTCTTTTGAGATGTTTACCTGCTGTGGTCTAGTTAAATCCCTGTTAATACAGTGCTTGTTTTATAACAAACGTGACATTTGTTTGTTGCTCAATTAAAGGAGAAATGTTTGACTTTTAGTGCCTTTCAATTGACCTGTACACCCTGCGGGCTTAAAATGTAAAAGATACACACAAAATGTCACAGCTGCTATTTCCCTGAAAGTTAGAATCTTGTTTTCACAGATTTAATTAAAAGGCCAGTGTTGTATCACAAGTAGCCAGATCTGCAACACAGAAAATATGTTTTCATGGTCCTTCATCTGGTTTGCAATATATAAAATATGCATCATCTGAAGTTGAAAAATAATTTTGGTAAAAAGTTATTTGTTCAATGTCATAGCTACACGTAACTGCCAAAATAACAGAAATTCCAACATAGAGTGTCTTAATAGGATGTTGGGCCACCGTGAGCCACCAAAATGATTTCAGTGTGCCTTGGCATAGATTACAGAACTCTATTGGAGGGATGCAAGGCAATTGTTCGGTGAGAAATTCCATAATTTGGTGTTTTGTTAATTGTGGTGTGGTGTGGAATCTCCCACAAGCATTCAATTGGATTGAGATCTGATGACTGTGATGGCCATGGCATATCGATACATCTTCTTATTTATTTTTTATTATTATTGTCTTTTCTGAAATTTTCCCATTTTTCTCCCAATTTGGTAGCCAATTTAACCCTCTATCTATTTCGATTCACCCTCCCCCACGAACTTCGCCACCCATATCCCAGGATTAAGCCAATTCCTCAAGGCCAGCGATGATCCACCTCCTCCTATCAGAGGCCCCCTAGTTTACATCTTTTCATGCTCATCAAACCATTCAGTGACTACTTATGCCCTGTGGATGGGGCATTGCCATCCTGGAAGAGACCACTCACATGAGGATAGAAACACGTCACCATTGGATGAAGTTGATCACCCAGAATGGCTTTGCATTTATTGCCATTTACCTTGCCCTCCATGCAAATGCATCCCACACCATAGTAGAGCCGCCAGAACCCTTCACTCTGAGAAACAAGCATTTGAGCCTGTAGGTTTCATTTGTTATGTGCCGCACATGCACTTGTCGCTTGCTGGGAACAGGGTGAAAGATGACTCATCTGACCATATTACTTTTTTCCACTGCTCAGTAGACCACTGCCTATGTTCTTTGCACCGCTTCACTCGCAAACGTGCTTTGTTAGATGTAATAAGAGGCTTATGCACTGGAACCTCACGATAGTATGCCTCTCTGTGAAGTCCTCAAGGGACTGTTCTTGATGAAACTGCTCATGCCCTACATTGATATTTGCAGTCAGCTGATTCAGAATTGCTCATCTGTTTTGCCTTGAATCTCGAACCAATGCACAGACATGACGGACGAGGAGTATGTACTTTCGTTCTCATTCTCCCTTTTCCCTTTCCCTCTGACTTCCATGCCAAAGTCATTTTAGCTACTGTTAAAGTTATGGCTAAACGTGCCAAACGTACACCAACAATCACCCCACTTTCAAAGTCACTGAGATCTCTTATTTTAGCCATGGTAGGCAATTGGGCCTGCCCAGAATTGTATACATGACTCTAAGAATTATGGGATGTTCATTTCTTAATTATCTCAGGAACCACATCTGCGTGGAAGCACCTGCTTTCAATATACTTTGTATGCCTCAATTACTCAAGTGTTTCCTTCATTTTTGGCAGTTTTTTTTGCCCGTATCTACCTGTTGTCTGAGATTGGGGTAGGCCAACTTATGGAAAGTTGAGTTATTTAGCTATTTATTCAATAATATCAGAAAATAGTTAAATATCTCATTTCATGGATATGAAGTGCTTGTATTTTTGTATGTTGTAGTCTTTAAATAAAGGTCAAAAACTGTTAGCTACAGCCATTTCACTAATCTACATGATGGAATGCACTCCCGTACCTGGCTCATTATCTGGTTTTAATTATTTTATTCATAATCATAATAATAATAATAATAATACATTTAATTTGAAGCGCATTTCAAGGTACCCTAGGATGCTGTACAGTATCAAAATTGCTCAAACTAAAAAGCATTTTTATTTTTGTATATATATATATATATATATATGTCTTTTTTTATGTTAGTTTTGATTTTAGTGCAACAGTAGATTCGTGAGAATAAAAATATTTAGCTTGTTACATAATATGTTGTTCCTGTAGTAGGGATGAAACAGGTCGCTTGGGTGCACTACAGTGCAACCTTCCGGTGTGCTTTATAACTTCTACTAAATAATACAATTCTTATTTCTTAGTCTTTGTCCTCCCCTTCTGTTTCAGTACAGAAAATTGGCTTTAGATATTGCATGCTGAAAAAACATATATAATTTATTCATTGGTAGATGCTCTTATCCAGAGTGACTTGCAGGACCATCATACCAGGAGACGAGAAGTGAATATCATAGAAACTGCCAGAAAAAGGGCCCGGGTGCAGAATAAATATATAATGCGTAACTGTACCATGGAGGTTTTTATACCATTTTTCTCATTTCAAGTTTAGATATTGTGATCGGCCTGGCAGGTAAAGCTGGTGGGATGTGGCTAAAATGACTCCATCTGCTGGCCTGACTCCTGCAACACACTCTCCTGAAGGAGGAACTGACTGCCACCTGGGGCCAACTGGCTACCAATCAAGCAGAAACAAAAGGGGTCCTGTGTCTTCACTGGAGGAAGGAGGAAAGGAGTAGAGTTTTGCTGTCTTGGACAAAAGAAAAAGGCCTGTGAAGTCATGTGACCAGCCAGGTTAGGAAGGCTTGGTGTAAGATATTAGTTCCCCCAGAGATGAAGCAGGGAAAATCATGGCTGACCCCTCACACCCCGGCCACTCTCTCTTCCAGCGCTTCCCCTCTCAGCGGAGACCGAGAGTGAGAGCCCTAAAAACCAGGGGCGTGTTTAGGGGGTGGCCTAGGGTGGCACATGCCACCCCTGGAATCTGATTGGCCACC
The DNA here is from genome assembly GCA_029706075.1 of Aldrovandia affinis. Classification (NCBI taxonomy): domain Eukaryota; kingdom Metazoa; phylum Chordata; class Actinopteri; order Notacanthiformes; family Halosauridae; genus Aldrovandia; species Aldrovandia affinis. The sequence goes on along the minus strand of JAINUG010000009.1, from coordinate 755,914 downwards.
ACAGGTGCCACCCCAGATGCTGCGGGCGCAAAATTCAGAGGGGCACAAAAAAAAACACAGTTAGGGCAGCAGTCCTATAAATAAATAATAAATAATAAATGAACGTGTCTCAGCTTTTTTTTCTCGCATACACCCCCCGGTCAGTGCCCCACTTGGGCCACCCCAGTCAAAATAGTCTGGACACGCCACTGCTAAAAAAGGACTAAACGCCACCTGAACAACTTCTTTCCCCAAGCCATAATTTTCCTAAACAAAGACCCTTCCTCTATCCCCCCCCTGTTCACTTGCACACTCTCACTTTAACTGTGCCGTTAACTGTGACTTTTACTCTGCCCTTTTGCACACTCTTGCACCTTAACTGTGTACATAACCATTATCTGTACTGCATTTGTATATTTGTATTTGTATATTAGCACTGTACTGTATTGTATTGTATTATATTGTGTTGTATTGTATTTTTATTACACAATTTTTTTTTCTAAGCTCTTGTTACTGTTTTGGTTGTATGTTGACACCCTTGCACTAAGGCAAATTCCTTGTACATCGTACTTGGCGAATAAATAATTCTGATTCTGATTCTGAAGAGAAGTTTAAGTTAGTTTCAAGGACTGATTTGCCCAATTGCGAAGAGATATTCCTGTGTTTTGAGTCCATTTTCCCGTTGAACTGCTGGTCTGTCTCTTGCAGACTACTGTCTATGCACTACTCCATGTAACACCTACGTTCACATCCGGTGTGATGATACAGCATATAATACAGACTGTTTGGTGTAGTCTCACTATTTACCTGACTATAACAAGTCAGATGTTCATTGGGTGCAGTTGAGATCGAGCAACAGCAACAGTTGTGTATCGATAGGTCAAAACAACTCCCAGCCCAGCATCTCCTTACACCCCAATACGATCCTTTTGGAAACACCCTGTGCCAACCAGGAGAGGACAGGCTCCCCCTTTAGTCTGGTTCCTCCCAAGGTTTCTCCCTATAATTTCCACCAACTACCTTGTCACTGTTGCCTGGGGGTGGAGGGCTAGGCCTGGGTTCTCTTTTTTGTGGTGGTGGGGGTGGACTGGCATGGTCAAATAGGCCTGGCCTCATCCTCCAAACATTCTCTGTTTGTTAAAAATGAAATGTTTTGCAAGATCCAAAATCAAATTAGAGAAAGAAAAAAAGAAATCTGTCCAGTTTCCTGTTACTCTTGGTGAATTGACCAAATTGAGATATACACCTTTCCAAGAGGAAAGGGAAGACTCACCTCTGCCTTATAATAGATGAGGCTCTACAGCTGACTGAAATATTTAATGCAATACATTAAATGCACACTTATACTATGCACAACCCAACTTAGAGCAGAGCAGTCTGCTTCATTGGTTAGTTTCTGTATTTGCTGTATTTCATCATCCATATTAATTTGGGAAACACCCTCAAGTAATTTATATAACACACTATATTTAAAATGCTATTCAAAATGTGGCATACCACATGATGACACTTGATTTAATGTCAACCTTCTGACCAAAGTCCATGCACAAATGATTATTAATCATTTATAAAGCTGTTATGGCATGGTAATAAAGGTGTCATGCATGCTTAATGAGGGCATGAATTTGAATTTCCTCACCGATAATAATCAATCATCACTAGGACCGCAGATGGTCATTATGTCCTAATACGGCTAGCACCAATGCCTCCTCCAGTGCCTTCTTCAGCATCTCATCAAGAGAATGAAGATCTGTTTGTGGGAGCTATTATTTCAGCATTTGTTTCTTATCTTACTATAAAAGGAAGATCCATCGCCCATTGTACATATTATAATTGGTTAATTAGTCTGTTTGCTAAAACACCTCCATGAAGTACAAACAGCAGAGTGCAGAATGCTGCAAAAAGTCATTACTCTTCCACTTCAGCACAAAATTGCAGAATTATATGTCACACAAAAATCATGCCAGCGAGTGTTAAATTCTCAGAAGTTGGAAGTAATGACCTTTCGCTAAAACCACTTGATTAGAGGGCCCCACAAATATTGCTTGTCAGACACACATTAGTGAGCATAGCCGACATCAAGCCCCTCCACCAGACACTTCAGTTGCTGTTTTTCTTTCATCTCCAGATGAAGTCACGGTATTACAGTCTTCCGGAATGACAGCAAAGGGAATGCACATACTTGTCACTTTTTGTGAAGGCAGTTTGTCTTATACATTGTACACTTTCCACAATGCAATAGTATGGATACGTACAGCTGCTGCCAGCTATTTTTCAGACGAGCCCCCGACGTGTGCTAATTGCGGATTGTTTTCCGTGCCAAATAACCTAGGAATGGGGCTGGCATAATTAAGACTCGGATCAAGGTGAAAATGGGACGCAAAACACTTCAAAGCATTAGATTTTGAACAATTGTTTATTGTTATTCATAGCACGATGCTCAGAGCATGCGTGGGCAGTGGTTTAATGCTTGGCCCATTAATGTTTCACTTGTTTATTTTTAAACCACCTCTCCCGAGAGAGAGACCGGTATCTAAAATACCTAATGTACTTTATGCAACTGATGACCCATTTCTTCCGATCTTGCTGACACAGTTCTGGCTGAACAAAAAACGAGCTCTTAACCAATTAGAGGCCGGACGGCACATACATAAGGAACAAAATGAGGCATTGCGCTTGAGAACGTGCTCTTTTGCTGCGAAAACAGCCTCCTGCGTTCCTGCCCTCCTGCCCTCCACTACACATGAATGGAGCATAATCAGTCCCCTGGCAAAAACCCAGTTTAGGTTTGTTTTGATTAGATACATTGCAGCTGGATGAAATTATGGCACGTGATTAATAAATATATAGGAAACATCGTAAAAGGTAATGGTTCAAGTGTCGTCGTTAAATTGTGCATTTGTAATTTCATCGATTTTTCTGTTGAGAAATATTTTCCTTGTTCAAAGTAAGAGCTTAGAATGTTGCCAAGTAAAGTTGTTTACCCTAGTGACTCCCATAGCTCTATGGTCCTTTAAAATTATGCAAAATTGGCAAGTTGAAGTTAGCTTGATTATGGCATGTTATTTAGCTTCTTTGTTTGTGTATGTGTTTTCTACATGACCCTAAGGAGGCAGATAATTCAACGAAGGGCCCGGATTCAATCAATCAATGTTTGTCCTAAATTTTCACTCTCAATTAAATGCAAGTGCTGTTCTTTTTTCAATTAATTGTTTTAGTGATCAAATAACTTACAAAATAGTGAGAAAGTAAACCAATTTTGGAATTTCATAGTGAAAGTTAAGGCCAATATTGATTGCATCTAAGCATGACTATTTTCATATTCATTATTTATTTGCCAAACCCCATAATTTTCAAGATTTTGGTAAACACTTGCAGTTCCCCACAGGGTTTCACTGAAACACAGCATTGACTGAAACATTTTAACATCACATATAAACCCATGTATGATCAATTGTGTCAGTCAAAGCAGTGAGTCTGAAATGTGATGTAAAAAATGAATGACTAAATGTGTTCTAAGCTTCAGCAGTGAAAATTGCATGAGCACTTTTTAAGATCTCTTATCTGCCATTCATTCTTTGTATAGTAACCTGTCGTTGCATATTTTCTACCCTTCAATTGTAACAATGATTTATTGATGCTTATCTGCTGTAAAGTCTCTGCATGTAAATGAGGTATATGCACGTGTTGTCATGAAATTTAAGTTATTACATTTCAATGTAATCAAATTACTGTGTGTATCCTACACAGAGATGTCATGTGGGAAAGAAATAACAAGGTATGGCAGCAAGCTCATAGAAATGCATGTTTTTTAGGCGAACCTACCAGTCATACTCCCTCACATCACAACTTCAGAAAATGATATTGCAGTCGGAAGATACACACCACAAACAACTTTGGATGGATCCCTTTGATATCCCTGTGGAGTTCTATTTGCCTGTCGGAGTCATCAGGCTTACATCTCTTAAAATGTTGTTTCCTGCGTTGAGAACCAAAGAAGCTACAGTGTACAGCATGCTTCCTGTCAATCATAAAGAAGTTTGTGTGATTAATTTTACATTACATTACAGGCATTTAGCAGACACTCTTATCCAGTGCGACTTACAGTTTACATTTCTGTAAGTCTGTAAGTTTAAATTTCTTTACAATCCATTTAGACAGCTGGATATTAACTGAAGCAATTCAGGTTAAGTACCTTGCTCAAGGGTACAACAGCAGTGTCCCACCTGGGGATTGAATCTGCAACCTTAACGTTACAAGCCCAGTTCCTTAACCATTATACCACACTGTTGCCAGGTTAACAGCGTTTTTCATTGAGCCACCTCTCATACAGTCGGTTGACATGGAGGTTAGGTTAGCAAATGGCTTAGACCTGGATTAACATGTAATTAGTTAACGTTTGTACTTGCCAAACTGTGTTTATGAAGAAAAAAGTCACTCTTGCATTTGTTGAGCATTGAGTGCAAGTGCGTAGCCTTGATTGCAAATGTAGGGGGACAAATATAGATTGGAGAGGCAAAACACCCACTGCTTCCTGCACTCGGTGCACATGCTTACTACACTGTGTGTGAATGTCCACCTTTTTGCTCTTTGTTTTGGTCATCACTTATAAATCTAAATCTCACCTCTTCACTTTCTATCCCTGTCCCCTCTCTGTCTGTGGCCAGTACCTGCTGCTAGTCCTATAGTGTAGTATACCTTATACAATATTCTTATTATTGCAAAATAGTGTATATGTGCTTATAAAACCCGGGATTGTGGAATTAATGAACACAAACTCATACCTCTCTTATTCCAGGACATCACGTTCTGTGGAAATATAGCCCAGCTATGTTTTCAAAATTAATTCTTAGTGCAAGTTTATTTTACATAGCTTTTCACATGGCCTTCACTTTTCTTACCAGCTAAAACAAAATACCTTTAAATATATGTGATTGCAGGAATTACACTCATATAGGTGGGAAAACAATAGCTTTCTTAATATCCAGGAAATTAACTTCTGGATGTGACAGGAGTGATTCTTTAAGATGACTGGCGTTAACTCTGAATGTTGTCATTAGTAGCATCAGAACAAGTTACCATATCATATTATTTTCTGGGAAGCTAACTTAAGATATCAAGTGAAATATTTTTCTAATAAAGGGGCTGACTAGCAGTTAGTTAAAAGATCCACATCCACGGGTTGTGGGGAGCTAACTAACAATAACTAGCTAATATTAGCTAAGTTTGTGGAACATAAATAATACACCTCAAAATACTTTTCATGAAGGCAGCTTCTCAGACAGCTGCTATTCTTCCAGTTAGCTAGTTAGTTTGCTGCAACTGCCAGTGAAGTCACTTTATTCACTTTTCAGGTGGCCATGCTACTAACATTAACCTACCACTTAGATGGTGGCCTTATAATCTGTGTGTGTTTAGTGATGGCAGAGATGCACAAACCACTCATCCAAAGATTCTAGTCTGCTTCATTGGTTAGTTTCTGTATTTGCTGTATTTCATCATCCATATTAATTTGGGAAACACCCTCAAGTAATTTATATAACACACTATATTTAAAATGCTATTCAAAATGTGGCATACCACATGATGACACTTGATTTAATGTCAACCTTCTGACCAAAGTCCATGCACAAATGATTATTAATCATTTATAAAGCTGTTATGGCATGGTAATAAAGGTGTCATGCATGCTTAATGAGGGCATGAATTTGAATTTCCTCACCGATAATAATCAATCATCACATAATCAAGCTGACGCTTGTCAAGGCACTCGGAAGAGAGGCATCGTTTTCTGCGTGCACCTAGTGTTGTCACTTCCGCATTTTTAGTTCAAAACTATTTCTGGGGTATTTTCAACAGAAAATAATCTTTTATTACTTTGAAAGAGTGGTGGGGACAAAATCGGCCCTTTCAAAAAGTGGGGGCATGTCCCCATCGTCCCTGGTGGAGTCTACACTCTTGGGTTGAGTGAATCCAGGCTTCATGTAATAACATCATGTAAGTACTACTGTATGTAACTTCTAGACAAGGCAGTGTTGTTGCATACATTTTTTTTAATTAGGCAAGGGTTAGGTTCTAGGTTTTTGAAGTTTAGGATGAGGATAGGGGTATATTAAGTTGAATTTAGATAGCATTGGTAATACCCTCTATATAGACTCATTTTGCCATCTTGCTTTTCATTTTGGAATGAATATATTCTCACCACAAATTACGATAATACTCATCATAATAAAAAAACTGAAGAAATTCTGATAAACGGGTGGTACTAAGGTATGAAAATGTGAATGTAGGGTTACAGGAAGGAATAAAATAAGAATGTTAGAAAACTACAGCATGCATAGAACAAGACAGTGTTTAAAACTTTCATTTTACATTTTTGCTGGATTAACATGTTCCAGCTTAACACCGTTCTGAATAGCTTGTGTGAGTTTGTCTGGTCATTGCCAGCGTAATGCTTTTATCAGTCCTTTTTCAGATATTCTGTTTCATAAATAGATCTTGAAATTGGACAAAAATACAAACAGAAGAAAGGAGAGCTCCTTTAGACATTGTGAGAAAATTGATTGGGGACAAGTCTTATACAATAACTGAGCATATTTTTGTAATATAGAAAGTTAAAAAGTAAATGTCATTCTGTCGCATTACATCTGTTTGTTATCCTGTGAATAAATGTGGGCGAGTCGTCAAGGGATAGAGAAAGATGGGGGGGGGGGTTGTTGCGGGTGCTGTTGTTTGTGCTTTGCGCTGCATTTGAGATTTTGAATACAATGGAAATTATATCTAAAAGAGTAAAAACATCTTTGGGGTCTAAAGTAACAACCACAACAAAAAAGGACAAACAACATCATTAATTTTCCATTTCCAAAAGTGTCTTCAGGGGGTTTCTTTTCTGAAAAATGCTTTTGTATGGATCCCTCTTTGAATAATGAACTATCCCATTATTAGAACACATACTTTGAACAAAAGGTACAAGATCATAGATCAGACGTAAGCTGAAGGTTTCCAAAGAGCTACCGCGTTAGGGTGTTCTCTTCTGGCCAGCGGCTCCGTCAATACGCCGAACAAAACGTCTGAAGGCATCGGGGTTATCGAGCTGCAACTTTCCTGATTTGTGTCGAACTCGAGTAACTGAGCTGGATTGCATTAATCAGTGGAGGAGGAAAAAGCCAAAGTGAAAACTGTTCTCCCTTATTCCCACGGTGTCCTGTGCCTTAATTGTATAATGAGGTGGAGGTGTGAGTTCACCGTGGCTTCGTGGTGACTTTGAATTAGAATTAGAATTATTAATTAGGGTCAATTAGTTGACTCCGGCTCGATCCATATCCTTTGCAGTCAGCTCTCAGAGTGTTTTAAAGTTAACATCTCGGTAATGGCTGGAGTCGATCAAAGCAGCCCTACAGAATGGCCCCTGTATAGAATGTGACCCTGGCTAACCAGGGGAACCAGGCGCCTGAGCTATTGTACATCCTGTCTGAAATCGCTTCATTTGTTTCTCGCTGTCACGGTTTTAGAAGAAGAAGGAGAAAAAAAACACATTCATTGCCCTGAATCTCACCTTGGGCTGTCTGAAGGAGTGACAGAAAATTGCACCTTGGTGTATGGTCTGGGGGAGACGTGTTTGGGCATCACCGGGGGCCAGTTGACATTAAGCTTTTTCAGTCTTGAAAAATCACAAATTGTAAACTTGGTGCTGACGGAAAGGTCCCCTCTGGGGCAGAACCCGGCAACTCAGTGATAGGCTGAAAAGGGAGAAGGAAAGAGACAATTCCCCAGCTTGTTATTTGATCACAAGAGGTGGATCCGACCTTTGGTTAAATGAGAGGAATCAGCATACAGTAAGGTACAGTCGACAGATACAGGGTTGGAAGTAGAGCTATGGTAAGGACTTTAGGCTAGCAGCATGTACAAAGCCCATAATGTAGCATGGAACCTCCAGAATCAAGCAGTCAGCATTAACTGCAAGTACAGTACAATGCGTATGTAAATTTGCCCACAAAGAAATGTGTTTTATTTATTTTTAGAGATATTTTTTCCCTGTCTAAGCAGAATAAAACAAAAGACTAATACTGGCTAAGACATGAAATATGAACCCTCTATCTATTCTCTGTATAACCCTGGGAAAGGCATATGTCGTTCTAATAAATTTACAGAGTCATTTCTCCCATCTGCTCATTATAGGATTCAGGTAACCACATGAGAGCGTATCAATCAAAATATGTACTGTAAATATGTACTGTAAACCTCCATCAGCTGCAAAGGTCCACTCAATAGCTTGTAGTATTATACGAGCCATGGGCCATCTACTGTAAACAACATTGTGACATTTTGCCAGTCCCCTCCCTAATGGAAAAATTAATTTTACATGTGCAAACACATCTACGTATATACAGGTAGTGGGCAAAAATGTGGTGGTAAAAAATTGCAGGTAAATTAGTGACACAAAATATATTGAAAGCAGGTGCTTCCACACAGGAGTTTTTCCTGAGTTTTTAAGCAGTTAACATCCCAGCATCCTTAGGGTCATGTACAAAAATGCTGGCCAGGTCTGGATCCCTATAATTATGACTAGCATGGCTAGAAGACGAGACCTCAGTAACTCACGTGGGTGATTGTTTAGGCACATTTGGCAGGAGCTCCCATGTTGCCCAACTTTCTGATGTTTCACACAGGGCAGTGTCTTAGACACTAGTGATGTCGGCATGGAACTCTGAGGGAAAGACAGCATCAACAAAGCGTAACTGTGGTTGGAAGAGCATACTCCTGGACCGTGATGTCCACTCATTAGTTTGAGGTGCAAGGCTAAACAGGTCAGCAACTCTAAATCAACTGCAAATTTCACTGTAGTACGTAAGTGTGTTATCATCTTTCAAGAACTCTACAGAAGCAGGGCATCATAGTCATATCATGTTGGCGTTTCCACCTTTTTGTTCACTACCGCTATATGCCCATGAAGGACATAACCATGGAAAGTCATGTGACATTGAATTGTGGGACATGTGATTCAAATAATGTTTTAAATATCTTTTATGAACCAAGGATCTCAGCTAGCAATTTAGCTAACCTAAAGATTCAAGGGGGACATCTTTGAGCATATCTGAATAATACCAGAGCTCATGGTGATTTCAAAACCTTGCGGCAGCAACCACTAAATTACCATATATGAGTCCGGCACCAATGTAACAGACTTTGTTCTGACATGTGACAATAGGGATCTCAATGCGACGTTTGGAAATGTGTGGTATACATGTGATTCACATGTGAATTGTCCAAAATTAATCGTGCAGAATTCATGTGATTTTGCCACAAGGGCTCCAACCTTAATTAAAACAATGTTACCATAAGAGATTAATAGATTTTTCGTTTGGTAATCCTTCATTTTGTACACTTTAATTGTATAACATCAATGTTTTTATAGCAAGTTGCCATTTCTCTGGGAATTTGTGCTTTTAGTTTTGTTGTTCCAGTAATATTTACCCTGGCTGTTGTGTTTGTTGACATCAAACTGTTTTGACATTTGTTGATCTCCTGTTTTTTTATCTTAAACATAAACTCAGAAGAAGAAAAATATTTGCTGGTCACAAATATTTGTTAATCCACAGCAATAACGCAGTGATATTGAAGAAGGTCGTTTACAGTGCCATACAACACATAGCCCACCCCTGCAGCATATGAGCAGAATTTATTTTGAAAGCAAATCTGGGTGTACTATTATTAGTGAGTGGGACACACATATTTTCTCATAACTTCAAAAGCTTTCTACACAGCTTCTTCATTACCAGGGCTATTGATCTTCCCGGTACCCCCTTGTGTCATCTCAGTCCTCGGGAAATGTATGGTGTATGACAGTGGAGCAGATTGATACTATTTGTTTCAATTATCAGAATGATGTGGAGGTGCAAGATCCCCCTTAGGATCGAAACCATATCAGCAAACGCCATGATGACAAAGGGGGAAAAAATCAATTACATCAATACAGTTGACAGTTGCCCACAGTGACAAAAAAATAAATATCGTATTTGTCAGGTGATAAATATACATTTCCCTTTTTTTTTCTTTTTTTCTGTGGGGGGGGTGAAACTGTTGATTTATCATTTCCGATGCAATGCCGTAATCCCTTTATATTTCTGCACACATAAGTAATACTAAGGATGGCTCTGTTTACAACTCACGAATGCATTACATAGAGATAAAGGGAGCCCCCTCTTGCTCTGAATGTTAAAGATCACTGCCTGGGAAGTGTGGCAGAGACACACAAAGAAAGGGTAACCTTTCCAATCCCATACAGATGACACCATTCTTATGGGAGCCAAAGTGACTCTCCAACCAGAATGGGTAATGAGCCACCATTGCAGTTCAATCAAGGCTCTGTGCTACTTTTACTGTGCTGCCTTTGTTTCACAGAGACAGTCTCTGGTGCTGCAGTCCCCAGAGAAGCGCCTCAGCAAAACAGAATTCTCAATTCCGCAGGCTGTTCCCGGCTCGGCTCAGCGTGGTGCGGGGTCTCACGGTGAGAATCTTACGTGAACGGGATATCGGTGGCCATTTCATAAAATAACACAGTATGCCTATTCATGTAAAAAAAATAAGAAAAAGTGGAGAATGTGGTAAACGGTGAAATAAAAATCCAGTTTATGCAGCATCGCTTGAAATATGTTTGATCAAAGCATTTTATGCACTAACACAAGTCGACGTGAATGGATTTTATAGTGTAAAAGTTTCGAGTAAAAGTCTAAAGGAGTTCTGCCGGGGGGCTTATCCTGCTGTAATGCAGGGTTCCAGTGCAATGGTGCATCCGTTGGCCGGGCATGTAATCCTGACCATGCCAGTGCTGTCTGTGGCCGTGCGCCCCACAAGGTGGCACACAATTGGCCATTGCATCGCACCATGAAAGGGACCCTGATGGAAGAAAATCACATTCATTTCAAACAAATGAAATGTGGAAAAAATGCATGTATATCTGTAATCGCTTGTCACAATTACTTCACAGATATTCACAATATGTGGTATACATGTGTAAGTGTGTGGTACGCATGTGAGTCACTTGTGAAATGTCCAGAAAACGCATTTGTGTGCGGAATTCCTGTTCCGTAAGGGGAGAGTTTGTCCTTGTCTCAGTGCTCAAGTGTGACTGCATCAACTGCACATGGAGCGTACTCCTCCTCCACAATGGCTGAGCAGCTGCAGTTCAGCGGGTGGACTGTGGGGTGAGGCAGTGGGGTGACCTATCTTTGCTCTCCCGAATTGACAGAGTACTTTGCAACAGGCTTACAAATATGGCTGGGCATCCCAAACTTAAAAGAAAGATAAAAAAAAAGAAAATCTGGATTCAAAATTGATTTAATGAAGGAGCTTTCAGTCTGGGAGTGACACAGCTAATGTCCTCACGGTGCTGAGCTTAAATGATGACCTTTTTTTTAGTTGCACTTTCTTTTGGCTCTGTAGTAAGTGCTGTTGTTGATTTGTTTGTTTTTTACATGTACAGTAGGTCAAAATGAAATTGTGAATGATGACATTTTTACAGAAGGGAAGAGACTGTCAAACTTTTTCTGTGATCAGAGGGAGTAATAACTGCAACATCTTAATTGTAGTGAGCTGATAATTGTTCTTAATTAGACACTTGTAATGTACAGGGAGTGGCCAAAAAGAGTGAAAACTCTTGGGTAAATGAGGGAAACAAAGCATAATGAAAGTAGGTGCTTTCACACAGGTGTTGCTCCTGAGTTAATTACGCAATTAACATCCCAGCATGCTCAGGGCCGTGTACAAAAATGCCTGCCTGGTTGCCTATAATTATGGCTAGAAGACAAGACTTTCAGTGATGAAGACAGCTCAACTTGCTTATGTTTCACGAAGTAAGGTGAGGTCAGTATGTATATTGAGGGATAGTTTTCCCTCTTAAGGCCATATTATATCAGAGATGGACTGAGCCTGGGAAGCCCTGACTTAATTCAACTCCATTGTGCAAAATAGATCATTCAACTGGCAGCACTTTAGTACAGAAATGATTCCCCCGCAATAAGGCTGAGACCGAGAATAGGCAAAGAAATGTTTTCATACAGTGGAGTCTATCAGTCGACATACCTAATATGTGTGCGGCGTGCATAATCATGGCTCCTTTTACACCAGACGAGTGAGTGGAAAAAAATCTCTGCTCGTAAATCTACAGCCGTCTTTTTTTCCAACTCACCAAAAGCACTTAATTCATTGTCTCCTGCTCCGAAATAAAGCGCAAATTGTTCACTCTCAGCTGAGGAATTTGCTTTGTTTTAATCAATTCTCCAAACAGCCATAACCAGATGAATACTACATCACCGTGGCACCTCCATTTCCATGATATAGGACAATGGCGAATAAATGTCACTCCAGAGATTCGGTTGCCACAAACAAACATGGCGTGCCTCCAAACGCCGCACGTAGTAAAGAAAGTTAATGGGAGTCCTGGGCTTCGATTTTATCGAACCGGTGTGGCCACATGCACGCGCACGGCTTCACGGCGGGGGCCGGTTAACACGAGCCACATATTCCCGGGCGCTCTCTCTTCTCCCCGTGCACCGATACATGCCGGAGAGTTCAAGTCACCTTTTAGGCGGAGCTTCGCACGAACGTGCTTGGAATGGTGATGAATGCGGGGGCGGGGGGGGGGGGTTCTTCAAAGGAGTAGAACCCTTACAGAACTAGCGGCTCAGCTAGTTAAGTGAAGCGTGCAGGTCCATGGGCTGGAAAGAGCAGCACTCACAGCCTGTGGAGTGGAGAATTAGTGGAGAATCGCAAAGGATGGCTCTTGAGATCCGAGCGCTGCTCACCGTTGTGGAAAATTGTTCCTTCGTTCCAGAATTGTTTGAATTGTTACAATTCTTTTTTTTTTTTTTACATTTTTGTTTCTGATTTTCTCCCATTTTCTCCCAATTTAGTAGCAATTACACCCGCTATTTTTCATGTCAATCCCCTCTTCGTATTGTGAGTTTGCTGCCATAGCCCTTTGTCCCAGCAAAATCAAAGTATTGTCTCCTCCGGGACGGCACTCGCCAGGCTGTCGACCGTAACTCCAGTAACTCCTGTGCTTCCTGTCGGCTTCCCTCCCCCCTCCCTGGGGCTGACAGCCAATTGCCGCCCCCGGTGGCACTCTCTGCCAGAGCCGACTCTGGCGCAGCCGGTGGAATCGAACCCCGGTTGCAGTGGCCAGTGTCGAATTTTACGTAACCACTAGACCACACGGGAGGCCCCTTTATTAATTTATTTTTAAGTCATTATTTTCATTATTATCATTATTTGATATTAGGAAAAATGACTTGTTGTTATTCTTTTTTTTTAAAGGAACTGTTATTACATTAGTACATGAGCATGGATTTAATTTCATAAAACAAGACAGCCTAATATTTCATGTTTCTACGTATATCAAACGTGTCTTAGCAGCTTAAGAGATTTGAAAAATGAGGTATTGGTATTGGTATTCACACCAAATCTTTATTTGTTGATGGTTTTGAAAAAACAACACAGCACCAAGTGACTGACAAGTGCTGCCATCACAGTAATTCAAGATAAGACTTAGTATGGATTTTCTAGATGCCATTCTAAGGTATGGTTCGCTTGTTATTAGGTATTAAAGGTCACCCAATAAATATCTGTATTTTATTCCTTTAGGACGCCAAAACATTTTTGAAAATGCAAAGGAATGTACTTTTTAAGATGCCTAGGAGGACAATCCATAAAACGGTGCAAGCAGCCGTTGACATTAAAAATGCTATAAGACAAAATCAGACGAGACAAATATCCCCTCAGAAGCATTAGGGGGTTGAGATGCACACATGTTTAGCATATGTAATGGGTACAGCACCTTTATGTGCACAATCAATACCTTAATTAAGGTCTGTGCTCACTGTTCTAATTCAGATTCGGTTATGTCCTGATTAGCTGGAAGCGGTTCCTGGAACACCCCGCATTACCGTGGGAACGAGGCAGGGCGGCCCCATGCGTGGATGGGCTCTGTGCATTGTAACAAATTCATTAGCAGGGCGGACACGTTGCGCAATCTGTCGGCTATTAATTGCATGTAAAACCATTCCCGCGCTCTGTTTGGGTTTGAGCGTTGTGGGGAAATGGCTGCCGCGGCAGGGGAAATTGGTAGCTCAGACTGCTCCGTGCGTTGATTTAGCTGGGACTAATCACACGAGGCCCCGGCGTTGCGGAGCAGACACGGTTGTTTAAAGGATGGCTTTAAAAGACGTCTGCCGTGAAACAAGCACAAAACTGCTTATCCTCTGAGGTTAGCGTCCAAACAGATGTATGAATGGATGAACGCATCCTTTGGGTGCTGCCAGAACGAGCGTAACGGCAATATCATTACGGTATGTACAGTTATTGTACCTTCGAGGAGAACCATGTGTAATTATGCTGAAATTACCGCTGTGTTCCATATGGCGCCTCTTAAAGGTTGTACACTTCCCCTCCAGGGGGCCTCAGAAGTTATAATATGTGGCTTGCAGCTAGTGGTTGCAAGACCACACGGCTCTACTCAGCATCATATTACAGCGGTCGCTCTGCCGGGACACATAGGGTTAAACGTCACTCTGTGATGCTAGTTGCTGACTCCTTGCTGCAGCGTTGTTTGTCCGTGTCAATTCTGCCTCTGCTTTCTCCCCATTGCTGTCTTCAGTAAGATTCCACGCCTGTCATGCCATGTCATTTCCTCCCTGATACATCCCTCCCGTGATTGTTGATCCAACAAAGGGGGAGATTTCAGACATGCGCGTCGCACTAAATGGAAGCGCAAGGAGCATTGGTAACGTGGTAGGAGAGAAGCGGCAGAGGGAGATACCTGGCTTAATATTAAATGAGGCTTATTCTTGATGCAGGAAAGGTTTTTTTGTATTTTTTATTGAAGGTGCAATTATTTTTCACTCCCGAGCCTTGAGACCTTTAAAAGTGACAGCACAGTTCTCCACACTACGGAATTGGCTCTTCCAGTCATCTTCCAGAAGGGGGAGAAATGGATGGTGGTTCATTTTTTGTGCAGTAATATCTGCAGGGTAACTGTTCAAATCCCCACGGGGGAATGGGGGAGCGGGCGGGGCGGGCAGGCAGGGGGGGGGGGTGCACAGTATTAAAACTGTCCATCCTCAGCAGCAATGTCTCTCCTGGTCCCCCAGGGAAGTCACGGGGAGGGATATTACACAGCTGTCGGCTGAGTGTGCCCTGACCAGAATACCGAGCCTGACACCATGGTCCCGTGCGGACATCACCGGCCCTGCAGTGACAGCCGCGACGGGTTATCAAAGCCCACGCGAAACAGGTGTGTGAGAACAGACCCTGGATCCCACCGCCGATGCCAGCCCTCCTAATTACTAACCGGGGGGAAAGTGCACGTGTCATGCCAGTGTACCCTCAGTCCTGAAGGACAGGACACGGTCCGCCTAACATAGTTATATATTACAAATGAACGATAACTCGCGGACCGCGAATGCAATCGGCGGTCGTAGGCATGGTCTAATGAGGACGTGTGCAAGTGACAAGGAGCACGGGAGATCACATGGACGCTCCACCTGTGAGTCACAAACTGAAATTCAATAAGGGAAATGTCAGGGCAATGTTCTTGCCAAAGACAAAGACGTACAAAAGAAGGTAAGGACAGCGCGACGTTGGATATATGGCCTTGCGAAAGGTTAGGTGAAGGTATTACAACTGAACACATTTTGTCAAAACCCTGTAAAACATCAGGCGTCACCCTGACCGTAGTTTTTTTCTCTCTCGTCCCAGACACAAAAAGCTGTTTTTACGGGCCTCTGTAACCGACTCGGCTGTATAGCGTGTTATATCAAATGTAATGAATGTTTAGCTGACGCACCACATGTCACATCCTGCAATGGTCTCGCTCGAAGCAGAGATGGTCCAGTCCAGACCTGGCCCCAGGCAACTGGCGCTCTGGTTATATCCAATTTCTGAAAGGTTTCAGGGCTCAGTGAGGGGAAAGTATTGATTTTAACCTGAGCCCTTGTTGTTGTTTTCGTTATTGCTACACCATGCGTGTAATTTATTTATTTTCTTTCCTCATGGATTGAGACACGTCTTTTGCCTCCGATCGGGCTCATGAAGCTCATGTAACATTTGAAATATGATGGTGTATTGAATGTATGCCAGCTTATCCTGCTCATAAGTGACGAATCCGGCTGACTTAACACTAAAGTTTGGCCGTCATGAAATTTTCACTCTGAGATAAAGGTACGTCTAAAACAATCCCACGGAGAGATTTCCAAAGTCCCGTGTGAGCTTACAATGTTTTAAAAGGTCAGATAAGCAGGCGATGTTTGCCCTCTACCAGGGATGCTTGTGTTTCAGAAAATCCCCAAATCTCCTTTTTTGTGCTGACGCACAGAGAAATACCCAGCCTTGTGGTATGCTTTGGCCAGGTTATTTCCCAGCAGGCAGCTATAACGTAGTTTGTGGATGACAAATTTGAACAATATGAGCAACATGAACACTACTAGCAAGCAAGAGTGGAAATTAAATCATTACTGTAGCTAGTGATTAAGCTTGTTATCTATGCTGTTCAATCAAAGTAATACTTTCCAAAATGCCAATGTCTATGGAACTACCAACAATATCTAGTAAGTGGCTGCGAGGTGGTTGATTTAAGTAGTTATGGAACCTGATGCAAATTCAGTCAATTCAACTCCTGTTGATTTGTTGAATGTCTGTTGAATGTTGTTATGTTTTTTTCAACCCGACTTTGGAATCACCAATTCGGCATGCCTCACTCAGCTCTAGCCCACGATTGCTCCCTCACCCAAGAGGGGGGTCACTGAGCCAGACAAATGTACTTTTCCAGTATAAGGGGTTGTTTTCCACACAATAAGCCACTGGCGAGCTGCTAGCGAGCCAACACAGTGATGACACCAGGAGCCAGTGGCAGCGCCAGGGGGGGGGATGCCGGGGCTGTAGCCCCATCAGGAATTTGCATAGCACCGGCGCAGCCCCCCCAAGCATTTCCTTACAATTTTACATTTTCATTAAACACTTTAAATCAAAATAACTACCAGCTGACAATTATTTTATAATTCCGTAGTAGAGGCCCTGTGTGTGTGAGGGGAGGAGGGGGGGTCTCGCAAGACGAGAGTACCTATAACTAGCCTACGTATGTTAAGTTGCCATCTCGAACATTAAACTTCATTGAAGTCTCACACGTTGGCAATTTCGACAAAACTGTTGTGCAAAAATAACAGACAATCCCAGAAATGCGAAGTATACTCACCATGATATACAGAACGGGTTAATTGAAATTATGGCAAATATGGTTAGGGAGTAAATAAGTAGTGAAATAGAGGAAGCTGGACTGTTTGCATTGGTAGTTGACAAAAGTAAAAAATAAAGAAAAAATAACAGGTGTCTGTGGTGGCACGCTATTTGCACAATGATGTTGCACTGGAAGAATTCCTACATTTCACTCCAGCCGATGGATTAGACGCTGATTCGCTTTTAAAAACAATCAAACTGACACTTAATAAATGCAACATTGACCACAATACGTGCGTTGCTCAATGCTATGACGGCGCAGCCGTTATGTCAGGCTGTCATAACGGTGTAGCAGATAAATTCAGAAAAGATGTCCCACAGGCACTGTATATCCATTGCCACGCTCATCGTCTAAATCTTGTTTTGGTGGACTGCGTTAAAAACCGGGGGCAGAGTTCTTTGAATCAGTGCAGGTGCTGTACACATTTTTTTCAGCCTCCATCCCTCATGATCTTTTCCTAAAAAACTAAAAGAAATCGAGCCAACACAAGCTCCCGTTGATTTTGCAATGAGTGAGATGGTCTCAGCAGTGTATATCCGTCATGTTGTGGCAATGTTTTCCTGGCTATTGGTATTGAGGGTCTGGGTCATTGTATACATTTTTGAGTGCGTGAGATGGCAGTACATAAGCTAAATCAATGCATAGCATGCTTGTTGTAGTAGCCGTGCTGTAATATCTGACTAGATGGTTTAAACATTATGCGTAGTAATGTAGCCTTCATAGCTGTGGTCTGCGCGCCCGTGACCTGCACGGGTGTCTAAATTTCATGAGCACCCCCTCACAACCATAAAGCACCCCCTTAGCACCCCCAACCAAATTTTCTGGAGCCGCCACTGCCAGGAGCCCTCGCTGACGTGAGCTCACCTCATCTCAGCAGGATGGAGCCAATTATATCACACCACTGCGGATTCCCGGTCACAGTCAGCTAATGACATAGTCCAGATTTAAACGATATAACTCTCACTGTGTCACTCACTTGCGTAAAGGTTTCTGTGAAAATGAGTGCACCTGAGGATTTTGAAGTGTTAGGCAGACATGCCACGCATTTACCTGCTTGCTAGTTATGCCATCTAGCTAACTGTGAACAGTAGACACATGTAACTCACAATCTGTGCGCTTAAGGCAGTCCATTGTTCTCTTAGAATCGATCAGAACTTGGAACCCTGATTGTGTTATTAGTAAGATTACTGTAGGACTACAATATTTATTTTTTATAAATATCAAATTGTTTTCTCTTAAGGTGATATATACGCCTGCGATTTGTGACCTGGGCCGTTTAGGAAGACCTTAGGTATACTGGCTGTTTGAAAAATTGCATGCTGTTATATTTGTGTACAGGTACTCCTCACTTAACGACCTAACTGTTTAACGACCGCGCGGACTTACGACCAGCTCTCCGACCAGTCTGTATTGTACGCTGTATGAGAACTTTCGTCGTAGAAACGGTAGTGCGGCGTCTCAGCGTCAAGCATCTCATCTCGCATCACCTTTTCTCAGTCTCAGTCTCGTTCCCGCAGTCGGTCAGTATTCACTACACTAGCGTTCGCAATCTCCAAGACTACATATTTCATCTATACATTTTCGCTGATTGTATTTTTAGATTCTGTAATATGTAAGTGTTATGCAAATTAAAACAAAGTTATCAAGTTTGAGTTTCCTTTAGACCTTTTCTTTATTCAGAATAAATGAAAACGATTACCTGTATTTACAGTATGCAAACCTAAGTAATGTAGCCTATATTAGAGCTGATTTCCTCTATTCTGTTTATTGCAGTATACAGTATTCTACACTACTGTATAAACATTTAAAAATATACAAAAAAAATTATAAATGGTGCAATGGTGACATTAAAACAATATCTAAAGACAGTTGACACAAACCCACTAACAGCTCAGTATGCTCGAAATATTGGTAAGGGGCGGCTCCTCGCTTATCGACCAATTCGCTTAACGACCTAGTCGTAGGAACGGAACTCGATCGTTAAGTGAGGAGTACCTGTATATGTCATAAAGGCATACCTGACTTCACCTACTTTGCTTTACTTGCCTGGAGTAATGGCAGGGTGAGACTAACAACATATCATATAAACATGTGCAGGGCTGGACTGGCTATATAGTCTACCGGGCAAATGCCCGGTGGGCCGGTCTAGTTTTGGGCCGGTAGGGCATCGGTAGGGCCGGTAGAATCATTTTATATATATTATACCACGGACCGGGTGTTCCGAGGGGCGCAATAAATTTTTCGCGCATATAAACGAACTGGTCTCAGCTTCTTTTCGCGCACCCCCGGTCGACAGAAAATGCGGCGCTCGCACCGGGTGCCGGGCCGGTCTGAGCGCGAAATGGCAGGGCCGATTTTTTCTCCCAGTCCAGCCCTGAACATGTGCCAATTCCATGTTTTTAACACACGATCCTCCCCTTTGAGATAACACAAACATGTCGCCTATTGATTTTAAACATCTGTTAAAACAGTGAGGGGGAAATGTTTGAAACATAGCAATAACCTGAATTAGGATCACTGATACTCTGTTACAGCGTGCACAAACAGTGGGCAACTGGAGGAAATTAAATGAGACGTTGCATAAAACAATATTAGCTGAATTACATATTCAAAATATGACACTACAAAAGAGTATGTTTTTAAGTTAGTTAATTATGTTTGATATATGCAAATGCAAGAGTGAAACTTGCATTATAATATGTTTGCCCGTTTTCATAAGTGATTGATTTGGGTGACCACTTAGGCTAAACAGAGTTAAATTCAACATTGTTTTATGTGGTATTTTTGTTTGTCACAAAGATAAAAGTCAGACAGTTTTCCTTCTGGGAGATACCAAAACTATGGGGAAAACACTAATGGCAGTTAATTGAAGCTAAATAAAGGTACTGTATGTTTCAGTTAAATTATCATCAAAATATCATCAAAATAAATGCCAGCTGCCTCCATTAAGCCCTGGATTCAGGATTTTAGAAGCATTCAGTGTAATTACTCACAACGCACTCAGTTTGATCAACCCTGTTACATTTTGTTGCAACTCCTGTGCTGGACACGACTCCGATTAATTACTAACACGCTTTTGCTTTTAGCCAACGCGTTTTCTGGCATCTGGCATCTCGCGTGGAACCTCTAAGGGTTTTTCACCCTTGTTTAGCGATCCCAAATTAATGCTATGTTTTGAAGGCTTTACTGTGGCTTTTTATTTTTTTATTTTTTTACAATTTCCGAAAGAGTAATGGATAACATCTGATGCTCATCTATAACTCTTGCGGCTGCCCTAAAAATGTCATCCTGTACCATCAGCTCTCCCTCAGGGCCAGGTTCAGCTCCTCTCTGCAGTCTTCACATGGATTTTCTTCTCCCTCTTCCCCCCCTCGCTCCCTCTCTCACACTTTCAACTTGTGCAAGGATCTTTACACTGCAGGCACAGTAACAACTGTTTGGGGGGTTTTTCGTTTTTTTTCTTAGGACCATGCTGCGGTTTCTTTTTTTCGAATTTCATCATTTCATGTAATGCCGCAGGACATGTCTGGATGTTTTCTTGCTATTTTGTCACATTAGTTTTATGTTACATAAATACACAACATGGCACTATGGCATTCGCAAACAGTGAATCCCCCACTCGGTTTAACATCAATCCGTGATTAAAGATGAAAGAAATGCGTTATTAGCCGCACGTCGATGCCCTATCTGTCCGGATGATTGTGCGATGTGCTACCGTGCACACTTTAAAACAGATTTGTTATTATTAAGCGGTGAAGTAATGAACGCGTTCGTTCATTTTAGTTCGTCCCGGGAACGCGGCTCCAGATGAACCGTGTTGATGGACGACGAATCGCGAAAGAATTAACGTTATTAATTATGCCGCGATCGTAAGATTAAGCGCTTTCTCCTCTTGTGTAATAACTCATCACGCGCTGTGTGCTTTAAATGTGCTGCATCAGCACTGGGTCACTCGGTAATTTTGGCGCGCCGCCGTTCTCCAGACACTATCTCAAAGCTGCGAGCGTCTCCTCTGTCTTGTTGCCCTGCCACGGCCGCCCCTCCATCTCTCTCCCTTCTCTTTTCATTAGCTCCGACTGCAACATATCTTGTAGCTGTCAACGGCGAAGGCCGCCGCCGCTGCCAAACCGACCCATTTTGCTCGCTGGACAAGATGCAATGATAGCTCATTATGGGATGGAGGTTTTTTTGTTTTCCTGCCTAGCAGATTATTGAATTGAATTGAATTGAATTGATTAGCAGATTAGTAGATATTGCACTGTGACCACAAGGAGGTTTCAAACCTTTTAGCCTCTCCTTGCCCCTTGATGTCATTATTTGATCTACTTTGTGGGAAGCGAATCAGTCCCGCCTGCAGACTGCAGGTCTGGCACTGTATTCATAAAGCGTCTCAGCAGGAGTGCTGATCTTGGATCAGTATTGCCTTTTAGCTCACAATGGATAAGGTTAGGATATGGATAGGGCATATCTGATCCCAGATCAGCACCCCAAAATGTATTTGATTTGCGAGCCAGTGTTTGGCACCCCTACCCTAGAGCCTGGAGAAGTGTGTGATTATCTCCCTCAGCTGGGGCCCATGGTCTTTTGCTCAGCAAGCTTATCATGTCACTTGGTGTGTCGTGCATAAGGCAAGAGTCGTAGTTTGAAACCAACAGCATACTTCTGTCACGTGCACATGCATGTATGTGTACATTATGGGTGTACTGGAGTCAGGGATTGACATTCCGGAGTAATGGGATCAGTTATCAGTGGCAACACATTGAAATGGCCAGAACAAGTGAAATAGCCTTTGAATTACATGAACATGCAAACACCAGTAAAAAACTCCACATGGGTTCTGTGCAGCTATGTCTTCTCAACACATTGATCTACATGCAGGTTTGAGTAGTTCCACTCCTATAATGACCTTCGAAAATCAAAGCAAACGGTTTTAATGGCCTATCCTAATGGTCTAACCTAAGGGTTTTATATAATGCCCACCCCAACAACAATCTCCAAAGGCAATTGCAGAGTCTAGAACAGTGGTCTCAAACTCAGTGCCACGGAGGGCCATGTGTATGCTGGTTTTTACTGCAGCCTCCGCTTTTGATGAGATAATTAGTTCCATTATTTGCTAAATTATCATCTTGGCTTGCACATAATGTATATAAAGTGAAATTAAATATTTTTGTTATCTAAATAATAATTGTTGAGTATATTCTGTGCTTTAACTTCAAGAATGCACAGAGGTGCATGCATATGGCTAAATGAGTAGTTGAGCCAATTAAGGCAGCAGTAATTGGTTGGAATGAAAACCTGCATACACAGGGCCCTTTGTGGCACTGAGTTTGAGACCACTGGTCTAGAATCAAGATTATGCATCAACAGCTCTCTTCTGCATTCACTAATGACACAAATGAATACACCTGCCTAACGAAACACATCTGTGAAGCCAATTCAACAAATATTTGTAGTACCTTAAAATGGGGGGGCCATGTACAAAAGGTGCTGTCATTTCACCCGATATGGATGAAAATACCCTCAAATTAAAGCTGACAGTCTGCACTTCAACCTTGTATCCTTTCAAACACAAAGTGCTAGAGCACAGAACCAAAATAACAAAACATGTGTCACTGTCCAATGAATTATGGTGCTCACTGTATATATAATCAGTGAGCATTCATTATAATTGCATGGAAATGCATTGGCCTTTTGTTTAACATCAACAATGTAATTTAGGTCAATGCCTGCAAAGAAAAGGGGGGAATGTATTTTAATAAAAACATTTCAACTTTTTCAAACAAGAATTTCAACTGATTAATGTGCTCATCAACAAACACATTTTCTATTACTCTGTAGAAGTTTTTGGTTTCATTATCTCTTGTTTGGCTTTGCTAGTTTGGTCCAATATACGTAGTATGATTGACCATGATTACCAAGCAAAATAAGAAAATTGTTTAATGTGGATTAATAGCAAATATTGAACAGATACACTTTTACTACATTTTACAATCTTATGAAGTATACTGATGTCTCAGCTGAAGATAGCTGAACTTTTCAGCCTTTTTTCTGTGACATGAAATTTCCCAGTGCTTTGAATTATAATGCATTTTTTGTCAAATGTTTTTTTCCCCACAAATAGAACCAGACAGATTTTTTTCTGCGCAATGCTGGGCTTTATATTTTGCTCTGTTGCCCCTGAGTCAGTCAAATAATATTTGGCAGACAACACATTGGAAGACATGCTGAATTGTTTTCACTGTGTTCTTGCCTGCGTCCTCAAATTCCCTTATAAGAAGTGCATTTTATTGGAATGCATTGCCGCATGAATGATTTCTGGAAATCTTCCAAGGACCAACATAATAATAATATCCGTGCTTCAGTTACTCTATACACAAAACAGGAATGTGTGCAAGCAAACAAAATTGGAATTCCTTTGCTTAATATCAAGGTCTGGTTTACATAGCATTTCTACTTAAAATAAGCACTCGTCACATGTTTTTGTTAAATGAAGCCTGTTAACATCACGGTCTGTTCAATGCTGACAACGTTGTCAGTTCGTCAAAGGGGATATTACAGATTCAACATTTTTTGGGCTCCCAAGTGGTTCAGTTGGCAAAGGTGCTTTCCACAAATACTCCACCGCCCTATATCCTTCACGTCTCGGGTTCACACCTGGCCTATGACATTAGCCAAATATGCTAACTGGCTGCAGCAGCGGGAGGTCACTGACAGGACGGGCTTAAGAGTGCCAGATATGCTTAGGTTAATGCTGTATTAGCTCCTTCCAATGCCACGCCAGGCACCCACAGGCTACCAGTTATTTTATTTATTTATTTGTCAGGGACATAGAAAATCATTGTTACAGTGTTCAAAAACAAGCATCAATTAGCCTTTGGCTATAAGTGTTTATCGCCAAAGGCTAATTTCCGACACCTGTCCCCAATAAACTACAGAAGAAGAAAAAAAGATTTGATAAGCTACATCTCAGGTTTGAATTATAGACGGATGGGATTTAGTAATACAATGCAACAAAGTACATCCATTTAATACAGCAAAATAGTAAATAACGAAACAAAACGCAAGTAAGTGACATAATAAGAGCAACCATAGATACTTATAAAAAATTATAAAAACTATACAAAAGTTCATAAAAAGTACAAAAGTTCTTAACCATTTAAAAAAGATATTGTCTGAAGTTAAAAAGCAATTGGCATCGTTCGTATTACTGGTAGTATCAGCGAGAATGTAGTATGTTACGATTGATGATGACAGATCTGATTTTCCTTAAGCCATATTTTGAACTGTGAGATGAAATTACAAAAACTACTGCATCCCTTAATATCAGTTGGTAGTGAATTCCAAAGTTTGGAGGCTTTTATAGAAAATGCTGATTGAACAAATTTTGGAATGCAATTGGATATAATGCAAACTCCTCTACACATCAGCACTACATTTTAACTTTTTATGCATTTAGCAGACTCTTATCCAGAGCAACTTATATAGTTTACATTTCATTATATTTTTATATACAATGCATTTATACAGCTTGCCGTTTGCTGAAGCAACTCTGGCTAAGCACCTTGCTCAAGGGTACTAAGGTAGTGACCCGACTGAGAATTGAACCCGCAATCTCTGAGTTACAAGCCCGGTTCGCTAACCGTTATACTGCATTGCCTCCTGTTAGCGAGAGGTACGCCTCTCCTCCCATCAGCGCTAGCTCTGAGTGGTCTGTAGTGTGAAAAACCGTCACTGGGTCATGGTAGCAAATTGCTACTTGCACAGGTGCGGGTGGCAAAGCAGTGACTGAAGAGGCGCAACTGGCAACTCCAAATTGGGTAGGAAAAATTGTTATGTATGAAGTGTGTTTCTAGACTTGGGGCAAAACCCCATTTTTTTTATTGGGAGTGGATTATAGGGGGATTTGAGAAAATAGAGAGATTTTGTGCCTCTTATCTTTAATGGGGAGCCTGTGACTCTCCCTCACTTTCTCTGCAAATCGAGGCCCTTGTACACACCGAACAAAGGCAGTAACAGTGCAGACATGTTTATAAGTCTTTGTAAACAAAAATTTTTTAGCTTTTGAAAGAATCATTCAGTTTAGTTTTTTTTATTATTATTTATACGTACATCTAATTATATATAGCAAATTGAAAGCAAAATATTTTATTTGGCTATTATGGGATTTGTTCCACCCTTTTTTCCTTTTTGCTTGGATAAAGCCTCCTTGGAATAAAGACTGGGATTTTGTTCTGAATTTGAATTTAGACTTGGCTTACAGTTGTTTGTGCATTACAAGGGAGATGTGAGAAATTAAAGAACAATGAGCAACGACAAAACTCGTGAAGCAATTTGAGACAAAATGCAGTGCGATTTAGATGTACTCAAGGAAATGGAAAGAATAATGGATAATTTTAAAGCCTCACTTTTGTGAGTAGCATTAACAAAGCATACTTCCCGCATTATAATCTTTCACAGAGTGGGGTAGGGTTGGCTTTGGGGGGAAGGGAGGGGGTGGTTGTTATTCACATTGGATATCGCAGCCTTGCATATATGCATTTAAGGCCACCCGACACTCCACCTGCAGTCAGTGACACTAAAGGGCTCTACATGCTTGAAGGACAACAACATGACAGCAACACAACCAGGGCTCTGCAACAACAACGCAACCTTTGCGACCTACGCAGAGGGTGTTTCAGAGGGTGTCGCATACCTAGCACAAAAATCTAACTCGTAACCGCAGCGCAACCGTTCACGTAGATGTTGCGCATCATTGATTGGTTGGTTAGCGAATGGAGGCAGAGCCTCCATTGTATCTCTGGTAATAAATACAATAACAATTATGAAGAATGAATAAGAAATACTGTCAGAGCAGTACGAAATAAAGAGCAGCGTGATAGTAATATGAGATAATCAGATCGTTAATCATAAAAACTGAAAATGTAAAAATATCCTCAATAAAAACTAGTTTCTTTAACAGGCCATGAGTTAACTATAGTTAACTAAAGCGGTATAAAATATTATAAATATTTTAAAAATGTAAAAATAATAAATCCAGTCTTATTTCACTCCATTTCATTTGTGTGATAGATCCTGTGTATGCACTTACTGTGATTGAAAAGAAGCATTGCATGATATTTGCTGAAGTGGTACTGTTGAGAAGTTAATGTCAAAACTTGATAAAACATAAAAACCCTCTTATGCTGCTACGGTATATAAAGAGGCTATGAGACCGACATAAAACATGTTTCTATAACAGTATTGGCTGTTTTTCATTGATAATCCTCTGGATAATTGGGAAATATATAACACTGTTACAGATTGCTGACCGCATCCAATAAGTAGCTCAGCATTTCACAATATACCATGTGTAACAGAACTTCTACCCTTAACAGCAGTTGCTAAATCAATATTTGTCCTGCAGACCCCTTACCCTACTCGTATCTGTGTTCCAACATAACTAATCACCACTGGATCCCATCCCTGCAGTAGGAGATAAGGACGTCCACTACCTGATCACCAAGCAAGCAATGTACAGTATGGCCCTCCTTCCCATGGATGCGCACTATGGCATCCTATACCTCCTAATATCCACATTCCTCACTATCACTGACTCTTTTTCTCTTTTCTTTTTTTTGGAGGATGAGGCCTTCACACTTTCCCCGGGCTTCATCAATCCTCCCGTGTTCTCAGAATCATGTCCCAGATCCTTCTCCTGAAAGGGGAAAAATTTGTCAGATTAGTATCTGGAAATGTTCCCCCCCAGTAACATATGCACACTCTTTTCCATAACCGTGGCACTCAACACTTTGTCTCTGCCTTCCCTCTCCTCGTGTGACATGCACACATGCATCCTTAAAAGAGCACACTATTCCATTCCTGGAGCTCAACCTATACGTTAAGATACCTTTGTTCAGTTGTTCGACCATACACGGACACTATGTACACTATAAAGTTTATGGAAAGGGAGGCAGTCAGTACTAATTAGATGATGTACAGTATACCAGGTTATAAGAGGACCCCGTGTAACAATGTGTTCTTACACTGTAATTGTATAAGAAGTTTGATCTAAGTTTGATGTGACTCCACTTAATGTGAAGTGGGATCGTTTTCTTTGACTTTGTACTCCCCTCGCAAAAACAGGAAAATATCATTAATAGAAGAATTCCTAGTTGTTACAGAGTACTGCAGATTTATCCAGGAACTCAGTCTGTGAACTCAGTGTGTGTGTGTGCATACATTATGTGTATACGTGTGTGTGCGTGTGTGCACATTTGCGTGAACAGACTGAACTACTGACCCATCAACAGTCAACAGCCAATTACTGAGGGATATTCAATGTGCAGTTTTTAGTCACTGAAGAATAATTTACCTTTGCATCTGTCTTCTGTGCTGCCGCTTTGGATCACCAATCACATCATTCTTTCTCCAAAGACTACCAAAATGTCAGGCCAATGTGCTCCTACTACAAGGTAAGGCATTTTCCCCACTCACAATGCATTCCTTTAAATGCCTAGAGTGTCTAAACACTCCCCGAGGATGAAGGATCCCTTCAGCGTGAAGTTCAGTTTGAAGCGTCGGCCATATTGTCAGCATTATTTACTTCCTAGAAGCTTAACCAAATGTAGAAGCTATTTTTAATTGTTTGTTTCAAGTAGGCACTGAAAACATACCCTATATAAAACAGAAAATGGGAATGAGGAGGGGGTGTATGTTGCAGTGCAGACATTTCCATAAACATGAAATTCATTACTACATTACTATTAAAGTGTATTGTTTTATAATGAATAATCTTTATATTGTTGTGTAAAGGGAGGTCAAAATCCCAAGCAGACATTGACAGGTACTGTTGAGTGAGTACATTTGTACAGATTTGCCACTTCTCCCTTGATATACAAATGGTGGCCAAATAAGTGGAAACACCAATATGATACCATTATAATATCCTGCTCTTTAGAGTTCTCGACAGACCATTCTTGATTAAACTGCCTGCCTACACCCTAGTTTGTAATTTGCACTCAATTTATTTAGAGTTGCTCGCCTGTTTAGACCTCAAACTAATGCACGGACGTCACAATCCAGGAGTGGGCACTTCCGACTACTTTGTGCCCTTTGTTAATGATTCCTGTCCCTCGGAGTTCCACCTTACTCACTGTTTCGCATGAAACATCAGTCATTACTGAAGACAATCATCCCAACAATCACCCCACTTTCAAAGTCTACAAGGTCTCATCTTCTAGCCATGATAGCCATCATTATAGGCCTCCAAGCCTGCCCAGCATTTTTGTACATGACCCTGAGCATGCTGGGATAGTAATTGTTTACTTAACTCAGCGACAGCACCTGTGTGGAAGCATCTGCTTTCAATATACTTTGTGTCCCTCATTTACCTCGTTTCCACATCTTTGGCCACTACGTGCACATAGGTATGCACTGTCAAGCATAGTGCATAGCTAGATTTCAGAAATTATTGAAATATTACTGCAACTGCAACTCAGTGTTTTTAATGTGATCCATGTTTGCCTATTTTAAAACTTTATTTTATCAAAAAAGGTAAGACATTAAAAAGCCAGCCCCTTGGGCCATAAGCTGAAAATGTCCAATTTTTCTTCCTAAGACGTGTTGACACCAAATTGTGCTTATCACCATGACCCAGATAGACTAGGTACAAGTGCTGGAGAGTTATGTCTTATTTAATTCAACTGACTCATTCGGCTTTAGAAAACCATTACACGAGGGACGCATCAATCTCAAAACAGCCATTTTACCCTAAAAACAGAATCACACAGAGAATCTAAAGGTATTCCATTACTGTTTCAGCCACACTTACAATATGGGCCTTTTGAAAACGTCAATTTTTGAAGGATTGAAAACATGAGATGTTGATGTTTTTTGCTGTTGAGTCAATGAGAGTAAATACAGTAGTTATAATTCCAAAAGTAAATCATTTCCATATAATTAATAAAACACCTGAAATGTGAAACATCCTGATGTATAGCAAAATATTATTAGGTCAGGTGTAGATATCTGGCAGGTGGTTTAATTTTTCTTTCCATTAGGGTCAATTGATTTGAAGGGGTTTACCGTCACCTCTTTGTCATCACCATGTACATTCAATATCAATTTCCTGACATTTTTGACCATTCAAGTTTATTGATTAACAGCTTGCAAGTGACAGCCTCCCTACTCTAGACAATCTCCTTCTCCTTCATGTCTCACGACACACATTTTCACTACGCCAGTGATGCTAGATGTACGATTCAGGGACAGACCTTGGGACTGGAGCCATCAATCGTGTGATTGAGGGGAACGCATGTTTACAGGCCTATTATACATTCCACCACTGTTAACAACATTGGCCTATGGTCTAAATGATGATGGTAGTTGCATTTTAAAACCTTCCTTTTTCATCGCACGTTATGAGCTGAGGTCGAAGGGAGATTTACTGCGAGTGAACCCACTCGCACCCGGTAATTCGATTATTTGGCAAACTCTCAATGACCCTGGTGTCCCGGTAGCCATAAATCTGAAGACACTTCCGTAACAACTTTCTTGAGATTCCATGTTCTCACTTTTGCCGCTGTGCTGAGCCACATTATACTGTCGCTGCAGGAGAGGAAGTGTAAAATTGTAACTAATGAGGTCAAAAGGGGGTTGGTCTAAGTCTATGATGTGCGTTAGTTGCATCCATCAAAAACACACCACGCTCGCCTGTGTCGGTGACGCACCTGGGCGGATGTTTGAACACGAGATGAAGGCACAGTACTGCAAGATTCAATGCTGGTCCCAGATTGCATGCCCACATCTTGGATATGAATATGCTTGTGTTTCATACTTCAAATACAATCAACATATGCGATACAAACTTGGAGGTGGGCTTGAGGGGGTGTCTGTGAATGAGCTCATGCATTGACACTCATGAACATTTTCTTCTGTTTCGCCATCACACATTTGGACATTCGGGATATTTATCAGCCTTCTCCGTAAGTTGTTGTCCATTGTTGTGGCCCCTGAGTGACAGCACAATTGAAGGCTTGGGGCCTTATAGCCTGCACATTGCAGGACTGAGCACACAGCAGTCACAGGAGACAACAGACTTTGCCTTACTGGGGATACAGTGGTTTAAGTCAGCCATAGTTGCTCTGGTTAGTGCTTTAGCCCTCTTTACTGCCCCTCCTCCTTTACTGCACCCCCCAACTAGGTGGCATGTGCCCATGTGCTACCTGTTGGCAGCAAGATATGATTTTCCTCTAATTTGGGATAATGATGACAAGATGAAGAAACACAAGGCCAAATTAGTTGAACAAATGTAAGAAAATTTGGGAAGAATCGGTTTGGAACAGTGCTTGTTTAGTTTCTGTGAAATATATTGATGAAAGTTTAGTTCTAACTTGGCATCATTTTGATATCAATAATTGGGTATGCAGAGCAAATTTAGGAATTGTATTTTATAGATGTACAGAGAGTATATGCCTTGTACTGTATATGTGAGTAACTTGGCTTTTTATTGTTGAAAACCTTTTTGTTGAGATATTACATCTTTTTAAATTATAGCTTACATTAGAGGTGAGGATATTAATAATATGTGTATGCGTGTGAAGACAATTGAGTCATGACATTCATTTTTTAATGTATTTATTTGAACATTTCAGAGTACCAAGTATGGCTCTTACTTTTGTGATTTGACTGTGTTCACAGTGGCAAAATGTGCTCTACCAAATGGTTGAGCAGACCATTAAAGGGTTCATGTTTGTAAGGACAAGGTTTGTAAGACTGAGAGACTGTGGCCATTGCAGTTATTTCTGTGGGAAAAGTGCCTGTAAAGTGTTGTATAGGTATGGGACATGCCTCACCAGGCCATAACTTGCCATCCCAATATATTCAGCATACGAAGATGGATCTACAAAGATCCTACCAAGCAGAGAGTGACTTGTGTTTGCTATGAGTGACACTCAAACATTTAAAAGACAGAAAAAATGTAAATCTATGCAGTATTCTACACACTGGTAATATCTTGGGTAGGACCATTTGGGTACCAACATTTAACATCTTAAATGAAATGCGTCATATCTTAAGTCATGTGCACAGCATATGATTTATTTCTCATTTTCAGTTTAGGGGAGCTGTGATCACCACATGCCAGTATTATTTCACAGTACTGACTGCAAGGACAATTGTCTGTTTCCTTTGTCCGTGGGGAAATCAATTCCCCTAGCTAGGTTGTTCGGCTCACTTTGTACCCAGATATCTCTGTATTCACTGCTCATTTTAGACCACTTACCAACATCTTTAGAATTTTCAAACCACGAGCCAACTCTGTCGGTGTTGTCGTTTGTAACAGCCGCTTAACTTCTAGGTTCCTTGAGGCATCACTGTGGCCAAACAGGTGCCCAATTCATCAGGCTCACCCGCCATCTGGATTTGTCACTGGGCTTGTGCTCCCTCTGTCTGTCCGTCGTCTGTGCTGTGTCCCACACACCCTCCTGGGCACTTGCACGTGATTCGGCTCTACCTAATTTAAGAAGCGTGTCGTTTCGGTTTAATGAAAAAGCCTCCTGTGATGTTTTTCTTTTCCTGTATATTTGGCTCCAGACAACCTTCTTCACTCTGTCATTTAAATGCAATTTCTTTGCCTCAGATACCCCCCTCACAAGCTCCAACTACAGTTGTCTGTGGATTAATGATAGTTAACTTCAAAGGTCCTCTGCTTTATTGTATCATTTTAATAGCTACTCATTAGTAGTACAGTGTGCACATAATCCCCCACACATCTACAAACATAGATATTATGGGGACTCAATTAGCTGCTGTCATTTTATTCGATTTCTGATTGATTGACAAAGAACATGCGGTCGTAACATGTATAACTATAGCTTGCTTACAATAGCCCATGTTTCAGTCAGTTATGTGGAATGGGCATGTTGTAACAAGTCACTGGTAGGCTAGTTAGTTTAGCTTAGCGAAAACAGGCTTGGTATAACCAGAAATCTTCAGTATAATATACGCCATTTAGCAGACGCTTTTATCCAAAGCGACTTACAGTAGTAAATGCATACATTTTCAGTATGTGTGGCCCCAGTGGGGATTGAACCCACAACCTAAGCATTACCAACGCTGTGCTCTACCAACTGAGCCACAGAGAACCACGGTATGTATGATTTTGTTACTCTTGCAACTTCACCTTACCTGGCATCTAATGGATGGTCTGTTTTGGTATGAGAGGAATCATGGATCTCAAAATGATAGAGTGTCCCGAATTTAGGAAAAGCATTTCACAGAGTTGCAGAAGAAATACACAAATGTACATTTCCATAACATGGGAAGCATGGAGATGACGTGACTTATCATAATTGAAGCGATCACGCCTGGCATGATCCTACATTTATAATGGAATCCTGTTTCCGTCCATCTGCAGTGCAGTTTGTGTAGCTTTGCCCCTTGAGCAGACACGGCTCGTTATTTTTAGCAAGCCATATCGCTCAACGCGGGCAAATGACACCGCAGATGAGCCGGGCACATTCACAATTGACTGATAGTGAATTATCAGTCACCTGTGTGAAACGTGAATGTCCTTTACGGTGGCAGGCTCGAGACGGTGAGTGAAGGATTCGGCAATGAGATACACATCTTGAGGGACGGCTGATTAATACTCACACAGGGGAAGAGGAGAAAAAAGCGTGCAAAAAGGCCTGCAAACAGCCCTTCCCGAATCTTGCTTCGTGGGCGGCGATCGTAAAGAACAATCCCGCTTCTTATCAAGCAACGGGCTGAAAAGGTTGGCCATTATTTTTAATGACCTCTAAAATCCGGCACGATGTTAAATGTAATCTGATCCGATAAAGCCAGAGTCAGAGGGAGGTTATTAATTTATGCCTCCCTGCAGCGCGCTCCCTCTCAGTCACACGATTAATTTAAATAAACCAATGCCGCAGAGTCACATTGAACACCGCACGGCAAACACGGAGGAAATAAGCGGAGATAATGAAACAAAAAAAGATTGTGTATAATTCCCCAAATTGAAGCTGATTGTAGATCCAGTCGATAAGTCTTTCTCCGTCAAAGCTAATAACCCTCACTGTGCGGCAAAACAATGTCTACCTTCATATGGTGAAACTTCATTAACCTATCAGTGTATAAGGCGATAAGTATTATGTTTTGGGTGCCACATGAATACTAAAATAGCCATGGCTTCCCTGACAACCCAATTTAATATTTCTTTTTTTTTAAACTATTTTTATACATCTCCTATCCCCTTTGCCTTCTCACGATTCGGAATGCCCAGTCAAGCATGTTCCCCTCAAGAATGTGCAGCCAGCCATCCCTTCTTCTCAGGGCAGCCCCCCTGCACTCCACCAGTTGAGCTGCGCACACATTGCATCAGGGGAGTGCACTTAATGTGCAGCTGGTGGCTGCAGGCACCCGATCGACCAGAGAGACTGCTCTTATGAGGTGACACAGGGGCTGCTCCCTATACCAGTCCCTCCACCTCTCCCCTAGCCCCTATGAAACATGTAACATGCACCATTTACCATGTACCTATGCCTCAGGTCTCTGCGTGTTTATGTAAGTCTGTCATAGCGGGGGGGGGGTAAGTCTGTCATTTCAGTGGGGGAGGGGGTCCAATCAGCCACTTTGCTAGGGACAAACATTTCTGGAACATTGATTTGACATAGACAATATGAATGATTTAGTTAATTCCAAGCGGAAATAAAGACGAGGGAAACTGTTCAATCAATTTGGCGTTTATTCAGTCATAGTGCACCACTGAAAACCACACTGTACCTGGAATAAAGAACACAGATTCTGTGTCACTCCTGAAGCACTAGCACTAGCAAAGCACTAGCTCTAGTCGCTCCAGCCAACAACATGCATTTCAATGGGAGAGTGTGCTATTGAAATGAATAATAGCAAACCATCAAGGTAAGCGTTATCTTGAATAGCAAACTCTCCCATTGAAATGCAAGCATTCAACTTAAAAACCTGCAAAGAGAATTACAAATCCAAATCCAAGTATTTCAGTTGAATGTCTTACCAGGTCTTCAATAGCTGGTTTGCTGAAGGCATGTAATTATTAAAATGATACAATTTAACGACTTTCGTATGCAGTAGGCTACTCTCAACACTTAGTAACAGTGCTTGCTCCAATGAATGGGATGATCGGAGCATGATATTCAATTTCTTGAATCTGATTTAAATTGCACTTTTATTGATTTTACCATTTTCTTTGGGGTTCTTTGGGAGTATGAGCCTGGGGAAGTCTAACATTTTTTCATGGAGACGAACACCCTTAATAGGCAACCATTTTCAAGAGTGCATTTGAATAATGCTGTGCCGTTAAAACACAGCCATTAGCTCTCCTGGACTTTTTAAAAATAATAGGCTACAAATGTTCATCCTGATCTCAAGGTGTTTGAGTCTGTACACGTTTACAGCAATGCTTTGGAAATATACTAGGACCTTAGATCAGAAAGTAGATATGTTAGAAATAAGTATGTTACATATTTTCATATTGACATATTGAATCAATTTATTATTAAATATATTTATTATTATTATTATTATTTATTTATTATTATATCTATTATTACATTTATTATTATTATTAAATCACACATTTTTACAAGGAGACAAGGAGATCTTTACTTTAATAATAATCAAAAGATTTTGTTACCATCTTCCATTAGCAATACTCAGCACACAAGTTTTTTTTTTTTTTTTTTATCCACACCAGATGTGAAAGATGAAGCCTGAAGTGACTTTTTAAGATTGGCACCATTGCCGTCATGAATCGGCACACAGACGTCACCCTTCTCCCATGCCAGTCAATGCCTGGACTAACTAATCCCGCCCCCCTTTGTTTCAGATTTTTTTCCCATTTTCTCCCAATTTGGTATTCAATTACACCCGCTATTTTCATGTCAATCCCCCCCTCGCACTATGAGTTCGCTCCCGTAGCCCTGTGACCGGCGGTGTCAAAGGCGAAGCATCGCCAAGCCGCCGACCGTAACTCCGGCACCCTAGAGCCACTCCTGTGCGCAGTGAAAAATCCTGTCGGCTTCCCTCCCCCCTCCCTGGGGCGGACAGCCAATTGCCGCCCCTGGTGGCACTCCCAGCCAGAGCCGACTCTGGCGCGACGGGGAATCGAACCCCGGTTGCCGTGGCCAGCGTCGAACGTTGAAACCACTGGACCACGCGGGAGGCCGTTTGCTCCATGTTTTGATTACCTTCTGCGGCCGTGGACCAGTGAACTTTCAGGCCAGATTGTTTACTTGTGAGTACGTCCCAGCCTGACAACTGTCTCCTAATATCCAACCATCATTGTTCCGGGCCACGAGAAGGCTTTAGATCTGATCATTAGCATTTCACTGAGACGCTTCATCACCGTAATGATAGGTTGCCAAAGAAGTGCACGTCCCACAGGGTGACTCAGCCTGTAGTCACCAGGAGTGGTGTCAATGCAGCCGGTCCTCACTGGCATGAGAATGGAACGGCTCCCCAGGGTATCTGTGGTAATACGAGTCTTGTTCTTGGAAATGTACTTCCCACTGACAATATGTGACTCCTGTGTTTCAGGAACCCATTATAGAAGTCATTTATGCCTCCTAATTACTCTGCATTGTAATGTGCTCCATGTGGTAAAAAGGGATATTGTGTTCTTCCCCATTAAGGTGAGGAAGTGGAGAATAGCATTCTGTCACTCCAGAAGAGTCTTTTACTGTCTCTTTATTACAATATCACTTTCCTAGGAATAATATATCATTTTTGGTTTTAGAATACAACATTGTTAAAATTACAGGTAACTGCCAAAATAAAGGAAACGCTTGAGTAAATGAAGGGTTCTGGCAGCTCTGTTATGGTGTCAGACACATTATCTTGGCATGGTTTAGGTCCACTGAACCCCGTAGAGATCAAGGTAAATGGCAATAAATACAAAGCATTCTAAGTGATCCCTTTTATCAATTTCATCCGCTGGGATCAGGGCCACTTTTATAGACGCGACGGACTTCACCTTAGCAAGGCAGGCGCCAGGGTCCTGAGCAGGAACATTGAAGACGCTATTAGCAAAACCTGACGGTCACCATGTGATGTATCAGCAAGTAATTTAGTTACTGAGGAATCTCCCATTCCATCTATTATTACTGTGCAGAGACAATGTAGGCTTAGGCTAAATGCTGTTGCAATCTAAGTAATTTAGTTAATATCTTAGCAAAACCCTTGATTGATACAAAGTTAGACATAATTATCAATGTGGCACTTTTTAAAGTAAGATCACTCACAAATAAGTTTAGTTTTTTAATCAATGATATTATGATAAGGAATTGTATTTTATGTTTCTGGTTGAAACCTGGCTTAAGAATGACGGCACTGCAACTCTTATCGAAACTTGTCCCTCAAATTATAAATTCTTTCAATCAGTAAGACCTGAGAAACGAGGGGGTGGTATAGCTGCTATTTTCTCTAATCAGTTTAGTTGTACTGAGATTGATTTAGGTACATTTTCAGCCTTTGAATATCTTGCCATTGTGCTGAAGGCTGAATCAGATGTGCTTATTGTAACACTATACAGACCACTCTCTGTGGCTCTCTGTGGCTCAGTTGGTAGAGCACAGCATTGGCAACGCTTAGGTTGTGGGTTCAATTCCCACTGGGGCCACATATATACTGAAAGTCTACTGTAAGTCGTTTTGGATAAAAGCGTCTGCTAAATGGCGTATATTACTATTATTATTACCTAAGAAATCCTCAGTATTTCTTTCAGAATTTTCAGAGCTTATGTCCATTATTCTTACTAGTTATGACCAAATACTTTTAAATGGAGATATGAACATTCATATTGATAACAGTACTGACTCGAAGGCTATGGAATTTATTAATCTCGTACACAGCCTAGGATTAACGCAACATGTTACTGAAGCCACCCATTGGCAGGGTAATATACTTGATTTGGTAATATCACAAGGGATAAGCATCGATAACGTTTCAGTGTCTGGCATTACTGTTTCTGATCATTCAGAAACTCGTTTGATACATATAATGTGCACTGTTCGATAAACAAAATGGTTGATGCCTTTAATAACAACTTAAGTAACGCATTAAACAGCGTTGCACCAGGTAAGATTCAAAAGAAGTCATTTGATAAAGTGTCACCATAGATGAATAGCACTATCCATGAGCTTAGGAGACTATGTAGAACAGCTGAGCGGACATGGAGAAAAACTAAACTAGAGATCCACCGTAGCATTTTGAAGGAGCACAATGATATCTGCGCTCAGAGAAGAACCCAATTTTCAAAGATCGTTGCAGAGAATGGCAACAATTTTAGGGTACTGTTTTCAACTATTGACCGATTACTAAAACCCACACCATCCTCTGACATTCTTAGCCTGGCTTCTGCCTCAAAATGTGAGGAATTAGCAAAAAAATGTATAAAAAAGCAACAACCATTAGAGCATTAGTGGTATTGTTCGAAGCACTAGTAACCCATATAATCTGCCCTGTATGAGGAACTAGGAGGAATTTTAGTAGCATCTCTGATGCATAACACTCTACTTTTTTTTCGTCCCTACACTTAAAAATGTTTTTAATAGTGTCTCCACATCTGTTCTAAAAATAATTAACACATCTCTTGAGACTGGAATTTTCCCCAACGCATTTAAAACTGCTGTTGTGAAACCACTAATTAAGACTATAGTGTCTAAGTGATTACAGGCCTATATCCAACTTACCCTTCATGAGCAAGATACTTGAAAAAGTAGCCTTTAATCAACTTAACTAAATGAAAACAATATTCTATAGAAGTTTCAGTCAGGTTTCAGATCCAATCACAGTACAGAGACTGCTCTAACTAAAATAGTCAATGATCTTACACTTCTGCTGCAAACAAGGTTTGAGTTCTTATTTTCTTAGATTTGAGCACTGCATTCAACACAATTGACCACAGCATTCTAATCAATCGTATAGAAAACTGGTTTGGTCTCTCTGAATGTGCTCTTAAATGGTTCCAAAAATATATTACAGAGAGACAAATATATTTATATTAGTCTTGGAGATCATGTGTCAGAGAAACATGACATATCTTTTGGTGTTGCCCAACGAAGCTGTCTTGGTCACCTTCTTTTGTCACTATACATGCTACCCCTAGGTAATATCATCAGAGAACACAATGTTCATTTTCATAGCTCTGCTGATGATACACAATTATACATTTCTGTTGAGCCGAATGATACAAATGCTCTATGCTCCCTGACTACCTGCAATTAGTCTGCAATTAGTCATGGGATGAGTAATCATTTTTTTAAACTAAATGAAGATAAGACAGAAATACTATTAGTTGGCCCCAAAGCTAAAAGGGGTGCACTTTCTAATAGGTTAGGAAATTTGCCAAATAAATACATGTACATAATTTGATCAAAATAAATGAAAAGGTGTCATTTGAATGGCTGATGGTTGTTGCCACATTGTTCCAGTAGTACATAGACTGCATACCTTCAAGTGTAAGTGTTTCACATTGAGTTCAATATGGCCACAACAACCAATGACTTTGCCAAATGGTAAACTGTGCTAATGCAGGAGTAATACTGTTCCTGGCATGTCATAATCTTTCAGATCTCCTACTGTATAACTCAGCGTGCCTTGAGATTTGAGCGTGATCACCAGCATTCATTGCACACGCACACGCACTGGCGTAATGGCGGCCGGCGTAGCGGCACGGCGTGCTGCCGGAGAGTTTGTCGGAGAGTTTTCTCGTGGATTCACGCGTATTAAACCGGAGATTTACCAAACCAAAGACGGTAAAGTCATAGTCGAGGATGAATTGTTGAATTTCCTTGTGGTTAAAATGCGAACTCTGAGCCATGATGATATTGTGTCGATAGTCACAAGTAGTTTCAGCTCTGAACGGATTGAGTCGTCGAAGGCGGTCCTGTCAGAACTCCTTCCACACAACAAACGCTGGATAGCCCACAGAGGGCAAAAGAAGAACATTAACAATGTAAAATTGTGTCTGCAAGTGCTCAATGAGAGCGGTGAAGAAATTCCAAGATTTGTGTCGCATTTCCTGGATGAATTACCTCCCGTCTCATTTAACCACATAGATGTATCAGTACTTCTCGGTAAAATGCAGCAAATTAATGCTGATATTGAGTATCTAAAGAAAACCACCGACATTCAGACAACTGCCTGTGAAACTTTGCGAGTCGTTTCTGCTACCCTCGACAACCGTCTGACTGCTGGAGAAGCCCCGAGGCCAGGGCGCTACTTCCTCGGCTGCCTCTTTCTCTGCTGCGGAGATACAACCTGGTCCTGTGCCTGGTTCTTCCTCGGCTGCTGTGGTGGAAAGGCCGCTGGGCCCTGGTGAGACCGATGACATTCAACCGGCTGAGCCTGAGGACTCGCAGTACCCCGCGTGGAGCAAGGTGGTGAGGAGGGTCGCCGACAGAAGCAGGTACCTGAGAACTCTGCTCAACGGCGCCATATACCTCGCACTGAAAAAACTCCAGCGAGGTACGAGAGAAAGAAGACCGGCATAATTGGAACTGGTGTGGTTAGCAATATACTGGCTGTCAAAACCAAAATGGTGAGTGTATTTGCTACAAAGTTTGATCCCAACGTGGATGCCGACACTCTCAGTGACTACTTAAAAGAGAAGCTGGGCCGGGAGGTGAAATGTCGAAAAATCGAGACGGCACAGAGCAGATTCAGCTCTTTCTGTGTCACCGCTGAATGCAACGATGTGGCGGAGATGTATGATCCGCAGCTCTGGCCCGCTGGGTCCTTTGTCCGGCCTTCTACGAGCCTCGTCGCCCCAGAGGAGCGATCGGAGGTCCGTCCGGACCAGAGGGAACCCCTCGCCCGCGGAAACTGGACTGCTGCCCGGTGGTGATTCCGGGGTGCCTGTCGTATCCGCTGGAATAGCCAGGATGACGGCCAGCTGCCCCGCAGTGAGCGACCAGGACTAATAATGCGGGTCGTTTCCTACAACACTCGCGGTTTGCGAGTAGGACACACTGCCACTGACAGATCAAGACATTTGGTGGTGGACACACTGCTTGATGAGTGTGACATTTTGTGCCTTCAAGAAACCTGGTTGGCCAAACAAGATTTGGACAAGCTGAACATTCTACACAAGAACTTCCATGGTGCTGGTGAGTCCACCACCGATCTCAGTACAAGATTGGTTCGAGGTAGGATAGCTGGTGGTGTAGCTATACTGTGGAACATCAAACACGACCCACTGGTAAAGGTGGTGCGTCTAAATGTTGACTGGGCCATTGGGCTAGAGTTTAATTATAATGAAAAGAAATGTACTATTTTAACTGTTTACACTCCCTATGAATCTTATGAGCATGAGGATGAATTTCTGAATAGGCTAGCTTTTATTCAGTCCTTCATAGAGGACAATAGCTCGTCTTGTGTCTATATCTTGGGTGATTTTAATGCTGACATGTCAGATAGGAAATCCTTATTTGCAAAACACCTACAGCAGTTTTGTACTGATACCAAATTAATTCTATCTAGTAAAGCGCTGTTGCCTGATACAAGTTTTACCTATGTTAGTGAAGTGTGGCACACTACGTCCTGGCTAGACCACATTGTGACCACAGCTGATGCTCATGCCTCTCTGGAAAGCTTAGAAATATGTTATGGACTTGCCACCACTGATCACATACCTATTGCCTTTCTATTGAATATTGAGAATATCCCCCTGCTGGCCAACAATAGTAATGCTGCTCCCTCAAGTAAAATTGACTGGACAAAATTGAGCAAAGAGGATATGGATGGTTACTCTATGCTAACTGACAGTTTTCTAAATCATATTAAACTGCCTAAAGAGGCCTTTATCTGCTCAGATATGAATTGCAGGGATATGCATCATGCTGACAAACTCTGTGCCATGTATGATGATATTGTGAAATGTCTTAATGCTTCCAGTGAACCTTTTGTAAAGGCAAAAGTAAGGTACCTAAGATCAGACCTGGGTGGAATGAGTTTGTGGCTGAGCAACATGCTGCTGCTAGGGAGGCCTTTAGACTCTGGTCAGAGGCAGGCAGGCCTAGACAGGGGGTGTTGCTTGATAACAAAAAACTCACAAATGCTAGATTTAAATATGCACTTCGTCTTATTAAGAAAAATGAAAACACAATGAGAGCAGACTCGCTTGCCAGAAAGCTACAGAATAACAATCTTACTGACTTCTGGAAAGAGGTAAAGGTCATGAATAACAATAAAACTCCCCTACCTTCTGACATTGAGGGTGTTAGTAGCCCAGAGAAAATAGCTGAGGTATGGCGCGAGCACTACTGTAATCTTTTTAATTGTGTCAAAAGTAACAACGTTAGAATTGATCATGAACATACTGGCCTCTCTGCAGACATGCTAGTTAGAGCAGCAGATATTTATGATGCAATTAACATGTTGAATAATAACAAAGCCTGTGGTATGGATTGCATTACTGCAGAACATCTAAAATGTGCCAGCTATAGGCTCAGCTCTTTGCTAGCCATGTGCTTTACTGGTTTGTTGGTTCATGGTGCTCTACCTAACTCTATTATGTCTGTACTGTTAGTGCCTGTGCTTAAAGACAAGGCTGGTAAACTGAATAGTATAGACAATTATCGACCCATTGCACTAGCAAGTATCTTGTCTAAAGTACTGGAGAGAATCCTGTTAACAAAGCTAGAAATGTATATTCTTACTTCTGACAATCAGTTTGGTTTCAAAAGGAAACATGGTACTGATCTTTGTATTTTTGCTCTTAAAGAGATTGTGTCTAAATACACAAGTCTTAATTCATCTGTTTTTTATGTTTTATTGATGCATCCAAGGCATTTGATAGAATCAATCATGAAAAACTGTTTATAAAATTGCTAGTTAGAGGTGTCCCTAAATCTCTAGTGAGAATTTTAGTGTTTTGGTATGCCCATCAAACGTTTCAGGTTAAATGGGACAATGTTGTATCTACTCCATTCTATGTTAGTAATGGAGTTCGACAAGGAGGAATTTTATCTCCTTTCTTATTTAATGTTTATATGGATGACTTATCAATACAGTTAAATGGGTCAAAAACAGGCTGTTTTGTGGGCAATTCTATGGTCAATCATCTCATGTATGCAGATGACCTGGTCCTGCTCAGTCCATATAGTGCTGGGATGCAACATTTGCTGAAGGTGTGCTCTCAGTATGGCATAGATCATGACATAAAGTATAATGCTAAGAAAAGCCACATAATGATAGTTAGAAGCAGTGGGGACAGGAAACTAACTTTTCCAACATTTTATTTGTCTGACAGTCCTCTTGATGTGTGTGAGGAAATAAAATACCTAGGTCATGCCATATCTGATGACTGGATGGATGACAAAGACATTCATCGCCAGCGATGTAAAATCTATTCTCAGGCTAATATGCTGTTAAGGAAGTTTTCTATGTGCTCTGACTATGTAAAGTGTTCCCTGTTCAGAACCTATATCACACCGTTGTACACTGCTCAATTGTGGTCTAACTACAAGAAAATGAGTATGCAGAGGCTTAAAGTAGCCTACAATGATGCAATGAGGTTGCTGCTCCGTGTCCCTAGGTGGCATAGTGCCAGTCAATTGTTTGTGTCCACTAGTGTGCCAACCTGTGAGGCACTCTTAAGACAGCTGATGTTTAGTTTTATGTGTCGGCTGGACAAGTCTGAGAATCAGATAATAGAAGCTCTTGTCAGTCCTATGAAAAGCTGTTACAGATTCACTTCCAAGCTGAGACGGCATTGGTGCAATAGTTTGTATATTTTTTAATATGCACAGTTTTGTATGTTGTATCCTTTTGTTTTCTCCATTTTCTATACTTGTACATTGTTATTTTTTTTATATGGACCGAGTGTCTGCAATAAAGGTTTATATATTTAGGTTAATGAGGTACTCAGTTATGTCATTAGATATCCAGTCATGACAAAAATCTGAAGTGGCCACTGAACATGGAACATTGTTGTGTGTGTATTCTGTACTAATGAAAGGAATATGGGCCTGACTCTGAATTTCCATTCAACAACGATGCATCTGTTCCAGCAGATCTCAAAGCAGAAGGTTCCTTTCCGCCCACTTTGGCTGTTCATGTCCCAAAGACGGAACATCTTCATGTCTTCTTTGAATCTCCATTGCTAATTTTAGGCTGCAGTTACCTAAGAGTTGTCATAGCTCATTACCCTTCAATTGGCTCTGCTGTAATTTCCCAAATGTGTGCCATTTTGCATTTCCACACCCCGTCGATTTTCATACACACATCCATCACATCTGTCACTTTTTTCAATTACTCAAATTTTGGCCTTCTGTTATTCCCACATTATATTTTTAGTCACTTGAGGAGCTTGGCGTACAGTACACATTGCATTCAGTTTCGTGCGCATATGTTCACAGCTGTGGCGGCTGGTGAACGGGGAAGAGAGGAGGCTGAAATCTTACCTTTAAGCCCACCGTTGGCCTCAACCTGTTCTCATTTTATTTTGCTTAATTAAAAAGCGTGCAAATTAATTGAATATTCCATTGGCAAGTAATTACGAAGCTTCCTCTTAGTTGTGTCACACGTTGTAGCGTTCTATTTTTTCACATCACGATAGAGGATGTGCATAACAGTAAGGGGTTTAATCAAGTAAAAATCAACAGAATCATTTCCAAGAATAGGCTACACTTTTAACTTAAAACCCTTGGCTAATCGTATAGCGCACTAGCTTTGAGAAATGCTCAATAAAGCATCACAAGCATTTAACTAACTTTAGTTAGGTGAAAACTTCTGTGTTTTTTCAAATGCCTGATCTACGCAGATCATATTAACAAATGTTTACAAAGTCAATATTGAATTTGGGCATGGAGAATGAAGATTACATTTATCCACAATTTTAGATCTGTAGATATTAGAAAATGCATTAATAATTAATTTTGCGATGTAACATAAAATGTTAAAAAGCTAAATTGGGAAGCTATACTTATTGGTATGGATTATTCAGATAATTAAATGCCTGGTTGGTAATCAAGGAACATAAACGGAAACAGGTTGAGAGTACTTCAAGCGTACTCAAGGGTGCTCTCCCACGACTGTATATCTCCATCGCGACTCCATCTGCATATAACACAATACGACCGGACATACTCTTATTCAAAATGGTGCAGTTACAGATCAACTCAAGGTAAATAGCACACACTCATCCAAGGTTGCAACTAGCTGTGGTGCGCTGCAAGGGATGCATGAGTTCACCCCAGCTGTACACAAATGACTGTGTTACCACCAGCATGACAAATCACCACATCACCAAATTAATTCAATGATACCACCCTGGTTGCCTTGCCTTGCCAAGCGATAAGGACAACCCTAAAATCTTCCAGGAGGGGGTGGACTGGTGTGATGTGACCAGAATGCCTGATCCTTAGCATCAGTAAGATGGAGGGGAGCTGCTCTTTCGGCCTATCGGTCTGCTCAAACCCCCACGGTCGCCATCCACAACCAGGTATCTTCATACAAATAGCTGGGGGGGATTGATGTGGACAGCGCCCCCACATGGAGTGTCCACACTGACACTTCATACGCAACAAAGATTTTACTTTCTTTGCAGACAGAGGTTTTTTCAGGGGAGGCAGCTAAACCATCCAAACGTCCTGCAGCATCGAATGGTAGTGTGGTACAAATCTCTCTCGGTCCTGAGAACAAAGGTCAACAGGCTATTGAGAGTCTGCTCCAAAA
Organism: Aldrovandia affinis; assembly: GCA_029706075.1. Lineage (NCBI taxonomy): Eukaryota > Metazoa > Chordata > Actinopteri > Notacanthiformes > Halosauridae > Aldrovandia > Aldrovandia affinis. Next base: position 710,955 of record JAINUG010000009.1, on the reverse strand, counting down.
CTGTGGACCGGACCTTCCAGGGGGCCTATGAAAATAGCATCCTCAGACTCCTCACGCAACCTCCAAGAGGAGTTTCAGCCATTGCCCTCAGGGAAGCGCTTAAGGGTACCAAACTGTAAAAGGAACAGATATAAAAACTCTTTCATCCCACGCTCCATCAATCCCCTGAACCAGCAGATGAGCTCCCGTCAATAGCCCCCAATTTGCATGCATACACACACGCACGCGCATACACACACTACATACATCGAGAGCACATATTGGCGCCCGGGAAGTGCTAAATGGAACGTCCAGGAATGTTATGGGACCCAGGTGGGACTATTGTTTCTGATGTGCTTGTGCGACATGGTTGAGAAAAGCGTTTTGTAATGTTGTTTTGATGTGTATTTTATGCCTTTATGCTTATGTTTTTATCACCTTTCCTTTCCTATTGTGTTAATCTAGTATTATGAGCGCAGAACAAATGTATACTTCTGTAGACAATAAAGTATTTACCTGCATAAATAAATTATCTTACCTCTTATCTTAACCATAGGTTTAAATGTATGGATTTCAGCCTCGTTACTGATTCACAGCGTGCATGAAAACCGTCCCTTAGTACTGGTTCCTGTCGAGGGCCACGCTTGAGGGCTGCTTGAGGTTAGCGGTTCTTTTAATGGTAATGAGTCATCAAGCATTACCCTTCCACCCTGACCCCTCTGTGTCTCCTGTGTGTATAGACCACACTCTCTATAGGCCACTCTCTCTCTCAGTTTCTCTCGCTCACTTTCTCCCTAATTTAAATCCAAATGTGCTTTATTGGCATGGCCACACACTGGCATTGTGTTGCCAAAGCAATTGCTTACATTAAATGTAAATTAACATTACCAACAGAAGAAAAAACTCTCTCTCAAACGCTCTCTCTCTCTCTGTGTGTCTTTCTCTCTGTCTCTCTCTCTCTCTCTCTCTCTCTCTCTCTCTCTGGCATCGTCTTTCCGAAGGCCGGAAACTAAAATGCCTTCCATTTTGGGAGAGAGCAGTCATTTATTTATATTGTTCTATTTATTATTTAAAGATAATGGGAGAGACTGGGGCTGCCAGAGGCTGCCTAATGGAATGTGTAGAGCATAACCGGGCATGAAACATGCTAATACTAAACTCGGAGCCAGCAGACATGAGAGCAAGTGCACTGGTGTGTCTCTGTCTCAAACGCCAGCTGGTAATTACTTTTTCATTTATTTGGTTTCACTTTTTTTTTTTTTTTTTTACATTTCCTCAAACATTTCACTCCACAGAGGCAGGCGGAACCAAACAATGGAGAGCCGCCGTCCTTCAATCGGCTCTCGAACCTCTACTTCTCCTAATGTTTTACAATTCAGGGCGGCAGACTGCGACTGTGGAAGCTGTGGGCGTCCACGTAATGAGAATGCAGACAGCTGACTGACACGATACGAGTCTCTTAAGCCTTTGTGTGCGTTTGAAGGTTTGACTGCAAAGATATTGCTCTGCAGCGTGAGTGGGCAAGACTGACTGCAGCGTCTTGTCTCTGTAGCACAGGCTTGACTGCAGCGCGTCGCTCCCCACCAGAATTCCCCACACTGCTGCCGTCTTTACCTGATGCGCATCCAACGGTAACTAAAAGCTGTTTTAAATTCGATCCGTAAGATTAGGCGAAATGGCTTCTTGTTCTTTTAAACCTCGACAAATCCAAAACGCCGGGCTGTGTTATTAAGCACGATTCAAAACCGAGCGGGGCACGTACGTCTACCGTTAACTGTGTGCTTTTTTTTTTCAGGGGGAGCTAAGCGGGGTGTATCGGAGTCCTGGACTTATGTAAATTTCCCTTCCACGCTGGCGCACATCTCGTCCTCCTCATTGACAAGCGCAGTGGGAAACGGGCACATTTGCAAAATCGTGCGCTCTGATTGATTATGGCAGTTACTGAGAGCACCAGGGAAGTCATGGCAGAGGACTTGTTTATGAAAGCAAAGGACCTTATGGTTGAGGTTAAACACATATTTGGAAAGCCGTGGATAGAGCTCGTTCTTACTGACGGAAAAATTCAAGAGCGAAGTCAACGTCCATATCCGAAGATATGCATTTGGGTTTAAAAGGCCAGATGTAATTTGAAAATTCAATTCCGTCGCATTGCACTGCAAGGTTGCGTTGATCATGATGAAATTAGTTATGGTAATTAATCCCGGCCTAAAATAAGATGTTAACCATATCATGGTAAACATCTTAAATACAGTATATAAAGACTGTGTGTGTGTGTGTGTGTGTATGTGTGTCTGTGTTTTCAATTCATGACATGTCATACAAGTCAATATAGAGGTTGTCTCTTTTCTTCATAAATAATGTATTATTGAATACATGCATACAATCTCATATATGAAAGTAGCAATTATGTATGGCTCTCACATTTATTTTAATTGACATAGTACTTGTTTGCAGGACCTTAAAAAGTCTTAAATTTCATTGTCTCATGTTGTCCTGATTCAAATTCAAATTGAGGTTTTTATTTAGATGAAAAATTACAATTTAAAAACGTGTTTGATTCACTTGACGGGGGAATTAATTCTGCGGTCTTCAGCTGTCACGCCTGTTGTGTTGCATAAATTTGATTCGCAAAAAGGCAGGAAGAGAGCCTGATTAATACGAAGGTAGGAACACTGATAGTCCCACCTTTTGCCTTCAATCTTGGTGCAGTTAGCCACATCCCAACAGCTATGGCAGGACGCCCATTAGGCACGTGTGATTTCATTGTCATGTTTATCCGTTTTGTCTATTTGAATTAGTGTGGGGCCTGACTGCACCCGGCTCTCCACACACACACACACAGTCATTCCCCTGCCTTTGCATCTTATTAAATTCAAGCTCCTGGAGGAGTATAAATGAATACCCAAACATTTCAACCAGTCGGCCCTGGCCTTTGAGACAAGCAAATAAATGTACCTAAAAGACGGTCAAGAAGACAAGAGATGAGCTCATTTAGGATTTGCCCAAGGACCATGAATAAAACTTCAGAGATTTGTAAGCTTTTACAGCTAAACCTGAGGGGGGGAGTGACACAAATTGTCACAGCAAATTGACAGCCAATAAGAAGATCGCAGTAATGAATTATTTTGATTTGATTTTCCGCCAATCTGCTTTCGTCACTTTGTTTTGTTTTACAAAAGGTCTGATTTAATCACACTCGGAATTCAAACCGCGGCCCACACAGAAAATGGGAATTACACAGGCTTTGATTGATGGAGGGTTTCCCACACAAGCAAAAGGGCCCCTGGCAGACAAAATCAGTTTGAAGTGAGCAATTGGCAAGTGAATGGGCTGTAAGAATTTAATTATGCCTTTAATCAGTTTTGTTTCTGAATAATTATCACTTTTATCTCATCATACACTTCAAGACTTATTTGTGTACTACATTTATATATATTTATATATATATATATATATACAGTATATATATATATATACACAGTGGGTATAATAAGTATTGGTATCACACTCTTTAGCATTTTTCACATTTTACTTTCTTACTTCAGAATTGATTTAATTGGGATTTCTTGCCACTGATCAGCACAAAATACTCTATAATGTCAAATAAAATGTAAAAACCCTAAAGTTCTTTTTCTTAATTAGATTTCTTAATTGCTGTTACGTGGGGCATGGACAGTGTTAGGTTTGTGGCATACATAACACTTTGCTTTTTTTTCTCATTGGACCCAAAACCTTTTACCACAGCTTAGATGGATCACTCATGCGTTGTCAGGCAAACTCCAGGCGGGCTTTGCAATGTTTTGGTTTAAGTAATTGCTTTTTTTTGCCACCCTGCCATACAGGCCAGTATTATGCAGTGCTCTTGATATTGACTGATGCACTATTACTCCACTCTCAGCCACTGAACTCTGGAGGTCTTTTAGAGTAATTGTTGGCCGCAGCGTGGCTTCCCTCACAAGTCTCCTCCTTGTTTGGTCACCAAGTTTGGAGGGACAAGCTTTTCTAGGCAAGGTCTGGGTGGTATGATGCAGCTTCCACTCCTTGATTATTGAGCCAACAGTGATCACTGGGATATTCAAACCCTGAGATATTTTTTTGTATCCTTCTCCTAATCTATCTATGTCTTTTGATAACCATATCCCTGGCTTCCTGAGAAAGATATTTGGTCTTCATCTATGTTTCTTTCCTTCAAATTTGCTACCCGAACAATGATCCTCACAACGACGGGTGTTTTTAATCCTGAAATCATGTCAATCAACTCATTGTGTGGCTTGTTAAGGGAATGTTTTGCACCTGCATTAACTTACAGCTGCCAGATCACAGGGTTTTAATACTTTTGCAATCAACATTTTCCCATTTGTATTTAATTTCATCAATATACTTTTTTTCACTAGTTTTTTCCCCACAGATGTACAGTTGTATTTATAACAGATATTAGTTCCTAAATTAAAGTGTCAAAAATGAAAACAACTGAGTACTTTTGAAAGGCACTGTATATAATTCCCTGCAAATTAATTTATACCCTTTGCATACCAGAAGAAATGCAAGAGTTTTGTATTAAATACAATTTTAAAAAATATAAAAGAATTATATTACACCTCTTCCAGATGGTATCATTTCATTGGCTTGTGAGAAACTTCCTTGTGTTCAAGCCACACATATTTTTCTTACATTTTATTTTGGAGATATTCCAGAACATAGTTTTTTGTATCCCCAGCTGATTACCTTGTAGACATTGATTCATGCTTTTGATCATTATCGTGCCGGAGCCGAAGATTGAGCTTCATACCAGAGGGAATCAGGTTTTTAGTAAAACATGTTTGAATCCATCTTTCCCTTCAGTCTGACAACAACAGCAGGACCTCAAGATGTAAATCAACCAGAAAGCAAGAGAGATCCAACTTCACATATATAAGAGTAAGCTCAATTTATGTTTCATTTGACCACAAAACATAGTCCCTATATCATTCAGATTGATAGTGGCAGTTTGACAAATCTGCCCAGCTTCTCTTTATATTATGCCTTCTAAAGAGGCTTTTTTCTCGCAGCGCTGAACTCAGAGCAGATTTATGGAACTGACATAAATGGTGCATTTTGAGGTGTTGTATCTCAACAACATATGCCAGGCTTTCTTGATGAAATGAACAAAATCGTCGCCTTTGGTTACCTCTTGGGCCACTTCCCACCGCACAGGACTCCAATGTGAAATTGTCTTGTACGCAAGGTGTCAACAATCCCACTGGCCTTGGACTCCCTATTCATGGACGCTACATTATACGAATATTTTGTGAATATTTTTTATAGCCATCACATTTCTCACCTTTCACCCTGACATTTGCCAAACATGTGGCATGAGTTGGAAAGGACATCTTTGGGCAAGATGACTGCCACTACCACACACCTCACGAACCACGTCTCAGAACACTGCGCCAAACAGTGTTTATACAATAAAATGGAACGCTGTAGTTTGTGGTTTCATTTATTCTTGTGGCAATAAGCAGTAATGCCATATCATAATGAAAAATTATGAATATTTCTAGTATTTTTGTTTGTTTGTTTGATGGTATATCTTTGGCGGACAAGCCAATACAAGACTTTATAAGAGTTTCTATATTACCTTTGTCATTATTTATTTTCAATGTTGATTATTCATACTATTAACTATTTATATATCTCTCGGCCGTTGAGATGAATAATAATATAATATATGCTATTTAGCAGACGCTTTTACCCAAAGAAACTTACAGTAGTGAATGCATACATTTTTCAGTGTATGTGGTCCCAGTGGTCCCAAACTTAACCGTTGCCAACGCCACGTTCTACCTACTGAGCCACACAGAACCAAAAGTGTGATTACGATTACAATTGAAAGTGTCACCTACAATGCCCCAATGCTTTATCTCTATGCCAGAGAAATTTCAGTGGAGCAATACCCCAGTATTGAGAATTCCAGTAGTCCATTCCAAACAGGTGTGGTTTGGATCATCGTTCATCAATAAAAATGGACATGTAAACCAGGCATAGTTCTTTACTTTAAACCAGGGGATCCCAAACTCTCCAAGTGAACAAAACATAGCTTGTATACATACTGCAGATAGCTATCTAGGTTAATTAACTACATGCACCCAACATCAGCCTGTTAGGCAGTGAAAGGCGAGCTCGTAAATCACCCTGAGGCTTTCGAAAGAATGATTTCATCCCCTTGCCCGGGAAGGTGAGTAAACGCTTGTAAATGACACTTTGGTGAAAAAGGTTTGGAGACCCCTGTTGTAAACAATGTAAACATGAGCTTCAAGGTCAAAAAGAACCTATTGTTTTTGCTTTATTTACTCAAATGTAGGGCTGGAGCATTATTATAGTGTAGATCCATTTTAAGGACAAATTGTGTTACACTGTGTTGAGAGGACACACATGACAGGGAAATTAAGTTAGAGCCTGCAAGAAAACAATACATTAGATGTGGCCTGAATGTTATTAGGTTTAGATTGCAATACTTTTGCATTTGTGAGTTGGACAAACATTTATAGCTCTTTGCTCTGCCCTGTGTTCTTCTTTAAAAACAAGATTTCACCCGTGCCAAAAGTACAATACATTCATGGAATGAAACCCTTGAAATATGCACTATTCATATACGATGAAATATTCAAGAACGTTTTTGTCTGTCTTTCGAGGTGCTCTCTTGTTCAAAGGGGGAAGAAAGTGTGAGAGACAGAAAGAAGGCCTGGGGTTGTAACTAATGTTGACTTCATTTTTTCACGTTTTGGAAAAGATCAGTTCAGCATTCAGATGGTCACGGTGATATTTTAAAAGGTTACATTGCATCTCCCGGTTTGCTTTGAGTTTGTTCTCAGGGGTTTCACGAAAAAAACGGCAACATTTTGCTGTCAGTGGTAACAAACGTACAGGCTAATAAATGGGCATGGTGCCATTTGAAATTAATGTAAGGCGCACTATAAAAGTAAAGCCTCGTGTCTTTACACACAGGCCTGTGCTTTTCAGTCTGATTGGAACAGTTTAGAGGTTGTAATTGTTCATACCGCGGTTGTTGTTGGCATTTGCTATGGGCATTTACATTAGTAATTTCCTTGCATTTGGAATGGGTTTAATATGATAGGAAAATAGTTGTGCTAATTAGATTATTTTTGTGACACAAAGGATTTTGTACACTCAAAGCTCACCAAGTGTACAGCGAGCAGTTACCGAGCATCACTGAAGGGCGCAAGCCCCTCTCCACTCAGTCCCCTAGACGCACACACTGAAAAAGGCGAGGGAGTCTAACCGCAGGGCCACATCCAGGAAGGCAGCGGTGAGGGACCGGTGGCACCTCCAGCTGTGTCTCAGATCAGGCTGCGCCACAGACTCTATAAACACACCAGATATACTGCTCCACATTCTTAACGTGACGCTTCTGTCTCGCTTGCCATTGCAGCCGAGGGATGGAATGTTCATTAAAGGGCGTGAGGGCATACAATACTGTGGCAATGGGCTGTAATACATCACCGTATTACCAACTGCTACAAACTGTTACAGCAAGACTGAAGGAACACAGGAGCTGACTATCGGGCGAGTTTAAAGAATCTGTGGTTGTACCTCCTCCTTCCATTTCGCTCCTACAGTAATCATCTCAGTCTACGACGCGCAAGCGGCCTGTTTCTGTCTGCTACACCCAGCGGCTATTTTCGATCCACACCTTGAAACAAACCGGCCTGTTTTTTTTTCTCTACCAACCACCGCAGCCCGATCTAGCTTCCTGTCTCCCCAGGTGGCTCCGCAGGCTCCTCGCCCTCCCCGGTGGCGCCTGGATCTATCAGTCGGCCTCCAACCAGGCTGACTTCATTTCCAGTCCCACCTCCCACCTCTCCCTGCGCCTTCGTGCTCCCGCAGACGCGGATGACCCTGACAAACGCCTCCGCAGTCTCCGTGCTGTCGTCTGCACACCGCGCACCCTGTCTCGCTTTGTCTCACTCTCTCTCTCTCTCTCTCTCTCTCTCTCTCTGGGTGCAGCGATGCTGTTGGGACCTTTGCGATCTCACCCTTGGCAGCTTCCAGCTCTTCCCACTGCCGCTGTGTTCACGGTGAAAATTTCAGCGTCAAAATCAACTCTGAGCGAGTTAAAGTGAACGTTTGCTCTGCCGTGAGAGTTTTACCGTATACTTCCTGTCTGCCACCTCGTCTGACTTTCATCAAGTCCAAATTGCCTCCCCTGAAATAGTTTTTTTGTTTGTTTGTGTTTTTTGTTGTTGTTTTAGATTTTTTTTTTTTAGGGGGGGGGGGGGTCAGTTTGGAACCACTACTTGTGGTTCTGGAGTCTTGAAAATTGTACCACCCGCAAGGAGCACTGTAGCTGAAGTGTGTGCACTTCAATGCGAACCACACTACAGGCCACTCTGTACTATAAGACAGATATTGCAGATTGAAGGTGAGGCGTATTTCTCACCTTCAACAACTGGTAGCCTTTGCAGACATGACGTGCAGTCGGGAACTAATGCAGTGGTGACCCATGGACAGAAGTGGCTTAAACTTTACTTAGGCCCACCCTACCCCTGGGGGGACAAGACCAACTGTGTCCTGCCACTGCAGACTTCCGCTCACAGTTATGACATAGCCCAGATTCAAACCTGCAGCTGTACCATAGGGCCCAGCCACATTTGAGTGGTTTTACTGACTGAGCCACTCAGGAGCCATTCATTATCGTTGTCCAGGTCCATTGAAAATCCTCCTCAGCCTTCCATCTCTCATCTCTCGCATGACACACAGCTGATTCCGCTTCAGTGACTTCAGGGCGGTCCTAATTATGAAAGATTGAGGTGTCATGACACCAAAAAATGGGTGGAGCTACAATCAGCTGTCAATCACTTACTTGTTTTCACCAATCAAAAGGTTTTGACCTTCACATCGAAAACACGATGATTGGATTAAATCAGTGAGTTACTGGTAGCATATGGCAGCTCTACCCATTTTAGTGATATGATACCTCATTCTTCCATCACCAGTCAATTCCATTTAAATCCAGTCAATTCAGGATATGAATTTAAATTAAACCCATGAATTGATAAATGCCCATAATGTTCTATGGAGATTTTTCAATTCTATTCCTAAATTGATTTTAAATGGAATTTAAATGGAATTGACCCAAACCCTGCTTCAGTGTCTACCTGGATAGATCCCCTCCTCCTCTTCCTCTTTATCCTAGATAGCCTCACCCACACTGCAGTGAACTCCTTCTACTGCTAGACCTGTCCCCCTCCTCCTCTCCTTCATTTCATTCACTCACAGACCTCGGTCAAATACGTTTATGAAATAGTTTTACTCTTTACATGGCGGTAACCATGGCAGTACCCCTGAGAACAAAACATATTACTAACCAAAATGTCCAATCGTCTGAAAGAAGAATTTTTGTTCTGAATATTTGTGAAATTAGTACTTACAATACTTTACTGGTGTCTAAAGGACTAAAGTATTTCCAGTATTCATTGGACCAAAGCCTGCTCACTCACGAACCAGGCAGGCTACGCAAGGGGGGTGACCAACACATACGTGAAAACTACTGCACATAAACAATGATCATATTGCTGTGCGCGATCATGGTAATGGCTAGCATTGCTGAATTAGCAGCCCATGAAATAGATGTCACAAGTGTTTCATCACATAAGCTCAGTTACTTCCACCCACCCCTCCCCTGCTGTCAGCTGTGCATTGGTACCAATTTAAACGACATTTGTTATCATTTACCTCAATTTCACTGGATGGATAACCCAGACCCACGCTGGTACTGTCATGTATGCCTTATTGCCGTCTTTGATGAGACCAGGGAATTGTTTCCATGCATTTCTCATTTTAAAAGGCCACTAGACACCACATAGTTCTACGCGCTATGTCCGTATCTTACTCTAAGTACAATGCAGTTGTGGTAATTCATATTGGGAGAACATATTCACCATTTTATATACAGTATATGTGTTTTTTAATGTGTAGAAACCAACGATTGCAATGCGCACCCAATAAAAAAAAAAAACATCTGAATGATGGGTGAAAGAATAGTCAATATAATTTCAATATTGAAATATTTACAGATCAATAAACCATTGGCAATGGCAATTCTTAATTTATGCCACGGCGTATTTGCATAGGAGACACCTTGATCCATTGTAACTTACTTGGCTTACTCTTTATGTAGTATCCATGAACACGGCAGGATATTTACTGAAGCACTTTATGTTAAGGCACAGCAGCAGTGTCCCTGCCCAGGATGCAATCTTCCAATTACAAGATCAGTTCCCCAACCAATCTGCCACACCGGTCGAGATTTGGTGCGAAGGTGACCTACGTTTGAAGAAAAGGAATAGCTTTGCAAAACTTTGCGTCCCCATTAACGTGAGATCAACAGCGAAAATCTCCATCTGTTCAAAGGACGTGAGGAAGGTTGGAGAAGGCTGAGACGCTTCAATGTTCTCCATCTAATGCAATCCCCCCACACACACACACACACACACCTTCTTCATGGGCAGGCTGGTTTTTGACATCATGATGGATTCTGAGGGGCAGAAAAATAAGTATGGTTTTTTTGGGATCCTGAAGGCCAAGCAGGACACCTTCGTCTCAACGTCATCCGTGGAAACAAGCGAAAAAGAAAACAACACACCAGCAGGCTCCAAAGATCGATACACTGTCGAGTCCTCCTCATCCACATTTTCCTGAGAAAAGGATCTTGATTGCATTGTAATGAATGAATCACGATCGCATTATGGCTTCCAAAGTGGAGGGAGAATTCTTTCGAACAACACCAATCACCCATAACTGCATTCGCAATATGTCCGGCGCACGTCGTAATTAAGATTTACCTTTCTCGTCTCCGCGGTTGTGGAGGAAAAGCAGTTATAATTGCAGCATTTGCCTCACTCTGCAATATTCCAAACCTAAATATCCCTTTCACACCCTGCCTGTTGAAACCGTAAGAGCTGCTTCTACACCCTCCGTAATTGACAAAATGGAAAAATATAAAATAATTACAGCGTCGTTTGTAAAATAATGTCATTATGTCTTCCATCCAACCCCTTTCCCACTTACTGAATGGCTTACAAGATTAGCGCTGGATACAAATGGCACGAGGTGGACATGACGTATCGTTGCCATCCTTTTCGCCTGCACAAATAGCGTCGGCAAAAACATGAAGGCGTAGATTCTAAAATATCGCTAAATAAACCGGGTCTAATTTGTCTGCAGCTTTATTCATAATACTGCAGATTTTTTATAGTTGTCATTGTACAGCAGTTATGTGTGTATTGTTCATTTATTGTTGAAATATAAAGTCACCATAGGTGATGTGAAAAAGTGAGAATATCGTTATTATTATTATTACTATTATTATATTCGACAATGTACAGAGGAGACATTTGAACCTCGAATGAAGGCCTGGCCCACAAGGAACTCTGCTGAGCAAATGTACAATCCCCCGAAGCTGTGTGCTACTGAATGGGGCTCCTCATTATTTGGGGAGTAACTAGTCAGCATTTCAATTGAAAACATGAGCAGTCAGCAGTCACACACACACACGCACACACGCACACGCACACACATAATTTATATTGCTCTAAGAGAGCCAGGCCTAGCCTTCCTGGCCTGTCAATTAGTGTGTGTTTCCCTCCCCTGCGCGGCTCCTCCGCACGCTCTCGGTGGGTCTTGCTCATTACACAGTTTACAAAGCAGACACCTGGGAGCATCTGCGCGCTCCGTAACCAGGAGACTGCGCAGCCGCGGGTGCGGGAGGGGAGGGGAGGGGAGGGTGGGGGCCCGGCGACCCTGTGAGCGGGAGCCGTCCGCACGTCGCGCCCCACCCCCTCCTGCTGCCGTCCAGCCGAGGAGGAGACCTGGCACCGGCAGCTCCAGTAAATAGCAGCCTAACCTCTGGGCAGAAGGCCCGCAGGTAGGGACCCGATCCAAGCGCAATCAGCAGCCAGCACATCCCGCTCACTAAAGGAGGGGCTCCCCAAGCCTGCCCCCGATGATTTCACACAGTGTAATTCCATTTCCAGGACACGCATTGGCATAATGCTGAAAGGAAAAGGTTCTTGCCGGTCGAGGTGTTGCCTGTTATTGCGTGCCGCGACGAGGCTTCCTCTATTATTCACAGTTACTTCTGGTGTCACTTCAGCAAACATGGATAGCGTGTGATGTCGCACGCGGCGCCTTGGCACGCAACAGCCATTTCGCATGTGATGTTTACGTTAGGGTTTTTTTTCCCATGGTGACACCATCCGAGTAAGTGTTACAAACGAGTGGAGAAGATGGACTGCAAATTCCACCGAGTATTGTCACGCACTCAAGATGCGCTATAGCGTCAAAGAACCCAATTAGAGCCAAAAAGGCCTTTCCTTTCTTCAAAGCTGTGATGAGACATGTAAAGCCAAACAACTTTTGACACTGATAGGGTTGCCAGGTAAAGAAATCAATGCAAATGCATTTCAAGTATTGGAAGGAATTTCCGTTATATGTCTGTTCTACAGCATTCTCCTATACTGATATGTACTGCTTGACATTACATTCATTATGTTGACAGATATAATTAACATAGCTTAGCAATTTAGAGCACTCAATCCGTGCCCATCAGATACAACACCATTGTAACGTAGGTAGTCTGCTGTTTTAACATAAACATTTATAAAATTGATATAAAACTTCTGAATTTTTGGTTTTAAAATATATTAATTGCATAAAAGTGAGGGGCCACGTGCCCCCTCACTTTTAATGGGCATGATGTCACTGCCTCGGTTCATTCAAAATTGATACCATGAGTGGCCAGGGGAGAAGGGTGTTGAAAGTTGTATGTGAGGTGTAGCTATACTGTATGTGTGCGTCATGTCTGGCCACTCAGGAAAAGGCGCTTGCTACAAACAAAGGCCACACCTTACAGCCTAGATGTTGCAGGTTCGGCTCTGGCTCCGTCATTGACCAGTGGGGCCAACCACAGTGGGTCACAGTTGGCTTGGGTCCTGCCAGCGCTAGGATGGCTGTCTTTGGGTTACAGAACACCGCTAGCTCCCATGTAGTACTGCATATCCCGTGTATATGTGGGTGAGTGCACCGGAGGAGTGCACACGCTTCAGTTGCGGGTGTTCTTTCATCTGGTATGGGTGGGGCAGTGGTGACTTGGTTATTCAAGGCACAGTTGGTTATTCAAAATTTGGGAGCAAAAAGGGAGGAAAGATTGTTAAAAAAATAAATGGTCAAGTAACAAAGATGTACTTCCTAATCATTGTAACTGTTCCTGCGCCAACAACTTGTTTCAGCGCGTGGCTTGTGTATTTCATTCTGGGGGCGTTGCGTCTAATGGTTTGCTGTGTGACACAGTCATTCGGATAAAGAGCCTCTGAAACACTTGAATTAACTGCAAGTGGAGGAACAGCTGCACAGCCTCCCCGATATGTGATTAGACTGAGCGAACGGTGAATTTCACAGTGAAATTGAAATCTCAAACATGTTTTTTATTCAAATGAGAAGGCACATCGGCGGCGTCTCAACGAGACGTGTGAACGCCCGCGAATGGCTATGAAGGAACGTCTCGAACTTCACGATTTGTGTCCGCCTTGCTCCATTCCACCTTCCGTCCCGCTCGGCTCAGACAAAAAGAACAGAAGGTCACCGAACGCCACCTCCTGCTCTCGGAAACTTGAGGAGTGCTGCAGCCACATTTATTTGCCATTAATCTTCGACGATGTACAGATCAGGCCATCGGTGGCACCTCAGCTTGCGTTTCGCCCGGGCAATTGAAGCTAAGTGCCCAACGCCCGTGCAAAGCTGCGAGATCTCATCCGAACATCCAACTTTTGCGATCGGTCCGTCGCCCTTACCGGCTGTGCGCCGCATGCGAGATAGCGGTCAGGTTTAGAGACTGGGGTGGCTTTATCTCTGAAGCCTGCTTCGTTTCACCTGATGCCTCTGATCGCCCCCGCCCTCCCCCCCCTGCACCGTGCCCTGAGCCGACATCTCGCACCGACGAGCGCCTCTCCTCCGTCTCTCCCCCCCCGCCTTTGTTAAGCAGAGTTTGCTGGCTCCCTCTTATCTCCAGTCTCCATGTAGCGGTCCCAACCATGACAATAAACAGCCTCTTTTCAATTTCCTGAGCCTGCCTCACGTTCCCCCTCCCTGGGCTTTGTTTGGGTCAGGTATCGGGTAGCCAACGGCAAGGCAAATCGCAAAAAAAAAAAAATTAAACCAGGCCCCACCCTCCGTGGTTTCCGGGGGAACAGCGGGAACGGATTGGAAACCGCCCCGGTCCTGCTCGCGAAGCCAGCGCCTCGTCACAAGGTGATCCGGATTTTCCCGCCAGCGACTTTCTTTCTGCACATTTCTACAACAATGCCACTTCGCATCCCGAATATATTCTCGGCGTGGAGAGCCAGCCGCCCCTAATACGGGCATATGGCCATCCGAAGTGCCCCGGCGCATCTGTCACTCGGCTGAGTGTTCCCTTTTTTGAGCGGAAGTTGCGGTCGCGGACTTGTCACGATCTGTAACCGAACGTTCTGTGATGCGCCGCAATCCAGACCGGGGCGCAGCATGTAATTAAAAGCGGAGGGCTCTCATCTTTCTTGCTGACATCTGCCAGTAATTATATGTAGGAGTCTGTGTTTCGAACGAGAGAAACCCTCGTGTAACCTCATACCTGTCCACATGCATCTCTCAATGTGATTAACAGGCCTTCCCGTGATACAAAAATGATCGCTAACATGTGACTGAGGCTCTTTAATCTCTTTCGTCTATTTATTTTTTGGACGGATGGAGCAGCAGTGCACCAGAATATAGTACTCTGCCTGAACGGGAAGAATACAATTGCATAAATGGGGGTCGAGGGTTTCTGTGTAACTCAGTAATGGATTTTCTGATGCCAATGAAATGGAGGCAGGATCTACCTTGCTTTTCATGGGAAATAACAGAATACAGTGTATTTCTTGCCAGTCATTTGTGACATGGATTCTCTTGAATATTTGTTAAACAAAAGCAGAGGCACTTGCAAGTACATTTCTGAACAAGTTCCAGGCGGGGAAAACCAATCAAAATGTTTGTGTATGCTCAAAGTGTAAACAACCAATGAAAGGGGAGACGATGTGTCCCGAAAAGTGGCTGCATAATCTGCAGTTGAGAAAAAGAAAAACGAATAAATCTGTTTTATTCGAAATGTTTCCTCCGCCTGATAATGCCTTTTGAAGTCTGTATCTAAATACAATTATGACACCCACGCAACGTGGTGTTACTGTTACCTAACTCTCCATTTTACCTAAGCACTGTATGCACCAGAAGAGAAATAATGACTAAATCAAAAAATATATTTGGACTAAGAGGAAAAAATAATTGAATCCAAGAGGGATAACAGCACTTTGGTGTGTCTACTGAATCTCTAGCACCATCTAGAGGTCTCTCGTGGGTATGGGACCATTTTGAAGCGCTCGCCTTATTGGTTTGTGGACGGGATTTTAAACAGTTCTGGGGGATGCGGCCTGGCCCGGATTGGACGGGACTGGTGGGGACGGTGCAGATGTACACCCTGAATTTGTCCAATGGAATCGCGGGAGGTGAGGGGGTGCGCCCGCCCAGCGGAATGCCAGGCCTCGAGGCCGGCACCGGCTCCACGGCTTGGCAGCTGCGAAGACTCCAGATGGTCTGCAGAATAATGAGCTAGCGAATCACCCGCACAGCTCGTCATCCCTGACAACGCGAGAAGCCATGCGTGAAGTTCTGCAGCTTGTCTACACCGGCCTGTGATTATCCCTGTGTGCCTGGAAGGGTCTGCAGATTGATTTCTCCCCTTTGTACCTGGTAACACCTTGCCGAATCTCCTGGTGCTTCCCCTGACACGCGCTCATTGGACCCCTGGCTTCTGACACGCTGCTGCTCTTCCGAGTTTTTCAGAGAGGCCGTCCGCTCAGGGAGAGTGTCGTCTCAGCCCCCGCGTTTTACAGTTAGCGGCTTTTGCTGGCTGGGAAGGATCCAGCCGTGATTATTTGTTTAGGTGGGGGGTTGTTTGGGGGGCGGGGGTTTTGGGGGAGGATTTGTGAGCATTGGGTGCTTATTCTCTTTTCGCCTCTTCGAGGGCTGCCGCCATCCACCGCGGGCAAAGTTAGAAATGTCACCATCAGACCATCTGAAACACTTGTCGCTGTTTTTTCCCATCCTACTTTTGTCCATTTAACTTTTTTGATTCCTTTTTGGTCACGGTCAAGCATTCAGCAGGGTGTCAGGGGGGGGGGGGGACAGTTTCCCTGTACAAGGAACGTCTCTCCGTGCCCAGTTTCGTTCTTCAGATGCCTCTGACTCCTTAAGCGGTTCTCTTTCGTGAGTAGGCCTACACTACACTGAAAGGAGCACTGTACTTCTAACTGACTGTATACTCGAGCAAACATCAATATGTTGTTTCCAAATCCCAGTGCAAGTCCTCCGAAGACAGGGAGACAGCGGGAGGATGATATTGCATCGGAAAAACCGCAGACGGGCGGCCAACGCTGGTCTCCAGTCTTTCAATGCTCAGCCGCTCATTGTTTACGCACGTGGCTCCAGTCCTAATGAAGTAATCCCAGCACTTAATAAAGGCTTCGGCTCACTGAGGTGTACGAATTTAATATCAATTCCGTGGGGAGAACTAATGAAAGAAAGGGCCGAACGCCGGTATATATATTAATTTCTCCCCTCCTCTCGCCCTCCGCGATTCACGGCTTTGAATAACTAAACCCTCTAAAAAGGCCTTTTTAAATCATTTGCATGTAAGCACAGCGCTAAATGAAATGAAATATGACAAGCCAATTAAATTATTGCTGCAGGATCACTGCCGGCTGATCTCCCACAAAGTTTAAATATTGCATCAGGATTTTCTCGCCGTTCGTCCCGACTCTGTCCAAATACGGGAGAAAAGCCTGTTGTGTGCAAAAAAGGCCAGAAATTTAGCAAGAACGGAATGTAGGCCGTTACCCGAATCATACTGCGGACTTAGGCCGGTTTGCCACTGCCCTGCTTTCATGGCTCAAATGAGCCAAGATTTACACAGCATTACGCTTCACAAAATTAAAACAGGGCCTCTCAGGTATTTTGCGCACATTGCCAACAGGGGAAAAAGAGCAAGGTTGTTAGTTTTGTCGGAGGGGATGCAGTTTGCTGAAACCCTTTAACCTGCGCGTTTCTCTGTGTGCATTACAGTCTAAATCTGAGGCCTGGAATGAATTCCCGATCGACTTAACCTTTTATGAGCGGGTCCAGCCAAGACTTGAGGAATGGACTTTGCCGGAGACATACTGATACGAGTGATATCCACCGAGCCACTATGAAAACAACCGCATGGAGTGTGGGAGGGAAGGTTAAGACCCATCAACAGAGAAGTGAAATGGTAGATTCAACCACAATGCACTTTAGATGTCTTTATTTTGCCTAAGTAGAGGAGATAATGGTACACTTTGCTATTGTTTCAGGTTTTCAGTTCGGCCTGAAAGTGATATGGTGTTCACCTTGGTCAGTAAGGGCTGACCACCGAAGCTTTTTATTTGGAGTATGATGAATCACTGTGTGCTTTAAGTGCTGTGCCATGAGTTGAGAACAATCCAGGTGTCAAGCTTATTATTGATTGAACAGGAACTTAACCAGAATTCTTTAGCTAGTTTTACTTGAAAGTTTAAAAAGCACATATACGTATAAGACGCATATACTGTAAGAGATATGGAGCCACAGTACATGCCATAAGTAACAAACAAACAATTAAATACTTCCATTTTCTACTTATAAATGTGTGTATGCATGTGTGTGTGTGTGTGTGTGTGTGTGTGTGTGTGTGTGTGTGTGTGTGTGTGTGTGTGTGTATGTGGCCGTGCACATTAGGTTTGTGTGTGTATTCATGAGCGAGTAGAGAGGAAGCATGTTTTTTTTCCCTCTCAAATTCATATTAATTTTCTCCGCTGAAAGATGATTGTTTGTGGAGGCCGCGTACCCTCTCAAGGGCAACCCAGTAAATTACGATCCAAAAACTCTTACTGTCATCCTGCCCTCTCCCACTACATCCTTAAACATCCATTCTTGACGGTTCAGTCAGGGGATCATTACAATATAGCCTTAAGAATGTGTGACAGATATTTCCAACTTGATGCATTGTTAACAGCGTGTTGAAGTCCGCGAGGAGACACCCCGGACAGGCCCCCGCCACCAGATTAATTCAGTTAACAATGAATAAGGTCAGGGAGGCGCAGCTTCACAGACGCATAGTAATCAGACGCCAACACTGACAGACAGCCAGAATTAATAGTACAAGATTTTCGCTGGTGAATGATTCATGTGCCGCGAATGCATTGCGCGTGTTACGAGCGGAGCGGGGCGCAGACGCAATGTTTTCATCCCAAATTTACAGCATTTAGGAGAGTCTTCTGGGAACCCGTTTATGAGCTTGTCGAACAAAGGAGCGATCTGATTAAAAACTCGGTCTGTTTCAGGGAAGTTGCAGGTGCTTCGTGAGTTGTTTGTTTTCCGTGGTGTGTTTGTGTTCGGGTGGTGGGGGGCAAGGGTTTACAGGTTGAGACATTACAAGCGAATGCTTAATCCTCGATTCTCAACGGGTGTTCGACATTTTGTAATGCCTGACATGGCTTTCACGGCATAATCATACTTTGCCGTGTCTCTGGTGGTATCACCCTGCGTTTGGGGGCTAATATGTAACTGTAACTTGGGGCATCTTCCTACACTTCAGCAGTTTTGCTGGGAGGGTACATTTTGTGTGAAACTGCAGCTGAGACAGGTGCATTGGCTTCTGTAATTGTTATGCTGTGAAATGAGTGCGTCAGTCTGCCCGGCTGTGCTTTGCATGCAAACAGAGCATTCCCCAGTTGAAAGTGTTGTCATAAAAGTTGGATTAGTTGCAAAATCTGTCACCCGACTATAAGCACCGATTTAAGACTGAGAATACTAATAGCAACGCACTGAAAAAGACAAACATGGGCAATATCTGCAGTGGTCTCTCTGTCTATCTCTCATGCATGCCATCCTCACCCACACATAAACACACACACACACACACACACACATATATACACACACACACACAAATGTGCACTCATGGGGTGGAGAAGATGCATACCCTATATATCGGTTGGCCACCGGGATACATCTGTTTGTTTGTAATCTACTGAGTCATCTCAAAGAGAGCACATGCATGCAAAACACACACACACACACACACACACACAAAAGATAAGCATTAAATGACAGTCCATTCTTAATATGGCAAAAGCAACAGTGCTAAAACAAAAACATGAATAAAGGAAACATAAAAGAAGAACAGCTGAAGAGCACAAGTAAGCATAGCTGAAGAAATAAACCCCATTACATTCAAACCTACAATTCCCAGAATCCCCCACTCTAAGTGAAGGTGTGTTCTCAGTAGCAAGGGGACACTTATATATTTATGTTCTAAGTGTTTTCTCCCAAAGTGGATCTTACTTTGAAAAAGAGGATTTTTTATGATAAGGAGTGAAAAAAGGGGTGTGTTTTCTTGTTTTGATTTCAGTTGTCAGTGAATTTGCAAAGGGCATATTTTTTCCTCTTTAAACTGGAGCGAATTAAAGTCATTAGGGTTTCTGCATTAAAACTATAACCCACACTTGATGAATATTTAATTTTTCTATTCACTGCCACCGCCAGCGTTGATGCATGATATACTAAATCTTTGCCTGAGTGAAAGTCAGCCATGTATCCCAAAATAAGTCCTTCACTCTACGCAGCTCACCCACAATTCCATGCGGACTCATCTTGGGCTGTGGCCAAGGACAGGCGGACGTTTTTGCCAGCCCCAGACCATAATTCATCCATTATTACCAAAGGAAAACTGAAATCAAATTGCCATTCATATAAGGCTAAGGATAGGCCCTCTTCCTGCATATTTCTCTGATCCGCTGCAATCTAACGATAGTGTAATAACTTTAACATCTGGTGTTTAATTGCTCTACTTTAAAATTAATTTAGTGCCATTTAAAATACGAAAACTGTGGTTTCCTGCCAAAGTGCCTTTTGTAAAGGGGGGGGGGGGCATTTGTGAAGGGGGGAAACACTGGGTTTAGTTCTATCTCCCATCCAACTTGTGTTTCACATCACTTCCTCAAAAAAACGGGCGCCTTGTGGAGCGCGACGGCAGATATTGACCGAAATCGTCCATGCCGCGCACATAATCTGCAGAACTATATCTCCCCCGCGCACTCTTATGAGTGTGCGGGCAGCAGGGCCGGACACTGCGCTCGCACACCCAAGCATGTTGACGGTCGGCCCAAAAGCGGCATGTGGAAAACGCACTTGAGCGGGCACGGCCGATAGCTCGTCCTTGGCTCGTCCTCGCGGAGTTAATGTAGCTTTTTGACAATCTTAAGCTTCCAGTCGCAGTGTGAAAGTATTTTCTTTATCTGGGGCCTGTGCGAGCCCGAGCAGCCGGCCTCAGCTGAACCGTTACATCTGCTTGCGTTCTGAAATCCTCCTTAATTCCTCGAGTCTGGAGCCGGGACCAGCGGATGGAACACTTTTTAATTACACTACCAGCTGCCTGAAGGTAGTAATGATGCGGCATTGGGTGGAACTGACAGGTATTAATTGGGAGAGTTACTTAATGTCTGCAGAAAAGAAACAGGGCGTCGGCATTTGTGCGTTCCTTTGCGATGCGCGATGTGCCGCACGCGCGCGATAGAAAGGACCCATTTGTGCCCCCCGATTCTTTATCTCCCCTTCGAGCAACGGCTCGCAAAGATCTATGAGCATACACGAAATGCCCCGTAGCGTTTCTTGTTTTACACGGCAGTCTGGGGGGGCAGTGGAAAATGTCATTGCCTGGCTGGGAGTTCAACGAACGGGAGTTCTCCCCAAAGACCCCCTTCCTAAACTGAATGATCCTCTTGATCAAACTTGGGCGATAAGACAAAACAGGGCATGTGGCGGGAGATAATGGCGCAATCACAAATTGCAGTGTGAAAAATGATTAACATATGACTGCAAAGGGCATGGGTAACCATAGTTACCGCTGGAGAGGAGGAGGCTCGTTTCAGAGCAGGTACTGTAGATCAGACACAATGGCCCGCGGATTTCCGTGACGTGAACGTCGGCGTTCCGCACCTCGACGAGGTGTCTGGAGCGAGCGGCTGGGGCTTTCCGGCAAGATGTTCTCAAATCCCTTCGTGCCGGAGTGAGATGTTGTTGACTCTCAGGAGGAGCTCTCGGATAAATCGGCGCAACATCTGCGGCGCGCTCGCTTCCCCTCCGAGGGGCCCGCCGGGTTGGGGCAGGCGAGGCCATCTGGTGGAGAAAATTAAGTTCTCGTCGGCCGCCGTCTTCGCGATGCCGCTCACGTCGCCGCAAAAGATGAAAGCGAATCCCTGAGACCCCGCAGGCCAGTCCAGATTTAACTGCTGAGTCAACTGTAAGCCCTCCCCATCCTCCTCGCCAGTGAGTCATTTCCACCAGGCGTGTATAAATAGGCGCCCCGTCCTGATGGGCGACGTGCGCGTTGTGAATCAGATTGCTTTAAAATGACATTCGTTTTCCAAATCGCCCGCGCCCCACGCGGGAGCGCAGAGGTAACTCACAGGCATTATTTCAGCTCGTCGTGAGTGATTGTCTGTACTTTACCTCACCGCACATTTAAGCAGTCTGGCACGCTGCCCTACCGTTAGAGGAAAGGGAAGCACAGCTCCGCTCGCCAAAGATGAGCAGCGTGCCCACGTGCCCACCTCTCGGGAATCGATAGGGCAACAGGGTTTCTGGTCACTCTTCTTCCCTTCACTTTCCTCCACATCACACTGGGAGGAAATGGTCTTTTATTGGGTTTAAAAGGTCTCTACGGTAAAAAACCTTTCTTTAAAATGTTGACACGTTTGACGTTTAAAGGTACACAAGGAGGCAGACAGTGCATTTCACAAGGACGTGGATGAAATTATCTTTATTTTGGATTTTATAAAACATCTTATTTTAAAGGTTGGCCATTCCGATTAACGAAAAACAAAAAAGGCATTTGGGTATGTAAGAGGGTTCTTTTTTTTCAAGGAACAACATTCATACTGGGAGGAAGGAGAGGAAGAAAAGCTGGGACGTAGTCCCAGCGAGTCGTGCCCACACAGGGCTGAGCAGGGGAGCTGCTTTCATGCTCCAGCTGTGACACAACTAATCATGGTGGATCGTTTTCTCATCACATTTGCATCAGTCTGGGATGGGGGGGCGGGCTCAGTGGCCATAACCACAATCAAAAGTTCACTGGTCTGTGACATGAAAACAATGTAGAGAACATGTGTGTGTCTGTGGGGGTTACTGGTGCATTGTGGGAGAGACACCTGACCAAACAGAGTCGGGCTTGATACATGCTACGCTCAACTTTCTGGCCGAACCTGTTTTGGCTGTGGTTCAATGGCATTTAAAGCCAATAATATGTTGCAGGTAGAAGACCCAAGACATGATCCTCCTGGAGGCCTTGGTCAGTTCATTCGGCAACAAAAAAAACTAAATTCACCCTTACTGTAAGCTGGGATTTTCAAAGGAGTCTCAAAATTCAATGTTTTTTTCTTTCTTTGCTATAAAAACTTTGCAATTTTGTTCACATAAAAGTGCACCCTTGGGTTATCTGATAAAATAAAGATCCACAGTTTGTCTTACAAGATTGAAATGTGCATATCTAGTTGAAGCTTGTAAGCAATGTAGTATTCTAAAAAGTCAATGGGTATTTGAAAGCAAACCCCGGGGGAAAGTGTTTTGTTGGACAGAACCTTTATAAATATAGCCTTGTGGGGGCTGTTGACTTTGTGCGCTGAATAGCCCTTACAGGAAAATATACTTCTGTTATTAGGTAAATGTGTGTTTGTTTGGCCTTGTTAATACCAACCATTTACAGGGCATCATATAAATATTCCTAAACTGTACCCAACCTGCTGAAAACTGAACACAATAGGATGTATTGTGTCTCATTATACAGCAAGATTATTAGGACCCAAGCTCTCTGCAAGCACCATTAATGACTAATGGAGCACTGCAGTTTGCTCTCGCTGCTACAATGGACACTATTGTGTAACCAATGGGGTGCATTCTGATACTCAACACTGCAACAGGGGAAGGTCTGCTGTAGGTTTCCACTCCACACAGAAAGAGATTCTATATTCGCGTACTGGGCTAAAGACCAAGGTCCCCAGCTCACGGACCCAATTGTACTCGTGTTCCTTCTCCAGGAGCCTGGAGCGAATGTCCACATGCTGACTTGCGTACCTGAACTCCGCTACACCACCACCAAGGTGAAGCCATTTAACATTTAACAAGCAGCTAGAGGTACTGCTCCCCCATACCTCCAGTTACTCATCACTCCCTACACCCCCAGCCAGACCCCTCCGCTCCGCCTCTTCTGGCAAACTGACTGTCCCATCCCTAGCAGCCGCTCCTCGCGGTCTCGTCTCTTCTCTCTCCTGACCCCTCGCTGGTGGAATGATCTTCCGCAATCGATCAGGACCGCGGAATCACTTGCGATCTTCCGCAAGAGACTCAAAACCCACCTTTTCAGACTCAACTACCACTGAATTCTGTACATCTAGCTAGTCATCACCACTGCCTACTTGCTCAACACTATGTATCCCTGCTTGCTCAATTTAATAAAATGTAAAGAAAAATTATAATAATAATTACTAACCTTTTCCTTCCCAGTGTTACAGGTATGTTACGCAGCTGCCTGTAATGATGTTTATCGCTGTATTACTGCACTGATCTATTGCGCAAACTATGATTGTTCCTACCATGTATTTATGCACATCTTGTAAGTCGCTCTGGATAAGAGCGTCTGTTAAATTCTTAAAATGTAAATGTAAAATGTATGGTGTAACCCTTTTCATGGTGATTTACAAGTACCATATGTGTTGGACAAATCCAATAGCTTCTATTAACCCAATGATACTGTGCCTCAAATCATGACATTCACACCATGGGTGGCTTTCATTCACCAAGACAAATGGCAGCAATTCACTTTGTACTTTGGATGGCAAAAGAGAAGCTAAGCCCTATATGAAACAACATTACATTACAATATGGCATTTACCCGAAATTCTTATCCTGAGAGACTTACAAAGCTTTGATTTATTTTATAAACAGATCATCTATACAGCTGGATATTTGTTGAAGTAATTCAGGTTAAAACGCCTTGCTCAAGGGGTACAAGCATAGTGCTCCATCTGGGAATCTGACCTCCCTTTCAATTACAAGCCCAGTTCCCTAAACGTTATACTACATTGCATTACACGTATTGTACCATCCAACTAACATCATACCATATATGCCATTTAGCAGACGCTTTTATCCAAAACCGACTTATAGTAGTGAAAGCATAAATTTTCAGTATATATGGTCCTAGTGGGAATTGAACCCACAACCTAAGCATTGTCAGCGCCATGCTCTACCTACTGAGCCAAAGTTACAGTTGCAGTCTGCAGCACAACTTGCAGATGACCAATAGATCACCTTTGAGAAAGTTGTTTGTTTTAATGGCCCCGAATTAGTGAATACTTCCACACAGACATAACAGCAATAATAATTAAAAACACAGTGTGAGATGAAAGCATGTTAATTTACAATGCTGAACCTAAACCATTGATATTACTTAGGTAGATAACTGTGAGTCAGGGGAGGACTGAAGCATTTTTTAAATCACATTCCATAAAGCAGGTGAAGTTTCCAGTTGGCCCAGCTGTTAATATTAATCCAAGTTTCCACAGTATGATTCATATCAGCGAAGCAATCCTCAGGGGTGTGACCAGCAGAGTTTTATTTCCCCATTAAAGATTCCTATTACAAATGTAGCTAATCTCTGAGCGGTGAGTTGAATTAGGTTTTTTTTTTTTTACGGCTTGTGGAATGACTACTCCTTGACTTATTAAATGAATGAGCGCGAGACAGAATCTTATTCAAATTCCTACTGTTTCAATTCATTTAATTTTTTTTTTTTTAAATTTGAGTTCATTAAAAAATATATATCTCAGGAGTCAGTTTCTGCTTTTAACCATTTATCCAATATTGGTGAAGCATTGAGAGATTTATTTTAGCTTTGTCTTATGCAAGACAGTTTCTTGGATGTGTCATTTGTACATTCCACATTGTGATACTGTGTAAGTTCATGAAAACCGTGGAAAGAGAATTATAATACGTGACATTGACAAACTATGCAACCACAATATATTGCAACACTGCAGATTGTGCACATTTTAATATAGTGGTAATGAGTTGTTGAAAGAGTGGAGATTTATGTATCTTTAATGAATCAAAACAACATGATTATGTGCAGAACAGAATATGAAAGTCCTCCTGGTCTGTTAAAAGGAACTGTTCCAGGGCTGGCGGATGGCCCAGCGGTCTAGTGCACCGCGCTTTGGAGCGGTGTGCGCTGCCCGTCAGAGACGCGGATCGAAACCCGCGTTTCTACCAGACCGGCCCTGGTCGTCAGCCCGATCATTTGGCATTTGTGTCCGCTCCAGGGGGGGGGAGGGAGAGCCGGCACGAGTCCGCCGAGGAGAAGGTTAATGGAGTCCGTGGAAGATCTCCGTCTCGAAAGAAGGCGGGGAAATAGGTCCAGGAATACGAATCTCGTTCCCGGAGGACGGGCGGCGGACTCGTGAGGGTGGGGAATTGAAAATAAAATAGAGGGTATAATTGGCTACTAAATTGGGAGAAAAACGGGGGAAAAATCTGAAATTTAAAAAAAGGAACTGTTCCTAGTGTGTAGATGGGCCCCACGGTTTGGTATCCTGACTGTGCAAGAGTCGACTGTGGCCAGTAGTCCTGCAGGGCAACGCATTATTGGCGATAGCGTCACCCAGGGAGGGAGGGAATCAATCATCTGGGTTGTCCATGTCTCATCACAGCAACAAACAACCCCCAATGATCAATTGGGCGCCCCCACTTTGCCGGTATACAGCTGCACAAGAAGTGTCTTCCTCTGGCCTCCCTGGTGGTGTAGCGGTAAGAACATTCAACGCTGCCCACTGCGACTGATTTGATTCCACCTAGGTCACACCAGTTCGGCTCTGGCAAGGAATGCCACTAGGGGGCTCCACCCCGGAGGAGCCGCGGGCTCACTGCATGCATGAGTGGTCCTGTGTGTTATGGTGAACACTGCCGGCTCTCAGGACTACGGTCTCAGGACGACCACTCAAACGAGGGTGGGGATAATTTACATGAAAAAGAGAGGGTATAATTGGCAATTAAAAATAGGGAGAAAATGGGGAATAAAAGCACAAAGAAGAAAAAAAGTGTCTTCCTCTGACTCATGTCTGTGCAAGCTAAACTTGTGAACTGCGGTGTGAAAAGAAGCGCTGGCTGACATCACGTGTTTTTGAGAGTGTGTGCTTGGCAGACATTGATGGCAGACATTGCAGTGAGTGTGGCTTAATACGATTTGCCATTAAAAATTTGGAGAAATAGGCAGAAAAGATCTAATAAAAAGAGGTTTATGTCACGACGGTGATGTCTAGACAATCTTGTCATAACATGAATTTCAACATGAGCTTAAATATTATACTAATATAAGTCCAACCATAACGTTGGATCATGTTGTAACAGTAAGTAGAACAGTAATTCAAAACACTTCACAAGTTGCAGTGCTTTTCATTCCTGTTCTACTGTGCTTACAGCCAGCGCAAAGTTGTGAAATTACAATACTCGGTGTTCACACCGATCTTAAGTCGATTTTAATTTGCAGCTAAGCAATCTTGAGAAACATATATCATAAAACGTCAAATGGAACAGCATTTGCATTTAACAAATTAATCTTGCTGTAGATGGAACAGACTATACACAGCGCTGCTAGTGCCATAACTTTAAGGATTCATCAATCTACCGTTCTCTCTGATCTTTGTGCCCAGGGATCTGTTTCCCGCCATTAGATTAATCAAATAAACAGTTCCAGCCAAATTGCCAACTCAGGTTAAAAGATGGATGGCGATACCAATGGTTGAGGAAGCATTTCATTTTGTACTTGATGATTGGCAGAAAACTAAATCGAAGGGCCATATCATCAGTCTTCTTCATCATTAAATGTAAGCCTTGCCAGACTGTGTTCCTGGTTCAGCTCCACCGGAGGCACCGTTTCAGGGATCAAAACACAAAAGGTACGCGTCACACATTTGGAGGTAATATTGTTCTGTAAAGCTGCGAGGTTTCGAAAACGTCAGGTCAATGGCAAAATGCTTTTTCAGCGGAGTTCAATTTAAGTGTTGACAGGATTGAGTTATGTGGTCACCGTCCTGTCAAAGGCAATAACCGCAATAAAGCAGAGGAAAGGCACATGGTTTTTTTTCCCCCTCTCCATGACTCCAAGACTCAGAGGATCAGTTCCAGGGGGATACAGTGAGTGATCTCCTAAACTACAAGCTATGTGATTTTTGTGTTGCCTCTTTTAAAACACATCATTTGAAAATTATTTTATTTCAGCATTAACACAGAAATTAAGTGCCCAAAATACACGCATAAAATTAAGCCCCGGGAATTGTGGGTAATTTGTGGTTAGTCCTTGCTAAGCGATAACAAGTCTGATCAGCATTACCTTCCTGCGCCCTGCGGAGGTGTCAGACGAACACGGGGATACGCGCTGTATCAACAATCAAGGCGTAATGGTTTATTTATTATTTGTTTTTTTGTGAAACTGAAAAAATGCAAGGACACTTTCGGTTTTTCCACGCATTCAGAACCACTGAGCATAGTTTGTCCAGGGGATTGAGATCAATGCCATGAATATGAAAATCCATAATCAGCCTCTTGTGTTTATTGTGCTGTAAAGTTATAGCAAAGGCTGGCGTTGGCATGGAAACAGTGAATGTTGAAAAGGTTACTACCCCGCTGAACCTGCTGAGATGCACACAAAATTACGAGCATCATTATACCGGTATCATTGTCCTAGAGAATGTGAAGGGCACACAGTATGTCGTTTATTCAAAAGGAAATATGACATAACCTGAGTCCTCGAGGGATTTGACGCAGAATATTGTGCCGTTGCTGAAGTCCAGCCGGTGGAGTGGGCGATATGTGTAAACAATAACGCAATTCCTAATTCCTTCCTATGAGGCAAGGATGCTGTCGCTCACATTTAGATCTTAGCAAATACGTCCAATGCTTTAACATTTGTAGAACCAAATATGACATTTATTTGAAACATACTAGATATGTTCTGAAAACATATAAATTCTGGCAGTCCCAGCCAGGGATTTCAAATGTATTGTGTGTTTCAATGCACCATTTAACAACATTCAACATAGTTTGGGAATTTTAGAATCCAGAATTTTAGATTTTAGCATTTATCCCTACTATGATGCATACAGTACATGCAGCACCATTGCATCCCATCCAGAGTTATAGTTACAGTACAGTATGCGTACAGTATGACCACATGTAGGTTAAAATGTCTGATGAGACACTGTTGCAAAACTATAAACTCACAAAATACCTTTCCAATTCCAGAGGTCGTTATTTCATGATATGCGATATGTTGAAAAGACATTTGACTGCACTGAGTTGTAACATTTCCCGGCTTTAGTTTAGGCGCCAAATTAGTTTTTGGCCTGCCGTTCAATCTATTCATATTGTAACTTTGCAGTGTCCATTGTAGTATGCATAGTTTGATGAAAAAGAGCACATAGCAACCCTGGGGCCGTGTAGTGCAAACATAGCAAAGATGTCATCTTGATAAGAAGTGTCCATCTGGATCACAGCTGCACCTGGAGTGTGAATGTGCCCAGAATGTAACCTTCCTCACTCTGTCGCACACTGCAAGTGCCTCTCAAAACAGTAAGTAAAAAGAGATTGGGTATCTCTTAGACACATAACAACATTAAGTTAAAGACCTGGTTGATCATTGTAAAAAAAACTAAACCCCCCCCATCCCTATTCATATTTTTTTAAATCTATAAGCAGAAGAATGTGGCATTTAATTTGACCCTGAACCTGGAGCACTTTTTTTAACCACCACATCCGAAGGGATCAAACGGATGGCAAACAGTGGTGGTCTTTGTGATTGGCGTGAATCACCAGAAGCTAGCCGTATTGTGAAGGCTTAATTAAGACCTGGAAAGCAGTTCCCACCGGGAAGCCAACCCTACAGAGGATGATTTTTTATAAGGCATTCAGCCATTTGGTTCTTCAGTAGTTTAAAACTGCATTCACTACCTGTCTTGTTTGGAATCGATTTTGTTATATTATCAATTTGCTTTTGAATTGCATCTGGGGTTTTTTTCATTGATTGGAATTTAATTTCAGGTTCTCCCAGGGTCGGAGATTCCTATTTTGATAATATCCAATAAAAGAATGAGGGAACAAGGAAATGAATCCGTAAACTGTAAAGCCCATGAGAATGTGTGAAGGAGGGAATTAGTCACACTGTGTTTTTCTGATAGGAAGCCGGATAACATGATTGATACATGCAATCACCCTTGGAGACTTTTTTCATTGGTGGGGGGGTGGAGGGGGGGGGGCACAGTTTAGAACAGAAAGTCATTACATTACCCTCAAAAAGGGCCAGAGATTATTTTCCAACTTTCTTTTCTTTTTGTTATGTACATCATTACCCTGGAAAGACGAGGGTAAATAAGTTGGGTGCTTGCCTTTGTAAGTGGGGTGGGTTTTTTCTGTCTGGGCACACAAGGGATTAGCAATGTGTCAATTACTCTGAGCCACAGAGTACGGTGCTCCACACAAAACAGCACATGTGACAACCAATCATTTATATGAAATGTGATATCATTCTGATGACAGTTCTGCTTGCCCTCCATCCTTATGTTCCACGCTATTATTTCTGTTCAATTTATCCCTCTGGCCTCCCGGGTTGTCCAGTGGTTACAATGTTCGACGCTGGCCATGGAGACCGGGGTTCAATTCCCCGTCTTGCCAGAGTCGGCTCTGGCTGGGAGTGCCACCAGGGGCGGCGATTGGCTGTCCGCCCCAGGGAGGAGGGAA
Source organism: Aldrovandia affinis (assembly GCA_029706075.1). NCBI lineage: Eukaryota > Metazoa > Chordata > Actinopteri > Notacanthiformes > Halosauridae > Aldrovandia > Aldrovandia affinis. The sequence goes on along the minus strand of JAINUG010000009.1, from coordinate 681,012 downwards.
GGAAGCCGACATGACGTTCGCTGCGCATAAGAGCGGCCCTGTAGTACCGGGTTACGGTCAACGGTTACGGTCAATGAGTGCCGTCTCGGGGGAGAAGTTACTTCGCCTTCATCACTACCGGTCGCAGTAATTGGCTACCAAATTGGGAGAAAATGGAATCAGAAATCAGAAACGAATTTGTTTTTTTTTTTATGTTTACCCCTCTGAATTTCACAGCCAGGCACATATTCAAAAGCTGTGAAATGCCCTTCCCATCGCACTTGTTTTACATCTCTGGGAACATTCTAAAAAGAAAAGGGCTTCGTTGTGCAATGTTCTTACCGTTTCCTTAAAAACAGATATATCTCTGATTTGAGCGTAGTGAGGCTTCCACTGGCCATAATCAATGCAGTATTATTGAGTAACATATCAAGGAATACCGATCCAGTATTTGGAAAGAATGTTTGCTTTCATGTAATATTCAAAAGCGAGAAGGGAAATCCAAACATTAACTTGGAAATGGAGAGAGAGAGAAATGTCCTGCTTACATGATTAAGACTTTCAACAAATTGACCTTCTGAGGCTGTAAAGTAATGAAGAAGTGAATGAGATTTTGGTTGCTACAACAAAACTGAGCCTTGGGGTTCTTTTTATTTTTTTCAAAGACAGACTGCATGTAATGAGCTATCCAACTCTCTAAGTGCTGTTAACTAAAGGTTTTGGCCCTAAATGCCACCACCAGAGGTACGACGGCACCGCCAGTCATGAATGTTGAATGAGTTCCGCCGTCATCACTGCGGGGTGATCCCCTCAAAGGCTCCTTTTGTGGGTTTCGTTTTAAGCAAGATCAATGATATTCCACACAGCCACCTTAGATCCCACCGCGGAGGAGACGGCGGGGCTGGGGGGTGTCGGCTTCGCGAAGACCAGTCGACGCGCAGGGATTCGCCGTGTGTACAGAGTATGCGGCGAAGTTAGGAAAACGGAGTTAACAATTTATTTAAAGCTGGAACAGGTTCTCTCGATAGAAAAAACCCCAACCCAGAACATTCTCAATTAAACTGGAATGAAGAACAAGCCCTCGAGGGTTGAAAGTATCTGCCTCTTTCGCAGGTGAATGCTAATTTGAAAGGAAATAATAAACTCATGACAATGTGGCTGGGACGTACTCCACGATCAAAGGCTATTGTGACAATATCATGAATAATGCATTTTTGACGATGCGATTGTGATTGGGAAACGTGCGCTGGTCTGTGCGACTGATTTCCTTTCAGCCATAAACGTGAAGCAAAGTGACTGCCAGGAAGCTCAGCACACGCTGTGTGATTTGCAGCAGCACAAAGATGCAATCACAAAGACCTGCGAAAGGTAGCGTGTCATCCAATCAAAAGCAGTCACGTCCGTCATAAACTAATACCCCCCACCACCTGCATTGTAAGCCGACAACCACAGATACAGCCTATTGTATACACCCATAATACTCCTAGCTAAAGACTATATCATTATAAATATGAGAATAGTAGCCTAATTTAAGCATTAACGACGAAGGGTTTGACAGCTTTGACAGTGTGCAGTGTGCTCCTGTGTTTGATAATCCTGTCTCCACATCAAACTGCGTTGCCTGCGGTTGGTCAGGAAAGTCCGTTTCTGGACAGAAAGCCCCAAAAGCGGGGGAAATGCAGCGGCTTACATTTTCATTTGACTTTCGCACGGCATCCACGGCTCGCATGCCAGCATTCATTACATTCTAAACACTGTTTTGTTGCCCGCAACGCCACTCAAAGCGCTCTTTGAACAAGCTGACTTGTTTACTTAAGAACAGTGTAGCGACGGCTGCTTCAAATGCACGTCAGGTAAAGATTTGAATAGATAAGGTCTATAAAAAACTCATTTTTAACTGCAAGAATTAAAATGAGCCTGCATGCTGTTTGACGGCTTTGGTTCTGGCAGGTAATTAATTGTTCCATCAGATGAGTTTTCAGAATGGTCCTTCATCCTGGCCATAAAACCGATTATGAACACCGGCGGTGTCCATCGTCTTCTATCCATTTTGACACGTTCATCTTCGGTCAGTACAATGTTCTATGGCATCTTCTAGAGTCCATCTTAACCCAGGTTATTGGCCTTAGAAAACCGTAGACAGAATTACAATTCTTCAAATGCGAACACTGAGATGATGACCTCCACCAAAACAAATCCCAAATTTGGTAGGATTTTAAGATGCAAGAGGAACATTAAAGGTTAGATAAATATTGGCTTTTATTGGTGGTAGAAAATGTAAAGAAAAGATTCTATTCTATTCTGAAAACATCATTGTATTTATCACACAGTGACTTTCCATATGACCCTGCAACTAATAGATGCCTTCAACATCAAAATGGTGACAATCTTGCCAGCACCAATTAAACCTGCCAATGAAAATGCCATCAAAAAGAGAGCAGATGGACAGAATAGTCCAAGTGCCTAAATGAGTTAATATCTGCCTGAACAGGTGTGAACCATTAGCAGAAACAGTGCTTCATCTCTGCTGCTGAAACTGAAAGTGCTGTCCGCCTCGCTTATCCGGTGACACTCGTTCACAGTTCCTTTAGCTCCGCTTCTCCACCCAAGTTTATTTGCCCCCACAATGCAGATTTTTCAAATCCAATTTCAAAGAGCCCTTGGAAATAGCGATGGCCTCAGAGTTGGTCAATCATGTTTTCTCATTAATTTTGAAGATGCCATAGAAAGAGGTATTCCGATTACGAGCTGAATAATAAATACGGCTGCAAATCTCTCTGCAGCCGCTGGGTTCTTTTTAATTCAATGTCTATCTGCATGCATTACGGAAACAGCTTCTCCACTGTGGGCACTGGCTTCTCGACGTTGTTATTACATGTCTGATGCTCAACCAGTTTGATTGATCATTCAAAATGCATTGATATGTCACATTTTTACAAAATTAGGCTACATCTGTCCCAATACAACTTACAGCAGAAACTGACCTGAACACCCACAAAAGCAAGCCAGTGGCAAAGAAAAACTCCCTCACTGGAACAAGTACGAAGAAACATTAGGAGGAACCAGACCCAAGAGGGGGAGCCAATCCTCCAGCTGGCTCAGGGTCTGAGTTTGTAAGGATGCTTTTACACTGCAGTTGTAATCAGATTTTTTCCATGTCTGAGTCATATTCGATTTGTTTGACTTGAAAATGCTGTTCACGTGCATCTTCATATGTGACCATACCCGAGTGGTGTGCGTGTTCTGAAACGATACATGATGATTAGATGAGATTACATCTGCGCTATTGTCACACCTGTACCAGGTGGTGATAGACAATATATTACAGAGGTAATACACAGATAATATACTCATGTGTGAAGACAACGGCCATAGAAATTCAGTTATGCATTTCACCACCAAATGACTCCACTGGCTGTTTTCCTCCATGTTTAGGGTGGCTTACATCGGTCTGCGTGGAATTCTTTGCAAACAGAAGTGACGCGTTGACGATGACGTTGACATTTCAGTTGCATTCAAAAAATAATCTGGCCGTACAGACCAGCAGTATGTACATACAGCAGTAGCAGATAAGTACCCCATACAAATGTTCCATTCCATGTGACTTTTTGCTGTGTAGACATTGGGCAGTACATCAGATACGTATTGGATATGTCAAAAATGATATTTGTGTCACTTCAAAAGTGCAGTGTAAATGTAGCCTTATATATGCTAGAACAGTTTGTACTGTTGATGTGGGATTGTTGAGGACCTGTGTGTGGAAGGCTTCGGTCTAGGCAGGGGAATCGGAGATGATTAACGGACACGCCTACTGGCAGGGCAGCTAGGACACACAGTGGTGCGGGATTATCTCATTGTAGCCAACCTGTGTGCTTACAACTGCTCTGCTCTTTTAATAGGTGGCTGTAGACGGGAGTGGAAACCCAGGTGAGGAAGAACACAGACTCAAAATGTAAAACGTCTATGCCTGCGATCAGTGGCAATTTTACCGCGGATGCAGGGGGTGCATTTGTACTCCCTACTGTTGGGATGAAAATATTACAATTTTCAAATCAATGTAAAAAAACATTTAAAAGAAAATTATTTCTGCCCATTGCACCCCATGTTTTAAAACCTAAAATCCCCACTGCCTGCGATTAGTGTTTGGGCTTTTTTATTTAGTTATTATTTTGGTTTGTTGTTTTGGATCCTGAACCCGTGAGGGGGTAGGATTGAAGACATTCTATTTTATTTTGTTACTGTTATGCCTGCTCGCTCTCTCGCTCTCCCTATCTCTCCCTGTGGGAGGCGTAATTCAGTCTTCTGAAATGGTTTCACATGGCCACGTGCATCTTTTCCAAAACCACACTTATAAGAAATATATTGTGTGGAGAGTTGACCAGAAATCATAAAAGATTGAGAGCGACCTCACACTATCATTACCTCATACTGTACCTCTGATTTATGTTGAAAGAGCAGCACTTTCAAAGAGTGACAAATATGCGTCTCACAGTGATAAAGCGATGATCAGAAACAAGAAGCTGGAGATCTCTGATCCAGAGGCCTTGCGTTCTATATTTAGGCTCTATGAAACAGGCACAAACAAAGGGGGGAAACAGCATTAGATGTTCAATCCATCTTCATTTCAGAAACTAAAATTCACTTAATTTCAATTATCTTGCGGCCTTTCATTCCCGGAAGGATTCCGTTACAGAAACAAGGAATGCAGGCTGTTTTATCTCGTTTCTACTTGCTGTTTGAACCATTGTGCTTCAGGCATGTTGCAGTGCTGTGATTTTGATTGATCAGAGAGATTGAGGGCTTACCCCTAATCTCCATCGAATAGACTCTAGTTGATTACCATGTCAATTACATGGTATGAAATTCATCAGTGGCTTGCATTGCATGAATAATTTCGTGAATCTATTCCCGCGTCTATTTTATTTTATTTATTTTTTAAAGGGAAAAAAACATTTGATATATAATATTTTATATTATTTTTTAAATATTTTATTTTGCCTTTAATCTTCACATCCATGCAATATTATCGCAGGTAATATGGTTCCCTCTACAGTCTAGACCCGGAACAACTCCAGCATACATGTAAAAGGGACTTTAACAAGACATGGCAAACCCTGAAACCCTGCTCCGATAAGAGGCATAATCACATAATTGATTTTTGTCCCCCCACCTCGTTCTCCACAGTAGCTCTATCAGTGGCGACGTGATTGAAAATGTTTCAGTCTCAGCCACATTTAATTACTTGGTTCAACTCCAGATCTCGCCACATTTAAGCTATTACAATATGTGTGGATCTGTGTTCTGTAATGAAGCAATCAAACTCATCTCATTAGACAGAAACAGGCGATTTTCTAATTAGTTCGGTTTCGCTCGTTTCGACGGCATGAGAGAATATAGTGAAACCACTGAATTAAGAGCAGCGTTAAAAATTGGTGCCTCGCTGACATCGTGTCATGTGGGTCGCTCCATAATAATAGCTGATGCTTGGGTTGCGGAGAGAGAAAGTCATTAAGTCAGCCAGATCTGTGCACCATCTATTCAGGGACTGAAATTACAGCTCTATGTTACAATACTGTGTTATTCTCAAACAATTAGAGCTGGTATTCCCTTAATTCCTCCCACTGGGGATTTTTATATTTCATTTTGGAATACGGTACTATGAACTGCAACAAAACTGTACATATTTTTTCATCATTCAGCTTGCCAGACAAAACAAGAACAAATAACTTTGAATTATGGCCTTGCATTTTGCCCACATGAAAAACATAGGGTAGAGCTAGAAGTTGCCCTATACATGTAATTTTTTATTAATACTAGCCTCGCAGACAGTGTATTCAAAATTTGTTTTTTCCTCTGGTATGAGTAGACATACCAGTGCATTTGTGTAGGTGAAGGGCACTATTTTCAGATGAGAGAATTGCATGGAATGACATCAGGCTTTGAGAGTCCATCACCTCTCTGTTTAACCTGATCTTTGTAATAAAACAAAAGAAAAAGTTCATTTTGTTGCTGCATAATTTCAAAAGACCAAAATGATATTACATTTTATTTTATTGCAGCATTAGCTAAACAATGTGAAATCTAACCAATGTATACACAATACAGATGTAGAGGCTTAAAGGTCAGCTTAGAATAGTCCTATGAATATTGACACCTGAAATACTTGCAAAGATATCATGGGTCTTGATGATGTTAAATCAATGCTTTTGTTTATTATTACAGATAAAGCTACCTAAAAAATAATAAGAATGACTAAGTACGTACATTTCATTATGGAATGGTATAGTGAGTTGGAACACAAATTAACTGCATTATGTTAGAACAGGCCCAAAGTATTCAATGGTCTCCCCCATGTGCAACCTCAAGATATTAAGCGGTGTGTCATGTCCTGCCCTTTAGGGAAGCCAAGATATATTAGTCCCAACATGTGATCAGCCTGATACAGGATTGAAATGCTCCATCTGACAGTATTTTGTATGATATCACAGATCAAAGTTTGATCCTGCATTCATGAGAATGGCTGAAGAAAAAGCTCATTACCAGTACACAGGAAAAGCACACCACAACAGAGCAGACAATCAGTCACTGCAGCGTCCTCCAATATTAGATAGTGGAAATTCAAGGGAAAACGAAAAGAATACGAAAAAAGGGTCATATATCGCACTGTATGATTAGCAATTTTCTTTTTGTTCGGGTTTCCGCTGCCTCTCGTGAGAATGTGCTTCCTGAACATTAGCCTCCCACATCGTCTCCATGGGCATCCATTCAAAGATAGCGAACACATTCAGTGGAGATTTACAAAATACATTTTGAGGACAGACGTCTCACTTACCTGCATGTTAAGTTTGTTCCCAGTTGTTCAACACAATTTTCAAATCGGAAAAATAAAACAGTTGTACACGCGCAGAGGTTTTAGCGGCTTGCTCACAGCTCACAAATTTCCCTTTCGCTCCACATCATCTTTAAAATGGAAAATAAGCCGGTTCCTGGACTCCATTTAACCATAGACATTTATGAAAACCTCCTTGGTTTACACTTTAACACCTTTTACAACATGACTAGACAGCTGGAAGTACTTATACTTGTGTACTAATTCATTGAATTTTAATCTTAATGAAAGATTTTACATTGTGTTTTTCTTGCATTAATTCCACTTAATGTGTTTACTATGATGCTAATAAGTACATGACACAGTAATGAGAGAATTTAGGTTTCCTGACTACTTGTCAAGATGCATGGTTCCTGAAATATGGTAGCAAGTATCCAAATTGGCAGACATTTTGGCCAATATATTTGTATCGCACCACTACTCCCATTTCCTGCAAGTTCCAGAAGCAGTCTGAAATATCCATAATTAATTTAAAATCTATTTGGTCAGACACCTAGCTTCAAGGTGCTCTTCATACAAATTTTAATCTCTGCTTTTAAAAATATTAACCACCTGAATCTGATCATTGGAATTTAGTGAAGACTGATGTGATGTCACACCATAGATCAAAACCTTTACCTTGATTTCAACAACACAGATGAATGACTGATGCCAAACAAACAATTAAATTGCACGTCTCACATGCTGTGGTTTATTTCTTAAGTTTATTTGCGATCATTACACATCCTCTGCCTTCTGTGAGCACAACATATTGCTCTTCTGTGGTCTATTAAGTGACTGCAAGCACTCTTGGCACACTTGATTTGTTGTACGGTGCTCATAATGTGGCCTAGACAATAACAGCCCAATAAAATTCAGCAACTGGCTTCACACAGCCCAGAAGCAATACTCTTGGGGGGGGTGGCAAAGGTACTGTCACATAAATACCATACTTAGCTTTGTGAAAATTCCCTTTAATCCAGGAAAAGAGACTTGCATTAAAAAGAAGACAGCAATATGACAGCTTGCGCCACAAAGGAGAGGACCACAGTGGGAGGTGTGGGGTTGGAAGAATGGGAAGATATCTAACTACACAGGAAGAAAATGAAAAGGTGAGGGAGCGGACCAGCTTTAGGGTGTAACGCACTTCTTTCTTTTCCAGATCATTTTCTCGATGTTCTGTGCACAGATGACGAGCTAGACATCCATCCATTCTGTATTTTGACATGACACATTTTGTGAGATTTAACACAGAGATTTGTTAACTGTAAAACAAATGTGTCACCAGTAAATAGGCATAGAAATGATCCTTCAATAAAAGATTTCAATAAATCAGATTGAAAAAATCTACATTCTACATTCATTTTTTCTTCACACAAAAAAGAAGGAAAACTGGTAATACTTTAAACTTTATTTTTCATTGATTCAATTATATTTCACTGATTATATAAACATTTAAATATATTATTTCTAAAAATGTACATTAAAAATGTTCAAGTCATTCTGGATAAGAGCGTCTGCTATCTGACAGTAATGCAATGTAACATATTGTCCTCTACTATGAAAAATCTTTTTCCTCAATAAAAAATGTTAAAAAATGTGTTGGTTTATTCATAGTAAAAAATAAATACATAGGGACAGCCCGCCTGGAGCCATTGGGAAAGATCATCACACAAGCATCTCAGAGAGCTTCTCCTTCACCTTCTCCTGAATATTCGCAAAGTACTTCATTTGAATGATCAGCATTTTAGCAGACTGGGTATCCCCTGGGGAAAAAGGAAAGTTACATAACGCAGTGTTATGGCCAGGACAGTTTCCCCCCTATGATTAATGGAGCAGTTTCATAACATTGTTGGTACCTTTACAATTCCCCCCAAAAAAAAAAACCATGTATCTGTCAAAATATAATCAGTGCACAAAAGGTTGAGGACAATACCTTTTTGGAAGGATGAATTTATTTTCTCTGTGAGGTCTTGCAGTCGACCTGAAGAAAAGAAAGCAGACATAAAAAAAAAAAAAGATATCTATTTTTATTTTTATTTTTTTACTTCTGTTATTTCGTTTTCAAGACGGTAACTCTGTCACAGAAGTTAAGGTAAATATCAGAATTGGTTCTGCAGAGGTAAGAAAAGAACAATCTAATTATTTTAAAGTCAATAATAAAATATGTATAGAAATAAGGTTTCCCCTTGTGAATACAAGATTAAAATATTGAACTTTCATGTGAACAGTGAGGATTCAAATATTTAAAATGAAAACTTTCCCTGTTAAAAAGTGGTGGTGTGCCACTGGGGGGAAAGGGAAGAAGGATTTTACCTTGGATTGAAATCCCAATGTTGTTGGCATCCTCTTTGACCTGTGTCTCAGCCAGTCTTTCATTAATCTCCATTATCTCCAAGAGAAACTCTGAATCTGGCCCAATACCAGTCCCTTCTTCCAGACCCATGCCCTCAAGTTCCAGCTGAAATAGAATAATTAAGTCACCTTTACCGACAGACTTGGATCTCAGCCTTTCATTTCACAAAAGCTGAAAAAGTGTGCAGGGCTGAAAGGCAGTGTTTATTTCAGCTCAACAGGTTTGATGCAGTTTGTACGAAGCCAGAAGCAAGTGTCGCGCATTTTCAATCAGGGTCGCCGGGCAGAACAAAAACGTTTGAATTACCCTTCAAATGTTAATGAAAATCTAAACGCTTGGCATGACCAGAAGAAAATGGAAAGGAAAGCGACCGCTGAATGATTTTGGTAACGTGTGCAGCATGAATGCACAGCAATTTTAAGCAAAGTAAATCAAACGTGTAAATACTGGGCAGCACTTACCATATAAAGGCCACGACTCAAAGGCTTGAGGAGAGTCCTGTAAGCTTTGTTTACCAGTGCTGACTGTATTTCTGAATACTCTTGCTCTTTCTGTAAAATTGCAAAACAAATCATAGCACCCTTCCTTTCAAGTTACACAATTTGTTTTACTTACACCGCACAAGGCTCAACACACTAATAAGTAGAAGCAAACGCAACCGTTCAGCGTTAAGTACAGAAACGCAATGTCTACACGCAAGGCATAAAATCTTCACTTCCTGAATCGTGAACCTCGGGGAAACACAAGCGAGTCATGCTGCATTCTTTCAAATCCACAATGACACAGTCACGCCTCGCCTTGCCAATCTGCGACTCTGTTTTGAATACGCCTGAAGGGGCTCATTTCACAAGTGCTGAAGCTTGGCTGACAGTCATAATTGGATTTTTTAAAAGATCCCGTCACTCTTTAATGGTGGAATGGCTTGAATCCATCAGGGGACACAGGTGCGTATGAAATATGGAAAATGGGATAAGAGGGAAGGAATGGTTTCGAGATGGCTCACGGGCAGAGAATTCTCATTTATCAGGCATACCCAGTCAAATGGGACCAATAAGCTACAGCGGCGGCCAACAGGGAATTTTTGAGGGGAATTACAGCCCTGAGTACCCACAGCAACCTACCTTATCGCCGGGCAGAATAATCTGCTCAACAGTTACATAATTTAGAGGCTGATCCCCCTACACCCTTCCCGAAAAGGCAAAAGAACCTCCAGAGATGAGAATGCCCAAAGGCTCCAATTATTAGTATGTTCCCCACAGGGGTATTTAAAGGATATCTTCTCCTTCTTTGAACTGTGCTTGATTGAAGAACAAACTTAAATTCTCACAGCTGTTTACTATGTAATAAGCTGCAGTAATAAAGCTGCCTAATTCAGCTGTTCTCATGGATAATTCTTCCCTTTATATCATTGTACAATTTCCATGGGCTCCATTACCTCCTTAAAATCTATGAATTATTGTATGGGTTGTCATGGAACTAGCATTGGTTGTCAGGCTCATAACCTTATGGTATTAAGAGCCTGAACAGGTTAACGTTGAAGTGAGATAAGACCTTCCGAATTCCAGGGATGTTCTTGGCTACTAAACCAATGGTCAGTTCGGACAAATCTTGTGTAGGTGGGCCTCCAATTGTGGATGACGATTCAAACCAGCTCAACCCATAACAGCATACTGGCTAAAACCTGTTATAACCAGATTTCAGGAAACAAATCTCACAAACTTTAACTTCCTAGTTTGCACAGTGTAATAGAGTGATAGCATATGGGGATCAGACTATCATGGAAATAACAGACAACATTTAATTGATTTCATATTATTCATTTCCATAGCTGGACATTTACTGAAATGTCCATGCTAGGGTACAACAGCAGTCAATCTTAACCATCACACCACCCCAGAAATACTAAAAATTCTAGGTTTTTCCATGTATTACAAATAATGCTGTCCCTAGAACATATATATATATATATATATATATACACATATATATGTATATAAATTATTTTCTTACGTACATATACATGTTTGCTTATACATAGTTTTGATTAGTACCTGAGGTTTCTGACTAAAGTTGTCAGGGTGAAGAGACCGTTGAAGGTACAGGTATCTCTGTTGTAACTTCTGGGTATCCAGAGAAAATGACTTGTCACTGAAAAAATGCGAAAACAAAGGTTTTTTTCATTTTTATTATTTGTATAATTTTTGTTTCAGATTTTTATCCCATTTTCTCCCAATTTGGTCACCAATTAGACCCACTATTTCTATGTCAATCCCCCCCCTAGTAATGTGATTTTGCTGCCCTAGTCCTGCGACCGGTAGTGACGAAGGCGACCTGACAGCTCTTCCGAGACGGCACTCAGCAAGTGTCGACCGTAACCCCCCTTCCCCCTCCCCGGGGCGGACAGCCAATCTGGCAAGACGGGGAATTGAACCTTGGTCTCCGTGGCCAGCGTTGAACGTTGTAACCACTGGGCCACGTCGGGAGGCATCGAAAACAACGTTTTAAATTCAGCTGTTGACACCAAAGCCCTCAGTCATTGGGTGTTAACTTGTTGAAAATGGCGCATTTGATAACTCGTGGTTTGATAAGGTCCTGTTGCAAAAGGTGATAATCTGCACAAGTTTTATTCTGAAACCGAATAGAATAGACCGCTAGTTAGGGGAGGATGGGGTAAGTTGAGCCTGTGGGTAAGATCAGCTACCCCTTGTTTCCAGGCAACCAATACAAAAACAAGTCATATGACCACAATTTCAGGTAGAATTCATCATTACACTAAGCCTGTGGAGGAAGGAAACACTTCGAGAAAGTGATTCAGTTCAAACTGTGATTTTATCCATATCAAGTGATTTTGTAGTCTTAAAGGTTTTAGGATTCTTGTATCTGAACAATAGTATAAACATACAGGGCTGTATTTCATCTTAATTCTTGTTTATATAAGCTATGATGAGGCCATAAACTTAGCATAAAAATGGCCCTGAGTTCTTGGGCTAAGAAATTTGGTAAAAATGGTGGTTGTGGGGTAAGATGTACCACTAGGCCTGGGGCACAGTCAATGTCTCAACTTACCCCATAATTATGATATTTATATTCTGTTCATTGTCAGGATTACTTATGGAAATATTTTACAGTTGCACATGTACTGAAATGGTGTTTTCTAGCATTACAACGCAGATATCGTGGTTCTGTGTGGCTCAGTAGGTACAGCATAGTGTTGGCATAGTGGGGTTTGTTTCCCATTGGGACCCCCTATACTGAAAAATGTATGCGTTCACTAAATCGCTTTGGATTAAAGCATCTGATAAATGGCATATACATGTGTGTGTGTATATATATATATATATATCATTATGCCAAGATTATATAAATGCAAAACAAACAGGGGTACAACCCCCTTGGAGGAGTTAGAGAAAGCAGACCTCACACTGTTGGTGGTACAGCTAGAAGGGGAAAAACTGTTAATCTTTCCCTGCAACCTTGAGGGGAATATTGAGTAGGCCTATCAAACCTGATAGGAAGTTGTGAAAAATTGCTAATCATATTGGAAGTCAAATTAATGTTACCTTTTATAAGTTAAAATAAAATATCAATTACTGTTAAGATTTTTAAATTTTTTTAAACTGAAGTGGCACATTTTACCCCCACCTGGCTCAGCCTACCCCATATTACCCCCAACTGGTGCAAGTTGTGCTAAAAGACAATCATAATACGTCATAATAGCTAGATATAATGTGATGTTTTCCAGGAATGCACAAAAACTTTAGATATGAATATGCATCATTGCTTGAAAAAATACTATATGTCCCTTACCATTATAATGTGAAATGTAAAAAAAAAAGCTAATCTTACCCCGCTCTATAGAGAATATGGGGTATGGGTCGTAAGTATGAGGAAGCAAGCACAACATTGCCCTAACGACTGTGAACTCTCACCAGTCCATGATGGCGAAGTGGGTTGCATGTTCGTCAGGAGCCTGGATAACTTTACAAGCAGGGCAAAAGAACACTGGAACTAGTTGTATAGCAGACCCGCATTTCCAGCAGCTTTTAAGTTCTGAAACCGTGCTCAAAGTCCTCGAAGGAATTAGATGAGAAATAGTCTTGCTAGCTTTGAAACATCCCACAGGTTTTGATGTGATCGTGGAGAATCCTCTGATACCCATTACGTATTTGCTGTTGAAGGTGAACGCTCCATTCAATACCACGCTGCTAGAAGTTGGCAGAATCTTTTGGCACGTTCTTTTTGTAAATACTTTCAACATTACTGTACTGTAAACATTTTGATAAAAGGTACAACTGCACCTTAACATATTCAGTGCCGGCATGATGTTTAATGTCAGCTACTTCCTGGATAATACGATGTCTATGACGCCTCCCACTGTGTTAATGGAAGAGGTTGAAACAGGAAGTTGTTTTGCAACTATTACCGGGTTGCTGAATGGGGAAATTATAGTCGCATTTATAAATAACACTCGCTAATATTTAAAAGTATTATTAATAGCCAAGTGCGTTAGTATTTAAACAGTTCACCCTACCATAGTTAAAACCTTATGGTGGTAGGCGGAACTTAAATGGTAGGCGGAATTCGGTAACATTACAAAAATTCCTTGCAGATGAACTACGTTTCCCAGAAATCCAATGGAACGCTATTTTCAGAGGTAGCGATTGGTCACGTTTGTAATACGTTGTGTGAATGTTGATATGAGCGATGCCAATACAGTGATTCGGAAGAAAAATCTGTGTATTTTGACACGTGTTGTCGATACCAGTTGAGCAAATTTCAGGTGAGCTTCTGAAAAGCGAAATTAATCGAAAAGTGATAACGTTAGATATGTGTATTGTCCGTTTTACTGTAGAGTTTATTCCGAGAAACGTGCCTGGATAGTTCAAGTTATCTATCGTTACAACAAAATCATTGAATGGTCAAGGCGGTTCATGGCTAACGTTACGTCCGCCACCTAGCTTTCTTACGATTAACAAGAAATCACCCCCGTGGCCATCTGACTTTACCTTGATTTATAAAAAATGACACTGGACTCATTAGTTAGTTAGATAGCTAGCTACTCGTGTGATGTTTGTTGCCTTTCCATAATATAGTATAGCAAGCTAACAAGCTAACGTCTGTAGCTAGATGACTATCTAGCGTTTGTAAACATTTGGTTAGCTGAAAAACAATAGCAAACTAAAATGGCTATAGATCTGAACGAGAACACCCAGACTGTGTTTTTGTTACATGCGTAAATAAGACAGGACTGCAAGAAATGACTTTGTGCTCTAAAAGCAAATGAGGATATGACAGGGCATGTCGATGCAAGATGAGGCAGGTATGAAATAACATCCTTTACAAACTCACTTACAACTACGTACTGACAGGAGCTTTAGAAGTGGGCACCTGTATTGTAGTAGGGAACATCATTCGTACTGGGCTATTTGAACATTGTTGGGGTGAACTGTTGTCAGTCCCCAACGTTCAAAGCCAAGTTATCTTGTGTGGATGCATACAGTTTGCATCTTGCTAGCTAAACAGCTCTCCAGTTAGTTTGCAAGCCAGCTCACTACATATCTGGCCAAACTCGCATTTACTACTGTAACTTTACTGTGCGGACAAAAATGCATAACTTTTTAGCAGTGGGCAGCCATTGAGGAGGACGACTTAACGCTCTCTTAACGCTGTCTGCAGGTGCAGCCACTTGTTGTGTGTGGTGTCACTTTCGGCACCATGTCTCAAGAGCCAGACCCCAGTCAGTCCCAGACGCAGTCTCAGCCCCAGACGCAGTCCCAGAGTGGCTCCAGCTCGTCCTCCGGCCCGGCTTCCGCCAGTCAGTCGTCGTCCTCGGGCACACTGAGCTCGGTGGACACCGCCCCAGTGAGAGACCTGGCCTCCATCCCAGAGGAGCCAGAGACCCAGCCCTGGGGCCGTCTCCTCCCCATGGAGAGAGGCTTTAAAATGCACAGTGAGTGGACACCAGGTTTGGGGGACAATTACAGTTTTAATTCAAATCCATGCTACAATTCATGAATTCACTCGTGAAGTGGAGATTTGTCGTGAACTGGAAATTCAAGAGCAGGCCTGCCAACATTAGTAGCCAGGCACAGCCAGGTGGGTATGTGGGTATCACTTTCAATTACACATATATGAGGCTTCAGTTAAAACGTAGTTATCTGTGGAACAGGTATGAAAAAAGATATGGCATTGATAGCAGCTAGAAAATGTATTGTATTACTTTGGAAATTAACTAGTCCTCCTACTTTGGTTCAGTGGGTAAATGAAATTACAAGTTATATACCCTTAGATAACATTTATTATAACCTTAAAGGTAGATACAAGTTTGGCAGTCCCATCTAGATTTTATGGCCTCAAGAACAGTGTCATTTCTTTTTTTTCCCCTCATATTTTGCTAAAAAAAACATAGGTATGATACTGTTATGGTTGACCAAAATTTGACCCCAGAAACTGGTCGAAGGGTGCTTGATTGTTGATTGAGGCCATGCTCCTGATGCATGGTCGCTCTGGCACTGATTGGACTGTTCCCAGCTCACTCTCCTCGACCTCGTCTGGCCACGCCCCTGTCTGGAGTTTATAAAGGGTGGAGCAACATTTTTTTTTTAGAAAAGAGGCTTTTTCCTTTCTTTGACTTCGTGCCATTCAGCTGTGCCTTTTGCAAAGATTTTTTACCTTACTTGCTTGTCCATTTTTCCCTGTGCATATTTTTTCCTATGTACCTTTTGATAACTAGGGAAGCGTAGAGATGGGGAAGCAGTCTGCGGAAGAAAACGTCCTTTTTGACTTAAACGCGAGTGAGTTTAGAACCTATCCTCTCTGGTGCTAGGGCTGAGTCAGACCATTTTATAGATTTGTAATAATATCCCTTCGTTGTCATGTGTGTGGAAGTAAAAATGTTGTATTAAGTTGGAATGCTAGAGGAACATCCACAGGGGACACGCAGACACCAATTAACTCAGTGGGACGCTGCAGTTCGGAGTGGCCAGGCAAACAAAGGCTTTTCGCGCCACAACTTCAAAAGAACATCTGTTCTCTTGTGACGTTTTCCCCCACTACAGGAAAACCTCATCCCATTGGCTTATGACCTTTGGAGGTCTGTTCTATCTTCATGTTGCCCCATAGCTCCTATTACCTGTAGGTTAATGCCCATTACCTCCATTTTGTCACTGTTCCCTCCCTTTCTGTTGTGTTGGATATAAATATCAATTTGAATTTGAAGGTGGGAGATTCGCTGTCCTGCGTGACATGGGTCTCCGTGGAGCTGTTCGTAATTAAAGCTTTAATACTGTTTAAAGAAATTCTCTCTAATCCTACTGAGTTTTAATTTCAGTGAGTATGTCTAATATATGCCCTATGTCATAAATCAATCCTGTATCTTTTTATCCAACTTGATGACTCAAAGGAATATTTGTTTGTCACGTCCCATCTTGGGTCACCATCCGGCTATTGAAATGTGGGCGGTTTTTATGGGTTCATAAAAATACATAAGTTCTATTTGGAGTTTGGATGGTGTTTGAGACAGCAGTGTATGAGGAGGATGAGGGCCTTCATTGGAATATAGGCTGGAACCAATGGCCAGTGCAAGGGAACAGAGCAGAAGGCATGCTGGGAGAGTCACATGGGTGTCTCTTGATTTGCCAGAGGGGCTGGCATTGCATTTTCCATCAGGTAAGGTAGGGCCAGGGCAAGTATATGGGTGAAGCAGTTGGGATTTTCTTTACATTTTTTATGTTTTTGCATCTTCTACCTTTTGAAATACAGTATGTGATCATCTGAATATGTGTCAGTTTTTCCCCTTTATTCTTCCAGATTGCATAGAGGAAGACTACTGGTTTGGACGGGACAAGGCATGTCACTACTGCTTCAATGACCCCATTATGAGGTTGTCTGAGAAGTATACAACTTACAGTAAGAAGCACTTCCGGGTTTTTAGGGTAGGTGGCATAGTACATTCCCTGTGTTTCGACACAATCACATCACATCACAAAACTGGAAAACCATTTGAGACTCATGATACATTTTTGGACGATTTCACCCAACCTGCAAAGGGTCAATTGCAGAGTACTTGGCAGGATACCTCACATTTAAACCACAAGACTACAGAACTGCACTAGAACTTGAACAGCTGCTCCTTATTTCACAGATTAGTTGTAGCCGTTCCGGTTATAATCCAGCTCTGTGATTAGTGGTTTAAACCTGCAGTTTAAGCACTTGTCAAGTACAGTGTAATCAATCCAAAAAGTGTCTCTCGGTTGTAATCATGATTATATGGCATTATATTATATAGGAACCTTGCATTATCTTTATCATTGTCTGAAGTTCATTAAGGGACACCTGAGTTATTGCCCCCATTTTGTAGGAACAGAATATTGTCTACATTGAGGACATGAGTGGAAATGGGACCTTTGTGGATGGAATACTTGTTGGGAAGGGCAAGAGGCGTCCACTGGCCAACAATGCTGTGATTGCACTTACTCAGGCCCACCACAAAGGTAGTAACCACTCCTTGGGTCAATTAATATCATGTGTTATGGATTCATTACACTCCAGTTACATTTGCATGGTTGATGTAATGTATAATTCTGGACCTCTCACATAAACACTCTTTCATAGGTGGAGGTACACACCAGCCTTGCTTATTTTGAATAAGTCCAAATATTTGAATGGTATTCGCTGAAATAAAACAAAAATAAAAGGCATGCATCTTATGTCCCTTTCTGGGGTAGCAGTGTCCTGTAATGGTTAGGGAAGTGGACTTGTAACTCAGAGGGTGCAGGTTTGATTCCCGGGGTAGGGGGCACTGCCACCGTACCCTTGAGTTACCAGCAAAAGCCGAGTAGACCGGGCCTCCCGCATGGTTTAGTGGTTTCAATGTCCGACACTGGCCATGGCGACCGGGGTTTGATTCCCCGTCGCGCCAGAGTCTGCTCTGTCCGGGAGTGCCACCGGGGGCGACAATTGGCTGTCCGCCCCAGGGAGGGGGGAAGGAAGCCAACACTGTTCGCTGCGCACAGGAGTGGTTCTGGGGTGCTGGAGTTACAGTCAACAGCATGACGAGTGCCGTCTCGGAGGAGACGATACTTCGCCTTTGTCACTGCCAGTCACAGGGCTACGGCAGCAAACTACGAGGGAGGGGATTGACCTAAGAATAACGGGAGTAATTGGCTACCAAATTGGGGGAAAAACTGGATAAAATCTGAAAATAAATGTATAATATATATTTTTTAATGCGAGTAGACCAAGTTTCTTAACCTGAATTACTTTAGTAAACATCCAGCTGTGTATTGCTCTGGATAAAAATGTCTGCTAAATGAAAAATAAATTCCTTCCTTCTTACCGAAGTACGTACTTGAGAATGCTTGTTTTTTTGTTTTGTTGTTGTTTTCTCTGTTAGTGTTTGTGTTTATAGACCTTATGGTGGATGAACAGTCGAATCTGCCTAGAGAGTTCACGGAAAAGTACTGGATTTCCAGAAAAATTGGATCGTAAGTCGGCCATCTCCACGTCGAACTGGTTGTTGAGGTTTCACTCTCTTTTGAGCCATGCGATTTAGACATAACTCTGTTTGTATCTCACTGTGCTGTGTTTTACTGCAGAGGAGTGTGCGGAGAGGTCAAGCTTGCATTTGAAAGGGACACGTGCAAGAAAGTAGCAGTAAAAACAATTAATAAAAAGGATTTTCCATCCATTGGAGTAAGTATGAGGAGTTGTAATGTTATTTGTCTCCCTTCTTGGGGATGCAGTTATTAGCATTATGCAACAACAGGTTGCCCCAGTAACAATGCAATGATCATAAGTAATGATGTTTTTACTATCCCAAAAAAGACTGCTACGCGAAATGCGGAGAGGGAGATCGAAATCCTGAAAAAAATAGACCATGTACGTAAGTGTATTATTTTTTTTATATGAAATTTCAATAGTCACAGCCAACGGTGGAAAATAATGCAAATTATTTCACTTAAATTTGAGTGTGAAATCACATTCCTGTTCTTGGAATATCAGCTTTTCATATTTGCACATACAGTGTTCCAGGAAAAAGTCAATGCATGTTGGAAATCCACATTTCTGGAAATGGAAAGAGCTCTTGGCGCAGTGGTGTTCCTCATGGTTCTGAATCAAGTCCTGAACTTGCCAGTGCAAACTTTGGCCAGCAGTCCAGCACCAGAAGGTCCAAGATTGGACTCACCCAGGCAGGGATGGTTTTCAGTCTGCAGGGTGTCCTCTGCCTCACCATGCAATAGCGACCCCTGTGGTTGATTAGGCGCCTGCAGTCTGCATGCGGCAGCTTCATTTGGGAGCTAGTTAGAGTGGGGACTCAACTATTAGAGGGATGGATTTTGAAAGTGATGTAAAAAAAAAAAAAAAATGCAGCAATTTTAATCCTTTATTGATTGGAATCGTATACATCCATTATTGTAACCGTATTGTATAAATGGGCTACTCATTTTGTAGCTGTGCCATCTTTTGCGTACTGTTTGATATTGTTCTCCCTTCTTTATATCAAACGTTGTTGGCTTTTCCACATTGTATTCTTTAGCAGTGGTGCTAAGATTTGTCTTAATTTTGACTGTATTTTGACAGTAAAGTTTTTTATCAATGGAAAGTGCGACTGATTTCCATTTAACGCTTGCTGTTTGTATCAGGCGTAATTGTGTACGCTACAGTCGGTTTCATTTCTGTTAAGTTTCATAACTCTGAGGTTCGAATCTCTGAGGTAGTAGGAAAGAGGTTAAGTGCATTCAAAAAATGGGAAGGAGCTTTGCTTTATAGTAAAGAAATTGCAGAGACCCTCAACAGTTATTTTGCTGAGAGCTTCACTGGGGAAGAGGTTACCAGTATGCCTATTAGTACATCCAATATCCAGGATGTTTAGAGGATATTGAGATAAAGGATGGCGAATTACTTGAAAAATTACAAAAACTAACCACTATTTTTATGCAATCTGGAAAGCCAGGTAGTAAAATACCTCCTATATAAGAAAAAGAAAAATGGGTTAAAAGGTTTTACTTATACTCATTTTTAATCAGACACCAATAAATGAATTCTAGATTGGAACCATATCTCCTCTCTTTTTATAGTGATCTATACACACATTGAATTCAGCTGTCTTAGTTGCGTGTGCCTTTTATGAAACTGCCTAAAATCCTTCTTTTCCCTATTCTGAAGCCTTGTTTGATCAAGACGGAGGACTTTTTCCAAACAGATGAATCATACTACATCGTATTAGAACTGTAAGTAATGCATGTTAAGGAGTTCTAAATATTACTTTTTTCCTTGCTCTTTTGGGATGCACATTTCCCAGACATAGGGTGTTCCCTGCAGTGGGCAAACCAACAAATGATTAAATGTATAAATTGTGAGAATTCAAAAGTATTCTTAAAAATAAAAAATAAAGAAAGTACACAATTCAGATCGGTGTGAGGGGGGAAATGTTAGCGAGAATGACAATGGAAACATAGTAATGTGGGCCTTATGGTAACTTTTCTTGTTACTGGTCTCTGAAAAGGCTTGTCAAAAAATGCAAATGAGCACTCTGGAAGATAGAACAGAGATATACTACCCATAGTGCATTGCCACAGGTGAAGCAAAACAAGGTCACCGAGAGCTTTTTAAAGAGCCAAACTTGAAAAGATAATCAAATTATTACAAAGCTGTGCCTCTTATGCCTTAAGTGCTTCCCCGGAAGGCTTCTCAACCCAGAAGGATTAAGATTCATATGTGCACCTCCGATTTCCTCCTGCAACCCTTCCGTAAAGAGATAAGGGCACGTTCCTTTTTAATCTGTCTTTTTGCTTTGCGGTAACAAGGTCACAAAGTCGATGCTTTGGTTTCTGCATCGCAAACTTGAACAGTTCAGGCAGAGGCAGAATTTAAACGTACTACGTACTCTTCATAGATTCGTCACTACCCGTGGAGCTGAAAGCGAATCATGTCCTCCAAGAAATGGACAAACAACACTTGCAAAGCCATTCAAGGGGGCAACATAGCCATGCAGTCTGGACATTATTGTTAGATGGACTTTTCTGCATCTTTGCTGTAATTTGATGGCCACAACACCAGAAAGTGGAAGCGTGGTTTCCTAAGTGTCAAAAAAAATAATTCATGCACCACATTTTCTATGTTTTTCTTTCAGCATGGAAGGCGGAGAGCTCTTTGACAGAGTCAAGGCTAAAAAACAGCTTGACGAGTCTATTGCCAAACTGTATTTTTATCAGATGCTGTTGGCAGTAAAAGTGAGTGGATCAATATATTTTCTAAAACGCATTTGGTTTCTGTCCTGAAACGTACTTTTCCACAGTTTCAACCAGGTTAAGCCTCATACTGGATTACATGAATGTTTGCTGTGCACACATTGGCATGATACATTGTGACAGAAGGTGGAAGAGTGGTGCGGCAGTGCACCTACAGCAAGCTTGATGTTGAGGAATAATCGCTGAATAACCTTGCACTGTCTCACTCTTCAATCACAGTACCTCCACAGCCAAGGAATCATTCACAGAGACCTCAAACCCGAGAATGTGCTTCTGGCATCAGACAATGACATCTGCCTCATCAAGGTCAGATGGTGTTTTGACTTCTTATATCTAGTTCTTCTTTACCAGATGATAAGACTAAAGAAAACCCAACTCCGGCTAATCTCAAATGACTCGGACAAAACCTTTCGAAACTAGCAGCGTCTTTCAGGCCCGGCTTACACGTCAGCCATTACGATAGCAAATCTCGACCCAAGAAAAATAAAAATGTGACCTGATTGCCCAGCAGTGTGATTCTAAGCAATGCGTGACCTTCCCCCCCACCACCCCCACATCCTGTTCCCAGATCACAGACTTCAACCAGTCTAAGATCCTGGAGGAGACTTCGCTGATGAGGACTCTCTGCGGAACGCCCACCTACCTGGCCCCAGAGGTGTTCACGGACGCCGTGACGGTGGGCTACGGCAGGGCCGTGGACTGCTGGAGCCTCGGTGTCCTCCTGTTCGTGTGGTGAGTTCCCGGGGAGGGGCTTCGTGGGTCAGTAAGGCCGGAGCTGCTCCGATCGCGTACTGCAGGGCTAGTCAATTACACTCTGGCCTCAAGGGGCCACAGTGTGCTATTTGCTTCAGTCACTCACTGCACCGCCTGCTTTCACTAATTGGCTCACCTCCTGGACAAAGGAGTTATACTACACCACCTGATTTCAGTCATTAGTTGAACTCCTTTGTCCAGGAGGTGAGCTCATTAGCGAAATGTATAGGTGAAATCTTAATGCAAATCTAAATCTAAAAATCGACGTGAATATATTCAACTTGAGCCACTATACCAGGGTGTCGTTGCTATTCGTTTTAACTCTAGGCTATAATAATGTGCCCTGTGTATTGTCCATAAGGTTTCTGACTAATTTATACAGGCTGTAAGCTTTGAAAATAAGGGGCGGCTCTCTAGGGGTTGGCAAATATTGCAAATCACTTCCACGAAGTAATTGACGCTACGAAATAAGCATATGAAAATGCTGTTATTGTTTCAAATAGAATTAGGAGGGAAACCCTTCTAGTGTACTTTTTTTCCTTTTATAACACAAAAACTGATCAAGATCGAGAGATGAGCTAAAAGTCGTCCATATAATGCAAATACGCGCCATTAATATATAAACCCGCCAGTGTTCTGCCGAGCTGAGATAAACGCAGCCAAATTAAGCATTTTGTGAAACTTGTGTGAAAGATGTTAACCCCCTGAGGTCGGCTGGATCGGCGCCGATCCAAGCAGCAATACAAGTATATTACTATTTCTAACTTCGCGATATTTTATCATACACATTGGCAAAAACATTGACAGAAACCTTAGAATCGCGACTTTCCGATTTGAGCACTGGCAAATCAAATGGGATTTTAAAATTAGCTTAATTAGACCAAAAGTCAACCTTGCTTTTACTCTGTTTTTTTACCTTTTAGTAACGTCCCCCTTCTATTGACATGTTAACGAGGTGCTAATTTCGGGAGGTGCGTCGGGCCATGTGTGAAAACGCCGGCATAAACAACACAAACTGAAGAGGACAGTCTATGCTGATATTTATTTTATTTCGCTTGTTTTCAAATACTCGTGAAAATATATATAAATTCGCGTCTTGTGACTACATATTCCGCATGTCGCAATGTAACAAATTGCAATAGGCACAGAAAATACTTTTCAAACAGCCTAAAATGTTATAAAATATATCGTATGTCTGTGTTTACGCTTGCAATCTGCCAGCAACAGTATATTCACGAGTATATTTTCAAATACTCGTGAAAATATATGAATTCCGCGCCTTGTGACTACATATTCCGCATGTCGCAATGTAACAAATTGCAATAGGCACACAAAATACTTTTCAAACAGCGTAAAATGTTATAAAATATATCGTATGTCTGTGTTTACGCTTGCAATCTGCCAGCAACAGTCTATGCTATTGATTTTATTTAGCTTGTTTTTTATTTTTTTACATCTTGTCTGTGTTTACGCTTGCAATCTGCCAGCAACAGTCTATGCTGATATTAATTTTATTTCGCTTGTTTTCAAATACTCGTGGAAAATATAGCCTATGAATATCGCGTGTTGTGACGCTAAACATTCCGCGTGTTGCAACGTAACAAAGAGCCAAAATGAATATTCAAGTATTTAGCATTTAGCCCTCCCACAGCCTGAAATAAATGTGACCAGTTCTGATAAAAACAGGTTTTAGCTATTTAGATCTCAGATGTGCTAAACTATTTTCACACCCTTACATAACCAAGACCTTGGTGAACAAACGCACATTGGCAAAACAATTCGTCACTATAGTTTAGTGTGTGCTTTCACATCTTTTGTGACAGCAGAAAAATTTACTATTTTTAACTTGTGTGTTTGTAGATCTATTTACAAGCTGCATATGATACTGACCAAACTATTGATGGCATACAAATGTAGCTGTGATTGTCCTTCAAATAAAAATATCAAACACTTTGGAGTAAGTGTGTGTTAAATTGATGAAATTGAGATAAATATCAGACCATGCCAAAATCTAAAAACATTAAAAGCTTAGCACGGACCTCAGGGGGTTAATATCCCTTCCGCATAAATAGTGAGCAGGATATATGTAGCTGGCATTTGGCAGTTGGCTCGGTAGACTAATGTTTCGAGGAAGCTGGCAAATGAATAGATGTTCCCTCTACCGAATTTGTATTTCATATTTAAATCTCTGATGGATGAAACAGTTTGTGAGTGGTTTGCTAATCGTTCTGTCCATATGTTCTGTTTTGTTGGCTGCCTTTTACTGGCACAGTTTAGGAGGGTATCCCCCCTTCCATACAGAAGGGACCGATATGTCCGTCAGGGAGCAGATCACTCAGGGTTGCTACAGGTTCCTCCCCTCAAAGTGGGACTGCATCTCGGAGCAAGGTACGGTCCCCAGGCATCTCTGCGAGCGGTTCCACACGGGATCAGTACATTCTTCGCTCGCAGAGACGGCCTAGTTGAATTTGAACACCTTACATTCAGGCATTTTAGCAGACGGTTTTATCCAGAGCGACTTGCAGTTTTGGTTTGTTTGCTGTTGTTTTTTTAAACATACAGTCCATTTCTACAGCGGCATGTTTACTGAATCCCTTGCTCGAGGGAATCAGGATTCCCAACCAGGGAATCAAACGTGCAACATCTGAGTTAACCCTAAGTTGAGTCCCAACCCTCACTGACACTTAATTTTGCACCTCCACGTCCACTGTCACACTAGGTCCTGAGCACAGATATTCTTCCATTTATATATATTTATATATATATTTGTTTTTCTCCCCCAGCTAAGAATCTTGTCAAGAAGCTCCTGGTGGTGGATCCCAAAAAGCGGCTGACCATTGAAGAAGCACTACAGCACCCGTGGATGCAGGCAAGTCTTTTAACCGAGGCCCGACGATGAAGAACTGTGCGTTCTGCACAAATAAGGGCACGCAAAACGCTCTGCGAAACTGCAAAGACGGGACAGATTTTCCACGACCGAGTGCAATCACTTGGCTGAGTTCTTGCGCCGTGTTTGCGCAGTCTTAACTTGGTACCTTCGTTCAGAAACCTCTCGGGTAAAGAAAAAAACAATAATAACCCAGCAAGGGTTGTCAACCGAACAAAGTAGTATTAAACAGCCGCAATTACCATATCTCTGCCACCGAGCAATAAAAAGGCATCTTTCCAAATTTGTAAATTGCATGTTGCCACTCGATCCTTAACTTGAATTATCTCCCGTCGGTTAATCAAATCAAATAAAGCAACTTCTTCATTCCATCTACAGTATTTATCCTAAAAACACACTAAACAAGTATGCATGCGTGTACATGGTACACGTTCTGGTGATTGACTAATGATGATTTTAAACACAATATGCTGTTTGTTTGTTACGTGTATACACGTTTTTGAGTCACAATGTAAGTCTAAGCCACTTATGGACAATAAACCGTTTTGAATGATCTGCCGTCTTCACTGCCAGGTTCCACTACCCAATGCACCCCCACAAGACATTGAGTGTGGCTAATTTGGGTCAATTTGTTAATGCAGGTGCTCTAAAATAATCACTCGAGATGCTCAGTGGATTCCTGGACGAGTACGGCGATTTAAAAATGATTGTCTCATGACTATCGACCACAAGCTCATTTGCTCCAAAGAAGAGAAGGAAACTTGTAAATCAATGTTTGGTCTGAGTGAGGTATTTTGGATAAGCCGGATGACATTAATTGAAATCGCAGTGTGTATCTAGTGATTTTGTCCGAGATAATATCCAAGAGCCCTACCTAGAGTGAGCGAGTGAAGATTATGAATACATTTGTGCTAGCGAACATAGCCTTGAAAACTTGCATACAATTGGCCCTCAAAGTATTGAGTGTACGCCCATGTCCTTTAGATTGTGCTTTCCCCAAAGGCTTTAAAAAATATATATATATATTTTAAGAATGTTATAAGAAAGGCATTGGCACAGCAAAGTCCAAGCCCAAGATAAAATGAACATTTAGCCTTAACTTAAAAAATAAATGCAAGTGGTACTCTTTTCAATGCAAGCATGATTTCTTTCTTATTTATTAACTTTGGAGATGAACCACATTTCTGATGGTGTAGGGGGGGGAAAAAACACATTTAATCAAAAGTTAAGGGCAAATGTTGATTGAATCCAGGCGCAAGTCCCAAAAATTGGTTTACATGTAATTTAGCGCCAGAGAATTCAATTTGACCTCACAGTTTTCAAGCATGATTTCCTCTATTGGAGGTACTGCAGGTTTTTGGGGAATCCCAGAATCGATTGGTTTTCTTCACATCCCTTGTGGAACACATTCAGATCCTCCGTATGTGGTCTAGCCATTGTTCAATGGTTTCCTAAAATGTATTTTTGCAAGGGATGTGTCCAGCACTGCTCTTAATGAAAGATCACCGACATTTTATTTTATTTTTTTCGCAAACTCCCATTTTCCGTTTTGTAGCCGGCGGATCATGTGTCAAAGTAATGTGAGGTGCGTAGTCCTGTGACCGGAGTGACGAAGGCGATCTCTTTTGGGGACTCCCTGACAACTTCTGCTCTTAATCGTTTAAGGGCCCAGTCATTTATTTGACCGGACATTTTTGATAGAGTCATGAGTTACATCCGCAGACTCCATGGTGAAAATGTTGCACTGTGGACCAATAGAGGAGTGAACCAGCATTGCTGTTTACAGCTGTAAAGAAAAGTAAGCCAGAATAATTGGTCGGAACAAAAAAACCAGCATACACACCGGCCTTCCAGGAATGGAGTGTATGTTAAAGCCGCACCCCTTTCCCTTTTCAGCAGTGCTCATAGTAAATTCTTTAGTTCTTTAAAAATAATTCTAAAAGTTCTTTATAAGTTGTGTTTTGAGTAGCACACAGCTGCTGAAGTAAAAAAAAACTCAAATGTACAGATCAATATAAATATTTGGTTAAAATACTTAATTGGACTGTAACGTTGTTACATTGTTTGGTTAGCCTTGTACTTTTAATGACGAATTGATTAAATGAAAATGAAAATTAATAGTACTTGAAATGGTGTGAGCGAACAGCTTTAAATTCTAAAATGTGTGCTAATATTTCCCTCATGACTGCACTCGCTGTGCACATTATGCAAAACAGCCAAGTGAATTTGGCAACAGTTTAACGGTAATAACAATGCACTGAACGGGGTCCATCTGTTTTGTGTATGTTGGGGCTTGCCATTATAACCTATTACTGCTGCTTTTGATTATAGGAGAGAGTGCACACTATGCATACTTTTTATAATGCATTAAACAAATGAAGGGGGGGGGGTGCTGCTGGCACCAAGATGTATAGTTTATGCAGCCACATCTTGCAGCAAAAATGTGTGCAAAAACATAATCAGACTGTACTGGCACTGTAACAAAGTCTGAACGCCAGTGGGTAACGCGCTGCTGATTTGCTGTGTCTTATCAGGACAAGCAGATGAAGACCACAGCCTTTAAGATCATGTACCCTGGTGGGCAGGCCCCTTCGGAAGGCGACACGGTAAAAGATTTCATCGCCGAGTTTCTCCTTGTGCGCCAATCTGCCGCTCCTCTCCTTACCTCTCCCGGCACGCTTTCTTGCCTCGGTTGACCTGAATTTCTGTTTGTTCTCGGGTGGAGCGTGATGAAGACCTCTCGGGAAATGGCGGCTAACGCCCGTCTTTAATTCGCAGCCCTCCACCAGTCGCAAGAGGCCACTGGACGACCAGGAGCAGCCGCCGGGGAAGAGGAGGCCGGGCCCATCTTCGGCCGGGGCTGAATGAAAACTACTGAACGTATACCACTGTGATCTTCCTACTTTTTTATTTTTTTACATGTGATTTTGCTTTTTCCTTTATTTGTTTGACTGAATCATTCACGAATCATACGTCACAGGAGTAGCATTACCCCACATTTTTACATTCCTGTTTGACTCCTTTAATGAATTATTTGCTTTGTACAAAGTTCTTTGTTTCGAATAAAACGACAATATATTTTTCTTTATATTTTCTTTATATTTCTTTAAACACGTTTATTAGAATGTACATCCCTCCATCTCCCCCTGTTATTCCCTTCATTAAGTAAAGCTGCTTGGTGTCACCTAGATAATTGAATGCTTGATTTTGTTGAATCGATAACTAATGTAGTGGATATTTTATGTCTTTTGATCAAACAAAGTCGGTGATTTAGTGCAATCTATCTGTCTGTGTGATGTCAGTGTCAGATGTCAGTGTGGCACTATTCCAATCACACCGATGTTCAGCAAATCAAAAAACCCTGTAACTAGGACCATCACAACCAGAGTACTCAACTTCACACACTCAATGAATTAATAAAAATTACGCATCGTCACACATCTGCCACTTGGGAAACGCAGGAAACTCAATTTCTTCTCACTGGGACCCAGTTTTGTTCACAACTTTGCCTTGGTTTTGTCTTGGAGTTGATAGAGCACCCTGTGCGCCTCATCAAACGAATCGTTCAGCGCCGACTGCACCCTGGTTTTCCAAGTGACGAGCTGGGGTCGCTCCTTCAAGATGTCTCTGCTGCCACCTAGGGGCTGAAAGAGAGGTTGCGGTTAAAGCGTAACAGCCAGTCTCAGTGGGCCAGTGGTACGGCGTCTGCCGGAAGGCCTTTTACCTGCATGATCTCACATATGGCCAGCAGGTCGGCCAGGGTGATGTCGTCGCCGCAAAGGAAGGGCTGCCTCTTCAGGAACATGCTTTCCAGCTTCTCCAGGGTCTCGCTTAGCTGTGCCAGTGCCCTATCCATCTTCACAGGGTCTTGGGGCTGCCCCATCATACGGGGCAGTAGCACCTGAACAACGAGTCGTATACAGTCACCGGTGAAATGGTTGAGGAATCCCACAGCTGCTGTTTCTACTACTCTCAGTCGTGTACTTTCACAGAGCTTAAGAACTCCCATTTTGTGATAATTCTCTACATTTGCATGGGTGCGTTGGCACATGTTAACTTGGGAGTTTGTAGACCTGTGTTACGTTACCATAGCCAAATTCCTACTGGGTCTTTATGCTCTTTATGGTTTGTCCAATATGAACAGTCCACCACCTTCATTTTTAACGCAATAAGCCAACAAGTTCAGAGGACCATTTCCAGACCCTTAAGGCCTCAGTATACATCAAACAAAATTGAATTTGGCGTGTTCACACAGGCAAGATGGTGGGTTTGCGACCAAAATGAACCGCCGCATTTGCCTTCGATCGTGCAGTGTGTGCAGGCTGGCTAGGCGAACTTGTCAAAATTCTCACAGCCTAGTTCACCACCTCCCAATGCACCGTCGCCTGCAATTGGTCTACAATGTCACATGATTGGTTGCATATTTTTAGGTATGTCATTTGGGCCGCTTGTTTATGGTTTGCATCTTGTTATCATCACGTCCAGGCGTTCCTCTACTTACATCATTAGCTCTAGCTATATTTTGTATTGAGAAGCAATTTTTTATTCTGCGAATCCAGTTGGCAACTTTGCTCTTGGGAAAATGCACCACTTTTGTAGCTAGCTTGCTACCAAAATCTTCATTAGTTATTTGATGTTACCTATTTGGCCTCAGTTCACCACCAATTGTGTGACAGGCTAGCTGCTAATCAAGTTAACCAGCTTGTTAATTAGCTACAGTATATTAATACGGATAGTCATACCATTTATTCAAAGTTACCATCAAAAGAAAATGAACCCTGCTTAGTAATGACTGCTGATGCATAGTTGTATAAATGTAATACAGCCCAGGCGAACCCATAGTCTACTACATCAAAAAATAAGATTCACAGTCACTTGATGCTATATACAACGTACAATGAGAAATGACATTTTGCAGTTTCTGGAAAACACTTTCTTATGTCTGTTACAGGATCCTATCATAAGGTATGATGGTTTAAACATAGGGTTATTTTGTACATCAAGCTTAACTGCGTTGCACATTTGGCCATTGCCGATGTTTGCTTCGTTGGTATTTATATTTCCGGTTCCGTAGTCTAGCGACTAGCAAGCTCCCCCATCTGGCGTGGAACGTCATTAAACGAACGGACCTCAAGTCGCAGCGAGTATACTGACAATTGCTCATGACAGCTTCTGCTAACGCGCCAAATTCGATTTCGTTTTAAGTATACTGAGGCCTTTAGTCATTGCTAGCTTTCTGTCTCTGGGTCTTGGGCACCAGGCTTGGTATGAGTAGCCCTACCTCCATGATGAAGACCTTGGAAGCGTGTGGCCTTATGTTGGTGTGGTGCCAGGCTGTGTACTCATCAACTCTGGCTCTCCTCTCAGGCTGATGGGGGTACCAATGCTCAGGGGCCTTGTAGTTGGTGGCCAGGTACTTCAATATGGCATCACTGTAAAGGGTTAATAAGTTAATATGCATTCTTTAACAAGGAGTCTGGAGGAATAGCACAGTGGGTGTTGTATGGGACAGATTGCATTTAGTAGTTAGGGAACGGAGTGTTAACTAGAACATTACATATTCGGACACCTGGGATGGGACCCTGTCTTTGGACCATTGAACAAGGTATTCATACAAAATTGCCTTTGTACAAATTCAGCTGTCTAAATGGGCATAATTTACAGTTGGACATATACTGAATACATTGATTTCAGGGATGGATATCAGACTTGCAATGCAAAACTTGACCCCAGAATAAGTTTGGCCTAGTCAAATTTCTATCTTCTATCCAGATGGCACAACAGAACTGTTCAAACAATATTGACGCTCTCATGAGTAGGCCGAAAGCATGAGTTCTACTCCATGCATTAGACATTTCCTTGAAGCATAAAAGATGCGACCTCAGTCCAGATGCTTACCTCTCTGTCAGAACAAAGCCATTGTCTACCATTACAGGAACCTTCTGCATAGGATTGAGACTGGTAAACTCTGGTGTTTTGTTCTCACCTGAATGGGACACAATTGAACAAGAATCTGTTAATTTACATTATTATATTCAATTGAAATTATCGGTATTTCAGTTAATACCGGTGTAAATATATAAAATTCACTAAAGCAAATTACATTTTCAGGTGACCATTTCATAGCGTGTCCAGTTGAAGGAATTTTGTGTTTCCACCACTAGATGGAGATATGAGCTTATCAACAAAGAAACTCTTGATATATGAGCGCTTTTGTTTATAAATCTAAATTCTATTTCACGATTCCATTTTTAAAAATAATGTCCATCTTTACAAAAATTGTAGCCGGTGTGGTAAGGTGAAAAGTAGGAGCACAACTACAGCTATTTTGCCTATACGTTATTTGAGCAAGCGAACTTCTAACTCTAATGGGAGTGAATTTAGGACCCACATCTTCACACCAACCAACATGGAAAAAATCTGTTACCTTGTTACGACCTGAGGATCAACAAGTAGGGCAAGGTTCAAGGTGCTAAAGTTCATTGTAGGACACGCACGTATTAGCTGTTCTACCTTAGCAAATCATAAGTATTTTTTAGTGTAGCGAGCAAGCTCGTTGTACTATATTATCTGTGCTCAGTCCGCCAGCAATTAAATACACGACTTTTATAATATGCTGCAATGATAAGATGTTTGCTAGCTAGCCACTTCTACAATACGTAATATATTTACCGAGCAACATTACGCCGTTGGTGGTTTGTGCTCACCTTTTCGCAGGGCTACCGTTTTCACGGTATGTGGTATTTTATTGTGATTCAGAAATATATGCACTGCTCTGCAGGGCTGTGAAAGCAAATCCAAATAAACTTCTAGCGCCTTTCTGCCAGCCATGTCTGTTTCCTGTCCTTTTTCGATTTCTGGCTATGATTGGATATCTGACGGAGGGGGTTTGCTGGTCTATGTAATCACACTCAGAGTCGAGGATGGACCGATGACTTTTCAGGCATCAACCAATAATGTAAACTTTGAACCTTTTTATGACCGTTTAAAATAGTTATTTTTATTAACATTATTTTTTCTGAACACAGACTTTTTTCAAACTTTTAAAGCCATGTTTTATTACGTATCTTACTGTCTTACTTATCCCAGTTCAGGGCAGTAGTTCCAATTTAACATTGCTATCTACAGCAAAAAAAATGCACAAAAGAAAAAGCAACCACAATAAAACAAAATCCAAAACACACAAAAAAGGACCATGCTCAAATATTCATCCTCAATCTACCTTCCTCCATAGAACACAGGATATGCTGTATGCACCATCTAACTGCAAATTCAGACAAGTTATTTATTCATAAATAATATGCAAACTAATCAGGGGTTGATCAGGAAATGTAGCCACAGGACAATATCTGTTGTACCTGATCCATTTCTCTAGTGGCTACTTTAGCTCTACTTTGAGATGTGATGCCCAAGAGTATTCTACATTATAAATGAACATGAGCACACCAACTACTACATCAAGAGGTTCAAAAAGAACTTGGTTGATAAAAGTAATAATAATATATGCCATTTAGCAGACACTTTTATCCAAAGCAACTTACAGTGGTGAATGCATACATTTTTCGGTATATGTGGTCCCAGTGGGAATCGAACCCACAACTTAAGCGTTGCAAACACCATGCTTTACCTACTGAGCCACACACAACAAAAGTCTGGAGCACCCTAAAAAGATGTGTTCCACAGTCTCCTCCTTGCTGCAGAACATACAATTAAAACTAATAGTGGGATCAACTCTGCACAGAAAACGGCTGGTGGAAATGATCCTGTGGAGGACATGCCACTTCAGGTCTCCAGGCCTTTTTGGCAGCGGAAGCTTGTACCTTGTTCTCCAAGCAAGAGTCAGTCCAACTGCACCATCAAACCTCTCAGACCACTTTCAGCTGGGGAGAGAGTCGAGAGAAGCCACATGCATCACCTTCAAACTCCAATGATACAGCAGCTTCTTCTCAGCCTCATGAAACAGTATTGGCTGGGAAAGAACGGCCCCTAAATGAGCTGGACTGACAGCCCTACCCACAATGCAGTGCATGCTGTATCCGGCGTTATCCTGTACCCCCTGGTTAGAGTTTTCCTAATTGCCTTCAGCACACAAGGGGGCAAACAGCTCCTCAACCCTGACAACAAATGTTCACACATTTCAAACTGAATAAACTGTCAGAGTCTTACCCAGTTCCACTACCAACTTCCAACATCTCCGTATGCAAGACATGTTCAATTACTGTAACCCTACTCCTGGTAAAGGTGTGGAGCACATTTCCAGACCCCAGAAGAGCCTCTGGAAAGAGAGGGTTAAAAAAAGACATTCCTGGAGAAGGAAGTCTCCAGTCACTGTGTCTTCCCGCCTTTCCACCCTCAGCAACCCCCAGGCGTTCAGCACACACTGCATTAAAACTCAGGTAGTTCTTCTGTGTTGAGCTTGGAGAGGCTAATTCCAACAAAGCTGCCCGTCACAGTCTAAGCCCCTCACCTGTCTCAGGAAGTGGAAGGCTCCATGCCTCCAGCTCAGTTCTGCTGCATACAGTAGTCTGTTTGTAGTTTGTAGCCTGAAAGCAGCTACCCTGCTGTGCAGATCTAGCAGGCCCTGCCCACCCTCCTCCACAGGTTTATACGGGATGGCTAGCCGCAGCCAGTGGTTTCCTATCCCCAAAAAAAGGACAACAGCACAGACTGGGTTTCCTTAAGCAGTCCCGAAGGAGGGTCCATGCAGGCTAACCTATGAGGCCACTAGATTATTAATGACCAGAACCCTCCCTCTATAGGACATCTGTGGCAATAACCATTTCCACCTAGACAGTCCTTAATCAAGTCCAACACTCCCTCCCATTTTTTCAGTTCATATGATCTGTCTCCCAAGAAGATGCCCAATACCTTAAGATCCGTCATTCCTGCCTGCAGGGACTGCGAGAGCAGTGGACTGCCCTGCCAAGAAAGCATCACAATTCCCCCAGTTCACTTTAGCATTTGAGGCTTCTCAAGAGACATCTCTAAACATTCGCAAAGGGCATCCACATCCTTTTGATCCTTCAGGAACACTGTGATGTCAGCAGCATGTGCTCAAAAAAAATCTGTAACATTCATTTTCTTCAACATTTTCTTAGCTGTAAAAATATGTTTCTTCAGTCTATACGTCTTCCTGTTGTCACGTTTGTCCAGCATTGCCTTTTTCAACATGGTTTGAGCTGACGCAACAAACATTCCAATATCGGCAAAGTGCTGGCCTAAATCACACCCCTTTTCTTCGTTTCATCTCAAAATAAAACAAGTCGTTCAACAGAATAAAGTTTCCATTTAACGCCCCTGGTTTGTCTATCTATGAAAGCTCAGAAAACTGATCTTGCTCATCTAACAACATCTCATCAGCCTCTGCTCCTTCCCGACTCCATAGGCCTTCATCTGGTGTTGTGGCCTAAAACTTCCTGACTCTGCCCTTCCATTTGCTGGGAACTGATCCCAAAAACTGAGTTCTCAGGTTGATTTCCCCTCTGGCTACGTTCCCACTTTCATATGCTGCTTATTCTCCCCATTGGGAAACTGCTCTCAGTGAAATATCTGACAATGAAATATATTTCAATGAAAAGGGCCAGAGACCCCCGTACTGTCCAAGAGTTTGTCGTAGGCACCTGGCATGCCCAAGGGAAACAGCAAAGTGTCCACAACAGCATCCTTGTGTGGTCTGTCCCGTCCCATGCCGCAGGCAAACTTGACGTAATAATAACCCAGTGCATAACCAAGCCCCTTTTGTCTGATCAGTCACAAGTTTAAAACCAGATTCTCGAGAAGAAAGTGCATGTGCTGCCGCAAGGCCAGTTCACTACACTATTAACAAAAAACTCTACAACTCTCACACCATGCAGCACACGCACACTCCCTACCCTCCACCCACAATCCTCTGAGAGAGATATAGAGAGAGATTTGTAATTACACTTTTGTAATGTTTGGGTACAGTTGCAGTCTTGAGTCTTGAGTTGAGAATAGTCAGTTCATAGCTTTAGACATACATCAGAATAAAACCTGTGGCGTTGGATCAATATCACTGTGCTTACAGGTGGCAGATTGGCCTGCCACCTCTTTCTGTCCTGCCTTCAGAAATAAACAATGTAATTTGCTCCACAACTTCACTTTGGATCCATCTCTGTTCCAAGTCACTGTTACTGTGGAAGCCATTTATCCTGTATAAGTATTTTCCTAGCCTACATAACTTAGTTTTTAAATGAATTGAGTAGCAAAGTATTCATGTCAGGTTATCTCTCTGACATGGGTGCTTCCCTTAAGCCATCTACTGAGTTTCAATATCAAGCTTGTGCCAACATTTTGGTAGCGACTCATCTGGTGGTGACTCTACTCAGCTAACTAGCTACAACGTTCTTCAGTGTCACTCCATCTGCCATTTATTTAATTGCCTCGCAACAAGTCTGAACTTTTGGACAGTGATGCGTATTTGTGTGTAAACTGAGTGGAACTGATGTAATAATGATATGTTCAGTAAAAGAATGGACCCACCCTACATTCATTTAAGAGTCTTTATCTTATGTAAAAGGGTATATATTTTAGTGAGCAAGCTAAAACTGCCAGGATCCTTAAAGCTGCTGAACTTCAGTGTAGTAATCTTTGCGTCGAAGCAGAAATGTCTCTTCATAAAAATAATGAGCTTATTTCCTTTTCCTATATCACCAAGATGACCATAATGTTTTTTTAAATATATATATTTAAAATAGCATTTTGTAAATAATAATATATATAAAATATAAAAATATACCGACGGCAGCCAGCAGCATCACAGGGAAGAGCACAATTGGCCGTAGCGTCTCCAGGGTAGCAAGGGATTTCAGTCTCCGGTATCTTCTGTGTCTCGTGGTGCACCAGCAACCCCCTCTGGTCAATCGGGTGTGTGAAGTTTTTCTACACAAGCAGTAAATGAAGTGTTCTTCGATGTCTGTGCCAGCTTAGCTGGTGGACCAAGCAGTAACGAGAAGCAGCAGTTTGACATCATGTGTTTTCGTCGGAGAGGGCATGCTCCTCTGTGCTCCCCCAATTTAAACAAAGGGGGTTGCAGTAATGAGCACAAACATGCACAAATTGGGCATTCAAAATTTGGAGAAAATAGTGGTAAGAAAAAAGAATAGTGTGAATGGCCATAAAATTGGTACACACTCCGCATAATGGCATTTCATTCAAACTAAACA
This sequence comes from Aldrovandia affinis, assembly GCA_029706075.1. Taxonomy (NCBI): domain Eukaryota; kingdom Metazoa; phylum Chordata; class Actinopteri; order Notacanthiformes; family Halosauridae; genus Aldrovandia; species Aldrovandia affinis. The sequence goes on along the minus strand of JAINUG010000009.1, from coordinate 644,735 downwards.
GGTTGGTATTTAGTTGATGTTTGATGGTGTAATGACAAGTGGTGGTTATAAGCAGGTGTGTGTGTATAGCCACCTATGTACAGAGCAAATCTAAAACGTGCATGTAGGTTTTGTGCAAGCAAATGTTTGCAGCTGTTATTTATTTATCACAAGGGATGGTCATCAGATTTGTGAGGTTTTCTCCAACCCTCCCCCTGCCAAAAACATACGATATCATGGGTTTTCTTCCAAAAAGCAGAATATTTGTTTATTTTCATCCCTGCCCCTGTATTACTCCAAAACAATAATGCAACACATTATACCCCTACATTGCCTCAGTGACTGTGAATGGTTCCTTTGTTCTGTATTCACACAATCTTTTGATCACATGCTTGGGCCATGGCTTAGATATATCGAGGAAGAATCCTACTTTTATTAAATTTTGTACAAAACCCCAGCTATATTCAAACATGAGACACATTCACTATATACTCCAGATTGATTCAGCTGAGCTGCATGAAGCAGTGAAAATGGAAAATGAAAGAAAAGAGAAGGATGATGATTAATGGATGGTTCCAAAGTTTACAAGAACGATACAAATTATCCAGTTTTTCTGTCATGCAAACCCATACTGTTGTGATTGAGGAAATGGTTGTAATTATTTTTTTCTTTGTTTTAGGTTTTTATATTAGTTTATTATTATAAGTTGAGTAACACGGGGACATGCCACATAAATATGCCTGCCATCTCCAAGTCATTGTTGAAAATCTGACATCTGATTCAGTTGCATTCAGTTTCCCTTTAAAAAGTACCAATTAATCTTCAAGACAGAATACTCAAATTAAAATTATTTTTTACAATTTTCAATTTTTAACGTAATTAAAAGAAACACACACACACACACAAACTACTGTGTGTGAGAGAGTGTGTGTGTGTGTGTGTGTGTGTGTGTCCTTCTTTTCAATGTTATAATCTCCATGTTACCTATCCCAAACAAGCATAATATCTGGTATACTCTTAAGATAACAGTCCTTGAAGTGTACTTCCTTTTCACATTTCTACATCGCTCTTAACAACTCAATCATAACTTTTACAGTTCTTATTACAGTACTCATGTGTTCACACCCTAGTATTTCAACTGACAGCATCCAGTCACTCCAAATGAATCTATCCACTGCCATATACTACAAATCAACAAAAATTATACAACATCTAACAATCTAGCTCTTTTAAATGTCATTGTTGTATTTGTGTTTTAGATGCCTGTTATCAATGATGCAGCCATGTAATGTAACTGTGCTCTATGCAGTAAGATGGCGTTTGCCATATAGAGAAAAACATCATGTAATTCGATCCCTCCTTGTGCAGTGCACTCTAAGGGCGGGGCATTTCACAGAGGTGTTGATAGCAAGTTCCCCCCGGGTCCCTCGCCGCCCAGAGACTTTTTCTTTGTCCTTAAATCCCTGGACAGGAACTCCACTTGGATTTCCAAGAAGGTTTTGTTCTTCGTCTCGGGGACGACGATGAATATGTATATCACCACCACGAAGCAGATGACCAGGAACACGAGAAAGCAGTATTGCTGTAGACCTTTCTGTTGAAGGGAGGGTTAAACACACACACGCACGCACACACACACACACAGTGGTCAGGGCGCAGGCAGCATGGCAATGTGGCAATCATTAGGGGTCAGGAAGTTGCAGTCGAGACACAACTCAACAGGTTAGGATAGCAGGCACGCTCTCTTGGGGAACATTAATCACCCGGTGTCGCCGATTGCACAGTATCACGGACAACGCAAAAGCGTACACTCACCACTATGAATGGGAATACCATGCCTATGAAGAAGAAGCTGAGCCAGTTGATGGATCCCCCTATTATGTATGCTGCAGGACGTGTGGTCTGGGTGAACAGCTCCGTGTTGAGAATGTTGGTCACTCCGCCTGCAGGGTACACAGACCACAGATGGCATGAACTAATGTCCTCCAAAGCCGCTAGGGACTGCTAGCTTCTTCCTGATTTATGTCCCACACAGTCACTAGGGGCTGCTCTCTTCTTCCTGGTGTAAATCAGGTGTGAATCCATCTGTAAATCAGCCAACAGTGGAAAGGCATCTCTAAACCCTGGGACTGGACTTAAAAAGATATTATAGTTTGTAATTTTCTCCCTGTTTTTCTCCAGATTTGGTTTCCAATTATACCCTCTATTTAGCGCAAGCTACAAATGTTTCGATAGAGGGCATCAGCGTGTTGTTAATGAAATGTGCCAATGTTTTTTGTATCTGTCCCTACTCAAATAAACATTAAATAAATAAATATTTATTTCTCTCAATTCACCATTCCCCACGAGTTCACCGCCTGTCCTCCGGGAAACAAGCCAATTTTTCCGGGCTGGTAGATCCACCTCCTCCGAGATGGAACACGACCGCGGACGCCCTTCCTGCTCCTCAACGAACTCGTGCCGGCTCACTCTCCACCTTCCCCTGGGGCGGACAGGCAAATGCCTCCCCCAATCGGAGCTAATGACCAGGGCCGGTCTGGCAGAGACGGGTTTCGAACCGAGTCCCTGATAGGCAGCCGCACTGGTATCGGACCAGCCAAGATACGGTGCGTTAGACCGCTATGCTATCCCTGCTACTTTCTTTTTATTTTTGACACTTTATTGTGTCACAAAAATTTCAATTTTAAAAACGTGCATGTTTATTTCATTGGTTACCTCAATATCTTTCCTTTTTTTACACAGTGAAACCAAAAATAAAACAAAATTCATGGTAGGAAAGGGGAAAAAGGTTAATAATTATGCAAAAGGATTCTGGCTAATGGGAAACACTTATGAGAAAGATCACAACCTTGTAAAGGGAATATTACATGAATTAATTAATCAATACATTAAACCAAGAAAAACATTTTTAATAAATATTCACAAGATGCTTCACTGTTTGGTCATTAAAAGGAAGAGAAGGTAAAAAAGGAGTCGCCTATCACTAAGTTAAGCATTTATATCTACAAGGACTGGGCCGATCAAGATTCAAATAGGGTTGTGTGACTTCAACATTTATTTTACAAATAATTTAGAACTTTGCATTGATATTTACTATGGGCCATTTTATTTTTTTATGCAAGCATTTGAATACAAGTAGTTCACTAAAATATTTATGCTTATATAAATAAAAGTTTTGGGAACCAGCTGAGCCCTCATAATGCTATTCATACTGCTGGGAAGGTAGGAGCCCAGTTTTTTGAGTATAGCAAGATATGATTTTCATGGTAAACAGGTAAGATGACATTTTCGGTAAACTGGGGAGACACATGTATTGTTGTGTTTCTTCCCTCTCTATAGAGGATTCCATTTTTGATTCAGCCAGAGCAGGGAGAGGGCTAAAATTGGATCTAAATCTTGTTTCTCTCACCTGCATATACAGAGCAGTAAAAGCTGATACTATGAGTTATGGGTGTACTACAAATATACATATTTAAACATTGAATTCCTTCAGTTTCACAGCGTAAAATTTACATTTATGTATGCCTATCACATAAAAGAACAGCCAGTACAAGTGCAGACCACATTCGCGGGGCTCAATCTGTATTTATGAATGCGGAAGGCTGTCGAAATACAATATGCACGGCAGTGAAAATTTCATGGGTTACCTGGTCCCAAGCCGAAGCTTAAAATGAAGGCAAACACCCAGGTCATGCTGAGATACGGCATCCACGGACTTGCTTCCTGTTGAAGAAAAGAAGAGTGAGTGAAGAGCTGCTGTCTAATTGACACTCACGCAACAAGACACAATATTCACAACAGTCAAAACAAGACTCGTCCACTTTCAAAGGAACGCCGACTTCTTTTTTTAAGGGACACATAAAAAGCAAAAACAAAAAACGTTACTTGGAAGGTGAGTGTCAGGGTGACACAGATGCACCAGACAGTCATGAGGGCGTATCCCCCGATGATCAGCACTCTGCGTCCCAGGGAATCGATTAGCACGCCCTGAAAGACAACGATGTCTCACATGACACTCGGGCCAGACTGGCTCGCGAGCATGTCCGATCCTGTTAGCCTAAAAGCCCGGCCGATTTCCCACTGTAACAGTGGGGCCTAGCACCGATCTGAATGCGGCAGAAAACAAAATTAAAGCACGGTTTTTCAGAAAAAAGTTGCATTCTTTTATTCCCCCTTTGGCCTTCTGAGGAACAAACAGGGTATTTTGTTGAGGCGCAGAAACGTGTAACAGGATAGCATGCGATCGGGGGTTGAAAGGCCCATCAATCACCGAACCCAAAAATGGAACCAGGAACGTGAGTGACTTACGCAGGTGAGGGCCGTGATGCACTCACAAGCTCCGGTCCCCACTGTTACATACGGTATCGTTTCTTCTGGGATCCCGGATTGTTTGAAGATGTAGCCTGCGTAGAAATAAATCTGAACAAAGGGGGGAAAGAGAATACAGTTCAGTACAGTACGTATCTTTTCAGCATATACTGGAAATGCTCACAAAACAGCAGAGATGTTTCTGAGTTGATTGGATATGTGCTGTATCTCCTTCGATACAAAATATGTCTCTTTAAGTGAAGTGTAACTCAAACTGGTTTTCAATTGAAGCACTTATATTAGGATATATTACATTCATCTAGTGCTTGAATCAAAAATGAAATATGCACACTATTTTAACCTATAGCCTTTATGGTTATGCTAAGCATATGAGTTATAAACTGAGCTTGAGTTATATATTTTGTCATGTACCGTACATGGAACAGGGCCAAGTGAAAGAAAAAACACTGGGATTAATTTTTTATAATCCATATTGCATTTTATTTGCAGAGAATGTATTTTAAAAAAAATGTCAAACTACAAAGAAAATGCAATCAGGGTACAGTTATTTTTTTCTCAGGCGAGACGTGTTTCAAGAAAGGGCGAGGGATGAGGCGTGTGACCAGAAAGCATGACCGCTGGAAGGGTTTTTCGAGCGCGGAATGCACGGCCACAAATCGGACGTACGGCATTGATGCCGTTGAGCTGCTGGGCGGAGTTGAGGAGCAGCACGGTGATGAGCTGCCAGCGCATGCTCCGGTCGGTGAAGAGCTCCCAGGGCTTCTTGGTCTTGACCCCCACGGCGGTCAGTCTCTCCTTCTCTATGTCCTCCATCTCCCGGTGGTAGTCGTCGGTGCTGTGCAGCTGTTTCAAGGCTAGGTTAAAACGGGACACAGGGCACATTCCTGAGCGTCGGCTGTGCCACGGCGCGATTAGTTTCGGCCTGCTTGCAACCTTGTGTAAGCTCAATTCGCATAAGGCCCTGAATGTACAGACCTCAGTCGGACAATTAGCCGCGGTTGGTTTTTTCACATCCCCAAGCCGTCCCCTCTCATCGCGGCCACCAGACATTAGTTGCTGTGCGGTTGTGAATTGGGAGACTGCAATCAGGCGTGAAATGTTTTTTTTGGTTGGTAGAATATAGAGAATTGCTGCTACTCCACTAATTGTTTGTGCATGTCTACTATTCAGCCATGGATATATGATGATCCCCTACACTCAGCCGTGTCCATCATCTTGAGTTAATTTCTAGGTAATTTTCTCAGAAAATTAGGGTGGGGGGGACACACAATATATAGAACATAAGCTCAAGTGATTATGTGGGAGTGATATAGTGGATTTTTAAGAGTTACTTAATACAGGCTCCAAAAATCATGACCTATATTCAATTTTTTTTTTTTTTTATTGCTCCCCATTTGGAACACTCATTAGTGCAATGTCTGGTGATTCAGGAGGCCACAGGCAAGCACACAAATCTTGTTTAGTATGCAGCTAGGCTCTGCAGCTTTTCACTCTGAAGTCCACCGGCTGAGCTACACAGCCATCGGAGGATTGCCCTACTTGCAGCTGGCACAGGTAGGTCACTGGTGCCCGATCGACCAGAGGAGTCACCATTGTGGAAGGACGTAGGGAATAATCTGCTGACTCGTCTGATTAAATTCATGTAAAACAAGGGTGATAGCCTTCAATTTCCACTTCAGGATTCCTGAGGGTTAGGGTTCATTGGCTAACTGTTGGCTAACTGTTACAGCACACATCAACAGGGATCCTTCATGCAATATGGGTAGGCTTATCACCAAATACCATGTTTTTATGGCCGGGCGTTATATCCGCAAGGATATAAGAAAAGTCTGTCTCGCTACCTGCTGACTGAAAACCTGCCTCCATGTGCAGCACTATGGACAATTGTGAGCCACCCCACAGGGCTCTGGGGCCACAGTAGGCACTGGTACTGTCAGAATTTGGGACAGTGGGGTACATCAGTGCACTGAGAAGCAGTGCTTTAGCTGCATATGGACTACTTATACCTATGTAAGCAATCTAGTAATAAGTAGTAAGTAGTTCTACTTACACCTATGTAAATATATCTATGTAAGTAGTGGTGGGTGCAACATATTGGTGGTGGTTGAGGTGAGTTCCCCTCCTTAACTGTAAAGCGCTCTGAGTATCACGACAAGCGATATATAAATGCAATCCATTATTAATATTGTAGATGTTGTCGTTGTTATTATTATGTCACCCAAGAGCCCATGGCCTTTATACAAATACTGTTTGAATAGCATCCACTCTTTCTTTGAACACAGGACAATAAAGCAATGAGACACAGAAGCACCCAGATAAGGAATTGGTCTTCCTTCAAAATGAAAACATATCAAATAACACTGAGTGAAAGTTGCTTTTGGAAGTGTACCCTTTTTGCACGCTGCTTCTTCCCCTTTGTCGAGGAGCAGGTAGCGGGGGCTCTCTGGGAACCAGGGAAGGATGACGAGCTGCATGAGTGCAGGGATGAAGGTGGTGGACAGCAGAATAGGCCAGTGCTCCTCTTTGCCCAGCAGCTCACTAAAGCAGAAAACACCAATTGGGCAGAGTCATGTCCTCTGTTTACTACAGCCCCAGCACCCAGAGAGTTAATCAGGGAACATTGTGTTTCTGTACATTCAGTCCTTATCTTTTATACTCTTTTTATACGTTTATACTTTTATCATTTTTTGCACTTTACTTTTTTCATTTTCATTATTTTGATTCACTTAATTTTATCTGCTCAAACCAAGGCCCATGTTCATTCTGAGCAGCGTGGTCATTTATTACGTTTTATAAATACATTAATTTTTTAACCAATTTTTATCCCCTGATTTTCTCTTTTCTCCCAAATTTCAATGCCTCAATTTTAATCATAGGCCATCCATGTAATGCCCTCCACTAATTCAGGAGAGCAGGGACATAGTAGGGCGCCCTGTGCTGTGAGCTGCTACTTCGGCTTGCAGTCCACCAGCTGAGCAGAAGTACACTTCATGCTTTAAGCACAGCTGGTGCAGTCAGACTATTCTACCCCAGTGGAGCTAATCTTGTGCGAAGTGACATGGACAAACCTCCCTCCCTGGGTGCTACAGCCAGTTGTGCGCCACCCTGCAGGGCCGACAGCCACATTCAGCACCGGCGCGGTCAGGGTTCTAAACCAAACCACGGGGCCCATCACACACACACACACACACACACACACACACAAAACACTGCTTTTACACGATCAGTCACCCAGCAGCCCACAGCTGTTCTATTTTAAAACACTGTTTCACAGTTGAAAAACACCTGCGCTGTTCATCCAGAAAAAAAGGCCTGCCACCGAATAAAAGATACGTCTTTACAGAGGGTGCTTAACGTCAGTTTCTCGAACCGCTTCCTCGCGTTGCGAGAGAAATGATAACATTGAGCTTTAGCCCAATCCGGTTATTACTTACCGGAGGCCGATCACCTGTCCTGTCAGGATTCCCCCGGTAATGAAGATAGAAGTCCCCATGGACATGCAACCGCGAAGTGCCCTTGGAGCGATTTCCCCCAGGTAGAGTGGCTGAACGCACAGGCCGACACCTTTGAGTCAGAGTTCAAAATGGGTCACTGTCACACCGTTATACTGAGCAAACCCTCAGCACAGTCTCATTTGTCAATCTACCAGTCCTCTGCAAGTTTCCCTTGAGTATAAAAATAACTCAATGTTTTGTGTACGGTGGACAGAATTTCTATTTATTCCACACAACTAAATAACCACCAACTGTGTTACGTTTTCATCTGCATTGGTAAAATTAAAGGAAATACAGATAAAACTGCTAATAAAGCTAATAAAGCTGCTAATAAAGCTAATACAGGACAGCAGAAGGGTAATCTGGAACATCAGCAGAATACCCTTTCTGACCTTACTCCGTATTTGTGTAACCAGAATAAACTGATATATATATGAAATGCAGCATGTCTCTATTTGAATCTGGCTTACCGGCATTTATTCCAGACAGCATGCGTCCTATGATCAGAAGTTCGAAATAGCCAGTCACCTGGCTTAGACCCATGAACAGCGCTGCCAGCAGAGCAAAGGTGTTGTTTAACAACAGTGCCCCTTTTCTGAAATAAAGAATACGATTTTTTATGATCAGCCTTTCTCTGCATGCGCTTTCACCATAACATGGCCAGCAGTCTGTCATGACTCTCACAAATCTCAGAAATTGAGAGAACGAAGCAGTTGCTAAAATAATTGAGGAAAAATCACAGTGCCATGTGACTTACATTCATGAAAAGGTTGTTGAATTTTGCACTGAATAAATAACCGTTGCGCAGAACGGTGAGAGGAATGGCATAAGGCGTCAGATTTATACAGTGCATATTGCATCGCTTCAATTACATGATTTAGACATTCTTTAGTTCCGGGTATGTAAAAATACTCCTTTAACTCCCCTTAATGCATTATAAATGCAAATACCACTGCAGTGCTTCCCATTCTATCTTAGCTCTGGTGTCAAAGGCACTTATAAGGTGGTTGTATGACAAAACTAAACCCAGGATTCTTTTTTGGTTGGACATAGATGTCATACACATAGTATATGTACAGAACCAGAATTGATAAAAGGCCACTGGCTTGGTGTTTTGTGGTGCTTTGTATTTCCAACTAAACTCTTTTTCCTGAGTTTGTTTTCAAATTAGTGCTAACTTTGTCCAGAAATCTTTGCCCAGTTTGTGCAATTGCAATTAGCCACATATGTAAAATAATCATTGTACGGTAAGCCACTGTGATTTATTTCATAGAACTGTCTGTTGCCATATGTGCCTTTTATTGTCAATTATACTTGTAAACCTGACCTTTTAAAAAATACTTGTGAGCATCATCACAGAATGGAGGAATCAGAAGTGAATGAATCATGTGATTATAGCTTGCGCTCCCCCCTATGTGAGATGAAGTTCACGTGTTCTCCCTGTGGCCTGTGTGCCTCAAAGTTAAGCTTTGAGGTCATGACCTAGAAGCTTGCTGTCCTTGGTTAGCATGAAAATGTACTGAATAGGCCTGGCTGGCAAGGTTAGGTGCTGCTGACATTAATTTGTATAAATGGCAAGCCCTTCTCCATACAACTGCTCCACTTCAATTCAAATAATCTTAAAATAATCAACAATGGGATTGATAACCATGAATGAGTGAACACGTGAACGTCATCTCACATAGGGGGGAGCACGAGCTATAATCACGATTCAATCACTTCTGATTCGTCCATTCTGTGATGATGCTCACAAGTATACACTGGGCGGAAATGTAGTGTAATGGTTAGGGAACTGGGCTTATAACTCAGAGATTGCTGGTTCGATTCCCAGGTGGGGGCACTGCCGTTGTACCCTTGAGCTAAAGGTACTTAACCTGAATTGCTTCAGTAAAATATCCAGCTGTATAAATTGATTGTATGTAAGAGAAAATGTAAATTGTGCTCTGGATAAGAATGCCTAAAATGTAAATGAAGATGATGAAAATAGATAAACCAGATGTGCAACTGAATATAAAAGCTGTGGAGAGGCTGGCAAAATTTAGAACCTGCCTTTATGTCACTACAACCCCCCTCCCTATAGCTCATCCCTCAAATGTAGAGAACGTTGGAAAATAAAGTTTCAGAAGAAACATACATCAATGGTACAGAAGATGAGGGGATTTTAAAAGGAGATATGGGGAGAGTCTCGGAAGTTATGCATTGGGTTGTTTGAAGTGAATTATCCATGGGAGTCAATTGAAGATGTGGAATTTTGAGAATTCACTTGTTTTGGAAAATCTACAAGCACCTGGCAACAACAAGCGGAAAAGGTAACACTCTCTTTGAACATTTTCCAATCCAATAGTCCAAAAAAAAGCAACATCGTACACCCTCTGGCCTGTTTCAGCATTTCACGAATCACATTAAACCACTTACCGCCCAAATCTAATAGCCAGGCTTCCGCCGACTGAAGATCCGACGAGGCCGCCGAGTGTGAAGATAGACACGATCGTGGACCACAGGAAGGTGAGCATTTGTTCTGTGATGTGAACGTCATATCGCTCGATCCAGGTGTGGTTGATGAAATTCTGCACAGACTGCAGTAAAATCAGCAAAAAGACAGCGTTACCAAAGGAGGGCTTTTTACAGCTGAAACGTGATCAGGCATATCAGACGGTCTGAGCATCTGAACATACCACGGCACACATTCCTGCTATGCTGCGACCACACAGGAATGTCTCGTTTGTCAAGTTCTATGGGATCGATTTTGTACAGTGCTGTGTTGCACCATCTCCCGAGTGGAATTCATTCATGCTTTTCAAGTGAAACAGAGCCAAACCCAAGATGTCCACGGGCATGATCCCATCCCCAGTCTGAATGCAGCATGTGACTGCTAGGCAGCAGCTGGGAAATGACCGATGAAAGATATTCTCATATCCAACAGTTGTAATTCAGTTGTGTTTGGTGAACACTCGGATGCGAGGCAGTTCGATCCGCCTGTCCCAAAGGGTTCCATGCCGTCACCTTAATTACAATACGAGTTGATAGTTGGAATGGTCTACCGGGAGTGAGAGACTGATAATGCTCTGTGCCAACAAGATGTTAACGAGATATTGATGTCTGAGAAGATTGGATTAGCACACCTGAGTTAACCTGATTAAATGATCTATCAGCAAAAGGCTCTTCCTACAGGAAATGGCCAGTGCATGCTTATCTGTGCATGGAAACTGTATATAATTGATATTGACTGTAATGTTGCCGGGTTCAAATTGACTCCACAGGGGCCTCAGGTAGGGTAACGATCTAAGCGGTGTCGGAGGAGGCGGATCGGGGGGCGTGTTCATAGGGGAGGGCGAATCAAAAGGAATAGAGGGTATAATTGGCTACTTAATTGGGAGAGAAACGGGGAAAAAATCTGAAAAAACATGTATTACAAAAACGCTTTTTTTAAATGAATCCGCTGAACCCAGAAGTACGTTTCATACTTTGTATCGTATCTTCTGCTATTGCCATTATTTAAAATAATTAATATATAATAATAAATAATAATACATTTGGGAGTTGGAAGTCCTTTTTTTCTCACACCTAGTAACAATTTCGCTTGAACAGCCTCAGCCCTGGACATATCTTTTCAAGGCTGAACTTGAACTGACAAAGCAGATCCAATTCAATTTAACTTTGCAAGTGTGTAGTGCCCCACAACACTTTCCATTTGCTGTCCCAAACTCAGCCACAACGGCTCAGATGAGTGAGTACAGGGTAGTACAGCACAACAATGCAGAATAATGTGTAATTACAAGCACTGCCCTTACAGAAACATTACATAAATTCTGCACATGTGAATCGCATGTGTTTTTTCACACATTTCCACATCAATGCCTCAAAGGTATTCACGTGTGAGCACATACAGTATGTACATGTGTACATTTTTGGGAAGTTTATGCAATTCTTCCATTTTCCGTTCCAGTGTACATTGCTGGATGATGTTGTTGATGGTATTGATGACCATACCAATTGACTGAAGTTGCCATTATCATTGTAAAGTAAGTCACCATAATTTACACCAAGGGTGTCCTAGATTTGCTCATCAAAATCATGTCAAATGCTGGCCATCCCATTATAAATATAAACCTCAGATTGTTATAGTAATGAGTCTTCCCTCTCAGTCTGCACAGTATTATTTCCAAGTCTGTAGTATACAGAAGCATCATTATTGAAATGTTGCTTTATCACGAGGAAGGAACTGGCCAAAAAATGTAGTCAAGTGTCCCGAAGCCCTACTTTTTACCCATAGTCCCACAGTATCATTCTCATAGGGTTTCTGTGACATTGTGCTAATGTTAAAGCATTGAAAACCCTTTTCAGAAACACTGTGAGACACCAGAATGTGTACTGGGGCTGTGCTGTATGTCTTGTGATTTATGACAATGACACACACTTCGATATGTAACAGACTTCTTACAGTACCTTAGTGGGAGCATTGATGATGGATACATTGTAACCATACTGAAAGGTTCCTCCAATGCCTGCTGCACAAACAGCCAGTAGAAGTGACTTGTTGGGAACCTGTAACCAATAATATCACCATTTATTCAAACAATTTGAAGTATGTGTGGACATCTTGGCAAAAAATGCACACTAAGCACATTACCTCAGACATTTTTGATCACTTTTACAATTTAAAATTCAGCTTTTTCTCATTACTCATAACCAACAATTCGTTAGAAGTATTGTTTTATATAAGAGAAGAAGACTAGACAAAGATACATATTATTCATACTGAAGTCAATGAAATCGATAACACCAGTGGTTTAATAAGAGCAATAAACATGCAGGTGCATGAAAACAACAACAACTAGTAACTACTAGTACTGTCATATCATGTCACCTATGGTTATCATTTTCAACCAATACATCCTATAGGTCTTTTTAAAATATATACAAACAGGCAATACAAATAGAAATCCTGAAGATATAAAAGTAAATCCTGAATATAAAAAAGTGTTCCTTATTTTCTGGGTCCTTCCGATCTGTTGGTTCTTTGTGCCGGTCTATGATAGCTAGGTAGTTGTTAGTGGTGGTACACAAACAAGGTAGCCTATTAGCAAAAAAATGGATACCTTTATTTGCTAAACATGGCAGATTTACAAGGCCAATCATTCCAGCAAAAAATATTGTAAAGAGACCAAAGCAGCTGTCTTTTGATACGCCTGAGCATAAAGTTGCAATTATATATTCAGGGTTTACTTTGACATATTCAGGATTTCTATTTTTATTGCCTGATTGGCCAATCATAATATATATACATATACATACACACACACACACACATATATATATATATATAATGAATTTCATGAATTCAGCTCTCAGTATTAAAATTATAAAAGCAATTGGCGGTAGCGTTGCCCAGGGAGGGAGGGATTCAGTCAGTCAGATTTTCAGTGTCTCGTCGCACACCAGCAACTCCCGCTGGACAATCGGGCACCCATGGTTTGATAGTATAAACCTGCACAGGGAGTGTCCTCCTCTGACTCATGTCTGTGCTAGCTTTACTTGTGAACTGAAGTGTAATAAGAACCAATGGCTGACATCACGTGTCACATCATATGAACATATCAAATCTCATGTTGATAGACCAAACAGTTATCAAAACAGACCTTTTTGATATTATACTAGAATGCCATACATTTATGGGGTAATGGCAACCATTTGGTTTGATACATAAGCTTTCTTTAAAGTTTAGGCAGATTAAAAAAAATATATATCTCTGAAAATCAAATATGGAATAATGTATATGCTGAAAACGATTTTCTTAACAGGAGCAACATGTGCAACATGGTATTTGTGCAAATTAAAATGTGCAAATTATGTTGCATGAAATGTAGCTGAATCGTGGAAACACAAAACAGTACATGAATATTTATTAACGAATAAAGAGTTAGGCCGGCCTTTGCCTTCAGAACAGCTTCCATAATTTTTTCTACCCCCTGTATACAGCTAAACATTGATAGGCTATTGCTGACCATATTGTTTAATGGAAGCAGTTTTAAAGATTAACTTCCATTCAGACTGAAGTTGTTGTTGAAGTGATAAATGTACTTAAATGGTTCAATTGTGAGCATCATCAATCAATTATACATACATACCAATGTTGAAGCTGTTAAAGCCACACCCATCACTTACATGTCATTTGTATATTACTATTAGTAGTAGCAGTATTAAATCAAGAAGGAAACCAATACTGATGCTTTGCCGTCCAACAACAACTATGCGAACAAGTTGTAATAAAATGTGCATATGTGAGGCTTGAAATAGGCTATATGTACAGTATGTATGCCATTAAATAGTTTCACTGTTCAACTAAAAATACCGTTGTTCAGTGCGATTTATGACACATCCTGTGAGAGAAGGTCACTCGAGGCCAGGGGCGTCATGCAAGGCAAAAATCTGAGGGGGCACAACCCAAAACCACTAGTTTTTATTATTAATAATAATAATAATAATAAACTTTATTTGGCCTCGAAAGGGTAATCTCAAGCGGGCAAGTGTGGAGGTTATGTCTACTAGCCTGTAGAGAGCATTGTATCTGTTCTCCCTTTCTTTTGTCTTCAGCTCTATCTGTTTGGCTTTCTGGGCTGACAGTTGCTCATCAACTGGAGTAGTCATCAAATTCAGCTGCCACTTTTGAAAGTTTTCCATATGCTGTTGGCTTGCATCGTGTCTGGCAAAACCTTTCCCTGTATCCAAAGCTGACTTCCAATCTCTAAATCCCTCAGCAGAAAACTTCCTGTCAGTTGCAGTGCATCCAAACACTCTACAGGGAAAACAAAAAGCTGCATCTGTTGTTTTATTGTACTCTAACCATTGGTACCTTTTCAACCAGATTTTGTTGAAGCTCCTATATTTACAATTAATGTCTTTGGATAGCTTTCTTCTTCTCTTTGAATGGGTGTAACTGATGTAACTGTCCCTTGCCAGACGCTCACTTGGAATAATAAAATCAGCATCTTCCTCTAAAAGTAAGTAGAAAATGCTTAGTTAAACAATTCTATATAGAATAGAATGTTTAAGTAAGATAGAAGCCTAAAGTGAACCACTAGGTGGCACACTTCCCATGTTCTTAGCATTGAGAATAGGCTTCTAAAATGTAATAATCTTACATTTACATAATGTATCAAACTACAGCTCGACTTCGACTGATTCTGTCAGAGCACGTCACAAATCTCACTTAGATAGCTAGTTTAGCTAGCTAACCTACCTCGTTTTGCCCTGTCTGTATCCTGCCTCAGGGAAGGGATGGGGCTTTCTGCTTGCTTAACAAAAAACGCTGATATTTTCCTCTGCCTGCCTGTCACCTGGAGATATCAAAAGGAATTCCGTCTTTTGCTAACTATAACCTGTGGTAGTGATGGTGGTAACTATCAGCTCTGCAATCAAAAGTCAACTCGTGACAGACACCTGAGCTAGCTAAACAACCGGATTGAGGGATGCTAACTTTAGCTAGCTAGCTGGTAGTTAGCCAACTATCTTGCAAAGCAAACTAGATATTTCTTAAACGCAATAAGTTTGTAAAACGAATTGCATTTCATTTCCACAAGTTTGAAAAGGGCATTATTGCTCTACTAACCTCTTGAGTAGCCAACTGCACCTGCAGCCGTCTCTACCACTCACACATTTTATGACCGGTCCGGATTTTGCAAAACAAAACTTTTACACTTGGAAGAAATCAACCATAGGCAAAGGGTGTGTGTGACTTTTTGAGGTATGATCTATGACATAATTATAAGAATACGTTTGACTCATAATATAAAACGATCATAACTACATATTATACAAAAATAAATGGTAATAATATCAAATAAAAAATCAGAAAAAAACGAAATCTGAAAAATCTGAGGGGGCACGTGCCTTGGATTACAGTATTGCCGTGTAGAACTGAAGAAGCTCCTACAACTACAAATTCAAGTTACAAAGTTACAACGTAACCTTTTGACAGTTTATGCACTAATTTAATATTTCGAATTCACATCTATGCATTATTTCCAGTTTCTAGGTATTGTGTCCGATAAAGCGTAACAAAAACGTGTTCCCATTTAAAATTATTATTATTATTATTATTATTATTATTATTATTATACTCACCGCAATGCGCCGTTCTGTATCCTTAAAGCCTTTAAGCAATGGTTGATATTCCGCCAAGTCCCCATTTTCTTTGTGCATTTTGAAAACAAATGTATCTATTTTTTATTGCCCTCGCCTTTGTTTTGTTTGGCCTCTAATTGACCAAAGTTGTTACTATTTCATAACCAATCTACTCATGAAAAGTACTTTTAGCACTTCAGATCGTCGATTAATGTCTATCCGCTCTCTGCTCATCCTCCAGCGCACAGCTGCTCAAAGACGAGCAGGGATGCGCTGTAGTTACTTAAAGCACGCGGGAGCACAATTGACCAGTTGTGAAGAGATGACCCGATCGCGTGGTAATGCATAAAATTGCATTTTTTTTCCAGAGCTAATCTTTTATCATCACATACGCGTACAAGTAAGGATGTTATCACTAGTCGACTTAACTTAATGTGGGTGGAGTAGTGCGTTTCAGTCACTCCTTGTGCCCCAAACATAATCGATTTAATGGAAAATAAAACTGAAAGAGATGCATTACCTTCCCATTTAACTTTGCAGATTCGTCAGCTCTGGAAGGCCTGTCCATTTCCAGGTGTGTACATTTACATAAAATACAGTATATAATTTACCATGCTTTGTTTAAGGATATCTAAGTATTTTGATATCCTTAAACAACTTCCCTTCTTGGTATTCTTGCTTGCCCGTTGAGTGTGTGCGTGTGTGTGTGAGAGAGTGCCTATGTGTGTTTATGTGTGCATTATGTGTGCCTGTGAGTGTGTGTGTGTGTGTGTGTGTGTGTGTGTGTGTGTGTGTGTGTGTGTGTGTGTGTGTGTGTGTGTGTGTGTGTGTGTGTGTGTGTGTGTGTGTGCAGAGTAGTATTATTAAAGGTAGCTCTTAATCTGAATTGACAGCACCAACTAAATGTGTAGGGGTGGTCATGGCACTCGCATTTGAAAGATAATGGATCTGAAAATAATTAAATTCATGGAGTACAATTTGTTAAAGTTGTGATACATTATCTTTGTGTAAATGCAGGGAATCTTAATCATTCCCTGCATTTGCACAATAATCATTATGCTTTCTTGGAATGAAAGATCAAAGGCATACCATTTATGGTAATCTAATATAAACTTACATTTGTTATTGTCCCCAACTACATTTTACTTTTACTGAAAAGAGATCAGTAGTTTTCTTTTTACCTCTATTTCTCATTTTAATCACTTTTGTAATTTTTTATTTTTATTAATTTTTTTATTGTTGCATGGAATCAAGTGCCTTTGATCACAAAGACTTTATTGTTTATTGCTGCATGGAATCAAGTGACTGGCCTAGACTATAAGCCTCTTTTGACAAAGCTCAACAAGCAGGCTTGCTTTAAAGGCAAAGTGCCGTTTTTTGCTTGTTCAAACTGTGGATGAGATATTCATGTATTATACATCAATTAAGCATTTACTGTGGAAATTTCTGAGTAAGACTACACAATTATGTCCACTTTTCAAATGACTTTAGGCTTGCTTTGTGTAATCTGGACAGTTTTCTTGAAGTGTAACAGCTGTTGTTATTTAAGCAAATTGCATTGGAAGCTGGTATTTCAAGAGTCAATTTTTCTCTTCGTTCACTTGCATCAGGGGATATCAGCAGAAAATGTGTGGAAAGTTCTAATTGGTGCTACCTTGCACGTCCGCCATGGTGCTGGAAAATAAGTCAATATTCAATAGCCCTTGGAGATTACGTTTATTAGTTGTAAACACACAGCAACCGCATTTCGAAAATCAGGATGGAGACCATCCCATAGAAAGTGTAGTCAAACATGTCGGTGTACAGTATTTGTAGGAAAATAGCCACTCTGCAATATCTGCAAAACTATTCAGAATATTACATTCTTGCCAAACCACCAATGGAAAATCATTTCAGAATAATAATAGCAGGTAACTGCCGAAATAAAGGAAACACTTGAGTAAATGAGGAATACAAAGTATATTGAAAGTAGGTTCTTCCACACAGGTATGGTTTCTAAGTTAATTAAGCAATTAACATTCCATCAGACCCAGTTGCCAATTATTTTGGCTACTGGGATTTTTTTATTGGATTTTCTCTTTTAAAGCAAACAATAACGTTACACAATGTTACTTTTCAATGTAATTACAACTGATAAGCAAGGTTGGGGTCAAATCCCCAAATTCTATAGCAATTAATTTGTCTCAAATCCAGTTAAATTCCCATTCCATTTCTTAAAGATTCTTGTAATTCCAATTAATTATACATTTTCCATTTCATTTTAATTTTAATATTAACGATAAAATTTTTCCAGAGGTAAATCAGAAGGCATTTCGGTGGCCCAGAAATAACCAAAACTTATAGTTTTCTACATTTTTCCCAAAGTTGCGACTTCTCTGCATACTTGGCTGTCTTTCCGCTTTAACCTTACCATTATAATATTTGGCTTGGACCTTTAATTCACATGTTTCAGGCAAGTCAGTCGGTAGCCGGAAATACAGTAAATATGCCCATGTTTTGCCGAAAATTTGGGCCGAAAAACCCCGACTGATGTCGAAACTGTAGTTTCGGATTATTGTCCATAAGAGGCGCTCTGACACAGTATAATTTGTCGTTTGGTGTAACAGCGTAACTCGTCCCCGTCGATTTCTGCGCGTGTGTGGTTCTTTTTAGCTACTTTCATAATGTCTGGCAGTAGAAAGCCCAGGTCGGTGGCCAACCCTTTGGATTCGGCCATCACTACACCCAGCGAGCGAATCTTGAGAGAATGCCACAATCTATATGTCGACAGCGAGAACGGTAAAATAAAAACAGTGTGGAAATATTTTTATAGACACGAAAAATAATGTATGGCTGCAGTGAATCTCGACTGTTCTGTTATGCAAGATGATATCGCTAGCTAGCGTCGTTACTGTAGCCACCTACCTCCTAGTTGTAGCTTGAAATGTAATACCTCTCACGTCAGATGAAACTGAAGGGTAACTACCTCGTCATATCCATTTATAATGGGTTTGCTGGTTAGCTTTCTAGTATACCGTTTCTCAAATAGAAACTACTCGCATGACTGCCGATACAGGCTTGCTAGCTATATAGCATATCAACGAACTGCTAAGTTATTGGTGCCGTATACTAACTACTAGTCAGTTTTACTTCCACCAAAATGCAGGATCATTAGTTCAGTTGCTAAAACTGTTTGAATTGGAAGCAGTGTGCTCAGGTGACTAACATTATTGTAGTTATTTTACAAGCCTAACCTCTTTCATTTCGGTTTCTAAAAGCATTAAGTTAGCTAGCTAGTAACTAAAGCTAAACTTGTCTTACGTTGTGGAGAGCGGACTCGCCAATAGCAAATTGGCACACCCCACTATTCCTCCACTTTTCAATACAATTTTTTTTTTAAAACGAGAATTCGATCTATAGTATAGTTTGTATGTACGTAATTTACTAACTACGAATATTTGATTCACAAACTATCAAGTAAACTGAATTTTGCTTGATGTAACGTGTCTCCAGGACAATGCAGCGTCTTTATATAAGTTACTGGGAAAATAAATCTGTTTATAAAATGCATTCTATAGCTAGCTAGGCAAACTTGCTCGGTTTGCATTATTGTAGCCTATTAGTGGGCCTGTTAACTATAGTCAAGTCAATTGACAGTTCCCCCTATGTTCTGCAAAAGCATGTTCAATACATGACTAACCTCAATATGAGAATAACACACAATACACCCCCCAACAACACACACACACACACACACACACAAACTGGGTAAGGTGCATATTAATATTAATCCAAATCATTAGTTACAGTAGAAAATGTATGTCTTTCTCATCACAATTAACTGTAGAATTAGAGTAGATTAGATTGGCTACAAATTTTATTGATTGCTGCATTTGCAATTTACTTTTGATTAATTTGATTAAAAATTAATTTACTTTTTGGCCAGAAGTACTTAAGATGCAGTTATGTTCCTCCTTCTGCCTGATTAATCATCTGAACACTCAAGGTGGACAAAGGTGTAGAATCACAGAATATTTGCATTGAAGCAGATTACCTTGTTATTTGTAGTTGATTGGATCACCTGGGCTTCAATGGAAACAAAATGTGCTTAAACCCTTGTAATGCCCCTCCTGTATGGCAGTCTTGGCTGTCTGCATGCTATGTATAGTCTCTTAATCGGATGTTTTAGTTGTAGGCAGAAACTATCTGGAAGTTAAAGTTGTGGGCACTCTGAATGACCTGCGATGTGACAGCAGTTTAATTGGGCTGGTACTTAGCAGTGGGATGGTAGTTAACGTTGGCAAGAAACAAACCTATTCTCCAGATAAATGAGATTTAAGATTAAATGTATCTATCCCCTTTTTTGGTTAATCAAGTCACTGGGTCCAATAGCATGTGACAGACTATAGCGAAACGGATGTGATGTGCACGCACGAAGCCACAACGCGATAGGAATTCGAGGCTGCAGTGTTTTAAATTCCCAGATGGGTCCAATCATTATTTATGTCTTTCACTATCCTGACACTGTTGTGTATCCGGCTGTTGTCGGTTGCATGCCTTTGCAACCAGTTGAACACACCTTGTGTGTAAGCATTTGCCATGTAACACATTGAGTGAAAGTCACCTCACTCCACAGTTGTCTCTCTCGCTCTCTATCTCTCTCTCTCTCTCTTGCCCTTTTCCTAATTCCTCTCACTGAGTCCTGAGTCTTTTCGCCCGTTTTTCAGGACTGGTGAAGATCGCCAGCAGCCTTGGTCTCAGGCTGCTTCCACCTCGGAAGAAAATCATTGTAATGATAATGGGGAACCACTCCGCTGGGAAGAGCTCCTTCATTAACTGGTAATCGGACTCCTCTCCCCCACTCTGTGCGTGTCATACCCCCCACACACACACACACACACACACACAGGCCTTGGGCTCGCCCACTCTCTGACAGCATACATAAATCTTTATAATCATCAATATCCTCACAGCTACACCAGGTAACATTATAATTGAGATTTGTTATTAATGAACCACTTATTAATAGATTCTTAATCCGTATTCATCACCAAAAACAAGGCTGCTATTCCTTTTTGAACCACCATTAAATTTGGTCCTTCAAAAGAACCACTAGTACTTACTACTCTTTGTGACAAATTGCAAGTTACTCATTAGCAAATTAAGTATAACTTCCCAAAACCTTTTCCTCAAAGTACTTTTCAGACATGTATAGTGGTGGATGGATGCTGCTGCATTGCAGAGGCAGCATGTCCACATTTCGAAAGTTCTCAGCCTTTTACATAATGAGAGTATGTAGAGTGCATTCTCTGAATTCCCTTTAACCCAGAAGGACGTGTGAATGCAAAATGCTCAGTGGCTCTGTAACGACCAGTTGCTCTTGATATCAAGTATTCCTGTGAAACAGATAAAGGATTGACTTCACTGTAACGTCTCTAAATGTGAAAACGAGGCTTTTTTGGCACAATGCAATGATGGCTGGATGAGGTCAGGGACACGCAGCAATGCTATCTAGCTCATTTCAAACATTGTGTTTGTGCGTCCCTCAGCTTGGGTCAAACACATTGTGTGACTTTTATATAAATTATTATTTAGTATCAGTGTTCATCCGCACTGGGGAATCATTTGGCAGTTTATTTGAAAGATGATCCAGCAAGGAAGCCATCCTGCCAAGATCTGTCATCCTGGCTCGGTGTCTGGCTCTCTTCACTTGCATTTCAAGCCCAAATTTAAAATTTGAGGGCAGCTTGTGCAGTTGAAGCCCATTGACTAAGACTGGACAATAATGACAGCTGGGTTGATAACTAACTTGCAAAGGCAGGATCTCAGTACCAATAAGCAAGGCATTTGCGATAAAGAGCGACCGATTGCTGTGTGTTTTCTCGGACTTCCTGAACGAAAGCCGAGGTCTTGAGTGGTTAACTGCCCTGGGATAGATTTCTGCAAGTGAAAGTTTCAGGTAGAGCCGGTTGCAGCTGTAACAGTCTCAGATCCTGTTATTTCAGGTACGTGGAAGAACACATTCAGAAAACAGGAGTGGCCATCGAAACGCAAGGCTTTACTTTCATCACGAGTGGCCGAAAAAGGGAATCCTTAACCGTGAGTGCATCTTCTTTAAGTGGTCTGTTCTTTTATGCTAATGAACTCGCATTTTACATTTGGTCAGCAACAAACTTATGAAGTCACTGTACATTATTATTATTATTATCATTATAATTACTTGAGGTCATTATGACTGTGCTGCATTGGCCTGTTCAATCGCAGCATCCGGGGAGGGAGCGCTTGGCCATTTATCAGGAGAGAATTTTAAAAAGCGCCTAATTTATTTGTCATGAAACCAGAAGAGAAATGCGCCGACACATAATGCAGCGATAGTGCTCCCCAACAGTTCCCCTGCCTGAGTGGCAGGCCGGCTTTTGCCAACTCCACTTTTATTGCTTGTAGAAGCAATACACTCTGACTATTCTAATGCCACCGCCTGTGAGTGGCTGTTGCTAAGCTTGCATCACGTTGTAGGGGAGCTTTATAGCGAGGAGCGAGGCGTTGGCCGCTGCCTCTGCTGCAGACCGAGGCGGGGAGCTCGCCGAGGCGCAAGCAAAGGGGAGGAAGATGAGTAATGTAATTACAGCCCGGGACTTGGTGGGGGGGGATTAACCGCTATATACAGGAAGGGCTTAAGCAGACGCTGGCTGGAGCCACACGCTGCAGAACTCCGCCGTCTCTCTGAGCTCCGCGTTCGCTTCGGGGCTGCTGGGAGGGAGGGGCGGCTTGGTTCCGGCAGCCCGCTCCCTCTTAACTCATCCTTTTTTTTTCTTTTTTTATCCTTTCTGTCTCTTTCTGTCTCTCCCCGTTCTCTCTTTCTCTCTTTCTCTGTCTCTCTCTCTCTTTCTTTCTTTCTTTCTCTCTCTCTCTCTCTGTTTCTTTCTTTCTTTCTTTCTCTGTCTGTGTCTCTCTCTCTCTCTCTCTCTTTCTCTCTCTCTCTCTCTCTCTCTCTCTTTCTCTCTCTCTCTCTCTCTCTCTCTGTCCAGGGCAATGCAACACTCCACCTGTACCCCCATTTCCGTCCCCTTTTGGAGTTTAAAGGTAGGAGCGAGCTGGCATTTGGATGTCACCGGATGCGTGCGTTCTCCTTGTCATTGTCACTGTCCGCCTCTCTCTTCCTCTGGAAACGTTTAAAGATGCATGCGTAAGCTGTAATCATGACTGTTTGAGCGTATTCGCGTTGCGCACATTTAGGCTAAATTATTTACGTCTGTATTTTTTGCACCGCACTTTGAACGTGTAGCGCCGTGTCCATCGTGTCACTTTGTGTCACGTTCATTGTTCTGATATTTTGTTTGCGGCCACTTGACAGAGTGCCGTGCCATTTCTTCGCTACAGTTTGTGCTTTGAAGGTCTTCTTACTGTAGCGTAAAAAATCTGGCAGTTTGAGACATGATTCAGCATGACATGATAATAGGAGATCTTTGCCGGGGAATGTAAATGCATGCTACTTGCGTCTCTACAGCGCACTGTACACTCGGTAAATATCAGGATAGAGAAATTGAGTCGAAACGTGTTACATTTACGCTGTAAAACATTCCAGCAGCATCGGATCATTTGAAAATGATTTTAAATGAGTTTCCCCACTCTATGCACAATGGCGTAGTCAAACTTAAGTAATTAGAAATGTCAAAGAGTATTTTAATTCAGAATATGTTTAATTTCAGTGTGTGTTGAACAGGCTGTTGCATCCCTTTCCACTGTTCATCCATCTGATTTAATTTAGAGCTTAGGCGGTCTAGCCCTGTGACTAATGCTCATCTCTGAGTCATAGGTGGCTGAATATATCAGGTTCATTGTACAGCCAGTAGAGGCAAGTTTTTTTTTTTTTTTTCACTACATATAATGAATATTGTCGCAGGTGTACAGGTTACAGCATCTGCAATTATGTGGGCAAAGATAACGACTACGTAGGTTTTTTTCGGGTTTTTTCTTCGGGGGCGGCCACCGTGAAAATCGTCCAACTTTGTTCCGACAGACCATGGGATAATACGTCAGCATCCACATGGCAGTGACAAAGTTCTGAAATACTAAAAAGCCCTTCTGCGATTGAAGGAGATAATTCACCTTTCGCGAGAAGGCCCCCCCTCGGTGGGCGTTCGTGATTGACGGTGGAATTGTTCCCCCGACGAAGCCGATTCTATTCCGAGATCCGCAAGGGCCGTGTGATCGTTCTGTAAATGGCGCGTGGGGCGAGTCGCCCCCGTTTATCGCAGTAGGGTTGAGTCACGAAGAGCCTCTTTACCGACGTCGTCTGGAAGATGTCACGTCTTCCGTACACGCTCGATTAAAGGCCCACGTCGTTCTCACGGAGACGGACTGAAAGTCAAGGGCGTACTTTTTTTAACGAGATAAGGTGATGATAACCCGTCGCGCAGAACGCCAAAGAAACTAATCCATTTAGACTCAAAGGATTTGTCACTCTGTTCTACCTCCATTTGAGTTCAGTTAGTCACTTCTACTGCATTTATTCATATTTGTGAAGGAGTGGGCCTTTAACACACGTTACCTGCTTGTTCTCGGTGAGATTGAACCGAACGGCGTCGAGCTGATGGAAAGCAGTCATTAATACGACTTCCCCCCCCAAGGGACTCTTAACTTTGGATGAACCGGTATGGATTCTGCCCTATCCTCGCTTGAGGGATTATTGGCAAGCCAGGCCGAATCGGTCCAGAGGTATACTTTTGGAGAGTTCCAGAAATGTTGGCATTGGCGTTGGCATTCACGCCGTCAGGCGAATTTTGACTCGTACGCTTTTCCTGGAGCAGGCTTTCGCCATGACCGTGTGTGTGGGCGTAAATCTCCGCACGAGCGTGGTGTGCAATCCAGGGTTGAGGCAGCACTGCTGTTGGCTTTCCCCACCCCCCACCACCCATCCCCGGTACGCCCGATGTGTGTCCGTGCCAGTGTGTAGGGCCCAGAGCCAGGAGGAAGAGCATATCACCTATCACCCCTTTCACTTTCAAGAGGCTCATTGTACCATAGGCGATTAGGGAACGCATTACTTCGGGAAAGGCTTGTCTGTTCAGACCTTTTCAGATTTTTCGCACGGCGTAAAGCTGTCTGGGCTCCGGCTTCCTACGAAGCCCAGGGACGTTCTCGCCGCTGCTCGAGGGAGCTTCCTCCTCTGTGAATTTAGTGAGCGTCGGCCGCCGACCGGTCCAGACTGACAGTCAACACGTTAATGCCTTTTAGAAGGGCAGGGGCCGTAAATCTCCGCGCGAGACGCCAAGAGCGGAAATTGCATTTGTAAGCCGACCTCGCTGGCAGGGAATGCAAAGTCGCTCCGCCGCCTCGTAGATTTCCGCGATCGCCTGCACACGTCTGCGGAGAGCTCCCGTTGCTGCGGGAGATATTGATGGCTTTAGCCGAGCAGCCATGTTGATAAAGGACAACCTGTGGCGAATGCTAATAAGCGGGAGGAGCAAAGCTTACGATTCACGACCGGAGAGAGCCCGCCGCCAGCGCACGTCCACAAGGGAACACTTTGATAATGATCCGTCGCGGCGGTCGACGAGGCGAGCCGTCGCGCGGTTTAGGCGCGGCGGCGGCGGCGTTGCGTGACGGAGAGTTACTCCACAGTCGTTCTTCACTGGCTAGCTTTATGTCTCCCTCCATCGTGTAAAGCTGCCAGTCGAAGAGCTGTTGTGGGTGACCATGACAACCGAAATCCTCGCCTTCGAGGGCGGCAGACGGACAAGCTGCTCACGAGCGCGCGGCTGAGCGTGGCCGTGCGTTGCGGGGCGGTCTACCTCGATAAGGTCCGACCGATGACGCACGCCCGGTCCAAAATTCATCATAACCGGCGCCGGGCACGGAAATCGAATCGAGAATTGATTCCCAGTGTCTCCCGCCCGAAGATTAACTGCACTGCGACAACCTTTTTGGAAACTAATTTCATCAACTTTGAAGTCTATTGGCCTGAAATTGGACACCTCCTGCACTTCACAGCACTTCTCGCCGGGTCTGAGCCGAGCGCTTTTACGCATGCACGCAGTTTATGTATTTCTTTTTAGGTGTCACAGACTACGTCTCCGCTGAAATCTCTACCTCCAAGCAGAAGAAATTCAGCTTGGTGACGTTTGTGGACACTCCAGGCCTGGTGGACGGGGACATGGTCTACCCCTTCAATGTGAACAACGCCATCACGTGGTTCGGTAAGGTCGGATAAGTCTTTAAACCTGTCTGTGGGTGTTTTTTTTGCAAATAGATTCTCTATAGGGGTGCAGTGTATAGTTATACGATTTCCTCCATATGGTCTATGCATTATGTAAATCCCCAGTGACTGATATCAGTGGAGTTACTGCATGACGTATCCAGCGTTAAGTTCTTCAACGCAGTTCATTCAGTAAAAAAGGTCTTATTTGCAGGTAACTGCCAAAATAAAGGACACCAATATGAAGTGTCTTAATAGGGCGTTGGGACACCACGAGCCACCAGAAGGGCTTCAATAGATTGGCATAGATTCTACAAGTGTCTGGAACTCTATTTTAGGGATGCAATACCATTCTTGCACGAGTGTTTTGTTGATGGTGATGGAAGTAGTCACCATTCAATACTACTACTCATGCCCTGTGGATGGGGCCAGTGTCATCCTGGAAGAGAGCACCCTCATCGGAATAGGAATGCTTCACCATAGGATGAAGGTGAACACTCAGAATGGCTTTGTATTTATTGATGTTTACCTAGCCCTCTAAGGAGTTGAATGGACCTAACCCATGCCAGGAAAATGCACCTCACGCCATAACAGAGCTGCGAGAACCCTCAATTTACTGAAGTGTTTCCTTTATTTTGGCAGTTACCTGTAGCGCTCTATAATTCCAAGCGGAATACGCGAATGGCCAGGGCGATTATAAAATGCGAATGTGTCAGCCCCGCTGCGCGTTTAGCATAAATCAATCCGCCCTCACCGTCCAGGGGAGCAGGCCGACCTGATCTTCGTCTTCTTCGACCCGATGGGCCAGGCGCTGTGCAAGCGGACGCTGAACATCGTGGAGAAGCTGAGCGAGAAGTGCGGAGACAAGCTGTTCTTCTACCTCAGCAAGGCGGACGAGGCCGGCAGGGAGACAGACCGCCAGGTGCCTTTTTCACCCCTGCCCCTCCCCCCTCCAGAGACAGAGTGTCCTTCCTTTAGATCACACATAATGGGCCTTTCATCTCCAGAGCTCAGACGCTGCCTTGTAATGTATTTGTTTTCCGGTTATTAAAGAAATTTGAGGGGGTCACGAACCGCACCTGTAGTCAGAGAGCCGAGGCTCTGTGCCTCCTCCTGGGTTATTATTATGATTGTTATTATTGCTGTTATTATTCGTATTATTGTGTTCTGCTCAACAGAGAGTGATGATGCAGATTGTTCAAGAGCTGTGCCGGAGGCCGGGCCTGAACAAATGCGGCTTTGAGATGCCCACCATTTACATCCCGAACCCACAGAGGGTAAGGCTTATGACTTATAGATATATACATACATATGTCCGTATTACAGTCAGGGTCCATTCCACTTCAGCTCAGTCAATTCAGGAAATTCATTGAAATTCAACTGGGTCGGAAAACGATCATAATGTTCCAGGGGGGATTTTTCAATGAATTTGTTTCGATTCAATTAATGTCCCGAATTGACTGATTGAAATGGAATTGACCGCAACTCTGATTTATGCCGGGTATTTAGCGGCCATTTTATTTATGTTTTGGGCATTCAGCATCTTGAGGCTTCCCTGGGTTGAGGGCACGAATTGCTGCGTTGCGTTGAGCACTCAGCACTTAGCCAGGCCGTTCAGAATTACCTCCCGCCCGAGCCTGTCTGCACGCAATGCAGTGTTTTCCGCCCTGCGGCCGTCTCTGTGCCAGCTCGCTGGCTATCAGGGTGACAGCTACACTGTAGCCCAATTTCCCTGCGTAGCACCGATTTTCCACCCAAACCGTCAGAGCTGTCCACCCGAATGAGCGTCAGGGCTTAAGGGTGTGCGTGCAAGCTCAGAGGGCTTGCAACCCCCCTTCCCCCGCTTTAGGAGTCCTGTCGTCTTAATATTTGAGGCGGAAGTTGATTGTGCAGTGAGGTTTATTACCTGTGGTTAGGGGTTGGTCAAAGGTTCCGTCCTAGTCACAGTGCAGTGACGCCTATAGATTCCCGACGGCCGTAAATTCACAGGCAAACGCGATGGATTAGTCCCAGGTGACTTGCTTCTCAAGTGACATTAGAGTTGGGGTTAGAATATAGGTTAAAAAAAAAAATCCATTCATATCTGTCGCCTTGAATTTTATCGAACGACAAAGAAAGATTTTTCTTTGTCCCTTCTCTCTTTCTTATATGTCAGTGCCTCTTGTCGTTTCGTAAAATGCCTCTCCGGTCCTGGGAGAACGGCAAGAGCCCGAACCAGAAAGGGGCTCATTCCCCAGGGCTTTTAGAGTCAGGGGTTAGCGGGGCTCTGGGTCATAAACCGTAGAGCACGGCCCGAGCCACTGCTCCGACAGGCAGGAGCCAGGCCACGTCCAGACCCGGGCAATCGCTCCCTCGTCCCTTGATCGATGGCCTGTGGCCCGCGGTGTCACAGGAGGGCCGGATTTACAGGCCTCCCCGGGCCAGTTCATTTTCCCTGACTGAGCGCGGCCTCATCCGCAGCAAAGTGGAGAGACTTGCAATCACAGTCTCCCCCCTTAAATCACTCGCTCACAAGCGCCTCGGAAGAAACCCCGCGGGCGAAGACTGCAGCCAGAGGCGGTGTGGATCCAGACGAGGTGGCGTGTGGGTCCCGGGGCATTGGGTTCGGGTTTGTTTTGTGCTGCAGGAGTTCTGCAGCGCGTCGCGTGGAATTAGCATTTCTGTACTTTATTTTACCTTTATTCGATGGGAGTATGTTATTCTGGACACTTCCTTCTGGACACTTACTTTTTCGATAATGGCAGGCAGGAGAGGCAGGAGTGCTGAAAGACGCGGCAATAATGACGTGTGTGCTGATGATAATTGCAATAAATATAAGGAGCATGCATAGCTAGATAATTGAAAACGATAAACGAATGCAACACAACCCTCATTTAAAGGAGATCGATTAGAGACACATTTTAGCCGTGGACACATCCAATCCATCCCGTGGATCAACCGATATGTGAAAATTGAAGTTCTTAGAGCTGTTTTGCCCATTTAAGAGGAGCTTGGCGGAGGGCGACTGTAAATCTAGACAAATAAAATCCATACACTTATTACAGAGAAAACGACCCATGAGCATTGTTGACTGAGTTTTTATAATAATTTAATCCAGGAAAATCATTTTAAGGAGGCAGATCATTTAATTTGTTATTTAAACTTCATCCAGCCGCCGGAGTAAAGACCCACCCTTTCACTGTGCTGCATTTGTTTAACTTAGATTTTTATTTTTATTCTTTTGATCCTGCGTTTGATCACATAACGCGAATGACCGGGTCACATGATGTATCAGAGCACGTTTCCCGCACATTTGATTGGACAGCGTGCGTGGCGAGCGCAGCAGGCCCGTCGCTAAGGGAGAGCGGTGACGTGTCGCTTTCCCCCCGCCCCGGCGCAGCCCAGCCGCTGCGAGAACCAGATTGATGCCGTCTGTCAGACCATCGAGAAGACCATTAACCAGGCTGTCCAGAAGACCCTGGACCAGCTGGAGAGGGACTGCGACCTCATCTGCTCCACCGTCGGCAGTAAGCTGGCCCAGGACAGGTGCGGCGCCTTCATTTCATTACCGCTTTCACCGATAACTCTGCCGGACCGCAAAGGGCGTTTAAGATTTGCTTATCGTTTCCGCTGTTGCTGTTATTGCCGTCTGTGGCCACTCCATTGTCAGGTGGAGTGGCTACAGATGGTGTTTGTGATTTTTTTTTCTTTTTTACATACGTTCTAGGGCTAACACACACACACACACACACACACACACATGCTCACAATTATGCACAAACACACGCATTCTCACAATTATGCACACACACACACTCACAATTATGCACACACACACAAGCACACTCACAATTATGCACACACACACACACACACACATACTCAAAATTATACACGTGTACAAACACACACACAAACACACACACACACACACATACTCAAAATTATGCCCGTGCACACACACACACACATCCTAACTGGGAATCCCCGCTAAGCCACGTCGGGCTGTGTCCTCTCTCCGCTCCGCAGGACGGACGTGGGCTACAACAGGAGCAGCCGTCTCCACTCCTTCATCTGCGGATCTCTGGGCTTCCTCCTGCCCGCGCTCTTCGTCCTCAGCTTCGTGGTGAACACCCTTTCCAAAGACGAGATGGAGGCGCTGGTCGGGGAGGGCCTGGCCAGAGTTTTCTACCTCTCCGCGGTACGTACGGTCCTCTTAACCCGACACCTCCATCACAGATCCCATCCCCAGCACTAGTGAGTCTGTAACAACGTGGTATTTTTTATGTGCGGGTAGGTAGTCTCATATGAGATTAGTTTAATGCCCGGATCAATGAAATGTACACGCAAGTGAGAAAATCAATGTTGTTTGTGATAACTGGGGGATAAGGTCATTAGATCTCACGGGATGAGCATGTCCTTGCGCTGCACGTCTATCCATTGAGCACGGTGAGGGTAAGTCATCCTTCTCAAGATTCCTTCTGGATTCCTCTGCGCCGTGCACATCAGCGACATGGTTTCCAGCAGCCGCATTCCTGTGGTGTCTCAACAGGGAGTGGCGGTGACGGTGTGGGACTGGATACCCGAAGACAGCCAAATTTTGTTCGTGATCATTTTCGGAGCCTTCTGCTACCTCTTGCTATTCCTAGCCAAACATTTCGCGAGGTAAGCGCTGTTGTTTTTCCCACGCACTGGGGGTTTTGGCTAACTAAATGTAAAAAAAAAAAAAAAAAAATATTTACGCACAGTCTCCATTTTGAATGAGAGACCTGATGTGTAATTTGGTCCTCCCACAGACAGGGGAAGCGCACGCTCACCAAGAAGGAGAAGAGGAGCATGGCGGAGTTCAGCGATTACATCCAGGACGTGGTCAAACTCAGAAAGGTAAGGTAGGCCGCCGTCAGCAGACCCGGGTCTAACAATCATTCGAAACCTTTTAGACACCTGTAAAATTCCTGTCGATTATTGCAACTATTTTCACCAATATTCAGAACAAAATCTTTCATGTGACTTTTGGACGCTTTGGCTAGTATGTTTTTGGCTGTTCAAAATTGTGCCTGCATCTAAAGAGTTCAAGTATATCAGATATGTAGGATGTCAAGCCGAAGTCACAGGAACACAAAGGTGCTGCCAGTCAGGACTGCATATGTAATTGATGACTATAGGGATCTGCTTAGGAAAGGTGACCCCTAGTTGAGAGACGGAGCTTCATGTTTTAAGAAAAAGTTTTCTGAGGAAATGGATGTCAAAATGTCAGTCTTTTTCATTACATTTTTCAAACAGGAAATCGGCGTGCTCCGTTTCTTAACTATGGGATATCTTTCCTAAGAAGTTCTCTATAGTCATCAATTATATATCAAATATGTATTTGATCCAGGTCTGGTTCTGGGCACCAGAGCTTCTCTGTAGACCGTGGTATACATTAAGGAGATGGCATGTACAGTTCGTTCTGATTTACTGTCATTATTAACAGTGTCGCTGTATAGCAGAAGTAGAACACGCACCGGTGCAGTGCTTTAGCCATGATTCCAGTGCTACCATCTGTTCTGTGCTCTCTAACTGTTTGCCCCCAACAGGGCAAACTGTACGAAGAGTATCTCGAACAGTGCGCCGCTGAGTACGACTTCTGAAGGGGGGGACCAGGCATCACAACAGGCAATAAGGAGTCTCTCAGGTCTGAGCGGATCAATACCACCATCACTATAGTTTGGGAATCTTTGGCTTTTTGCCATGACAGCAATATGTGCTGATTTTCAATGGTCATATTTCAGTGGGCATTGTGTTCAAAACTGTGCAAAGAGTACGTTCTGTATTGGACTCTATTTTGCTTGTTTACTGCCGGTAGCATGTCCCTACTCTTATTACCTTAAAGAATGCAGCTCATGGCCTATCCCCGTGAGAACAGTTTTAAGTGGTGGGGGGGGGGGGAGAATATTTAAGTGCCTTCTGTATGTCAGTGAAATGTATGAAAATGAAAGTCATCATCACTTACGGTGATATCGTACACCAGCTGCATGCTCGGGTTTTGTTGTTGTTGTTGTTGTTGATTATTTGTGTGTTGCCTTTAATCATGAAACGCAGTAGGGATCTGTTAACATGTCTTAAAGCCACATTATCTCAGTGAGCCCATGATCACTTATAACTGCCCATTTTTCCCAGTGATGCATTTTCACCCAGTCTGTTTGTAAGCATTTCATTGTGTCGTGTTTGCGAAGTGGTTTTTGATCTGTGTTTAAGCCGGTGCTGCTTCAATGTTGACCGGCCCCACAACACGGAAAATACACATTCTGGGTCTGGTGACTGGGTCCACAATATAGAAAAAATAAGTATTGTTTATTATAATACTTAGTCATATAAAAAGATAACACAAATAATACATACTCAGGGCCCCCAGGTGCGCAGGAGACCTTTTCTGCATTTCTGGCTTGGTGAGCTACTCCAAATCACCAGGCCCGCAGCACACAAAAAGGCCCTCTTTACCTACTACGTATGAGAATCGCTTGCCTTTAATTACAAAATGTCATTAAGGAAATTGGGCAGCACTGCCGTGGTTAAAGAACCCGATTCCATATATTAAGTCTAGGCCTGAACCCACGAATCAGAAGTGCTCACGTGATCGATGGGCACATTGTGATTGGACGGTACCCAGCAGTCCCCAAATGTGTATTTTGTGTGTTTTGCGGAGCACCGGTGACATGATCACTCTACACCATTTTGAATACCTACTGTATAATACTAGTGAAACTGGCAACGGTAGCCTTGGTGCTGGTTATGTACTTCTGAAGATGTTTTGCAGTCCAGTTCTGTGTTTCTCTTGAACAATAGTCTAGTTGTGTTGTATGTTTAGGGTAGTGGCAATATTGCAGTATAATTTTGTAGAATGTAGATGAGATGTGCATCGCTCACAAGCATCCTCTCTGTGCTGTAACAGAATCAAAGATAGCAAGGGGCTGCACGCAGTACCTGTGTGCTTTTTCGATAGCCAGTGCTTCTGTCTCATCCTGAAAAAGATGTGAATAACCAGAATTGTAATGTATGAAAATTACAAATGTGTGTCCTGCATCTACAATTTTATGCTGTGAAAAATTGAATTTATATTTATTGTGAACTGTGGCATCATAAGCACTGTTTATCCTAGTAATTGTTTGGCTGATTGACAGCCATTTGTGAACTGTTTCCTCTTCATTACACCACAAACCCAGTTTGGGAAAGCAACTGGAGTGAATGTACTGTAGATCTTGTGGTAGATCTGCCATAAATGAAAGAAACCTCTAGAAGGTTCTGTTTACCTTTTATATAGAGATCTCCTGCAATGGTTTCTAATACTTTTTTAGCTCAAACAGTGATGTCTGATATGGACACAAAATCATCAAAAATGGTCTTTACAGGCCTGCACAGATTGGCATTTCATAGCAACCTCAGTCTTTTATTAACCCTGATTGTGAAAAGCTATGCAGTCATACAAAGTTGGGGAAACAGTTTCAAGGTTTAGGTTTTTAAAAAATCAAGTCTATTTTTCTCATCATCGGAAGTATAACTATGTAACCTCTTTTTTTAACTGTTAAGTCTTCCTACAGTAACTGGTTGAAACTGATGAAGCAGTTCTGGTATTTGTGCCCATCAAAGAAACGTCAGTTGGTGTTCCATATGTTCTTTCAATCTTATATCTTAATAAATATTTTATGATAATTCTTGTCACCATTTTTACTGTTGTGCGTGCTGTTTATGTCCTAGTCTCAATTTATCAGGCAGTAATGATTTTAGGTGTGATTCACAAGGGCAAACACCATCCTGTTAAGATCATTTTTCAATGAATAAATATCGGTTACTTTGAGCCGTCATGTTGTCAACCACACCTGTATTACCGTCAGAACTGCCTGTACTTTTGCATGTGAATATTGTTACTGTGGTTCATAAAAATTAAAACAGGACCATAAAAATACCGCCTGGGACTCTGCGGACTGAGGCAGGTGGGATATTGCTGCCGTCCCATGAATCAACCTGAAAGTGCATCATTTTGTGCAGCAGGATTGAATTGTGGTTAAAGGGCCACTGTATGAAATCCAATTTTCAATTGCATTGCTTTCAAGTTCCTGTTCTGGGGTTTCTGTGGTGAGCCACAATTGCATTGCGCACTCAAACTCAAATGTACCGTTATGTTTCTATGTTGCACGTTTAAAACAAGAGGCTCCGTGGATGGGCCCCGCGGTCTGGTGTCGAACCCTGCAAAGCGCCCACTGTCGCTCATCGCGCATCCCCTCTGGTCATTCGGGCACCCACAGTCTGCCCGTACAAGCTGCACATGAAGTGTGCTCCTCAGATTCAATGTCCGCACGCTCAACTGATTGACAGCAGAGTGAAAAGTAGCAGTGGCTGGCACCACGTTTCAGATGAATGTGCTTGTCTGCGCTCTCCCGAATTGACAGAGGCGGTTGCAGGGGTAAGCACAAACACAATTGAGCATTCAATCCAAAATATTTTGTTACTTTCCTACCACACAAAATATAAAGCTCTGGCGGTGGAGACTGCAGGTCTATTTGTTGCTCCTTCATTAATTGAGTGTCAGAATCCATTGCACCAGTGGAATTGGTGCATCATGCGTCCTGCTCTTTTAAAAATAGCCCTTAAACAGAGATTTGACTGCACTCCTGCGTCCCCATGCCGACGTAATGCATCTCATTTACACACACGGGTTTCATTGGTTGTTGGCACCTGCACATTGACTTACCATGAAGAAAATCAAGCAAATGGTTTCTCTCATTTTTCTTTAGCATTTTATTGAAATGTATCACAACATTGCATCTAACATTAAACTCTGGTACCTTTCTGCCTTTATTTTAGTCCAAATAGTATTGTTATTAAATAGTACGTAACCATGTCAGGCAGCAGCAACAAGACAAAAAGTGACATCCTTCATTTATAAAAACACAATAAAAACTAGCTATGACCGCTGGAACTTTAGGTACAATGTATGCATATTGAAATGTATGAAATTATGAAATTTAGTTTGAGGAAAAATCTTAAATGTCCTTATGCGAATGTAAAATATTTTCTAGGTCGACACTTTAGTACTCTGCTCTATTGAAAGAATTCTTCATAAAGACCGACCATTACAATGCAGTGAACAGATTTCTGGTAGGAAAATAAATGCAACAAACGAATTTTTTGCAACAGGATAAGTCCTGACATGACCAGATCCCTCCCCCCTAAACCTCAGTTCCCTGAGTTAGTAGCAAAGACTGTCCGTAAAGAAGCCGCATCTAGCAAAAAAAATAGCGTTTAGCAATTATTGCGTGCCATCTACAAAATAATTTCAATGATTTTGTTACAAAATACAAGGCTAAATTATTCTGCTTGTTGCATTCGTTCAGAAAGATATTTTTATTTGTGCAATCTACGAGCAGGTCTACCAAAGTTACTCATAGCAAGAGGTACAATGTATTTATTTTCATTAAAGAGGCAATATGCTAGCATCTCGGAGCAGACTAATCATGAGGGCTGGAGTAGCATATAGCCACTGCACCTGCTCTCTGCATGCTCGCAATAATTTTTAAGGATTTTCGCTGTAACATTTTTGCATGGCTTTGAAGAAATGTCATAATCCGGTTGGACTCTGACTTCCATGTACTATTGCACTGCTAAATCGAAGCTTTGTTTTATTATGGCTTCTACAGTAGACAACTTTGCTTTTCCAGTCTGTTAAGAATTTATACTATATCAATACTCTAAAATTATATATTTTTAGACATAATACACATTGGAACAAAAAAGCCTAAATATAGGTCCAGTCTCCATTTTGTCCCTGGATGTAACCAAGAGACGAAGTCTTATTTTAAACTTTTGAAAGACCTGCATAACTTGTACAGTCCTGTATTGTGACAGTGCATACAGTGTTTGCAATAGCTATTTACAAAGTTACATGTACAAAAATGACAATACCCCTATACACCCCTATAAACAATGTGTACAGGTAAATACATCATGCACAGGCATAGTGACCGCATACGGTATTGCTTTTTAGTCGAGTCTGAAAATTGTCAGGAGCAGTAGTCGCCCACTAGGTCTGCTCTACAGTTGTTTGAGCTGGCTAACAGAGTTCACGGCTCGCGTACACTTCATTTCAATACAATATGTACAATTCTGTCACAGCAGACACCTCTGCAGAGATTAACGTGGACGGAAGCAACCCATACAGATCCAGGCATGCCCTTTCTCCGAGCGTCCCCAATGGCCAAACGCTGGTTGTCATGACAGCACCATGAGTTCCTTGTTTTGTGTGTTTTTTTCCCCCAGCAGGCTTTGAGAGCTGCACAGTTGTGCACAGTACGGCTGCAGATGTGAGTTGAACGCTCACTGTGTGCCCTTATCAATCAGCCAAGACATATCCCCAGTCCTGGAAAACAGAAGAAATAAAATACTGCTGGCATGCGGGAGACATTTTCAATTAGACGCACTAAATCACTGCAAATAAAAAATACACAATCACGCGACGTTTAACGAATTGAGTAAAAAATATATTAATTTTTTTCTTGTGAGAAAAAATATATATTTAAAAATGAGATTTGAAAAGTCAACCAAGAGAGATATTTGGTTGTGCTGTGCAAAGCCATAGATCTTTCTTTGAAAGGTTACGGTTTAATTATTTATTTATTTAGCGCTGACAAAATATCAGGGACACTCCTATTGTGGTTCAATGAAAAAAATAACATTCAATTGATTGTGCCTCAGCTTTGTATGTCCAAATACATGTGTTTCCATTTTCAAATACTGATTGACTTTATCCTGAAAAATGAATTTCAGTCATTTTTCAATTGTTCAGAGAGTGGTCTTATTTCCCCCTTTGAATGGCATAATGCATTCTTTTAGGCTATTGTATTGAATTGTGTGTACGATGTTCCGGACGGCGAGGGCACTCAACAGTGCTGGGATTGTTGCAAACAGCCATGAGTCAGAATTGTAACTGGGAGAACAAGACCCTTATGGAAGCTCTGCTCCTCTGTCACAAAGCTGCTGTACACACAGCCCAGCGAAAGCACAGCTACGATATTCTGCAAAGGGAAGCACCAGTATTTTTGTACTTGCCATGCCGTGTTAACATCCTTCGTTTTGTGTGTGCACAATAGAAAATAAGAACAATAGTCAGAACAAAGAAACGTATCACTTATATATGAAATCCTACTCATGGATTATGTCATAGTAACAAGACTCTAATGCAATGGTGGCTAAAAATTACCTCATGTGCCTCAGTTTTTTCATGGTTGGTCAGATATATTTTTAAGGGCACCAAGTGGTAATTTACAATGAATTCTGCATATGCATCTAGTTTGAAATCAATGTTAACTTGGCTGAGAAAAAAAAAACTCACTAGGTTAAAAATACGCCAAGGGAAAGGTTTAGGTTTCACTCCAATTTTCAGGGAAATACGCTTGGTGCCCTTGTTCCGCAAATTCACAAATCTCCTGTCCACATTTCCCGATACCTTTCGTGTCGTGTGTTATGCCGGACGGCACAAACCACACAAAACCTGCATAACGCCTACATTGTCACTAGTTTTGAGGCCAGATTTAAAAGGGACAAATGCACTTACTCCACATCGCGTTTCCTAATCGTCTTTCCGGACCCAAAGACCTCTGCTACTTGGGACACAATAGGGTCATAGTTCATGCTCGCCACCGCAATCACCTCCTCGTTCCTATAGTTTAAAGAGATTGAAGGAAAACAAATGAGAAAGCACACAGTTTTCATAAGTAACTGTGCAGTAGTAGGCCCACACTTATCCTCTCAAGTGACGAGTATATCAGCTTACAGGCCTTTCATTATATGAAGATATATACAGGTAACTGCAAAAATAAAGGAAACGCAAACATAAAGTGCATTTATAGGGCATTGGACCACCACGAGTCGGAAAAGCTTCAATGCATCTTGCCATAGATTCTACAACTGTCTGGAACTCTATTATAGGGATGCAACACAATTCTTCCGTGAGAAATTCCATCATTTGGTGTTTTATTGATGGTGGTGGAAAATGCTATCTCAGGCGTAACTTTCTCAGCTGTAACTTTTCAATTGGGTTGAGATCTGGTGACTGAGATGGCCATGGCATATGGTTTACATCGTTTTCATGCTAATCAAACCATTCAGTGACCACGAGTGCCCTGTGAATGGGGACATTGTCATCCTGGAAGAGACCGCTCGCATCAAGATAGAAATGCTTCACCATAGGATGAAGGTGATCACTTAGAATGGCTTTGTATTTATTGGCGTTTATCTTGTCCCCATTAGGGGTTGAGTGGACATAAACCATGCCAGGAAAATGCACCCCACACCATAACAGAGCAACCAGAACCCTTCATTTTCTAAGTCTTTCCTTTATTTTGGCAGTTACCTGTATATCAGTATAAATATATATATATGAATATAAGATTTTTTTTTTCTTGGACCAGGACACATTGAGAATGTATTTATTTTGCACACAGTGAGGAATTAGAACAAAGGGAAACAAAAGAAGCACTTTGTACAGGCACTGTTTATCTGACTGTAAATCAGAGATCAGGGGGAAAGCAGTAATGGAGCACTCTGACTCAGCTCAAATCCCTCATAAATAAGTGCACCTGCTTGGCTCCCTTCCTCTGAAGCTGAACGACGCATGTCTCAAGCTGCACAAGATGTGCAGAACAGTCAGGGGACTAAAACGGTTGCACAAGTGGACGTGCGCGATACAAATCTCTAACCTCATAAATAATTAATGCGGGTGTCCATTAAGCCCCCCCACCTGTTTAGCACGCACAACCAAAGAGGAGACACGACCCTTACTTCTATCACCTTTGCCTTTAAGTGTTGCGTTTTATCTCGACTTGGTAATCCCGTTCACCGCACTTGCAAGTTGCGCAACCGAGGCCGCGTTCCCTACACGGTGGAGCACGAGCACGCTTC
Source organism: Aldrovandia affinis (assembly GCA_029706075.1). Classification (NCBI taxonomy): domain Eukaryota; kingdom Metazoa; phylum Chordata; class Actinopteri; order Notacanthiformes; family Halosauridae; genus Aldrovandia; species Aldrovandia affinis. The sequence goes on along the minus strand of JAINUG010000009.1, from coordinate 605,720 downwards.
CCGGCTCTCGGCTCAGAAAGGTAGCGTTTCACAGATCCCAAGTGACGGGGGAACTTGAGAGAGCGGGTCAAAGGTCATGTTCTAGTTACCTCCAAGGACGATTGGCCAGAACTCGCTCTGTGCCTGACTAAAGAATGGCCCACTGTTTCCTCCCCTAAAAATCGTAACAAAAGAGCCACCGTTTCCATAGCTGAATGAGTGGGATAAAAGAGTCCTATCGGCGATCACGAAACGAAGGGCATTCTCATGCGCCCATGAAAAATCGCGGGTCAGCGGTTCAACGTGCTGGATATGTGTGCTACACAATGTCCTCCACGGCCACCTGAACAGTTCACAATATAGCAGGGAGCGACATTGAGGAATTAAGTATAGCGCCTGTATCTCAGGTCTTACTTTGGTTCACGAAAATTGATTTGTGCGGCTCCCAAGGTAATCACGGTTGCCATTTTCTGTTACATTTTACATTTGCATTTTAGCCGTTTAGCAGACATGGTAAGATTAATCATAGTTAGCACCAGAGATCAGTGCGGTAACACAGCAATAGACATCATTGTTGGCAGCTGCTTACCGTACCTGTAGCACAGGGGAAGAAAAGTGAGTATTTTTTTATTACCACTGTTGATTCAGTGGTAATCCTCTTAGAAGCTGCATGACGATGTCTGTATAAAGGAATGGGCTGCGTTTTGAAGATTGTGTGGCAGAACTGACGGTGGTGCCACAGACCCGTGAGCGTAGACTCACTTGGTGTAAAACGCCACAAACTTCAGCTCCTCCAGATCCCCCTGGATGATCACATCATCGAATCCCTCTCCATAACCTTGGCAAGAGAGATAAAACCATTTTTGATAACATGTGTCAGTGGTACATACTGTATGTTACTTTCTCCACACAGGCCTACGGATCAAACATCTTTCTGACTGGCTTATTGCCTTTTCACAGCTAGGTGGCAGTAACTGAATTCATTCTGCTTGGTTATTGTTGATTTTTGAGACTTGAATGAACAAACCTTGCTCCTCACCACCACATTCAGACTGCAAATGTACAATTCATCTCATCTTCTACAGTTGAACTAACAATGGATAATGTTTTTACCATTCATCAAATTCACGTTTAGATTAGATTTAGATATTTTTTTGATTCTATGTCCCTATGTCAATGGCTGGTCCAGAATAAGAAAAGAAACGGTTGTTATGGTAGAGAGGGTTCTTTTTACCTGCATATCTTATGCTTTTCCCAAACATGGCCGTCCAGAAATAAGGCACGGTCTTCATCTCTGTGGTCGTGCCCATCATGTTCAGAGCAGCCACTCGCCCTGCGGGTGACGCGAAGACACTGAGACCTGACTCTGGACAGAGGAAGTGAGGCGGGTGCGTGCGTGTGTGTGAGGTCACAAACTAGGCGGGGCTTACCATGCACGTGGGCCATTTGCCAGTGTGAGTTGTTCACCTTCTTGTTGCTCCGTGCCGAGAGAGGAAAGGTGACCACGTCTCCCCCAGCAAAGACTCCATCTGCATTCGTCTGCATTGTCTGAAGATCAAGCAGATCCCACGTGAGCAGGCCAACAGAGTGATTGAAATCACTCTGTGTCTTGTGTCCTGGCTATTAAGTACAGTTGAATACAATTCCCTCAAGAGCCTCCCTTAATTTATTCAAGAAAAGCTAATAATCCAGGGGCTTATTCAAAAGCACAAAAGCTGTGATTGCAGAATGTTGCAGGAATCGCAACTGAGAGCGAGATTGTGTGTGATTTACACTGTGGTCAATTACATACTCATTGCAATATGTTACCACACCAACAACCTAGCACAGCCACGTTCCTGCCCCCACAACATGACCACGAAACATGTCCCGTGTAGTGTTTCGAAATGCTGCAAACCCATCAGAGCGAACTTCCTGCTCAATAGATGGAACATTCAAAACATTACAGAAAGTTCTGCCTATTGAATAAGCCCCTGGACTACAACCGCAGCCAGGTGACTCAAATATAAACACCACCTGACAAATCTATATGTGGTAAGAGTTCACTTGCAGAACAGATTCTCCACTGACTGAGTCATTGGAGAGTCAAGAGATGGGAATGTGCATTCGAGATCCCACATGATAATTCTTGTGAATGCCTGTTTGTTTTTATTTTACTTATCTTTTTTATTTTACTTTATTTTACCTGCGTATAGTTTTTTTGTGGAATAAAGAAATGGAGGTATACCTTGCTGACAGGAATGAAACCCTTGGAGTCCATGTGTATTCCGCTCTGTTTTAAGAAGGATGTTGCCGGGCCAGCTCCTGCAGGTAGTCAATTATTCAAGGAATAGCTGTTATTTTCGAGAATTATTTTCAAGGAATTAAAACACAAACCCTCAACAGCTACAGAATGTAAATTTAAATGGATTCTAAAAAAAAAAAGTCTGAAATCTGACAGTGAAAAATTACCAAAGGAAAAAAGTTATCACATGGGAAAGTAAAATCTGTGAGTGACTAAAAAACAATTGCATTGGGTTTACTGTCAAGAACAGCAGAGATGTAGTCTCTTTAGTAATCACTGTGTCCCAGATTCTAGCTGCAATGTTCTTTCTCCTAAATTTTGAATTAGGCCTTAAAGTGGAATTTACGCATTATACATTTTATGTTCACTAAAATTAGCTAAAAATGCTAGGGGCCTCGGATAGCGGAACGGTCTAAGCATTCGCTTGGGAATGCAGGTTGCCTATTGCAGCCACAGTTCGAAACCGGACTGTGCCAGGCCCTGGCCGAGACTGCGCCAGGCCCTGGCCGAGAGCCCAGATCAGGTGCACCGATTGGCTCGCCGCGACAAGCTCGCCGCGAAGGGTGTCTCTAGAAAGTAGGTGGGCGAGTTCCATCTCGGAGGAGGCAGATCATCGCAGGCCTCACGGAATTAGCTTGCCCCATAGTGACGGGCGACGGGTTTGTGGGGAAGGGTGAATCGAAATAAATAAAGGGTGTAATTGGTTACTAAATTTGGATAAAAACTGGGGAAAAAAATAAACAAATAAAAAATGTAAAAAATAAATGTTATGTAAGAAATGTAACATTTAAATTGATCAAAGCACACAGCAGTTATAGTCAATCCTGGCTTTTGGCCCACAGACTCACCTGTGCCAATGACGCACACATCAGCTCTCAAGACCTTCCCACTTTTCAAAACCACTTCTTTTAACTGCAGAAAGAACCAAAGAGAGAGAGAGACAGAGAGTCACACTTGTATAAATTATTCAATGTATGTAATAATATTTTTAATGATGCAAAAGGTTTAGCGCTGCAAAACCATGATCGATAAACAACCCTTTCCAAAAAGCGCACCGAGCCCCATTAGTCATCCCTGCAGAGGGACATTTGTTTACTTCCCGCTGTGGCCTTTTAGTCCTACCACTGGCACACGGCGGGTTCGCCTCGGATTCACTACGCTCTTGCGGCTGAGGTTGAAGGCTACGTCACGCAAAGCGTTGTCTCTCACTTTCTGGATACCTGTCCATGATGGCCACGCATTTCTGACACCTCGTTCTGCATGTAGAACTTCACCCGGTTGGTCTCAAACATCTGAAAAGAAGAAAACAAGGCACAGAGGTGGAACATGAGCGATGGATTTGTCTGTTGACTTGGCTACCTGCAGCACTCTACGGACATTCGCCCCTTGGTGAGCTAAGTAAAGAAAATGGTCACCAAACAGACTTTTAAAATCTGTGTGCAAAGAGAATGTGGCAAGACGGGATTACTGAAGCGAAGGGAAGGCATAACCTGGTATGTTAAGCCTTCTGTGAATTTTTCATGTTTCGTTTCAATAATAAGGATTATCCTTCAATCGCTTGATGAATGGAGGGAAAACGTGGCAGTATTCTAAGTGTCCAGGGGGCGAAGGCTGGCAGAATAGGAACTGCCCTCTTTATTTCTACATTCTTCACTTTCTGCTGTTGAGTAATGCATTCAAAATGTCAGTCAACGGAGACCGGGGTTCAATTCTCCGTCTCGCCAGAGTCGGCTCTGGCCGGGAGTGCCACCAGGGGCGGCGATTGGCTGTCCGCCCCAGGGAGGGGGGAGGGAAGCCAACATGACGTTCACTGCGCATAAGAGTGGCCCTGTAGTACCGGGTTACGGTCGACGGCTTGGCGAGTGCCGTCTCGGAGGAGGCGTTACTTCGCCTACGTCCCAACGGTCGCAGGACTACAGCAGCGAACTCACATTACTAGGGGGGGATTGACACAAAAAAATTGCGGATCTAATTGGCTACCAAATTGGGAGAAAATGGGATAAAATCAGAAACAAAACAAACAAAAACAACAACAAAAACAACAACAATGCACCATATTTCACATACGTGCTCATGGGAGATGGAGTCCAGAGCTAGTGCACATTTATTTGCATTCTAATGCTGCTCAGGCTTGAGTTAGCAGTTAATACTTGGTGGACCTGAAACGAATATCTCTTAACAGTTATCTGCAATATGTCTTTTGACATAATGTGTTTGTGCGTGGCATTTTTCTGCTAATGGAGGTGTCTCTTCAACTGTTTTGTTCATTTGTTCTCCTTCGACAGTCAGGCAATTCTATCAAACACATTCATTTCGAAAGATTCATTTCAAAATCACGCAAGGGGCAAAAGTTAATGAAAGTACTCTTCAGTTCATTATTCAATCAGCTGTTCAAACTAATATAATTAATTAAGAGCTGAGTTGGAGGGAGCGAAACAGCCCTCACACTGTGTGCCAGACCTAAGATCTAGAGAAACTGGAAAATTGTGCCAGGCTCAGCTCATCTGCACAGATTTCCCTTATATGTTTAGATTTCTGTTGTAATTACTTGAGCATCATAGCTTGCCTGTGACACCAGCTGCTCGGTTTCAGCACAGTCATCTCATCCATAGTGGCTGTTTGCTTTAAAGACAAACACTTTGTATATCCTCTTCAAGGCTATGCTTTCAGTTACCGTTAAAACACAGTCTTGGTTTGTACTGAGGCGAGGTGCACAGCAGATGTTGCCAAGTGCCTAAAGAGGCTATTTGTATTAGGGAAACAGCAATGCGGCAGATATGCTTTTTATTTGTTTCTGATTTGTCCACTGTTTTTCTTTGTTTATCCCTTCTATTGATCAAACTATCTCCCCCACACACCCGCCGTCTGCAGCTACGGGACCAGCCACTACTCTGGGATCGGCGGGGGCAGGGACAGCGAACCACCTCCTTCGAGATAACACTCACCCGAGCGCCAGCCGTAATTCTGATACATCCAGAGATGCTTTCTGTACATCTTGCGAGCTCATGCCAGCTTCCCTCCCCCCTCCCTCTGGGGTGGACAGCCAATCGCTGCCCCTGAACGGGACTCCCATCCAGAGCCAGACTGGCGCAGCCAGGGAATTGAACCCTGGCCACAGTGGGCAACCTGCACTCCGGGCAAGTACCTTTACCAGCTGAGCCACCCGGGGCCCCAGAATCAACTGTTTTAATTCCCTTTTTTCATTTTTATGTTCATAAGGTTTAAAATGGACTAATAGCCAACTGCTAACACCCACTACCCACTACTACAAATGCCACCATGCAACTTGTTCCATGAGGAGTTTTTTTGTTTTTGCCCTATTTTTTTCTTCGTGTTCTTCTGGCAGGCGAGCGGGTTCACAAAGCTGCCCACATGACCTTTGTGAGGTGCCAGCGTGCCCTGAATCCTGCCCACTCGGGTGCCCAACTGCGGGACACAGTGGTGCAGAGTCCCCCCTCCATGCACTGGGACGTTTGTCATTGGGAAGAATGTAACTCATTGACAAAGGAGATGACTCAGCGATCTTTCACCTGACAAACAGCTACTTGTAACGGTCTGTGAGCAGAGGGGGGAACTGTGGTCAATTCAATTCAACCATCACAATTCGGATACTCTCTATTCAGCCTCCGCTCTTTCTTGTTGAATTGATTCTAGGATGGAATGGATGCCCCAGCTAGTTATTAATATATTATATAATAATATATGCCATTTAGCAGATGCTTTTATCCAGAGCGACTTACAGTAGTGAGTGCATACATTTTTTAGTATATGTGGTCCCGATTGGACTCGAACCCACAACCTTAGCATTGTCAACGCCGTGCTCTACCAACTGAGCCACACAGAGCAAATTATTATTATTATTGGCTAATAATAATAATAATTAGTTATTATTATTATTATTATTATTAACAGCACTTTCTCACAAAGAAAAATATGCATGAGATTACAGTGTGCATTATGCCAAAGCAATTCAATTTGAATCATTGCCATTGTAATTGGATATAGTCTGTTAGGAATAGATTTTGATGGAACCTGTTTCAAACTGGAAACTGGATTGCTGTAATCTATTCTATTGCTGTATTGATTCTATATCTTGGCACTTAACTACACATTTAGGGAAGGATTCAATAAAGGTACTTTATCCAATCACACTGTTGACAGTATTCTGCGCACATGCCATTGTTGTCACTGACCCTGTGATTTGCACTTGTGTCATGCCTTGACAGCTGTGTAAGTCTCTCTGAGTGAGAGTGTGTGCTAAATAAATAAATACTACTAATAAAAGTTTATAACAGGCAGAGAAGTCAGGCGCCGATTTCCCACTGATGCTTTTTTACCTTCATTATGGTTTTTCCGACTTTCTCCCCCAGAGATTTCCGGAAGGGGATAGCGTCGATCCCGATGACGGAGACGGAATGGGCTTTGTCAGTGAGGGCGGCAGCCACCTCCATCCCTGTGGAAAATAAAGATGTTCACCAGCAGGTGACGCTCCAAGTCATTCAGGGCCATCTGGTCCTCACTTAATCTCTGACTTGGCAACACTTATGTGGAAAGGTAGTCGCGTGGCCTGAGACTTTTTGGCCTTCTTAAAGTCTGCCAATGAACTAGTAGTGCTCTGACCCTCGAGGATTGGAATTCCCCAATGCTGACTGATAATTACTGGCAATACCACAATCAACTTATGGGGCCCTTTCCGGGAAACAGTGAAGATTTCAGTGAATGGAACACATGATTAATCACTGTGCCACTCACCAATAAATGAAGTCCCCACAATCACAGCGTTCTTGTTATTGGCAAGCCTGGCTATGCTGTTGGCGTCTTCCGGTGTTCTGAGGTAAAACACATTTTCCACGTCCTTGCCTCGGTAGTTCAGCGGCTTGGGTCTTCACAAAACAAAAGTCGATATTTAGTGTTGTCTAAATATGCTATTCCTAACAGATTCCCGTCATCACCTTCCAAGGAATATTTAATATGCAGGTAACTGCCAAAATAAAGAAAACTCTTGAGTAAATTACATTACATTACATTACAGGCATTTAGCAGACGCTCTTATCCAGAGTGACTTACACAGTTTACATTTCTTTACATACAATCCATTTATACAGCTGGATATTTACTGAAGCAATACAGGTTAAGTACCTTGCTCAAGGGTACAACGGCAGTGCCCCCACGTGGGATCGAACCTGCAACCTTTGCGTTACAAGCCCAGTTCCCTAACCATTATGCTAACACTGCCGCCCTAAATGAAGGGTTCAGGTGGCTGTTATGGTGTCGGGTGCATTTTCCTGGTATGGTTTAGGTCCACTCAACCCCTTAGAAGGCAATGTAAATGCCAATAAATACAAAGCCATTCTGAGTGATCGCATTCATCATATGGTGAAGCATTCCTATCCTGATGGGAATGGTCTCTTCCAGGATGACAATGCCCCAAACACATGACACGAGTCGTCACTACATGGTTTGATGAGCATGAAAACGATCTAAACCATGTGCCATGGCCGTCTCAGTCACCAGATCTGGAAGCATGGTGTGGCCCTCCAATAGAGTTCCAGACACTTGTAGAATCTATGCCAAGGCGCATTGAAGATGTTCTGGTGGCCTTGGTTTATTTCCTTTATTTTGGCAGTATTTAATAATGTATTTTTTATTTCAACTCTTTATTCTTCTAATGTATCCAGGTGAAAACCCATTGAGACATAAATATATTTTTCAAGGGAGACCTTGAAAATGATAACTGAGGGATGCTTTTTGAAAATCTGTGTATGTCCAGATTGGTAACATAACGGAAAAATGTCAGTCTTTACAGTTTGTATTTTGAGAGCTACCCTCCTTACTTGCTTCCTGTCGCAATGAGAAGCTTCCTGTACTCCATCTTCAATCCATCTTGGAATGTGACGGTTTTTGTCCTCACGTCCACCGACACGACCTGGAAACAAACCGCCACAAACGGGCAGGTTAAAATAGGCCGTTGTTTTATCGCGAGATGTACAGAATCCACGTGGGATACCAGCGGTACCTGCCAGAGAAAGCCGGGACTTCTGGAATTGCGCTTGTCTGCACTTCGGGACCTCTGAGCTCAGGATCGGCATAATTTTATATGTACATACGCTACAAATAAAAAAATGTGCATCCCACTTACGCGGTTTTACACTGGCATGTAGGTTACGGGTATAGAATTAGAGCACCCGTTTGCTAAATGTATTGTGTTATTTGTAGCAGTGGGTTGAAAACGTGTGTCACATTGATTGATGGGCATTATGAGTATGACATCACACTCGAGCGCTCCAGTGCCTTTGTCCCCCTTCGCACAACCCGCCCCTCCTGTTCACAAATTAAGCACTGGATATCACAGCTGCCGGAGGCTCACCTCTTTCTCTGTCAGTAGCTCTATGTCGTGCGTCTGGAAGAACTCCATTGATCGCAGCCTGAGCTGCTCTGCTGTGCATTCAAGGGACTGTAAGGAGAGCATTTGATCAGGGCGTTACATGCCATCAGAACCAGCCACCCTTAGCCATCAGTATCTCTGACTTTCATCACTTTATCATATACTCCATCTGGGAGATATTGATCCAAACGATTAAAACCACAGGCAGTATATCAGACGGCATCTTATGTGGTATGTAAATGGAAATCTCCTGAGGCTTTTATGAATTGGTGGAATAGCTCCGGTACCAAAACCCAGGCTTCCTATAGGAGACTAGACTTAGTTACCAAGCAACGCTCAGTAAGAGTTTCACCCATTGGTTGTCCCTGCGATGTGGTCTGGGTCTCTGTACAAACCTTACTCAGTTTAGGTCTGTCATAGGGTAGGTGTTTGTCCATGGTGCACATGACGATGCGGTCGGTAAAGCCCTCTTGTCTCAGCGTCTCTCCGCACACCAGCCCAGCAGGACCTGGGAGAAAAAAAACATCACGGTGCTGAGAGCCCCTTCAGGGAGGACATACAAGCTGGTGGATAGCCAATTAGCCATCACAGGCTAGTGGAGCCACGTCGCTACCACCAGTGTGCGCACTGTCATTAGCCCAGTTCTCACCTGCTCCAATGATGAGGACGTGACTGAAGCCCATGCTGGAGTTTATGACCGCTGAACATCTGGACATCGCCTTTGTCCTTTTCTGTGACTGGAGAGCCTTGGGGGTCAGAAGGGTGCGAGAAGCATTGGATCAACCGACTGGGTCACTTTGGTTTATTCCCGTAACGGTCTGGGAGGGGGGGACGACGTGTCGCATTTTACCTGCTTGTTGGCCCGAATGATCACCTTGTCCTTTTCCACCCTGACCTAAAGCAAGCAGAAACACAGTAATATATAATATATAATATATGCCATTTAGCAGACGCTTTTATCCAAAGCGACTTACAGTAGTGAATGCATACATTTTTCAGTATATGTGGTCCCAGTGGGGATTGAACCCACAACCTAAGCGTTGCCAATGCTGTGCTCTACCAACTGAGCCACACAGAACCACAGTGTGTACACTTCAGTGAGGTCCAGAGATGTTTTGTGTGCCGTGGGCGGTTACGGACGTGGGGGGTCACCTGGAAGGTGGGCAGGCTGTCCAGGCCGGGGAAGTCCTCGATGTCCCCTGTGGCGATGTTGAAACAAGCGCCGTGCCAAGGGCAGCGTATGTGGCCCTTGGATAAAACTCCTGGAACAGAGGGGCCCAGTGTTCACTGGGACAATACCCTACAAGAGCCCAGCACCAGCCTCCACATTTATATGACTCATTCTCGGTTTTCATTTGAACTGTATTCTCTGCATGTGGCTTGTATTTGTATGTATTTTGCAATGTGTACTAAGCTCCTGGTGTACTCTGGCACACTAATCCTACTACTGTGACTACTACTACTAATAATAATAATAATAATAGAATAATCATCATCATTATCACTGTCATCATCATCATCATCAGACAAATATACACAATATGCTGTTTTGCAATCTTATGTGTCACCAAGTTGCTTCTATGTGATGACCATCTTGTGCTTGTCCAAACTCCCTAATGGAGTTCATGTAAAGTGCACTGCATGAGAGCTCTCGTACCTTTGACCAGCGGTGCCCCGTAGTGCGGGCACTTGTGTCCGATTGCAGAGAACTCGCCATGCTCCTTTATCAGCAGAGCTCTTCCACTGCCCAGGTCCACCTCACGCATCCTGCAACGTGACAAGAACACACACACAGACACACACACACACACACGAACACACGCACACACACACACACACACACACACACACACACACACACACACGAACACACGCACACACACACACGCACACACACACACACACACACACACACACACAGACACACACACACACACACACACACACACACACACACACACAGACACACACACACACACACACACACACACACACGCACACACAGACACACACACACACACACACACGAACACACACACACACACACACAGACACACACACACACACACACACACACACACACACACACACACACACACACACACACAGACACACACACACACACACACACAACGAACACACGCACACACACACAAAGACACACACACACATACACACACACAAACACACAAACACACACACATACAAGCACACGTGCATAGCATACAAACATACACACGCACACACACACACACACACACACACACACATGCGCATGCGCGCACGCAAACATGCAATGCTTAGATCCCCTGGAGCTTCAAAATAATCTATTCATATATACATTGCACACCATGCTGCTTAACTCCATTTGCACTGGCTCAGCTGTGTTGCTGAATTAAGAAAAATGAGGAACAATGAAGCAATTCAATAACCATAATGTGGTTATGTGGTTTATTAGCTATCGAGAATTACTGCGGTCTGTGCAGAAAGGTCATCTCAAATCAGGGTTCACAGGGCATTAGCACCACACTCATTTTCATTCCCTTTCAGCTGAGCACATTGCCCAATAGGTGGACCTTGTTCACCTTAGGAGTGAGATGACGCAGGGTCACGTCTTCATCCTACATTACGAATAAGGTCCTGACTAAGACTAAGACAAACAAGTTCTCCTGGAATGGGAGGCAGGCCGGTGGGTGGTGAGTGGGGGCTTGGGAAAACTTAATAGGTTAATAATTGAACCTTCAGTTTCAGCCCACAATGAAAGTGAGTGCAGCTAATGGCCCTTCAAAAGCCTGTGCATGACACATGTGGGCACACAGCATTGTTCTCAGTCAAGTCTTGTCAGAACAGAGAGTGTGTGACAAACACTGACATACGCTCCTTCAGCCCTACGGTAAACAGTATTGCATGAATGTACATATAGCCCCAAAGCATCCACAGTTTCTTAACCTCTGCTTTTGTTCTGAAGAACAGGCTTGGGGAGAGGGTTCATGCGGACAGAGTGAGTGTGCACTGCATTGTGTTTCACTTGTTTGAAGTGCCAATGATATCTCTTGTGAAATTTCACCAAATTGTAGTTTTATGTGTCGGCCATTTTATGTATTTTTGTCTTTCATGGCCCTTCACCAAGAGCCTACAATTACACTCACATGTGAATATTACAATATTTCCAGTGTCAACTTCGTAGCTAGAATACTACTCAAGAAAAATAAAAATTTGTTTACATGGTGGAAGTATTTGCAGGTGTGTTGAAGAGCTATTTATTCAATGACATAAAGAACTTCCACACAAAGCTTCTTGCAAAAATAACACTTTATTGATAAATAATTATAGTTTCAGTCCCCTGACCTTTAGTTGTAACTTGAGACACTGAAGATCACGAGACTGAAACACAGTTGCAGTATTTATCAATAGACAAATGAATATTCTGAAAGAAGCAGTGTGCAGAATTTCCTCTGACTTCACAGAACACTGAAATGGTGACGGTGCGGATCTTACTGTCCGTTTTCCAGGTCCTTGACGTGGCACACAGACGCCTCCACATAGTCGCGGGGTTTGTGGTAAGGCCGAAGCAGGACGGAGGTGTCCTCGTCCGAGCAGTGTCCAGGAGTCCCGTTGGGCCTGCAGTCAGAGAAGGGACTGACCTTGCCGTTGGGAGACGTCGCATCCGTTTCTTTCTCTTTCTCAAGGAGTGTGAGTTCGACTTTAACCTCCACTGAGGGACAGATGGATATTGGGCACATAAGAAGCAGTGAGACATTGATACTTATTCAAGCAATTAATATTATGATTATATTTGGCTTGATTTAACAATAAAAGTATACACATGTATATTATAATGTGTATATACTGTATATATATATATATATACATATCCAGTGGGGTCCAAAAGTCTGAGTCAACTACCAAGATCTGTTTGTTTTCTTCATTCATCAAAAACTAACACAACATTTTTACTCAGGAGAATAATTTGACCTCTAACTACTTCACTAAGCTGTGCTGACATAATTACAAACAGCTGCAAGAATCTTTGCAAAGGAAGTGTCCTTTTTCAAAATTAAAGCACCTGCAGTAGCAACGAGAACACATAGAGGACCATATTAATTACGTCAATATCCGGTATTAATTGTTACAAGACCAAAACAACTCTGTGTATTAGGAGTGTCCATGTATTAAAACGTAAATGAAAAATAAGGTGTCACAACATTTTGAGGAAATGAAAGGCAATGGTGTGCAAACAAAATATTTATAGATATTTCAATTTCATACTGTCCTTTCTCAAACAATTTAAAAAAATGTATATCAATGTTTTATGAATAACAAATACCATGAGTAAAACTTTTGTGTTAGTTTTCAATGAACGATGAAAACAAACAGATCTTAGTAGTGGACTCAGACTTTTGGACCCCAATGTTATTAGGATTGGGATATTAGGATGATGACATAATAAAGCATTTATACTTCAATTGTTGTTCTTCAAACAAACAAACAAAACTTTATAAATGAATAAACATTAAAATGATAAGAGTATTGAAACAACTCAAAATAATAATGGTAATAATAGCAGAAATGTAGAAGGAATAATACAAATACTAGTAATAATAATCATAATCATAATCATAATAACAAACAAAATAATTTTGGAAAAGAGGCTGGGAAATTATTCATATTAATTTTTTTATAGATATCTTTGAGCTTGTTTTAATATTTACATATATTTAAGACCCTGTATATTTAAAAGAACCAAATCCTGTTACTGTTGGAATTATATAGGTTAATGATGGTTCTGCCTGTTATAAGTAATTTAAACCATACAATGAAGGAGTTTCATGATTGACGATCATCATAACTTAAATGATTAATCATCAGAATATTGGGTGTAAATGACATCATTATTCAAGTCGTACTGATAACCTCCACCTCATCTAACTGTACAGATTATATGGCAAAGAGAACTATGATAGCGTGGCGTTTTCATGTATGCAAGCTACCTCACAGTGAAGTTAGTGAGTGGCATTTGATGGAGACTTGGTTTTGTATGACATGTCTTAATTTCAGTGATATTCCTCCGTGCGTGTATGTGAGTTGTGAAACTCTTTTCACTGTGGCCAACACAGAGCCAGCTTTATCTCTTCGGCTGGAAAAATGTGCTGACCATCCGGTTCTTAAACTTTAATCTGCCTGGAATTCTCTCCTGCTGAGCGACTCTTAATTAAAATCAATGGAAAATCATAAGAGAGACTGCAATCGCGGGGAAAGAAAGCGGTCCCCTCGCCGAGCTCATTTGACATTCTGTACAGTGACATATTACTTGCGGGACGATCTTCACCTTATAAAACCAATGAGCAAAGACTAGCGCAATGCAATTCTAAAGATACACTCGCTAATGGGACTCTGCATACACGGTTGAACAATATTCAGAAAAGATAGGAAAGTAAAACTGCAACTAACTTTTAATATACGTGTGTTCACTTTGTTTTTCTGCGCAACAGAGTATCTTAAGTAGGCGTAGGCAAGTAGAAGTACTAACAATATTAACCCTTTAATGGTCTGCTCGACCATTTGGTAGAGCACAATGTGACTTTTGCCATTGCTTTTTTCTAGGTGAGACTATTAAAAGGTTAACAAGGGGTTAAAGGATGATAACATTACTGTTAATCATCAGTAGGCCTGCACACCTCTCAATATGCGCACATGCATTTAATTTCAATTGTTTATTTTATAAGTACTTTATTTATAGCACTTATATGGCAGATGTTCTTGTCCAAACTAGACTGACATACGAGGCTATCATCCCATAATGTACATAACACAGGAGTGAAGAGAAGGTACCACCCATAAGCATCAATTCAAGACAGTAGTAGAATACAACAGTATTTGTTTTTGCATGTGTAGCGCCAAAATAATTTCTTTAGGAACAACATACTAACATGCTAACATCTGAACTATAAATGCCAATTTACCTATGCCAAAGACTGATCCAGATGGTTTCTCACACCCTGCTCACGGTGACAAACAATGATCTGAAAGATCCTCTATACACTTTACACTATCAGGTCACACGTAGGGCTTGGAGTGATCAGATGCTAGCTGCAAGAATTGACTTTTGTTCATTAATACGCTACGTTATTTCCCCAAAAAAAGAAAGATTAAATTTTTTAGCGATTTGGCAAACCACAAAATAAATCCTAAAGTGGAATCCCTTAAATCAAAATAAATACTAGCTTTGGAGAGCTGCTTTATACTTCTTAGCTAGTTTTGGAGTACAGGGGGTTTCATTTGGAATGTTGGTTGCCTCTTCAAACAGTGCCAATTACAGTATTAATTTATGTCAACTGTCTCATCACTGTCGAACTGAGTCATCTCTGTTTCAGAGATGCGCTCAGTTATACTGATGGAAAATTCATATAAATTACAAAGCTTTTTTGGCTCTGCGCTGCATTTCAGCAACATACACTCATCAATAAGCCACACGATTCTTGAGTACATTCAACACCACATACTGGGATGATCTTGCAGCTGTTTTGACTTTATGCACTTAACCAAATTATGCCAATGACAGGAGTGAGAGGAGGCATCAATATTAATGTAATGTAACGAATGTAACAAGATGCATACTGCTGCAAACAAACAGAGGCTGCCTTTATCCAATATGCAATTACAGAGAGTTTACTATAGATTGCTCTCAATTGTTAATTCATTCATTTTGTTCTTTTGCGTTTCGCACAACGCTGTACGCCTGTGCCTATAAGTCACTTTCTCAATTTGCGCAGCATTTCAGACAACTGAAGAGAAATAACCAGATCATATATCATAACGCTGCGTTCGAGGCCTCCTTACTTCCATCGTTCATCTCAGATAAACCTGACAGATAAATTCTTTCTTCCCCGCCTTCCCTGCATTGGCCTTCTTGTTTTATCACGCTCCTCTCTCATAATCACATTGGCCTGAATCTGTCTTCCTCTTGTTTGGCAGTGGGAGGAAAGAAGATGTTTGTGAAGTATTATCTCAATTATGCACCGAGACATCTGCCTCTTGCCGATTCAAAGTAGCAAAAACTGAGCA
Organism: Aldrovandia affinis; assembly: GCA_029706075.1. Lineage (NCBI taxonomy): Eukaryota > Metazoa > Chordata > Actinopteri > Notacanthiformes > Halosauridae > Aldrovandia > Aldrovandia affinis. The sequence continues at coordinate 590,007 of JAINUG010000009.1, read as the reverse complement.
AAATAACTCCACATGTCTAGGGCATACTATTCATAATAACATTCATAATTCACAGTGGTTACACACTGTTATTATACTGTGGTTTGGTCTGTAAAAATGTGTGCTAATTAGTATTAGTTTATTAGTATTAGCTAATTAGTATTAATACTGTATTAGCATATCATTAAGTCATAAAACCATTGCCACCGTTTCATACATACTGTACGTATATTCTAGCCAGTGCTTATCAAGCATGACCTCTGTTAATGGCTGACTCCAGCAGTGTACATTATTATTGTGTGTTCACTTAGCAGATAATCTCATTCATAGGCAATTACTGTTAATCTGTCCACACATTCTGAAATCCAAATTGCTACCTCGAGCAGGGTCCAGCTCAGGATTTTAACCCATAACCCACAGGTTTCAATTCCATGCCCAAGCCACCATTGCAATGTCTTGCCCACCTTTTTTCGGCCATGTTTCATTGTGTGACATCACGTTTTACCTCTATCCGGGTCATCACATAGAAAGTACACAAACAGACTCTCTCATTGACCGTGGGAGCAACAGTGGGGCATAGAGCAAGGCCCCGGCCATGGTCTGCCCCTAACATGAAAGATTCGGGTTGTCGCTTTCGCAAAACAACAAGGGCCACACTTGTTTGTTACAGATTTGCAGCGTCCGTAGTCACCGTCCTGTCCCACCCCCTCGAAGCCTGACACCACAAGAAGCGCCCTATGCGTGCACTGACAGATGAAGTCATGTTTCCGCTCGGCAACGGCCACTGCCTTCTTATGAAGCCGAACACAACAGCGATACATTGTGCAATGTTTGAGACCGGCTCGTATTCTACTTTATAATCCTCTTGACGCGGCGCAACAGAGAGCATTAAAATTCTTCCCCCCAACCCGCCATCCTACAAAGAGCAGTCACAGAGCAGTGTGTGACCCACATATGGCCGGCAAACAAGTGCCAATTATGACGGGATTTGAGGCCGCCAGTCACCTGGTTTGGGTTTGGAGAGGCATCCTCCCATGATGGGCCCAGAGTAGCGCCAGGAGGCAGCGGAAGGAATCCCTGGAGACACGGAGGAGTGGAGGGGCGGGTCAGACGCTCCCAGTGGGCCGTCGGTTTCCGAGGCAACAGCAGCGCTGGCGGGGTGGTGTCAAGATCTGCAGGTCCAGGACGGCCATCACGGACTGCTGCTCCTCATGGCCTGGAATAAGAGCAAGCATCGAGCACATCCTTCATCCTCAAACTGGCTTCAGATATCAGCAAGCTCCAAACACACATCTCTCATCCTCAAACTGGGTTCAGATATCAGCAAGCTTTTAGCTTAACTTGTCAGGCTCATAACCTCAGATAGAGTATCTGGGGTTAAGACATCCAAGCTTCAAACACACATCCTTCATCCTCAAACTGGGTTCAGATATCAGACCGAGCTCCCAGCACATCCTTAATCATCAAACTTGCATCGGACATCAACCAAACAAGCACCAAACACACATATTTTATCCTTGAACTGGGTTCAAATGTCAGCAAGCCCCAAACACATCTTTCATCCTCTCCTAACGATATTTTTCATTCTCTTCAGGAATAGGCCACTGTATCGGACTAGGACTTGTGCGCATCCGCCTCGTTGCCAAGGTGTGTCTGGAGTAAAAGCAGTCACCTCAATGCAGCTGATGAAAAGAAAAGTTTGAAACAATGTGTTCTTGTGAATTCAGGCTTCGTCATTGCAATCAGATCCTTCATTTACAGATTACTCAAAGGCTACCATAGCCATTTTAGGGCAAATATTATATAATAATACCTTTAAATTGAGAACCTATAGATTTTGTCTTTAAAAAATAAAAAATGGTTTAAAAGTTTATTTGAGGAAAATCTTTATTTGAGGAAATAAATCTAAAACAAGAGAAAAGTGTTGGGTTCTACATACTGTGTTTATCCATAGATCAGCCTTTTAATGCCTGTTGACTTCAGGTGTTATTGGTTATTGGTTAACACCATCTGAACACCTGTCGGTTTTGGTTAATTTTTCATTTCAATAGATATACTTTTTACAGACAAAATCAAGTGGATTTCAAGCTCTCATTGGATATAGAAGTTGAATGGTATGATACTGTTCCGATAACAGCTCAACTGCCCTTTGAGGCGAGTCACAACATCTCATTGATCCTTCATGAGTTAACCCAGTGTGTGTCAATCATTAAATGTGAACATTTTTAACACAATACCCCCTGAGCTAGAAATACCTTTCAAAGCATGGCCTCCATTAGAATGAGTACCGCACTGTGTACTGTGCCTCCTGTACCACATATGCAGCAGCAGAACAGAGCACACCTGTTTACACCTGTCTAATAACTGATACATCTGCTGGCTGCCCGTTTGCTTGCTCTCTCCGTTGCAAACCAGGTGCTGAGTTTCACTTTGTCACCTGTGGCTACTGTATTTTACTTCCTGGACTTTTTTCACTTCTGAATTTTCATTTTGAAGTTATATTTGAATACAAATATTGTATTTCATCTTAAAACTATGGAATATTCACTTATGTTATTCAACAAGTACCAAGTTAAAATAAATTCAACAACTGTTGAGTCCACTGTATATATTTATCACAGTCCAATTAGTCTATTGTCGATCACTTTTCACTCACACTCTTTTTTCACTGCAAAGCATCAGGGTTGGGGTCAATTCCAATTCAGTTCAGAACAATTCAGGAAATGAAGAGCATACAAGCATTTTTCATTTTATGAATTGAATTGAATTCAGCTAATTCCCTGAATTGACTGAATTGAAATGGAATTGACGCCCAACCCTGCAAAGCATTTAGATAGTTGCATTTCAAATCACACACACTCAACTCGATCTTATCACTTTTTGCTAAAGTCTACTAGCTACCCAGAGCTATTGATGAGTATCTTACCACCAAATACATGTAAAAGACATGCTTAGCTACATCACCTAGCTACAGCACTTTAAATGGCAGATTATTTTCATCTGCAGTTTCATTGTTGTTGTAGCTATCCAATAGAACAAGAACACTTGCACTCTTCAGTGCACAATGTAGCCCTTGGCAAGCTTTAAAACAAATGTCTACTTCAATTCCAGGCAGCAAACATGAAATTTACATGAAAGACAGCATCAGAAAACAAATGTATTCAGTCATTCTACTGCAATCATACAGGTAACTATCCAAATAAAGGACACACTTTAGTAAATGATGGATACTGGCTGTCAAAGTAAATACAAAGTGGCAATAAATAAGAAGCCATTCTGAGTGATCTCCTTCATCCTATGATGAAGCATTTCTATCCTGTTGGGAATGGTCTCTTCCGGGATGACAATTCTCCATCCACAGGGCACACGTGATCACTAAATGGTTTGATGAGCATGAAAACAATGTAAACCATATGCCATGTCTGTCTCAATCACCAGATCACAATCTAATTGAATACTTATGAGAGATTCTGGAGCGGCGCCCGAGACAGCGTTTTCCACAACCATCAACAAAACACCAAATGATGGAATTCCTCATGGAAGAATGGTGTTGCATCTCTGCAATAGAGATCCAGAGACTACACCAAGGCGCACTGAAGCTGTTCTGGCAGCTTGTGGTGGCTCAACACCCTATTAAGACACTTTATGTTGGTGTTTCCTTTATTTTGGCAATTATCTGTATGTCTTCAGCAAGCTTTTTTAGCTAAAAATTAAAAGCAAAATTATAAAACACTACTGGATCACAACTGTAAAATAACATTAATAGCCAAAGTTAGTGATGTTTTGACATTGTAAGCATGAAAAGTTTATGCATGACCTACATTTCAAATACAAGCACAGTGAAGGCTTTTAATTGAATTTCTGCTTTCTTTTTAGATTTTTCAGTTAATGCTGTTTTTTATGATTTAAACATAATTAAATCTATGGCAACTACAATAACACCTCCACAATATAAAAGTCGGTTTCTATATTCAAAGCATGACATCCAAGTCAGACAAAGAACAAAGGACATGTAATTCCATTCAAAGGAGTCACGGTTAAAACCATGAACAAAAACAGTTGTACTTTTAACACACTTAACTGCAATCATGCAGAAATGCAAAACATCTGTTTTCCACTAATTCAGTCCACAGCAACTGCCATTATGAATAAGTGTGTGGTCTTCCTCAAAGATGCTAAATTTGCATCCATGCCCTGTGACTGATCAGTGAAAAGAATGCCTCTTTTTATCTCCTCGAATTGAAATCAGAGCTGTCAGAAATAGAGGCCCAAACCTACCTTGGATCCTTCAGTGAGGTAGTCAGTAGGAGCTCTCAATGTTGATATGTCTCCAATATATTTGCCAAAAGTATCTTCTTGTCCTTTGAGGCAAGATTTGGCAACATCCTTTTCCCCCCACTATTTTAGAGCCAACCAGTTGTCTAAGTGCAACTTTGTTTCAGCTCAAGAATTCACTGGGGTTCGCCAGGAATACATTTGCTTTTATGTGAGAAAGGGTTTGGATTGTTATTCAAAAATAAAGGTCCTGTCTAGTGTGTGTGTGTGTGTGTGTGTGTGTGTGTGTGTGTGTGTGTGTGTGTGTGTGTGTGTGTGTGTGTGTGTGTGTGTGCCTGCACTTGAAAGTGCATGTTGCAGGAGTGTATGCATGTGCATTTTGTAAACCAAAATACCAAGTAAACCTACGTAAAAGCGTGTGCTCTGTTCAGAGAAAAAAAGGTTTCAGGAAATAACTAATGGTCTGGAAAACTCTTGCTGCATTTCGTCTTTTTAGGTGAAGCAACGACGTTAACTGTATAAGCACCACGGCAGGACACATTTTTCCAACCAACACAATTACTCTCATTAATGCATCTTACTTGAGCCATGTAAACAGTTAAACATTAACATCATTAAGGCACCTATTGACTTTCTTGTCGCCGCGAGAACTGTGGCCTCAGACTCTCAATAACACCCTTGTTGTGTTGCCGTGCTACGGAGCTCTCCGGCCCCCGTGGTATTTCACCTACGCGCCATCGCTCAGCGATTCCGCAGCCGATATGAAAGGCCAGTGGAGATTTAGCGGGGAGAGCGCCGAGTAGAATGTAACGCGACTGTAATCGCTACAGGTGTGTCACTCAAAGCGTGACAACTCATTTGCAAACTATCCTCTTGTAAAGGAAACAAAAAAGAGGTAATTGATATTCAGAGCACAGCCAAACGCCCTTGGAGTGTAACGCGTTCTCCAGCTCCATCGAGGACACGGTCAAGAAGGTTCCTGTCGCTGCACGAGAACCGGAAAAATCTATTTTCGAAGGTCTAATAAATTAATTCAGAAGACGGCATATGAGTTTCTCTCACGTTGTTCTAATTTTGAATCTGCCTGAAACCAAACGATCCATTGGACTTATGTTAGAAATGTCTCAGGGCTAAGCTTGTTTTGTTGCCTATGCCATGAACTTTTTCAGTAGAAAAATATGAATGTATGTATAAATATTACGCAGAGCAACAAAATAAATGTCGAAATACAAAAAATGGTTTTTTAAACAGTCCTCACTAATATGGGAGAAAAGTGCACTCAACACAGAAGCGCCTGCTGATCAAAATAATTAAAAGACAACTCAGAATGGAACGTTTCGACGCAGAAAATGTACAAAATAAAATTACATAATGAACAGATGAAGCTGGCTATGGGTAATCTTTTCAGATGAAGGCAGAGGATGAGCATCCTTTTTTTGGGTGCGGGGTTACAACCATCTACTGTATGAAAATCTCCATAGCAACTGTGAATCCATCTTTTCTCTCTGTATTTTGGTACTGAGGTGTTTGATGCAAAAAATAGACTGAAGAGCCTAAACTGAAAAAAATAGAGCTGCTTGCCATCTGACTGTACATTCATCCTGAGCACATTTTCACAATTGGTGAAATGGTGTTCCACTGTGAATTCACGCGTGACGGGGCCAAAACTGGTACCGACCACTATTTACCTTGAACGTTGCCATTTTGAATCAATTGGTACAAATGAAATTTTAACGAACACCACATTGGATCACGAAAAGCGGCCTTCCAGGAGCTCCAGCGAGCTGGGGTACTTTGCACCACCGAAGTAGGCTAAGTAGATTTGGTTTGCGGTAGCATATGACGCAGGTCCTGGTTCCCGCTTGTTGGGCCTGTCCCCAAGCAGTGCTAATAATCTTTCTCCAAACAAGCTGTCACTTTCACTCACTTCCTAAGATGTAGCCCGTTTACTGGAATGTACGTGAAGGAATTAGCAATGAATGTGATTCTGCTCTTGCGGGTTCCCTCCCCTACCCCCCTGTGGCTATGTTCACTCGGCGGAAGTGAACCCGCTAACACTTTCTGCACCTGTATATACATACTGCATTATCAATGGGAAGGTACACTATGAACAATAACTTAAGCGCTCGAAACTGCTCGTAGCTTTCATACCATGTTCTAAGTTTGTAGCTTTCGTACCATGTTCCATGTTCTTATCATGTATTAATGCCCATCTTGAAAGTCGCTCTGGATAAGAATGTCTGCTAAATGCTTATAATGTAAAATGTTGTATAACTTCTCACATAGCATGTCATAAGAAGTTGGCAACGTATATTATTTATACAAATGTCACTAGACGCTACAGCAACCGCTTAGTTGAAAAGATTACACTGAATGTGATCTTTTGTTCATTCTCCATTCAGGGAGAGCGAGATGAATCAAAAAGAGAAGAAAAATGAATTCATACCCTTTTGTTTGAGTTTCTGCCTCCTTATCTGCCAGCTTAATAGAGACTAGATGTTACTGTGAGCCCAAGAGGCTGCTAATAGTCTAGGGTATCCAATGGTTTAAGAACATCTTGATGCGAACACACATCCTTTGCAGCACACTGTTTTCCTTATTTGATATTCGATCAACAGTATGTCATATTTGAATCCCTAGTGTCCACAGGCATCACAATGGCTGAGTTGGTTTCATAAAGCACAAGCATCCAGAACAAATAGGTAACTATTGATCACTGCCCAAGACAAGCCCACAAGTTCTTGCCATGTCTAGGAGTGTAGCATAGCATCCATCATTCCCAGAAACCCAACTCCTGACAGGGGAATTCCACTCCTTCCTGGAAGCACTTACCAGTGCCCCTCAATCCTCGAATGATAAAATGGCTGTTGTGGGCTGTTTATCACCTTTGATAGATGCGCAGTTGCATCAGAGTACCCTTTCTTCCTCTTTGCCTTATTAGCTCACAATGCCCTGAGCTCTAGATTTAGTGCCTCTTCCGCCAGAGGCATACGGTGGCCATCCTCTTAATGGTGTTACATGGTTTAACGTGGGGGCCATAATTGTTTTATGCAATGGGCTGTGAGGCAACACAAGCTTTTTGATATTCAGGCTGCACTTCAAACTGAGTAGCATCTGTGGATGGTGCCAAGCGGAAGGCCCCCCCCCAAGCACTTTAGATCAGACCGATCTTAACCACAAGAATGTGTGTACACAAACGATGTACTAATCTGTCACATTCTCCAACACCTGCTTTTGAGGCAAGTTAACCTTTGGTTAACCTTTCAGCCGTCTCGCTCTTTGATCCACAACCGATAAGGGCCAATATTCAAGACACGGCAACAGACAAGACTGCATTTGACAGCTCAGTACAACCGCAGCTATTCCTTTTAGGTTTGTGAAATGCTGATCAACTTGGGCAACACTCCCGCGATTTTATCACATCGCTGCTTGTGAAACAACGTTGTAAAGGCGTTCAACAGATGTTGTAATAACATTTATACAATATTTAACTTTCACATCAAAGTTTACCCACGGGATTAGCCTTGATGAGTCGCTTTCACTGTGTGTTTATCTCTTCTGTCTGCCACCTAGTGAAGCTCATGCCTCATATGACACCTTTTATATATGAAGAATGCTTCTCTCCTGTGGAGCCATATTGCAAAAATAAAACTTTTTTTAAGAAAAAGAATCAAAGATTTTCCATTGACCTGCTGTTATGTCACAGCACCTGAGTTATATTTTTTATTTGAGATATTTGTTATATTTATTCGATGAATTCCCTTGAATAACTCACTATATTGCTGGTTGAAGACCAGGAATTCATTTCATTAGATGTCTTTAGTACTCCTATCTTGATAGATGGTGCTTGGCTTCTAAATATAATCTATGATCAATTCAACTAGTATCATGTAGTGAAAAGCCAATGAAATATTCATAATATCAATGAGATATTTCATATTTTATATTTTATAGGATCGCAAGAGGCTTTTGCTTTCATTTATTTTTCAAAGTTTCACAATCTTACAGAGCAAATGCATTATAAACATTGGATTACTGCTAATCAGATTCCAAAAATAAGAGGCTCTAATATGTGAAACAATCGTACATCGTGACCAATACTCCTTCTCTTTTTTCCATGTTTTATTTTTTGTACGTGTTTACACTTTCACCAACAAGAAAGTCATTGTGTAACTTACAACTGTTGAATGCAAATAATTCCTCCAATGTCTGAGTTTTCAAGCTGGCAAATATAGGTAGATGAAATATAATTATATATATATATATATAAACGTGGTGAATAATGTGGCCTCATTTGAAACTATTTCATCACACTTTTATGGTCAGATTAATAACTGTGTTATGTAACCAGTTCATTATGTGGATTAGGTTTCCTCAAGCTATCTAATTTAAAGTTTAAATGTATAGCCAAATTCCTCTAGTCTCAAAAATCCACTTCCTCTCTGGGTCACTGGAGGTCATATCTGCACCTGCCCTGGAATTCAGTTGTAAAACCGTAGTGCATTTGATAGGATAATATAGGAATATCACGTGACCCTGCGTGTGCAGGTGTTTACATCCATAATGCTGGAAGGCAGTCTTATCAACCAGCCTAGCTGGGATCGGTGGGTAAGCTATAGATCATATACTTTAAAAGTACTGTGCCTCCATTGGAAAACCATGCACAGGATTGGCTTGTTGCAGTAATCAGAGAGAAGAAAAACTGCACTTCACGTTGCATTCACAAGTAATTGTGTAATTCTGTTGCTCTCTTTTCTAGCAACTTTGCACTCTTGTGTCTTCAGCATTCTTTTAATGTGGATAACCTGTCAGACCAGTGCAGTTATATCCGGGAATACATAAAACCCTCTTCACCAGTCTAATTGCAAGATGTTTTGGTTCTGATTTTAAGCATTTGCCAGACAGGTGATTCAAATGTGTGCTGATGTCATGGAAAAATGAGTGAAAGGAATAGATTTACTACTAACTTAATGGATCTTTTAACAGGAAAGTAAAGTAATTACAGCTACTTAACAAATGTATCATTTAATTTATCACACAATGAGGTGTCAGTTTTTAATTCATATTAGACTCAAATAAACTTGAAATTATTGATCAAAAATAGTGTAGTGGTTAGTGTAGTGGGTAAATACTGTGTTTGTGTGTGAAAACAGCACGAGCACTCTAGTACTCTAAAGGTACTGATGTAAACTGTAACTCCGACAACTTCCTCACAGTTGTGTGTGAGTGTGGCATTGTGCTACAGAGACACAGGACTAAATTGACTGCCTACTTCTTGGCGTTCAATATCCCCAGCCAGGAGATTGGTTAAATATTTATTGTTGCTCAGCCCAACGAAAACCACAGCATCTTGAAGAATGAACAAACAGCTTACCGGAGCCGGTAGGAGCAGGTGCACTGAGACCCAGTCAAGCTATCCGGTGCCAAGCCCTATCCTGCTGAGATCGATAGCATACTAGCACAGATTCCCCACGGATTCCGTCCCCTGCCGGGACCGCTTCTCTCTGCCGAGTATTCCTGCTCCGCGCCTCTATTCCGCTCTCCTCTCCTCTCCTCTCCTCTCCTCGTTAATGAAACAGCGGGAGTGTCATGGCTCTGACGGGCACCGCACACTCCAAAGAAGAGGGAAAAAAACAAACAAAAACAACAAAAAAACCCAACAACAACAACAATGAAACGGCGGTACTGGAGCCCGCTCTGTGCCGACTGGTCCCGGGGTTGCGGTAGGGATCCCTGCCAGTTTCCCAGCTGCATGCAGTATTGATGGAGTTGCTGGGGGGATGCTAACACAGCAAGAATTCACACAGCACTCCCCTCTCTCTCTCTCTCTCTCTCTCTCTCTCACTTGCTCTCTCCCCCTCTCTTTCCCTCTCACTTGCTCTCTCTCTCTCTTTAGGTCTCACTCTCTCTCTCGCTCTCTTTCTCTCTCCCTCACTTGCTCATTCTTTCTCTAGCTCTCACTTGCGCTCTCTCTCTCTCACTTGCTCATTCTCTCCATAGCTCTAACTTGCTCTCTCTCTCTCTCTTGCCCATTCTCTGTATAGCTTTCGCTTGCTCTCTCTCTCTCTCTCTCTCTCTCTCTCTCTCTCTCTCTCTCTCTCTCTCTCTCTCTCTCTCTCTCTCTCTCTCTCTCTCTCTCTTCCTTTCAGCCTCGCCTCCAGATGCCTGAGGGCTCGTTTGCCAGCTCAACCCCCCCCCGTTCCAGACGCGCTGAGTTCTCCCCTGCCCCGGCTGCGTTAGCTGCGCAGCCTGCCCGCCTGCCTAAAGTGACTGCCCGGCCTAGGCTGCCCTTACTGCAGAGAGAACACAGGCAGTTTGCCTCTCCTTCAGTATCGTCCTCGGTCCCGTTGAGCACTGCAGGGAGTACAGCAGCACCATAGAGTGGTGTGTGTGTGTGTGGGGGGGTGGAGAGAGATTGAGGGGGAGAGGAAGGGGGGGGGGGGGATGCAGAACCGGTAAGCATGGGTATGTGGGTCAGACTTATATCTTCTGCAGTGGGGAGAAGTCATCAAACTGAGGATATTCCCTCTATTCAAATTAGAGTGGATTGCAGAGAATCACTGTTCTCGATATAAACTGCTCAGGGAGAACGGTGAAACACAGCAGCGCTGACAAAATGTATCTCCGTGTCTTCATTTATAGATGCTATACGAAAGGATGTTAAGTCATATCACAAAGCCCAGACATTTTAGCATTGTCATTGTTGCAATTTTTGCAGTCCAAACACCTCGTAGTGCAAGAAAGAAACGGAAACACGCTGGGTTAAATTCAGGACACACTGCATCGACCGACTCTGGGTTCAGGGTGATTGTTGAGAGAAATCTCCATATTTGCCAGGAGCATGCCCGTTAGAATGGAAACAGCTTTAGATCTTATGACTTTGCGTGAAGGCAGCTTTTCTGACGCTGGCTCACTTTTCATGTACTGCTCAGCCTGCTTACTGCAACTAAATCTCTGCCTCTTTTCCCCCTCCTAAACCTTGTCAGCAGCATAACAACCGTGAAAAAATAATAATAATAATTACACAGCGATACCAGCAGCAACAGAGCACTCAAATAACATCAGCGTTCGAAAACAAGGATGTTGTCAGAACACATACACTGTGCTTAGTTTGACGTGCAAAAAATCACATTTGTGTGCGTTACTCTGTAATGGCATTGCATACATGCTTTACTGTACTGGCAGTACTGTGTCAATTTGTGCTCACTCATAGTAAAACAACATCGGGTAATTTGTTCAAGTTGAAGAGCTAAAACCAACACCTATTCGTCATGGCGGCCGGGCAGTAACTGTTTACCTGTTAATTCCAGAGGGAGGTGGGGTGTGTAAATGAAAAAGGCAGTTTGGGGTGGGGGCACCAGATGTGAGCTATCCATCGATGTGCCTGCATTCAGGAAACAATGGAACTTCTGGCACTCACTATTATTGCTATAGGCATGTGTCCACATGAGGCTGTATAGAAAACCACTAAAGTCTGACCTATAATGTATTCAACTTATTCAAAGGACACTGGATATAAAGCGTAGCTATAGTACAAAAGTGCATGATTAAAATATATGGAGTTGTGGTCAAAAATGGTTCGCACCCCTTTTCACAAACCTGTGAATTGATTCTTTGCTGTTGAGGTACCAAGAGTATTTTATTAATTTATCCAATTGTTCTTACGTTTCATATAAGAAAGTGTGGCTTGGCTTCAAAGTTGTTCAAACACAATGTAATGCTTTATATGTAAATAGAGTATAAATATATGAGTAAGGGGAACTTCATGTTTTGCATTGCGCACAAAAATGAAAACTCTCTATGTAGAGTCCTTTAAAAGCAATTGGCATCAAAGCATATGCAGTATTTGAAGCAGGCACCAGGGCCTTACTCACAAAGTATGAGAGGCCATTAGGGCCATGTTCCATTAAAATATTATTAATTAATTCAATCAAAAATGGTGAGTGTTTACATGAAGTATTTGATCGTTTAAAAAAATGAAAGCGTTAATTATTCTTGGCTTGTAATTATTCATCGGCATGGTTTAATTTAATCCCGCATTTCATTCAATTTCTTGTATTTCCATAGTCAGGTAGAAGCATGGACCATACACAGTCATATACTTGTAGTCTCAGTTCGAGTGTTGCTAGAGTGACACTTAAACAATACTTTGTTTGACATATGAGGATAAATTAAATTGGAAGTATAGTCATAATGTTGATGCATCGATTATGTGTTGGTTCTTGCAGTGAAAGCCCGTGGGTGCCTCTCCTCCATTTTTCAAGTTCTCATGACAAACGAATAGAATTCTGTAATATCAATCCGAGAATATGAGGATTATCTTTACTTACAGTGCAACTGGACAAAATAGGGAAGAGGCTGCATCCTTAGCAAACGGCAAACAAACGGCCTTCATTCAGTCGAGATTTAACTTTGACTGTCAATTAAATGCAAGAGCTTATAAACACAGTTTGGCAGGCAAGCCTGCAGTGTATAAATTCTCAAATTTATGGGCACTGAGGAAATGAAAACTCCCACCAATGGTGGTTGTAAACAGAAATGATTATTGTGTCATGGGGTCTTTCAGATTTTTTATGTTTGATGGCCTTACCCCCAAGGTTTTGAATGGGTTATGACTTCACTGGTTTAATCCTCAAGAGATACAATTATTTGACTTGAGAAGAGGGAGCGAAGTTTCACAATTCCCTATAATGAGTGGAGTGACCATGGACTGTCATTTACTCCCTTGTTTGAACCAATCAATAGCTCTCCATAGAAAAAAAACTATGGTTTAAATCAGTGAGTCATTGCTAAGACCCGATAGCACCTCCCATTTTGCATTTCGTGAAGGCTCTGTTTGTGTTTTAAGTTGCTCTAGTTGTACTATGCTGGTTAACACAGTTGAAGTGATTGAGTGCTTAATTTATTCAAATATATGGTCTTTTATCTGATTACACGTGTGGATGTATGTCACACTTTTACAATGTTAAATGTTTGATTTAAATGTTGACTTTTGAACAAACATTTCAGACTACAAGCAATGAATTGCTAAAAGAAAATGCTTTACATTGTTGAAATGAATTAACATTTTCATAGATGCAGTTGTATGCATATATTGAAGAAAGCATTGTAAAATACAGTAATTTACTACATCTTATTTTACAGTATTACACTGTACTTTTTATTTACAGTAACACTTCTGTAGATTTACAGTACACTACTGGTAACTGTGCTGCCAGTAAATTTTACAGTAGTTTAAAATATACAGTAGGTTTTATTTACAGAAAGACTTCTGTACATTTACAGTAGTCTATAAAAGTGTCAATAACTGAAAAATAATATTTATTTAATTTGAAAAATATATTTCTTGAATTTGGATGTAATGTTTTACCATGTAATAACAGGTTCATTATAATGGGGGAAGAGCAGACTAAGACACCTTTATTTGTATGTTTTTGTAATATTAAATATTTTCCTGGATTAATGCTTACGTCTTCAGTCTCAGGAAGTCCATATCTCTTCTCTTCTCTCCTTGACGCCCTACATTGCCTTCCATGACCTTGGCGCTGGCCTACCATGCAGTTAAGGGTATGTCTCTATCCTACTCTCAATCCATAATCAGACTTTAAACTTGACATCTTCCCTCTGCAACCTCTGATCACTTGGCAGTTCCTGAACTCCCTGGCCACTCATCCAAAACTCGTTTTATTTCTTCACTGGCCCCTAGTGGTGGAATCAGTTAACTGCAAGTGTCAGAACTGCGGAATGGCATACCGCCTTCTGTGGACAATTAAAAACACACCTGTTCAGAGTTAACATCGGATCCCAGAAAATATCATCACTAAAAACCATGAGTTTGTAGATTTGTACAATTGTAAATTTTATACAATGTGTAAGTGTTATATTAGATCATCGTTAGGCATGCACATAACATTGCTCTCTTTGCACCATGCACATTCTATAAGTTAAAGTTGCAGTAATTTCATAATTTAATTAGTAATTTCATAAAATAAATTTTTAGATTTGTATTTTTTTCCACATAAATAGATGGATGTCACAGAAAACCTCAACCATTGTATTATAAAAAGTTATCAATGTATCAGGTGACATTTATTATTTAAATAAAAATCAATTTTAATGTAATATATGCACCTTATAATATATAATTATATTATATAACAAATATAATTTGTACCTTAAAGCTGTGCTACGCGATCTTCATTAAGTGCTAATGAAGACATTCTCCACCTTCAAGAACACATTTTTCAATAAGGTTGGGGATGAGTAAAACACAGTCCGTTAGCAATCTTTTTTACTTTTTTTATTAGCAAAGTAATCAACTACATGACACTAAGTGCTGCTGTTTTCCTGACAACAAGCCATGGTTTAAAAGTACAAGACATGTTTACTAAAACTGCGTCCAGTGTAGGCTACTATAATTGCTGAATGATGTGTCTTTCGGCATACTGCGCCGTCTGCTGGAATTGTGTTGTGCCGTGGATTGCTGAAACATGCTGGGGATTGAGCAGGGAACAACCGGTCCTTTAATATGTGGCTGAATGGCTAAACGAGATGACTGATCATCTATCTTCAATGGCAGGTGGAGGGAAGCAGCCAGCACCAGTAAATCATCCGTACGTCATTCAGTTTAATCTAATAAATGCAACATTCTGATGAAACGGGCAAAGCGGCCGACTGCCCCGTGCTCCGAAAATACAGATTTTTATCACTGTAGCAAAACGGAGAATTGTGTATGGATTTTGTGAATGTTTATGTCAGCTTTCCCACGTGTATATAACACACTTCTTGGCAACGTCAATGAATAAAATCAATTTTTGCGATGCAAATCAATGAGGTCTCGCAAGACATAACGAGATTTATCAATGTGGCTGTTTGCCTCGGCGTTGGCGTGATCTGGAAATTCACTCCTTGAGAATGCTTTAAAGATTAATTGATACATCAGACCTGGCGAGTTCACAGACCTTGAAACTGTGATAAATGTTCCTTTTAAGGATTGAGACATAAAGAAACGAGGGATACTTTCGGGCATCTAAAGACCGAACTTTAGTCTTGGAGTTGCGTGATTTTATTTCAAGAAAGGGGAGAATGATGGCATCCCCTTGTTCCACAGTTCAGGTAGGCCTAAACCATACATTAGCCCAAGTCTCTCCTTTCCTTTTGTGTCACGTCCCGGCTCCATACACTGTGTTAGTGTCACCGAGCCAAAATGTGCATTAAGGAAGGAACCCGTTTTCCCGTTTTGGGGGCCAAGTTCTCACCAATGCAACAAAACAAAGAGGAATTATGGACCGGAATGCGCCGTGTATTAAATTGTCTGCGTCTGTCTGCCGCCGCTTTCGACGGGCCTTCTGAGTGTCGGTTTAGAATGGATTTATCTTTCGGGTTTTAATTAATTTCACTAATTTCTATGCTTTCTCATTTCTGAGCTGGGCTGGGTTTCTACCGAGTCGCAAGCATTATTTCTCATCAGCAAAGCCATTTAATCATGTAATGAGATTGATCGGAAAACATAAGAGCTTTTTTCAGGAAAGTGTCACTTTTAGACTTAATGCTTTATGATTTATTTATATATATATAATTTCCCAAATGCATTTAGGCAGGTCAACTCCAAGAAATCAGAGAGAACCATTTTAAATCATGAGAAATGTTCTTCTATTGCAGTGTGGGAGGTTTCTCAGTTTTTAAAGTAAAGGGTACCCTACAACGGCCAAACCCCAAACCTTTGAATGAGATACTGAGATATTTTACAATCTCAGCTTTTACTTATTTATTGGATTGTACATGCTACCTGTATTTGCAACACACTTTCTTTTGGAAGTCAGTGAGTCAAAGACCCACAATAACGTGTCCAAATTATGCTAAATCCAATGGACAGTGAAGCCTATAATCTATAATAAATTAAATTAAATCTACGATATTCATCGGTCTGTGTGATGCGTAATTCAATAGATGTCTGTTTGGCCACAGCAGGATAGACACTCAAATGCTTTCCTCGTATCGCTTTGATCGCAAAACGGATTTCCAGGAAAGCAGTAAGCAGAACTGTAGAAGTGTTTCACAGAAATGTTCAAGAGAACAGGAGACTTAATCTACAGGTTCCCTGTCCTTAATTGTTTGAAGTAACTCAGTGCATTCAACAAGCATCCAATTACCCCACAGCACAGAGAATCGATTCAACTGCCGTTGACACCTGAACAGTGAGAGTTGTATCTGTCTAGACCAGGGGTGTCCAAGTTCGGTCCTGGAGATCTACTGGGTGTGCAGGCTTTTGTTCCACACCTGATTCCATTGATTACTCCACTAACACACCTGATTCCACTAATCAACTGCTCGTCAAGGCAATGAATGTTCAAATCAGGTGTGTTAGTGAAGGGCTGGAATACATGGAGATGTCTAACTGAATAATTGCCCCCAAAAAAAAAAAAAAAAAAAAGATTTATGCAACATGCAACAGAATTACCTATTCTGATAATGTAATTACACGTTTTAGAGATTGAAAAGTTTTTAAATCATAATTTACTCATTGGGAAATCAAAATGTGCTCTTTCACTTACTTTTGTTTCAGTTGTTTTATGAGAGCAGAAATCTGAATCATTCCTTTTAAATCACCAGAATTGCAAATATTCAAATATTACAGGTACATAATAGGCTCCGGTTCTGTTGACTGGATTTACATGCAACTAGCAAATGAACTTACAAATACAGAAATAACCATCGTTTGCATCCTTCTGGGTTTAAGATTCAAAAGCTTTCATTGCACTTTTTCCATAAGAAACACTTCAACAAAACTGAAGTTCAGCGACATAAGGAAAAACAAATATGGCTTTGAAATATTTTAAAAGTGACTTTAAATATTTCACAAAAGACCCCAATCATCAGCAAGTCAATACTCAAGCGAAGACTTCTGAACATTACAGACCCATTCAAACAGGCACTTCAGTGACCAGCGAAAAAGCTATAAGACCTCTGTCTTTAGGTACTCCTGTTTCCTTGGTTTCTCCCGGGCGCTGGGGAGGACGGCGTGCCGACCGTGGTCCCCCATGCACACGGAGACGAACAGAAAGGACCCGCCGATGACCAGGAACAAGCCGGAGAACCACCCGGAGAACAGCGCCTCCCCAAACTCCCAGCGGGGCACGATGTCGGGCACGCTGTCGTCCCAGAACTCCACCACCGTCACGTAGGCCACCAGGGAGACGGGCAGCAGGGTGGTGACCCCCGACACCCAGGAGAGCACCCCGCCCAGGATGAGGAGGCCCCGCTTCAGGCCCTGCTTGCCGGGCCCCAGGTCCACGCCGTCCAGCCCGAAGAACGCCGCGGCGACGGCCAGCAGCCCCGTGTCCCGATGGAGACGAACATCAGCACCCGGGACGCCAGCACGTCGGCGGGCAGCGCCAGGAACGACTCGAACGCCTTGCACTGCAGCCCCAGCTCGTCCTGGAAGATGCAGGTGTGCCACAGGCCCTCGTACCAGTTCTCCATCTCGTTCAGGTCCGTGTTGAGGGTCTTCCACAGCGGCAGGAACGTGGTGACGAAGGTGATGACCAGGCCCCCGAACGAGACGAAGAGCGCCAGCCTCTGCACACACTTGGCGGTCAGCAGCACCATCCTCTCCCTTTCTTTCTCTCTCCCTCTCCCTCTTCCCTCTCCCTCTTCCTCGCTCTCCGGCCCGGGGAACGGCTAATGAGCACCTGCGAGGTCCGTCCACACGCTTCAGCGCTGGCCCAAGTCCGTCCCTCCTCGTCGGGCGTCCTAATAAATGCAGGCCCCATGTATTACAACAGACACACTGTTTTGTCACAGCGATAAATATCATCGCGGGGAACAATGGCCACTGTTTTTGGGTGAAACCAGATACGTCCAGCAGGGGATCTGGGGTGAGCGCAAGCGCAAGAAGCCTGCAGAGGCAGAAACATGAGCAAGTCGAGCTTCGGGGAACAAACAGAAAAGGGGGGTGGGTTGAAAAAATACCCCATGGTGGGATTTCAAAAAGGGGGCCAGTAGCCGACGTCTCCCCGGCGCTTCCCTTTTGTGGCTAATTATTCCAAATGGATTGCCCCGCTGATGTCACTGATAAGGGCCCATGAGATTGGTCTTGGGTTGCACGTTTTTCGCTTCAAAAAAGAAACTCGAGAAAATCTGTGGATTTGCCAAAGCATCTCGAATGGCACGGCCATGAATGGTAGCTTGTGCACAGGGCAATACTAGATACAAAGGACACGACACTTGGTGGGGTTCGACATCTGGTTTCTCGATCTAGATGGGCAACTGCCGGCAATTAAGACAACCCGCCACACACGTAGTCCTTAAATGGATTCTGGTAAGCTTTCAGGGCGCCATTTGTATGTTTCACAAAAAATGAATAGCATGCTATGTGCACAATGGTATACTTTTGTTGTTAATTTCTTAAAGACCGAAGGATAAGCTTTATAGGACTCAGCTGTTTATTTCTGGATTCTGTGACTTATTCAAAAGGTTTATTATTTATACCTTTGGTATACCCCAAAAATACAAAAGAATTAAACAAATTGTGCTCATAACCCTGTTCCCAAGGTCACCGTAATCTGATCTGTGTACTGTAGCCCAAACTCCAACAACATTAACCTAAAACAATGAATCCTAACCATGACTTTAACTCCTAGATTACTGTGTGTGAAATTGACAAATTATTTTCAGTAAGTGCTACTTTTTATCACTGTTCAGCTGTTTCAGAGACGAACAAAAATGTTCTGTAAACTGACCCGCTGTAATTGTTGCTAATGGTTTTCTCAAATTCATTTTGCAAAGTTAAGGACAAATGACTCTCCTAAACTTTGTAAGAGGATTTACTCCCTCCCCCCCTTCCTCCCCCCTCAGAAAAGGGAACATACGGTTCTCTCTCTCACCGTAATGAAAATCCGTAGAAAAGTAGTCTTGCCTCAAACGAACCCTAGAGGTGACACAAACATCCACCCTTAACTTTGTCCTTTGGCCACAGGAATCTCAGTTTTAATCAGACTGTGGCGTTATTGTAGTTATTCTTATTTTCCTTGTCCATAATTCCCTTTCCCCAACACAAATTAATGTTATTGTATGTTTTGGCAGCCTTCCAGCAGAAACTTTGTGCTAAGCTTGTGCTGGAATCGTCGTTCACCTCTTCCCTTGAAGGGCACATTGTGCAACCTTATCTCACCAATATCTGAGGAGACCAAAGTTGCTGAAAGAGACTGCTAATTTGTTCGAATAAAGGTCAGGGATTAAGCCGTGTGACGTGGGAGTCTCCTTGAATCCGGAGCCTATGATCACTCACTGATAGCAGAGCTGTCAAGTCTCCTGTTCTGGCCTGTGGACCCCCAATTTTCAGGCCCTGCTCAGGTAATATATCCAGCAGGAAGCTCCAAGCTCAATCTTGTGATCATATTGATAAGGGTAGCTTCTGGATCACAGGGGACCCTCGCACCCCATTCATAGCGTGCAACAGGCTCGTGGTTCATGGTTTGCAGCGGCTGGTACACTATTAAGACTGAATTCTGCAGAATTGAGGAATTCCATGCTGCAGTTATTAATCTGTAAAATAAATCAATTTTCCTCTAGAACATTCTTGTCATGGGAAAAATGTGCTCACGTCAAATATGATTAAAAGAGGTAGCATGACAGTTGCTTTGTGGATGACAATGCAACATTGTATTCATATAAGCATACAGGACAGGCATGTAATTGAAGTTGTTATTACATACAGTAATGTTAAGTCAGCAGTGGTACTACAGATAACATGATAGTCCTGCTGATAATTTTATAAATTATTCTTAATTAATTAATTCTTAATCTGCTGGGAAATTAACAGATATGACTCCAAATTAGTATTAAAAAAAACATTTATATGTAAGTGTAAAATTTATAAACAATTAACAATCTTTACTTTTACTCTGTTTTACTTTGATGGCCACCATCTGTTTGGTATGCAGCTACTCTTTCATTTAATTTCCACAACTGTTACATCTTATGAAAAGTACACACCTTACGGATTTTAAACTTGCCTGATTTTAAAATTCACCTTTATTTAATTTATGATTTAATCTTTTTTAAATTTAAACTGATGTTTTCTTCGTAGGTTGCATATTAATCATCCACTGCAAAGGTCAGATGGGAAATGTGTGATTTGACGCCTGCTTTGCGAAGCTCCGCTTCCCCGTTATTTGCTAGAGCACTCGGTGTGACATGAGATTACACATTTGGCAAGCTCGTAAAAAAGGATTTGAAGGGTAAAATAAGGGATACAGTCATTGCATATCATTCACAATTAAAAAGAAAAATGACATTTTGCATTCCTGAGTAAAAGTTAAAAATGTAAACTTTCTTATTTCTGGTTTTAGTACTTGTACAGATTTTGGTGTGTCGGTCATTTCTTGGATATCTAACAGTTTTCACTTTAGAATGATTTCCTAGGTTACTGGAGTGTAACTGCAATGCACTTTGATTAACGAACAGAAGCAAATATCGCTCTCTCCTGCCTCTTACGTTGCATTACCGGCTTGGCGGCTGTTGAAATTGATGGCTAATGCTTGAGACTGGGAAGACTCCAGATTAGCATAGTGGACGGCCGGGTAGCCGCATGATACTAAAGGGCTGTGCAAGGCTGTGTGGGAGTAGGAAGGACCAGAGCAGGACGTTTTAAGTTAATGTGCTTTCCCCCCCCCACCCTTTTTCCATTATTTTCTATGTTGCTTTCCAGGCCGCCACGACGACTCTGTACGACTCTCCTCCTACTCTACACAGCAGCGGCTCCATCTTTCCCCGCACGATTCCACTCGAATGGCCTTCCAGTCCCTGCACCCTCCCCTCCCCTCCCGAATCCCCTCCCCTTGGGTGAAGCGGACCTGCCCCCTTTTGGCTTTGGGTCCGCCGCGGAGAGAGCCGGCCTGCACGCGGTGCGGCGCGGTGCTGCCCGAGCATTTCGGGGAGTCCAGTTGCAGGTGCTGGCAGCGGCATTGGGAGGGCCTGCGACGGGGGCAGAATGAGACTCATTGTGCTGGAACCCAACGGCGGTCTTCATCTCTGCTCTTGTGTTTCAGGTCAGGCAGAGGTCGGGCGTGCCAGCGGCAGCAGGTGAGACCAAGGCTCGGGCCGTGAGGTTGGCTCCACCGGCCGGCCTCCCCGATAAAGGGCAGCATTCAGCCCAGCGTTTGCAGCGTCATGCCTGTGCATTCCGATCGCCTTGCGCTCTTTTGGCTAAGACGGCAGCGTGGCGCGCTGCACTGTGCGCAGAAATCGTTCGTCGCTTGGGATACGACCACTCTCTGCTCTTCCAGGTTGTGGCTGTTCAGGTGGTTGAAGAGTTGCGGGCCTCCTGTGATGGAACAGCCGACTTTCAGCAGGGACAGTATTTCCAGTGTTAAAAGTTCTGACATCCTCCTATCAGGGATGGTTGTTTGGCTCAGTAGGTATGAGCATGGTATTGGCGACGCTTAGGTTGTCGGTTCAATTCCCACTGGGACCACATATACTGAAAAATGTATGCGTTCACTACTGTAAGTCGCTTTGGATAAAAGTCTGTAAAATGGCATATATTATTATAAATAATCACTGCTGTACATCTTGGCATGAAAGATTGAAAGTTTAGCATGCAATTTCAGATATACTGGACATTACAGTGCATTTGCAGGAACATTTGATATTTAATAGTTGACAGAATACGTGTTGAGTCAGGAAATTTTGCCTCTGCAATGATTATTCGAAGAATTGGAATCAAAATTGAACAAAAGATGGTTTAAAATCAAGTTATAATCCATGAGTGGGTGTGTGTGTGATTGTGCACGTACATGGGGATGTACATACGCTATTAAAACACTCGAGGCTAGCTCTATGAATTCAACATTCCTAATTTATTAAGGCATATACTGTAATACATGGAGCCAACATAACCATACATTCATCACGGTAAGGTGTACACAAACAGTCATACGCAAGTTACTGAAGCATATTAATGAGTTTTTTTGTGGCATTACTTGATTACAATGACATCAGTTGACATTATTTGTTAGGTGAAAAGCAGACGGTTCAGTATTCTGGTGTACAACCGCACAATCCATACTGTGAAAGCGGAACAATATACGGTACGCCCGACGACAAGCAGCTCCGAGCACAGCCGTAGGGTATATAATGGACAGCGTATACCTGTGACTCGTGTGGTGTATGATAACGGGGTAGAAACTCAACAGTTCCAAGAGTATTTGATATAGGATCATTTGCACAATTATTTTCTTGAGATTTTCTCATTAAAGGACCAACTTTCTTACAAGACTCCCAACTTCCACGGGCACACAATCTGCTGCTTTATGAATACCATGAGGAAAAAAATTTTGCTCATTAAAAGTTATTCAAATACAACATTTTGTTCCTCGTAATAAATCACTGCGTTCTCGTTTAAAGACAAACCACCATTTCACCTGAAATTTTCTTTCAATAAAATAATTTTGGTAGTGCACACCTGTCATATCACAGGTACAAACATCGCAAATATGACATGACAGGACAAGCGGGATTATCCAGTCATTTTGGTTTCATGACACGTCTGATATACTGAACAGTATGTAGCACCAAATGGAGAAAAAAAAAGCAGATGGATAAGCAGATGGATGTGTGTGTGTGTGTGTGTGTGTGTTTGTGTGCGCGCAGTGAGACCCAGACAGGAAGGACGAGGCGTCTTCCGACGAGTGCGCTCTCATCCGCACGGAAGCAGACAGTGCACACAGGGCAGGACCCGGAACCCCTGGCAGGAATGAGTTGAGGTGCCGGTGGAGTGAAGGTGGGAGGAGAGGACGCGGGCGAGCGCAGGGACCTGCTATATATCGGAGCCCATCTCGGCGCACTGTTTGTCTGATATGTGCGTGGCTAGGGACTCGATGATGTCCAGCAGCAGCAGCTGGCTGAGGGACCTCAGGTTGGGGAGCTTGGAAACCTTGGGAGGAGGGAGGAGGAAGGGGGGAGGGCAAAAAGAACAAAACAAAAAAACGTAAACAAACCGCTCACGCCTAGCAACACAAATCCAAACCAACACAAACCGGGAAAATGTCAAAACCTGTCGCCGGAAAAAGTCAACCTGCGCTGAATTGCGTGCGATTCCCGACACACGTCGGAAGCAGGGTGGCACTGTTCAGGGGGGGGACTCGAGAGGCCTGACAGGGGCCCTGGACCATGGCAGCGTGCACCCTGCATTGTACAGGGACAGACGGGGAGTGCTTCCGCTTCAGGTGTCGGCATCTCCGTGAGCGCGCGCGCTAGGTCCGTCCGCGGACGGCGAGGGGCGCCACGGTTCCCCAGGAGACGGTCAGCCGTGGCGCAGGGGCCAGCAGACGGACAGAGCCCCAGAAAGCAGCCCACCCACCTTTATGAACTGATGGACGATAATGTGGAGGCAGTGCTTCTTCATGTCCAGCGCTTGGGTCTTATCTGCCGCTTCCAGGATCTGCGCCAAGCAGAACAAACAAAACAGCCCTTACACTTAGCCATTCAGCAGGCGCTCTTATCCAGAGCAACTTCCACAGCTTATAGGGTTTTTTTTAACATACAATCCATTTATACAGCTGGATATTTACTGGAGTACCTTGCTCAAGTCCCTAACTATTACACTGCATTGTTACCTCAGAACCCTACATATACTGAAAAGTGCACCACCCGGGAATCGAACCTGCAATCTTCCGGCTGCAAGCCCAGTTCCCTCGCCGTTACAAAGCACTGCCGCCCTACGATTAACCTCGCGGCTGCACGCCGAACGTCTCTCGGAGGTGGTGTGGAATACCGCACCTGTAGAACGTTCTCCACTGTGACGTTCATCTCCAGGTTCTGCTTGCAGTAGGCCTGCAGCCGGTTGTTGGAGAAGCCGTAGTAATACGGAGCCGCAAACAGGTAGCTGGGTCAAGAGTGAAGGAAGTCGAAAGATCACAGAACGACACACAGCCTAAATTAGTTGAGGCGCTGAGCACAGGGGTCTATGATGACGGAGGTCTGACGATGGTCCTCGGGGATCAGCAAGTTGTCTGCTACACACAACAAAGGTGAGTGTGGGAGTTTGGGCATACTAAGCTTTACTTTTATTTATTATTGAAGGAAGCTAAAAACCATTAAAATAAAACACTAATGAAACATTACCATAGAAAATAGAGGTTTTGCTGCCAGCACCTGCTGAAACCCTATGCCCATCATTAGACGCGATGAAAATGGACACAGGACCTCTTGTGCGCTGTACATATGCAAAGGGACATTTTTTTTTTCTGATTTTATCCCATTTTCTCCCAATTTGGTAGCCAATTAGACCCCATCATCCCCTAGTAATGTGAGTTCGCTGCCGTAACTATAGACTAACGCCTCCTCTGAGGCGGCACTCACCAATCGACCAAATGTACAGGGCCACTCTTACAGGACGTCATGTCGGCTTCCCTCCCCCTCCCTGGGGCGGACAGCCTCGCCACCCCTGGTGGCGCTCGGCCAGAGCCGACTCTGGCGACATATGCAAAGGGCGGGAAGCCGGGCCTAACAACTTTTCATGGTAGGAACTGGAGGTCTTCTCGTCCTAAATGAGGATACAGTGAGTCCTCCGGAGGCATGTTGACGTCCCCGTAATAGATGTAGCGCAGCATGGACTCGAAGGCCTGCTTGCTGGGCACCATCTCCCCGATGGAGATGTTCACCTGGCCGTCTTCCGGCATGAAGGAGCGGAACATGGCCTCGAAGTAGCTGTCGGGAGAAGGACAAGAGTGAGAGACGGCCTCCCCGAGATTTGGGCCAGCCGGCGATCTGGAACCGTTCCGTTTTCCCATCCTACCTGGAGCGGGCGGCCAGGATGGCTTTGTGGGCGGGCCGGGGGTGGCCATCTAAAAGCAGGGTGATGTCACAGAACTCGAGCCCCGCCCCTTCCAGGTAGGCCTTCATGTCCTGCACCAGCGACGTCCCTGGGGGAGGAGGAGGAGAGCGACTGAACCGTGGGGACGGCGGGTGATGTGAGGGGAAAGAGCGGTGCACTCCAGCCAAAGGGTGGCGCTAGAGCAGGGGTGGGCAACTCATTCCTGGATCCTGGAGTGTGTATGCAGGTATTTGTTTGCACCAATCACCCTGGCTCAATTCGCCAATTAGCTGTGTGCACCAATGCCGGTTCACTTGTCGGTAGATTAGAGCCCAGTTAAACGTTTCACATAGGGACATAAGACCGGTCTTCACCTGTCGTTCATGAGCTTATCAAGCAATTCAGCTAAAAGGCCAGATCACAGATCAGCAGGGCTAAGTCAATAATTAAGCAGAAGTTTGCATGAAATCCAGAAACCCTCCCTCTCACCCCTTGCCCCACGGTGTCACAGATACCTATATCCACGGGCTGGTCTGAGTACACCCTCGGCGGCGGGTGCTGTTTCCGGCGAACGATCTCCACGATGAGCGGGGTGGAGAGGTGCTCGAACTCCTTGGTCATGATCACCTGGTTAAAGTGCGTCTCCTTCACCACAAAGTTAAGGCAGTGCTCCTGAAAATGAAGAGAGCAGGCGTGGTAAGGTTTGCCTGCAGAAACGGAAATCGGAGGGTGCACCGTTTCCGAAGGTGAGAGGGGGTTTACCTTGAGCTGGTCCAGCTGGAGCTTGTCGGCGTTCTCGCACACGCTCAGTACGTTCTGCAGGTCCACCGACGCCTCGATGTACTGCACGCAGAGCTGCTCCAGGCGCGACAGCTTGAAGCTCAGGGCGATCTTGTACACGTCCATGATCAGGAGGACGTCCTGGACGTGACCTGTGTGCGGGCAGGCAGATGGAAGGCAGGGGGTGTTCGTAAATGTTTCCCTGCTGGTTCCGAGTCACGGCTTCCTATGAGGGCTGACTTTGAAGCAGCGGTGTTTACTCTCGTCCTTGGGAGAGCCGTAGGGTGGGTGGTTGGCTTTTGTTTTCACCTTAAAATCAGCAACCGGTTCGATTCCACCGGCCACCGGGAGTGCCACTAGGGGGCGGCAATTGGCTGTCCCCCCAGGGGGGGGGGGAAGCCGACATGAGTCCGCTGCGTATACGAGTGGCTCTGGAGTACCGGAGTTACAGTCGGCGGCTTGGCGAATGCCGTCTCGGAGGAGACGATACTTCGCCTTTGTCACTGCCGGTCACAGGGCTACTGCAGCGAACTCACAATACGAGGGGAAGGGGGATTGACATGAAAAGAGAGGATGTAATTGGCTACTAAATTGGGAGAAAATGGGAGAAAATCTAACAAATTCTTTAAAAATAAAAAGATAAATCAGCAACCGGTTCAAACCCAAGAAACCAGGTCAGGTGAGGTGAGTTAATGTTCTGAGTGACAATGAAAACCTGCACACCCTGCGGCTCTCCCAAGAATGAACACCAGCGCTCTTAACCAGCGGTTTCGACCACCCAGAGCAGCGAGCCATTTTCCACGTCACCGTTACAAGATCTGAACCAAAGCGGAAGGGCTTTGCGCGATTTGGGTAAGAAGATCACCCCGGTGAGGAGGGGGGTCTCACCTTTGCGAGGGTACTGGATCTTGTCGGTGTAGAGGAACTGCATCAGCACCTCGAAGGGCTGGGCCTCTGCCTCCCGAATGCTGACCTCTAACATGGGCTGGGACCCGGACGCCCTGCTCACCACCGGCGGCTCCTTCTGCGCGCCAGCCACGGCCTCCTCGCTCTCCTCCCCGCTCTCCTGCTTACTCTTCTGCACAGGGAGTGGATAGGAGAGACCACATCACTGCACTGCAACACTACACTGCCCTCCAACACTGCACTGCAACACTGCCCTGCAACACAACACTGCCCTGTAACACTACACTGAAACACTACACTGAAACGCTACACTGAAACACTGCACTGCAACACTGCACTGACACACTGCCCTGCAACACTGCACTGACACACTGCCCTGCAACACTGCACTGACACACTGCCCTGACACACTGCCCTGCAACACTACACTGAAACACTGTCCTGAAACACTACACTGCCAAACTGCCCTGCAACACTGCCCTGCTACACTGCCCTGCACAGCAAATGTTACTACTTTTGCTTTTGACCAGCAGACTACTGAATTGTTTAATTGCTTTATTGATTATCTAGATAGGATGCCAACTCCACTGGCGTCTGGTTGTTAATCGAAAGACAATTCCAAAACCTGCAGGACTTGGGCCCGACTGTACTAGGAGTCATCCAGTGAAGCTTTGGGCACAAATGTCTGTCTGCCGAGACCAGCAAGTTGTGTCAACACATACTGAGATTCAAATCAGAATATCAAAATATTTTCTAGAACGAGCCACTAGTTTCTCCACAGTGGAGGGACATACAACATGACCTTTTTCACACGGTTGTTTCTGCACTCCTCAATTTACAACCATAGACTCAAATATTTTCTGAAAGAGCAGGTCACTAAAACAGGATGGGGTCTATGCATTATTCACAATGTACAAAAAGGAGACCAAGGTGTGCTTGAGCCAAAGAGCTTTGAGCCGGAGTGTACGGTTTAAAGCGTACGCTCTAACCTGCTTCTGTCGCTCCCTCGCCTGCAAGACCTTTCTCCTCAGCCACCGGCACCGGGCCGTTACTATGGCGATGTGGCCCAGCACTCGTTCCTCCCTCTGAGCTCAGCGAAGACAGACAGACAGACAGACAGACAGAGAAGGCAGTCAGGACGCACGGCGCTCCCTCTCGGTCCGAGCGGACAGCGTTTCGGTGGAACGTCATATTCCGCCGCCGCCGGCGAGGGGCTCTGAGCACGGAGCGGACTCACCTCCCCCAGGGCGAACTCCACGTCGCAGAACTGCCGGTTCTCCCACAGCTTGCCGTAGTCCTCGTGGAGCGTGCACTTGGGGTAGCAGGAGAACTGGAGGGGGACATACGGACCCATCGAGGAGACTTCAAACGCGAAGTCAGTTCGGTTGTCTTTTTTCCTTGTTTTAGTCCGGGGAAAGTTTGGTCACTTGGCACTTTGTTGGGGACCTTGGTCCTTACTTGTCTGTGTGTCTGTGTGTGTGTGTGTGTGTGTGTGTGTGTGTGTGTGCGTGCGTGTGCATGTTCTTGCCCACTACAGCTGATTGTGTGGTTCATTTTGTTACTTATTTTTAGCAATATACTGTAAAGGCAAAAATAAACTGTTCACAAAAAAAGATATATTTTAAATGGAACAATTGTCATTGCCGTAGTCTCAAAGCTAAAGACCCTTATTTCTTACCATTTTACTTATTTCATTGTGCCTTAAAAAAAAAAAATAGTAGTGCTCACCTGGAACCTGTACATTTCCCCGCTGCGCACATTATTGTCCACGGTTCCCCCGAAGATGTACATGGCGTCGTGAATCACCGCTGCGGCGTGGAAGAGCCGCCCGCTGGGCATCTGGTGGGGAGGGGGGGAGAGAGAGAGAGAGAGAGAGAGATACACACAGACGGAAGCTGAGCAGAGGAAGGCAAGTGTCCATCACTTCAACACAACTGCAAGAAAAGCAAAAACCAGTGATGAGATCGAGGGAAAGGGGCGGGGGGGGCTGAAATTCTTAATACTCCTCTCCGGTCTCGTACCATCTCGCTCGGGCCAAACAAGGAGGCAAAGTAATTGGCAAAGGCTGTCGTGACGGATGAGTATCTTGAGCGCTGGGGGGCAGGATCAGTAGTGTTAGGCATTCGTTTAGGCAGCGCTGAAATCCTGTTGACTGGCTCGTTCCTGTAAACCCTCTCTCCGCGAGGTTCAAGTCCAGGTATCCATAAAGCAAATCGGGAACTATGTACCTGGTCCAGACTTTTCGGTTGAATGGTCCAGTAAATTCTCTTTATAACCGCTAACCGGTTATAACAGTTAGGGTTGTATAGGTTGTACAGGTATGGTATTGCAGCTGCCAACAACGATGTCTGTCGCTGTATTACTGCACTGGTCTCTTGCGCTGTTCTTACCGTGTATTGATGCACATCTTGTAAGTCACTCTGGATACGAGCGTCTGCTAAATGCTTAAAAAGTCAAATGGGTTATTCAAATAATGGCTATAGCGGGTATTAGGGAATTTATTCGATGTTTGGAAACATCAGTGGAAAGCACCTGCAGTCAGGTTCACAGGAACCCAGTCACTCCCATCTATGAGGGCCCATGTCAGGAAGAAGAGAAGGAGGAAGGAAGCCCAAGGTTATGTGTTATGTCTGTTATATGTATAGTTTGTGATTGCACTACATGTTATATGCCTGGTTTCTAATGATTAATGCTGTTGTCCATTTGGCATGTATTTAACTGTGGTCGTATTCATGAAAGTGTCTGATAATTCGCTGTAAGTGAGCGTGGATAATCACATCTGCTAAATGACTTCATAATAACATTAAATGGTGATGGAAGATGGCAGTAATAGACTGGTATTAATTTCAGAACACAGCAAGCAGACAGCAAAAAAGGAGAGATTTTGAAAGTCAGTTTCGAGTAAGTTTCTTAAAGTTATTTTACCAGGATAAACCCTTGAGATGAAGTCATCTCGTTTCCAAGGGGATCCTGGAAGGCAGAGAGCAGCAGTACTTCAAAACAGATACACATCAACCAGCACGCGTTACATCCTGACCAGTGGCCAAACCCCCGTGCAACAGCAGATTCCTGTGCTTCCTGACTCCCTCTACTCCGTCTAAAATGGAGCATTACAATGCAAAACAAATGGGAATTTCCCAAGGGGGAAAGAAAGTTGTTTAGTGAAAATGTGATCCTCATCCCAAATGCAACATATTGTAACTATGAGAATGGAAAATGTCAACCATACTGACATTACATAGCTATTTAGACGTTAAGCCAGCCAGTACATGTAATGCAACTCTGTACTCATACTCTGAAATATGATCTCATCACATATGAGAGTGCATTTGGCAGCAAAACTCTTTGTGAGATTTTTTTGTCCACTGCCATCATACGCGATGCTGCAGTACAGGGAGTCATGAATCCCCTACCCCTGTGATATCCAATCTCACGTAGCCCATATAACTCGTATCTCATATAGTTGCACACGTCCACCCTTGACCACGCCCACATTCACTGTTTGGCCACGCCCACACACCTCACTGTCCAGACTTGGCTGGATGACCTCCCAGGTCTGGGAGTCCACGTCGTAGCAGTGCAGCTCGTTGGGCAGGGTGTTGTCGGCCGCCCCTCCGAAGATGTAGAGGTGGCGGTCGAACGCCACCATGGTGTGTCCGTACCGCCTCTGGGGGGGCGGTGGGGAGCCGCGGAGCAGGTGCTCCGTAGGGATGCGTGTCCACCTGGCGGGATAACACCAGTAAGCATCTTACACTGACGAGCTCACCTGACTGGCACAATGTGATGCCATTCCCATGGAATGTTCTACAGAACCACACACCCAAGAGCGCATCTTTACTGAACTGCACACCTATTCATTTCAGACTCTACAAGATAGTTTTACTATTTAGTAGTAGTAGTTTTCACTGACGGCATACCAAATCTCAATCAGGAAATGGCTATTTACCCCTCCTCCCTCAGCTGCAAATGGTTTACCATTGCAACATGCACAACAGCTTTGGTGTGCTTACATGTTTCCCTTGAACTCAAACTGGAAGAGGTTGTTGGTGATCTTGGCGCCACTTTGCCCCGAGAACACAAACATCTTGTCCCGGCATACCGCCACAGGGAAATTGCAGCACGATGGCGGGATCTCTCCGCTCTGTTCAATCTAGAGGGGAGGACACACAAGACAGTGTCACAATACTGCCATGCAGGAGACTTGGGTCTTTTTCCATGGAGGGGGGGGACGATACACATGCTGTGCAAGCCTATGTGGAAGCAACGAAAGGGCATAGCTGAGAGTTTCAAGTCAGAGCACACCTGCAATTCAAATCAAACCCACTTATCCAAACCAATGCAAGTCACTCTGTTATTTGTGCATTACATTTACATTTTATATTTTAGCCATTTAGGCATTTAACAGACATAGTTTTACATACAATCCATTTATACAGCTGGATACTTACTGAAGCAATTCAGGTGAAATTGTGATAAATGGTTCCAAGGTGCAGTGACAGTCTGCTAGCTGGGATTCGAACCTGCAACATCTGAGTCATAAGCTCAGTTACCTCACCATTATACTACACTGCCAGTCAACAACTACATCTGAATGGGCCCTAAACATACCAACCTCCTCTTTTAGGAGACAACAAACAAACACAAACCTCTTCCCAGCATGCTTGCTCCCGATCCTGAAGACTGATGGTCCATATGTCATTTAACCTGGAGGTGGACAAATCAGTCATCGCTTACAATGAGTGGTTCTTACTAGTTCATAAAAAATGAATCGTTTCATCCAAATGTCAGTCGGGTTTTATTTTCAGAAAAACTCACCTGGCATTTCCATCATATCCAGCAAAAATCCAAAGCTTATCATTGTAGACGGTGGCCCCATGTGCTGATCTGGCCACTGGCAACCTAGAAAAAACATATAATTATATTCCAGAAACAACTATGGTAGGGAGACTGGACATAACAGCCCAGAGGTACTGGGTTTAGAGTGGACATTCGTGCTGTGTTGTTTAGCAAAGTGTTTTGTGATTGTTCCAAGTAAATAAAAGACTGACTTAGCGGTATTCATAACAACAGAAGATAAAACACCAGCTTACTAAATAATATTACAGTGCTCTCTGGCAATGATCACCACACAAAGAGGAACTTCTGCTGAGGCCAATAACACTGTGCTTTACGTTACCTGCCCTCCACCTTCCACTCTGTCCACTGCCCTGTGGCAAATTTGTACTCAAACAAGTCATTTTTGTTCTTCAAATTAGAGTTGGAGTAGATGTCCCCAGTGTAGCCACCTAAAGAAACCAAACGAAGTATTTGTCAATGTCAAGATATATACATATATATAGAAGGAATCATACCAAAATAAAATAAATACATACCAAAAACGAACATGCTGCTTCCATACACCACGGCCGAATGGTGATACCTGGGCGCAGGTGGTATGCCGGTTGTGAAAGCTCTGATCAGAAATAAAAGGCGATAGAGGAGTGAAGGAAATAATACCAAGGCTTAAACATGCATCGCACGCCTTTCATAAAAATGCTTACGCAAATTCCATTACTCTAACAATGACATACCTGCACCAGGAGCAGTCTTTCACGTCAAAACGTAACAAATCATTCAGCATGTTCTTCCTAGGGGAATAAACCGTGGACATTAATTAGCTAATGCCCAACAAGCAGACGGGAAAACTCTTCAAGGAACGGACACCAAGCGAAAGACACTCACCCATTGTCTCCTCCGAACACATAAATTGCATCCCTGTATGCCACGACGGTGTGCTTGCTGCGTCTGTAATATTAAAACCTGTCAGACTCTCTCCATGGCACAACAATGAATTATGATTAACCTGACAGATTAATCAATCTGAAATTAGCGTTGGGTATTTTACCTTGCACCCACAAATTCGTCACACGGCGGAAGTCGTCTCCAGCGATGGACGGTTTCGAATGGACCAAAGTTTAGAGTCAGATATTCAACACTGTCAGAACAGCTGTGGTCGAAGTCAACACTCGGAGCCACTTTGGATTTACAAGACATGGTTCCAGGAAACCATGACATTCAAGTTCAGCATAACAGGACACCGTCTGTACAATATATATGAACTCTGTTATGCCAATATGGACTAGCGTCGGTAAGGTAACTACCTAGCTAGCTAGCTAGCTAGCTAAATCTTTAGGGACTATATTTATTGTCGGTAGCTAGCTAGCTAGTTCTATTTCACTTGGAGTTGGTGGTAGGATAAGCTAACTTGGCTAACTAGCTATCGCTAGCTAGCAAGCTAGCAAGGAAGCCAGTGGATTGTTGGCTTGAAATCAGCAGCTAGGAACTACAACAGAAATCTAGGTATCGAACTCGTTTTACAAAGCAAAATTACAAAATAAAAAATACTGATACGACAAGATTGCCTACATCGCTGATTATTCTGACCACCACTAATTGAGAGAGGAGAAAATTCTACGCAGCTATCTTCAGCAAAAACAAAATCATCACTGCACTTGTACACGCCCCGTTATCCAACGATTACTGGATTTTGTAGTTCAATGTTTGTGTTGCCATTCTTTCTTGAGCGACTGTGAGACCAGCGTTAAAACAGCGTTTCCCATGAAGAAGAAGAATAGTTCGCGCGGTGCATTGTGGGATCATACACAAAACCAATCACCGCTTAGACAGAACAGATTGTTTCGCTAATCGCAACCAACCCGTACCCGCTTCTGATAGGCGCATTACAAGATGCAAGTGCGCGACAGGAGCCTGTTCATCATAGAGCCTACTTTCTTCGATTAATTTTACTGGAGCACTGGAGAAACAACATTTAAGGTTTTTGAAACAAAAAGTTATGAAAATCAGACACGAGAATGACATGGAAATAAAGTAAAGCTTGTGAAAAGACAAAATGCATATGTGTTCAATGCTCCACTGATACGCCTATTCCAAGTTTTGTTAAAAAACCACCAGGTGGCGCACGCCACACTGTTTAAATTATTTTATTGGCACCCAAGCAACAATATAATAATATATGCCATTTAGCAGACACTTTTATCCAAAGCGACTGACAGTAGCGAATGCATACATTTTTCAGTATATGATATAATTTCCAACCGAACCGCACATGATACCAATTGTAGTGTAGGTATTATCTCGATATGTCACAAACAGGCATGTACATAATGGTTCCCTGCACATACCAAATACCTGAGGATGCATTTGAAATGAAACGGGCTTGCTGTAGCCCCATAGTATTACAAAATAACCATTGTTCATTGTTAATCTATTTGTCCCACCTCCTTTATGAACGCGTCAAAAAAGAGGGACATTTTACATGATAAACGATGGTGAATGTGTTAATGTTCTACTCATAACCCTAATAAGTTATTTAACGATGAAATCATGTATTCTTCATTCATTTCCGACAATGTGTTGTGATGCTAAATAAATTGGGAAAGAAAATTAACAGTATTAATATCACTCAGAACTGCCCCCTAGTGTGAAAGTCAAAAAGTAACTAAAGGTAGGAATATAATGGGCAGAAAGGTACCGGTAAAGTGTAGTCCAGTACAGTCCAGGGACCTTACTACGTAGCGACACTTAATTGGTCATATAGTTATTCAATCAGCAGGGTATCACTCAACAGGACCTCCTGGACAAGAAACAATAAGCTGATTTTACACGCTTTGGAGGACACGCATGGTAAATATGGCGTTATCAGTTATTACTTATAGATAACATGCAATTTATAGTTTATAAACATGGTTTCTTTTATTTGTACTTTTTATTTATACAAACAGTATTTTTACAAACTATCCTTAAGAGGACCACAGTGGAAATAAGTCTGTGTTTTTATCCTCAAAGGTTATATAATGTATGTGCTGTGGTTTCATTATTCGCGCTTTGCTACATGGGCTGCATGTATATATTATTAACTTTAAAATAAAACTAACTAACTAACTAATCCTTCACTGTAACTCATTGCAGGTTACAAACAATGACCTTTGTCAAATCACTTTGGATAAGAGTGTCTGCTAAATAACTAAATGTAGATGCAATGAGGTCGCAAGTCTTCTTGCACCAGGCATACAGACAAACAATACCTTCAGGTCGTGAGACATAAATCGATGATGATGAGGAGGAGGAGGAGGAGGAAGAGGAGGAGGTCCTCCTGATCGACATAGAGGAATGATGCTGGGAATATCTTGCTACTGGAGACCATCCCTCCCTCAGTGTTGCTTTGGCCAACTGTGCATCACTCTGCGCGACCAGCCAGAATCAGCACTGTCATGGATAGGATTCAGTTCTGGACTGTGAGGCACATATATACACCCAGAACAGGTGCTTTATCTGGATACGCCACCTGAAATTCCCAGATGAACTCATTTTAATATTGTTTCATACTTTCCCCCTTGTTGTATTTCTACTTGAAGCCTCAAACTTGTCACAGTGCCCACTTGAAATTCAGGCCTCTTGAAATGGATTTAAAGTAATGCCCTCTGGTGACAAAGATGACAACAAACAAATCACACTTTCTCAATTTCTACATAACTGTCTTTATTTATTTATTTTATAATTGAAACAATGCAACATAGTTGCCTCATTTGTATTTGTTCAGTGTGCTTATATTTTGAAGGTACACAGTTTTATGGGAATGTGAATGGTCAAATTTGCTGCTTCGTACCTGTGGTGTTGTACATGATTTGTTCACACAGATAGTTGGGCAACTTTTGGTCAGGTGAATTTAAAATAAGAGATCTGGAACTGTAGACTGACTATATCATAACTGGGTGGTTGTAGTGCTCTCAAAAATACTGTAGGCTTCACAAAACTACAAAATAGACAAAGGAAAACACAAAGGACTGTATTATTATGCAGTCATGTCATGTCTATCAAAACACAAATTAAACACTTCAATGAATAGCGACTATAAAGGGAAGCTATGAAAATAGGGAAAATGGACTAACCAGTCATTATTTTCCTCTGCCACATAATACCTCTGTAAATATGAGTGCTTTTTTAAACTGTGTAAAGGAAATGATATGGGCCACACAAATAGGAAGATCACAGTCTTTCCTCAGGGAATATAGAACAAATATGTTGAGAATAACAGTGAGGATTCTCTGTGTTTTCCCTAGCACCTATTTTATAACAGGCATTGTGCAAACAGCATTGTTCAGGGGTCAGTCAGTACAATACCGCAGGAATAAATAAAGAGCACTGAGGCCCACAATGAAGGAGTCTGTTCCCACCAAAACTCAATGCAGAGTTAATGGCTGAGAACCAAGAGCGTTCTCAGTGGCCAAGCTTAGTGCGTACATAGCTCTAGTCTGTTTTAAAGCTGAAGCACTTACAAGGGTCCTTGCAGGAAATCTACCCCTGAGATGTAACCTGATTCAGTCCACACAGCTGAATTCCTTTGTTCTCAGGTACCGTTTTTTGGGGCACGGCGCTACCAGTTTATGATGTCCCTCACGTGGCCCCAGAGTTTGGTTATCCACAGGTTAACCCCAAGCTCCGTCAGGTACTGGAGCTCCGGGGTGAGCATCTTGCGACACAGCTTCCGATGCCTCTTGTCGATGTTCTTCTTCAGGTTGTAGCCCAGGATGGACTTCTCCCCGATGGGCTGCCAGGGCTGCATGGCCGTCTCCTGGATGCTGCCGGCCTCCACGGCTTTGCCGCCCTCAATGCAGACGGCCGCCATCTCCTCGTTCCTCCTGCGCAGCTCCCTCACGTCCCCGGCCATGCGCTCCCGGCCGTACGCATCCACCCTCTGCCAGAAGGTGGCGTTGAAGTGTCGGTAGAGCTTCCAGTCCACCCCGTTCCACTCGAGCGCCTTGTCCTTCAGCTCGGGCGTCAGCCTGGAGACGGTGGAGCCCTTGCGGGCGTTGAGCTTGAAGAAGAGCAGGTCATCCATCTCCCAGCACAGGGTGTCCTTGAGGAGGATGAGGGACTCTTCAAAGTGTTCCACCAGCATCACCAGTTGGAAGCGTTGGGCTATGGCCCGGATGTTCTCCTCCACCCGCGGGTCACCCGGCTCCAGGTTGTTGTCGTAGCCGAAGTCAAAGAACAGTAGGTTCCTGAGGTAGAAGGAGTTGTAGCCCTCGGGGTCGAAGTAGTGCCACGGGTCACGCAGGAACTCCGACAGCTTGTCCTCCCCCGAGATCTTCCAAGTGAAGGGTGCCAGGCGGCCAAAATAGTGAAAGGAAGACTCAAAGAGCTCGGCGGGGTCACGCAGAATGGTGATGTAGGTGGTGTCGGCTGGGAGCACCTTCGCCACCTCTGGCCCGTTGAAGCGCATGTGGTTACATATGATGTTGAAGCACATGCCCGGCCGATAGTCTTTGACCTGCGACCGCTGGAAAGGCGTGGGATAGAAGAAGTCGTTGCGGCTGTCAGGGAAGGCGAACTTCAGCCGGTGCTTTTCGCCAAAGCGGAAGAGGACGTTGATGAAGGTGCTGCTGGCCGTCTTGTGGGTCTTCATGAACATGATGTCCACCTTCGGCGTGCAGGTCCCCGCTTGCCGCGGGGCATTCTGGGAGGCGTTTGATACTGGCAGTGAGCGTGCTCGCGTTGGGCGGTGTGCACAGGAGTAGGGGACTGGGACCCTGTCGATAAAAGTATGAATTGTGAACAAAGCTAAGTATCTAGTTTCAGATTGCACTACATATCACTTTCCTGTCGTATATACCCTTTTTGATATAGAAACATGAACAATAGAGGCAATTATCAGCTTTTGTGACTTACTCTGGAACGTCAAATTGGACCTGTGGAGAAGACAAACAGTAGAGCAGGATCATGCAGCTGGTCAGAAGAGTACCCAGGACCAGCCCTTTGCAAATGGACTTCCATTGTCTCCCCTGCTTGCCTAACATGGTCCCAGCTTGGAGGCTGTCTGGAAAGAAATAACCATTAGAGAACAACCATTGTCCCTGCTTAAGAAAATAGTCTGCCTTTCTGGGGTGTTCCATGATAGACTATTTTTACCTCATGTTAGAAATGACCTCAAGCCTACCTGCACTGAAGTCTGCACTAACAGAATAAATAATTGTCTATATAAATAATTGGATATAACCCAAATCTTATTGAGTTATATCTGTCGAACGTGCAGTCTTACCTCTATTTTCTCCACTGTGACACTAAATGTGAACAGCAACAGGGTCTTAACACACAATCCGCCTTGCCGCTACCTAACTGCTGATCATTTGTCCCTTAGCCCCAGTGACTAAAACATGCTGAAGTTGAGGACGTCATCATTCTGACAATCTGTTGTGTGATGAGTCTGCTTTCCTCTCGTGCCCAATTATTTGTGAACATATCGCGCTGCTCTATCAAATTGTCGGCCCCCTGTGTTCCCGGAGCTCCTGCGCACCCGACGTCACTGCTCATGGAAAGTGAATGTGCAAATTAATTGAGAGAGCTCAGCCCTTGCAATTTAAGGTTTGTCAGAGGACATTTTTAACTCCAGTAGGGGGCTCTGCTAGCTTACAGTAGGTTAGCTATGCGCTGGACATATTTGCTTTAGCCTCCGTTTTTTTAAATCTTAGTAGACCTCTGTGCGTTTGTGTTTCTGGATGTTCATCTTTTCAGTC
Source organism: Aldrovandia affinis (assembly GCA_029706075.1). Taxonomy (NCBI): domain Eukaryota; kingdom Metazoa; phylum Chordata; class Actinopteri; order Notacanthiformes; family Halosauridae; genus Aldrovandia; species Aldrovandia affinis. Next base: position 551,676 of record JAINUG010000009.1, on the reverse strand, counting down.
TGAGATCATACACCTGTATGCGTAAAGTTTCACTTGCACTCTTGTTCCATTGGTTCAGCCCTGCACTAGACGGAAGCAGGGCTGGTTCACCGGGCCGCCCGGTCTAGTTTTGGGCACCGGTATAATTATTATTTTTAATTAAAAAAATAATGGACCAATAAGGCCAACAAAAAATGGACAGCGGCCCATTGGTTCATTTTCTATACTGACACTGGGGCCCAATCACATGCTTTTTGCCATAAGCCGCCCCAAAATGGGGCCCATTGGTTTTTGTGAACCATTTTTTTTGTCCCAGTCCAGCCCTGGACGGAAGGGTGGCAACTTTCTTGACAGGATTAAGTTGGGGAACCCTTTTGGAACCTTTTTTTTTCAGCATGAACTACAGCACTAATTTGTCCCTAGATACAAGAAAATCCTCAGGGACACTGCTTTCAATATAAATACCTGAATGCAACCGCGAAAGCCCACGAAGCACATAAACTAAGGATCTGCACATTAACCAATTAAATAGTGATTTCTTATTTAAGTAACTGCAGCTGAAGTTTAAACATTCAAATAAGTTCAGGGTACAACCATTGTTTTTTTTTAAATAAATGCATACTATGCCTATATCTGTTACAAGGCTATATCAGTACTGTTGTTATTAGTATCACAATCATGAAAGGTACAGTGTTGTTGAACTATTGTATTCCAGGGCACTTGTAGTCGGGAACAAACGAGGCTAAAGAAAGCTGTCTGAGAAGCAACCATATCCAGCCTATATTGTACATTTCATTCCTTTCATGGGTTGAACTGATCCAATCTTGTGTTTCTGCATTATTTGTGCCTTCAATGAATAATTTATCAGTGTGGAATCTGATCCTGTTCAAATAAAAGGATTCTCTTCAGGGACAAGTAACCAGATATATACAGTAGGCGACGTGGAAACTGAAAAAGCCAACACCGCAGGCAACAGGGACCTGCTTCTGCGGTGTATTTTTGTTTGAGGTAAAAAAACATTTTTTTAAAAACATTTCTTTTGTTAATTAAATATGTTTCAGAGAGTACCCCCGAAAGGATTGCGGTCGTGTAACATTCTACGAAGCCCTGTACGACAGGCCCGCATTCATTCCAGCAGGTGACATAATTTAACCAAAAAAATGTTTTCCATAAGAAATCCAGTGATGTATTTCTAAATGGTACCATGGCGTGAACACTTTTCCTGTTTTCGCGGACGTTTCATTCTTTGTGGATATAAAAGAATGACCTGTCCATGAAAAGGCAGAATAGATTAACGTCAGATATATTTTTTCCCTTTTCTATTCCTGTCGCTTTGTCTCCATAGCGTATGAAAGAGCTATTATGGTGGTATAGAGGGTGCATTCTCGCAAACTTTCAGAGCTCAGAGCGATGGGAGACATTTGAGCACTGGTCTCAGTTCGGGGGTGGGTGGGGGTGGGGTGGGGGTGTTTAATGGTGCTGCCTCGTTTGTAAATGACCCCGAATCCTAGCTTGTGCCTCATTAGTTTTAGAGTTGTGTCTCCTGAGGGAGGCAGACTGAAGTAAGCTTAGTTTTCACCTCAGTTTGGAAGCATGACTGAGTCAGGTTCCGAAAAGGCTTTAGAACGTCCTGTTCCTGATCACTAAGTTATTATTCTACTATTCGTTTGTAATTACCATGGCTCAGCAAGACCCCCGTTCCTCAAGATTTATCATTGATTATATTCAAAGTATTATGCTGGGTTTATGCTCCAATCTAGACCTCTCATACGTCTCACTCGGTTCAGCTCTTGCCAATGGTGAAAAGTACTGATATAATCCTCACGTGTAATGTGAAAGATGGGACCATTTATGTAATTCTACATTATACAGGGAGTTGCTATTTTAAATGTATTGAAATGCAATATTACTTGTCCTGTAATATTGTCCTTGATAATACTATTTTTTTGTCAGAAAACCACAGGCTTATTATTTGCAAACATAGGTTTGAGTAGACACAGAGACGAACATCAGAACTCAAAAAGAGACTTACAAAGAGGGATGTGAATCAAGCAAGACCTGAGGGACGGACTGCAGTCAACAATGATGATGATGATGATGATGATGATGATGATGATGATGATGATGATGATGAAGCGAACGTGGAACAGAGTAGTCCCCTTTTAACACCAGAGGTTTCATGTCAGTGGCCAGTGTTCAGTACATCATTGAATCTCTTAATAGTGGTGGGTGAGCTCCGTACCCCCGCCCATGTTTAGATCATTGAACCACTGTTTGGTGCTAGACCCATTCCTTAAGTTTTATCATAGAGTGAAATCGGTCAATTACAATTGCTCCTGTGATACCAGTGTGAGCCCATCTGTTGTCATAACAAGTTTATTTCCACGCTTTTCCGCTCTCACAAAACCCGTTTTGCAAAGCGACTCTGTGTAATGTCATGATTATACATGAGGCTTTTCTAAATTATGCACCAAGGTAACGTACCAAGGTAACCTTGTAAGCTCCTGCTGCAATAGATACCAATGAAAAGAACCACGGGTTTAAACGCTCACATCCAAACACACTATAATTAATTGCATCGTTTGATGATGCTTGATTCTCACCACAGGGCTAGACAAACTCAACTTGTGCTTTTAAGCTTTACGTCTAGTAGTATCTGATGGGAAGCAGTCAGAAACAGTCTATGAGAATGATACCTACCGTCAAGTAGGCTACGCAAGTAACCAAACGCCCCCCCCTTACCAAATACAAAAGCAAGAGAGATACTTTACCCTGCAGAGCATAAATCCTGCAAGTTTACAAAGAGCTGCAGCTGAAGTTACTCACAAAAAAGTGAGGTTAAAAAGAGATGACAATCCTTCCCAAAAGCCCCTCTGTCTGTCCCCGTGGTCACTTGGCAGGCTGCGACTCGTCCGCCTCGCTCCTCCGTCAGCGTAGCTGCCTCGGCGGCCCCGTGCCTTTCTTCGATTCCTCCGAGGCGCACATGCTGGTCAACTGTTGTGACAGGTCCTGCCGCTCTCTTCTTGTGCCGCACGCCTGCTGGTCGACGCGCCCCCCTCCCCTCTCTCTCTCTCTCTCTCTCTCTCTCACTCTCTCTCTCCCGCTCGATTCCGCCAAGGGCCGCCTCCTCCTCGCGCTGCCTCCAGCTCGAGCGTTTGACCTGCTTCTCCTCTCCTCTCGTCAGCTCGAAGCGCGCGGGCTGAAACCGAGCCCCTGCGGCGAAGTTCAGTCCTGTGACATCACCCCGAGTCGGGGGAGCAGCGTTTGTCAGTGTGCGTACGCATGTGCGTGTGTGTGTGAGTGTGAGAGAAAGGAGGTAAGTGGAGTGGGCAGGGGCTTTATTCTGCTGTAGCACAGAGGGCCATTGAGAGACGACGACACCAGGAAAGGCAGAAACTGGTGTCAGAGCAGTAAGTTGACGGGGGGGCGGGTATGTGGTATAAAAGGAGAAACTGCATGGGGTGTCAGCACGGAGAGACAAAGAACGTGATTGTGGTGTGCGATCTTGCCCGCTATCCCTCCGGCAGTAGAGTTCTGATCGCCATTCTGCACGGTCGTTCGTATTGGGTCCACAAGAGATGACAACTGAACAAATTACTCTGGAAACGTTCGTTTTTAAATCAGGTTCCATCAAAGTCACAGTTGAAAGTTACAGGGAGTGGGATAACAAGTCACTGGGCAAGAATGTCGATTTCCTGAAAGGTCTGCGTTTAGGGAAAGTTACACTTTTGCAATAATGCATTCTTTTTCAAAGCCTTCCATTGTTTACACAGTTTTTGTGGTTTCGGGCTCATACAATAGGTGAAATTGGCCAACAGGTCAAGAGGTAAAGAGTAAAGACAGTAACAGCCTGGAAGGACGAGAGGGAATATATATACAATATATATGCCATTTAGCAGACGCTTTTATCCAAAGCGACTTACAGCAGTGAATGCATACATCTTTCAGTATATGTGGCCCCAGTGGGAATTGAACCCACAACCTAAGCGTTGTCAGCGCCATGCTCTATCTACTGAGCCACACAGAACTCAGAACTTCAGGGAAGGAGTTTAGAGACCAGCTAGAATAAGCATGCCGGAATTGGGGGGGGGGGGGAGCACTGCATCATGTGGCCACTAGCTGCCCCAATACCCCCCCTGCGCCCGCTAATCCCAACACTTGCGCTTTTGTGCGACAGAGCGCACGAGTGTGAGAGTGCCAGGCGGAGCCCCGGACAGGGCGGGTATGCGCGGAATGCACAGCGGGCACACAGGAGCGGGGAGGGCAGAGGGATGAATAGAGAGATTGAGCCGAGGGGGCATGACACAGCGCCCCCGGAGGCAGATTCACAGGGTCTGGGGGGTCAGCTTCCTCGTCACTGGCAACATCTGGTGATGAGATAAACTCATCATTCATCCCCACACAGAGAGACCATGAGTGTCGAGCGACGACCTCTGCCTGACTGACTCACGCAGCCCTTTGGGCCCTGACTTCAGATGCCAGGACACAGCCAGCCCACGGCACGCAGACCAGCGTGAGCGACACAGCTCACCGCCATCTGACATCCTGTCGGGAACGCTCCGAGGCACTGAGGAACAAAGCGTATCGCGGGATCAAGAAATTATTCAGCAATTCTAAACCCTCGGAGAATTTGACTCCAAGTGTCACCAACTGAGGCAACAGTAGGCAATGTCTTACATTTTAAAACCGGCGTGTGCGCAAAGTAGCCATATGGATCTTTTCGACACGCGTGATCTCACATGCAGGTCATGGCTTGCAAATGTTCTTTACTTCATTTTTCAAAGGTTAAAATGAAGGGAAACCTGTTTAAAACACTGACGTTCAGAGGTGCGTTCACCACACCCCGTTTTCTTTGGGTGTTAAAGTTCTTGTAGAAATGACTCAACCTGACAACCGAAACATCCTGTGATCAATCTGCTAGATAAAACACAGCTCTCTCACAAATGAAAAGGGGAAAAGTTTATTAATTCATCATCTTAACCCGCTTATTCCTGGTCAGGGTCGCAGGCGGGCTGGAGCCTATCCCAGCATGCATGGGGCGAGAGGCAGGAATATATCCTGGACAGGTCGCCAATCCATCGCAGGGCACATACATCATTCACTCACACACTCAAACCTACAGGCAATTTAGACTTTTCAATTAGCCTAGCGTGCATGTCTTTGGACTGTGGGAGGAAAGCAGAGTACCTGGAGGAAACCCACGCAGAGAACAGGGAAAGGTTCAGTTTATCTTATTTTATTAATGTTCTTACAGATCCCATCTTTCATAAAATAGATATATCACAGTAAAACAGGACGACAGGATTGAGGCTGGGCCAAACTCTTTTCAACTAGAGGTTTGGCCCAATCTCAATGTTTATTGGAGAATCCTTCTAATGTCCCCAATTTATCAGGGCCATGGCATCCTTTCCACCTTACACCCAAGAAAGCCAGCATAACAGAGTTTGGTGTCCATTGTTGCAATGGTTCATCTTCAAGCCCCATGTTTATGTCCAAGAACCATCAGAAAGCACCCACACATATACATCATGACTCACAGAAGACTCCCATCCTGGTAGTTGTATAATACAAAAAAATCGATGAAAAACCTTTAACATGGAGCATGTGAAATCTGTACTCTCCAAAAAAGAGTATATTTTCATATACATAAAACAACAGTCCATGATCAAACCAGGGCAACATTTCCTGCCTGGGTCACTACTGCTTTTTGGCCTTTTTCTTCTTTTTGTCAGCCTTGCTGGCATCTTCGTGAGCCTTTCTCTTGGCAGCCAGTTTGTTTGCCTGTAGGGGGAAAGGGAACCTGGTTAATGAATAGCAAAAGGCAATGAGCTTAGCTGGTGTTGAACACACTTTGACCAAGGTCATTTAGCCTCAAATAGCTACTTATTTAGAATGCAAGCTTTCCACTGCTAAATATTTCACCCCGTCGATGGTTTCTCGTCGCTCAATAGCATGAAGGCAGGTCTCAGCCTCCTTGAGCACATAATGCTAAACCTGCTGCACGAGGTTACTCACAAGCCATCCTCTTCCTATCATCTCCCACACATATTCACACTCTGGTGCGAAGGGGCTGGACTTACCTCCCTGACCTTCCTCTTCTTCCCAAACATGATCTTGTCGTAAAGGTACTTCTCTCTCTTTTTCATCATCATGATGGCCAGCCGCTTCTCCTCCGCCTTCTCCTCCTGCTCCGTGCGCATCTTGTTCTCTGTTTTCGCCTTTCCCGCAGTCACTTTCACTGCCAGCGCCTGCAAAGAGACATCGATCTTAGCGTGTACATTTCTCTGTCCATCGCCGTCTTCCTGCAATTCGCACCCCATTACCCTCCGCACATCGGCAGTAAATGCTTCGTAAATGTATGCACAACGGCTCTTAGCAGAAGCCAAATTCCCCCCACCTTGCCCTGCGATCTCTGCTTCTCCATCGCCTTCAGGTTCTTCTCATCGGTCAACTCTTCATCGTCCATCTCCTCTTCCTCCTCTCCTTCCTCCTCGTCGTCGTCGTCCTCATCGTCGTCCTCATCTTCCTCCTCGTCATCTTCATCCTCGGCTCGCCTCTCTAGAAGCCGATCATTGAAATTTTAGCCAATAACCTCCAATGAGGTTACTCATAGCGGTCACCGCATTTACCTTTTCCCTGGACTATAGGTCGTGAGCTTGAGGCTTCTGTGCTCAAGGTCCAATCATATTGACTCCTGATGACCACATGGTTCAAAGAAGAGGCATAGTCTTGGGCTTACCGGGCCTTTCCCCCCGCTGTAGGGCCATCAGCCTCAGCTTCTCCGGGGGCACGTAGTCACCGTCCTTCTCCTCCACGAAAGGTGACAGGTGAGGGGGCAGGGTCACTCCCGGGAAGTAGTCGACCACAGGCAGGAGCAGCTTGGCGTTGATACAGTCGAACACCCACTGCGGCTGGATGTAGTACCTGTCAGAACAGAGTGGTGGGCCTCAGTCACCCAAATTATCCAACTTCCAATTCTCACAGGAGGAGGTGGTTTTACTGTACACTTGAGACTAACAGCCAGCATCTAAAGCTCAACATTTAACTTTCAAAAAATAAATAAAAAAATTAAAAAAAAATGTAGGCTGGTAGGGCCAGCAGTGTGGTATAATGGTTAGGGAACTGGGCTTGTAACGTTAAGGTTGCAGGTTCAATCCCCAGGTGGGACACTGTTGTACCCTTGAGCCAGGTACTTAACCTGAATTGCTTCAGTTAATATCCAGCTGTATAAATGGATTGTATGTAAAGGAATGTAAACTGTAAGTCGCTCTGGATAAGAGCATCTGCTAAATGCCTGTAATGTAATGTAATAGTTCATAAATAAGAAAATGATAGTTGGTCTACTATGCAACTTTCTACTGAAAGTACTAAAAGAGGAACAATTCAATTCAACAATTAAATTGAACATAATGTTATAGCGTGTGTTTAATTTGATTTGCCAGGAGGGAGTGGGTTTGATGGCAGAGAACAATGGCACACGTGACTAGGGCCCGGCCCACAGGATGCGGCAGGAGATGGGGTGCGACTGATCCACACGCCTGGGGCAGAGGCACTGAAAGGGGGCTTTGTGGGATAGTTCCGGCTCGGGGGGGGTGGGGGAGGCACAGAGAGAAGGATGCTGGCAAGTCCGCTTCCGGACAGCTGGACAGAATATGGACAAGAGATTGTGCGGGGACCGCTTTGATCGCAAGGTCCGAGGACTAGGAAGCAAATCGCTAGGGCCAAAAAGCTGGCGAGAATGAACGGTTTTCATTTGATGTTGCGACATCACTGTTTGCGCTGCCAGATTTCACGTTTTGTGTTTGTTTTCCCATGGAAGCCAGTCCCTTGACTTCTGGCCTCGCTCATTGCTCTACGATCTATGATCACTGACACGTGTTACATTACATGAGGTCAAATGGTTCTGAAGCTTGCCTCATTCACAAGCACATAGCAAGCGTTCTGGCTAAACACCGACGTAACATCAAAGAGAAAAAACAATATACAGACACTCCTCACTTAACGACCGAGTTCTGTTCCTACGACTACGAATTGGTCGATAAGCGAGGAGCCGCACACTGAGCTGTTAGTGGGTTCGTGTCAACAGTCTTTAGATATTGTTTTAATGTCACCTTTGCACCATTTATAACATTTGTAGTATATTTTTTAATGTTTATACAGTAGTGTACTGTATACTGTAATAAACAGAATAGAGGAAATCAACTCTAATATACATTACTTAGGTGTGCATACTGTAAATACAGGTAATAGTTTTTATTTATTCTGAATAAAGAAAAGGTCTAAAGGAAACTCCAACTTGATAACTTTATTTTAATTTGCATAACTGCCGTTTCCAAGACCAAAGTTCTCGTACAGCGTACAATACTGACTGGTCGGAGAGCTGGTCGTAAGTCCGCGCGGTCGTTAAACAGGTAGGTCGTTAAGTGAGGAGTGCCTGTAACATGTCAGACAATTCAATCTTTCCATTTACTGTCCCTGCCAATAATATTTGTAGACGGGGACTAACCAGCCCCGCAAACGTCTGAAGCACACAACGAATGAACTCAAACCGCCGTGAGTTGAACGTGATTTGGTCTCACCTGTTGATGTACTGCTGGTCAGCGTTGGGTCTGTCCACAACCTGATGTGTGATGGTCTGATCGGTGACCTCGTACGTGCCGTCCCGATACAGAGGGACTTGTCCCAGGACACCTCAGCTCCAAAACACCTGGAGGACACAGACACACAGCGTCCTTAAACTGTGCAGGACTAACCAGCACCCCATATGTGTGCAGTACACAAAAAAAACGTATCCTTTATTTATCAGGATGAGGCAGAAATATTTGGGGGGGGGCCAAGAGCCTGCAACATAAACAATCACAAAGCAGAACACTCAGTACAGCGCCATACAATACAAAACAATAGTGGTTCTATGTGTCTCAGTAGGTAGAGCATGGTGTTGCTGCAACACAACATTGGGTTCAATTCCCACTGGGACCACATATACAGAAAAATGCATGCATTCACTACTGTAAGTCACTTTGGATAAAAGCATCTACTAAATGGCATATGTTATGTTAATAACCATAAGACAAAGCTTGAATGCGTTTGATGCATGGTGCAGCTCTATGGACTGTCTGCCTTGTCCTGACAGGATGCGTATATCTACATTTTACATTTACATTTTAGGCATTTAGCAGACACTCTTATTCAGAGCGACTTACACAGTTTACATTTCTTTACATACAATCCATTTATACATCTGGACATTTTACTGAAGCAATTCAGGTTAAGTACCTTGCTCAAGGGTGGTTCTCTGTGGCTCAGTTGGTAGAGCAACGGCAGATGGGTGTCCCACTGGGGCCACAAAAATGTATGCATTCACTACTGTAAGTCGCTTTGGATAAAAGCGTCTGCTAAATGGCGTATAAGGGTACAACGGCAGATGTGTCTCGCCTGGGAATTGAACCAGCGACCTCTGCGTTACAAGTCCAGCTCCCTAACCATTATACTACATGCCGCCCGTGCTTTGGTGGGACGGGTGACGTTAAGGCGCGGGGGTTTGGCACGGCGTGGCGACCCTCACCGGAGCACGAAGGCCAACGGCTCCCTGGGCGCCTCTCTGTTCAGGAAGAACTTGAGGCCCTCGAAAAGCTTCTTCTGGGCATCCTGCGCTCGTAGCTGCTTCTCCCTGGCCTCCAGCGTCTCCGGGTCCTCCTGCAGGCGGGGAAAAGGAGGCGCAGAGCGCAGCTTTCAGGCACAGGCTGCGGGGGGGACACTGCCAGCGTTTCATCATTGTGTTTTTATCACCTCGCCGCGGAAACCATGGAGACGCTCTCCCACGTCTGACACATCTCGCGCTGCTAATCGTTCGGGGCGATAAAGAGGCCCTGTTTTTTCTGCGGGACTACTCATTTAGAAGCCGTTTCATTATCCTAGATGTTTACAAACTAACGTTAATGGCGGTTACGCAATGTCATTCTGAAAACGTACGCCATCAAAAATGCACCGCAAGCTACAAGTGTATGGATAGTATCAGACGTTAAAACATGGACTGTTTTTGTGTACGGATTGTAACAGACTCTGAAGTGGGTAGTAAACGTATCGCTTGGAGCAGATTACAAGCATACCATTTGAGGAAGGTACTTAACCTGTAATTGCTTCAGTAAATACCCAGCTGTATAAATGGATTGTATGCAGAAATATTCTTCACTGTGTGAGTCTGCTAAATGCCTAAAACGGGAGTCCAATCTTACCCGAAAAGGGTTTGCATGCATTTGTTTTAGCCCAGCACTAAAAACACCTGATTCAACTCTTCAATCGAAACCTTGATTAGTTGAACTAGGCGTTTTAGTGCTGGGCTAGAACAAAAACCTGCACCCACACTGGCCCTTTTCGGATAAGATTGGACACCCCTGGCCTAAAATGTAAACCTGTAAATTATTACCGTGGATAGTAAGTGTAGATAGACTTTAAAGGGCACCTGTCGCTGTTCCCTGAAAAAGTCATGCTGAAGTCGATTTCTATTGGCAGATGTTCACAAATCATGCCCCCCCCTCCAGCCCTAAAATGGCCTCCCTGTCTCTGAGGATCCCGTGATCCTTCATCCAACAAGTTAAAGGCTCCTACAGATGTAGCCATTTTGTGCAACACAAACACTTCACAATCACAACTTTACTGTAGATGTGCAAACGATTTTATGTGACCCGAAAGTCTAAAATATATATTTTCAGAAAAATTTAAACAAAATTTCTTAAGGGAAATATTTTTCCCTTAAGAAATGTTGTTTCCATTTTTCCAAAAGGGCCAGTGTGGGTGCAGGTTTTTGTTCTAGCCCAGCACTAAAACACCTAGTTCAAGGTCTCGATTGAAGAGTTGAATCAGGTGTTTTTAGTGCCCAGGAACCCAAATCCCTGACTTATGGCATAACAACACTCGCGACTGGGCTATATTCCCAACCACTCAGGAGATAGAAAGGGCTCCTCACCCCCTCTGTGGGGAAGTGGTCCAGCTCAGCATCCTCGTCCTCTGCCCTGGACACCACCCGCGCCAGGCTGGCGCTCAGAGCCGCCAGTTTCTGAAAGGGAAGAGGAGCAACGTCACCTTCTCGTCCTGCCACCACACCAGGTCCACGGCGTGTGTGAGACCCACTGCAGAGGCTGCAGGCGTGCGTACGCCCGTGGGGCTCACTCCTGAACTCTGAGAGCCATTACGGTGGTTGGCTTTTCATTTAGATAGATAGATATACTTTATTGATCCCCAAAGGGGAAATTCATAAGTCACCAGCGCAGAACATGCAGTTTAAAATAGAGACAAACCAATGAAAAAAAAAAAACAAGAAAATTTCTGGCTTTTCTGAATGTTTTCTTTATTTTTCTGAAACCTGAATGTCTAGATAAATACAATGAGTCATACATATTTACATTTAAAAAATCTATTTAAAAAAATCTATTAGGTGATAAAGAAACCTGATTTGGTGTAGCAACAGTTTGACAGTTCACCATTGTCTTGTTGAAGTGGCCATTTCCCTCCCTTTCATATTTATTCATTAACCTGCTTGTCCGTGTCTTTTAAATTGTGATGGATAACATTACATATGTAATGAACACAAACAATGGGGTTTATTTGGCTCTGGCAAAATGTACAAACAAAAATGTTTTATAAAGTTACCAACTGATTTCACTGATGTAAATTGACCGTTTTCCTATTTGTTTTTTGTTTTCAATAATGCCATAAGCAACTCATTAGGAACAAATTCATAAAGTGCAGTTCTCTTGCGATAAGAAAAAAGGATTTACATTACAGCATGCAAAGACTATTATTGCAGTCATCTATAGCACATTTCCCAGGCATCACAAGATCTGTTATGGTAATGAGCCTGTAGCACAGGACAAATCACAGACGTGTATTCCAATTTTGATTTTAGTGGTGTAACTAAACACCAGAGGAGATTTGGATTTTTAAAACCATTTCTATCATTTACATTTACATTTTAGCCATTTAGCAGACGCTCTTATCTGAGTTACAAGCCCAGCTCCCTAACCATTGCACTACACTGCCGCCCATCAGAGGTGGGTTTGAGGTGTTGCAAAGGAAAGTTGAAGTATAACCTATTTGGTGAAATTGATAAGAAAAGGGTCATTATTCTTCTGCTTTCCATGCATTTTGATTGAACATAATAACAAAAAATTTTTGATTCTCATGAGCCACCCCCTTACAAAATAAATACTTTGACTTGAGAAACGAGGCGATGCTGCATCGAACTGTGTAATCTGCTGTTTTGAATTGATCGACTGGGCGTTGAGTAACGACGAACACCTGCACGCCCCGCGGCTCTCCGAGGGCTAGGGTGAATGCCCCCCTGCGGGCACAGGGACGCATTTACACATCTCTGAGACAGGAAGTGAGGAGAGGGCCAGTACCTCAAGGTAGCTCTCAGAGTCCATGGCGTAGTCCTCCTCGAAATCGGCCTTCAGGTCGGCCTCGGCCTTTACGTCCAGCTGGAGTTGGGGGGGGGGGAGAGAGAGAGAGAGGCGTTAAGGGATCTTCAGAGTGCCTGAAAGGCCATGCTTTGAGGCTGCAGCGTCCACCAGGCCAGGACCCCTACACTTTCCTTTCCTTTTACGTTGACGTGCAGGACGCGACAAGCCTTAGATGGGCTGAACGGCCCTCATCATTGTGTATTCTTACGTTCTCATGTCAAGTCCACAATGCCATGTCCTCCCCTAGTCTCCCTCTGGCTCTCAATGCAAATGTGAGCTCAAAAGCATGCGTGACAAAACATGCACTTGGACTTTATGAACAGGCTGTAAAAGCATGCTCTCATATTTTTCCATATTCAAATAGTAGCACAGGTATGAAAAAGTGTGCGCGATTTAAATGCGAGATGATTAGTGTCAAAGGCGTGCTTTTCTGTAGTTGCCACGCAAGACATGAAGCTAGTGTATACAGGTGCAGGTAAGGACACGCGTACACGTAAATACTAAATAAAGGAAACGCCATCATAATGTGTCTTAATAGGGCACTGGGCCACCACGGGCCACCAGAACAGCTTCAACATGCCTTGGCACAGATTGTACAAGTGTCTGGAATACTATACGAAGGATGCAACACTATACTCCCATGAGAAATTCCATAAATTGGTGTTTTGTTGATGGTGGTGGAAAACGATGTCTCAGATCTCCCATGTGTTCAATTTGGTTGAGATCTGGTGACTGAGATGGCCACGTGGTTTGGGTTACATTCTCATCAAACCACTCGTTGACATAATCGAGGGACCAGGTAGCGTCTTCCTCCGACTCACGTCTGTGCGAGCGTAACGTTTAGACCACGGTGTGATAAGCGGCGGCGGATGACATCGCGCCTCTCAGACAAGCTGACGGCGGAGGTTGCAGGGAGTGCGGCCTGGAAAGGTCACATTGGTGGACAGTCTCTAGCTCGGCGGTGTTGAAGGGGTACCTTGGGAGGGTAGACTAGATTGAGGGACTGGTAGAGGCGGAAGTTGACGAAGCCCAGAAGGGTGGTGTAGAGCTCTGTGAAGGTGGCCATCACTCTGTAGTCCACATCAGTTGGGTGCTGAACGAGAAAGGGGAACCATGTCAAAAACACGCTACTAAAACCTACAGTACCCAAGGCAGGTCCACCTCTGGACCGCCCTACACAAGCCAGTGCAAATCTACAGGGGGAGTACAGTAGGGTCCAATAGGGTCTGTAAACTTGCCAATAATCTATTGGTGTGTGTGATTCCTACTATGGGAGAGTGATATTGACTAAAAAGGTATAATCACAATATTTTTAGACCCTTGGGGCAATAATATGTATGTATTTTTGTATTATTATTATTCATTCAATTTTGCTTGAGACTAACTGAAAGCGGGCATATTCAGACATCATGCCATTAAATATAAGCATTTACAAGAACAAAATTGTGTGCTGCATCACACTGGCATGTACAACTATGAGAAATGGACCGACGGGCTATAGCAGGTCAGTTTAGCACAGGGTAAAGAAATAAATAAGTTGCACAAGTGAAAGCTAATGCTACCTGCATTTAAGATGCCTGACCTGCGCATATTACAATATGCACTATATTCTTGATACAAACATCGTACATAAAGTTACAACCAGTACATTGGATATAAACAATTATGCCCAGCCCACTAATTCCCACTACTAAAAGAACAGCAGTCCCCTGAGCAGAGCTTAGTGAATGGCACCAAGGGGGTTTTTGTTGTTGTTTTAGCCACAACCAGACAGAGCGCTTTAATGAACCAAAGACATTCAAAAATCTAGGATATCAACATCCTACCTCCACCCAAACACATTACCTGCAATTACTGGATTAATATTTGCTGTCCAGAGGACAAACCATACACATACACAGGCAGGCTTCACTCGTGACATTTCTGCATGAAATGCCGCAGGTGCACATTACGAGCGACAAAAGAATGATGCTTTTGCAAAATCGTGTTAACCATTAATATAGAAATCTGTCAACCAAACATTTACCTCAAACATGACACCGCCACACTAATACCATAAGGTCAACATTGTATGTTCTGCAAACAGGTTTTCTGTCCGCCAGAATGTTCTGAGTCAAGAACACCTCAAGAATAAGCCTCCAAAATCAATCCCCTCCAGGAAGCCAAAGGGATTGGCAATCAATGTTTTGTCACTTGGAAACTTTCAATAAAGATTGACAGCGAGCTCAGTGGCTGCAAAAGCCTGATATAAATATCCATTGTAAGTGCACTTTGATGCGGTTTCAAACTCTTAACTTGCACAAACATATCGAAAAGACTCTTATTTCGGGGTCGATTAATTCAACACGCGGCAACGCTAAAAGCTGTTTTTCCATGAGCGTGAGGCTGCTGGATGGCACTTACGTTGTGGGCAAACTGATAGGGAATCAGCCACGTGATAGGCTGTCCAAGGACCTCCGCTTGGTAGTAAATTCCCTTGATGGAAAGGAAAACCTGAGGGGGAAACAGACACGATTAAATGTGCGCTTGACTTGAACTTCCATTTTCCACTGTGGTGATTTCCTGAAACTACATGCAAATAGTTGATCTCAAATGATCCTTTACTTTCCACATTAGAGGACAGATGCATACATACATGCACTACACAAAATATGAACACACATTCTTTCATGACTGTTTCTCTACTGTCGTCAGTCATATGTGCACTCTGCTCATTACCAGAGACAGGAGGAGGTAGAGAGCTTTCTACATCCCTTCTAGTCTCTGCTGAAAGAGTTTTGGTTTGGTGTGGTGGGTGCTCTTATGAATATTCATGGCCAGGCAGGTCTAAAGCACAAAGTGATCGGGAATGACCGCCTGGCTGCAACCGCCGATGAATATTCAAGAGCACCTGCTTCCGTCTGAGCTCCAGGTTCAACAACGCAAGGACAGAGTGTTCGATGCACAGGAGCTCGTTTATCACACACGGAGGACGTCTGCCGTTACCTTCTTCAGCGAACGAGACGTCACGACGTAGTTCATCCACTCCACAGACAGGCGGCGACAGAGCTGGATGGTCTGTACGTGACACTTCCCTGTGCGCGCAAAGGTAGAGAACAAGAAGCACATGGAGAGGGCGTCGTCGACGTCGCGGAGGGCGTCGATGAACGTTGGGTACCTGTCGCACACACACACACAAGCAGAGGCACGACAGTGTTGTAATTCTGCCAAGACCAAGAACAATGACATCTGGGCTGATATGGAAATTAATATGCGTAATATTACAATAGTTTAGGATACTCAAACATTCATTGATTTCTGTCTTGATCTGCAGTCAGGTATTATGGGTATAATAAGAATTATATCAATAAAGTTATTATCAATAGACCAGAGCTAGAGATACAGTGGGCAAAACATGAAGTGTGAGAGCTCCCTCTGTTGTTTACTGGTGGTACTGCATCAAGCCTCACCTCTCTTTGACGATGTGGTCCAGCTTGTAGCCAGGCTTGTTTTCCCTCAGCCTCTGCACACCTGTCCATTCTGCCTTCCCATAGGCTTTCCGCAGTTTACGCACAAACACCTACCACAGACGGGGCAGAAAGCAGACACTTTCACTCCAATATCCCTTTCACACCTACCCTGTGTGGTCCGTTTTAATCGAACCATGGTGCATTTACTCCATTAGTCCGGTTCGTTTTGGAGAGGTGAAAACATGCATTCGAACTCTGGTGCGGACCAAACAATCGAACCATGGTCCTCCCGAAAAGTCGGGACTTGGTCCGGTTCCAAGTGAACCACGGTTTGGTTCATTACATGTGTGAACGTAATCAGACTTAATATTGAACTTAATATAGGAAGCAAACTAAAATACAGTGCATTGTGGGTTCAAAGCGGATGTTGACACTTTGGTACCCTCTTGTACGTCTCCTCTGAATCGTGTGAAGCAATAAACTTACATTGTTCACACGTCTTGAGATGTGCTCACACATTTCCGCTGTTCTTATTTGGTTGGAACACCAAATCATAATTATGAAAGCGATGATCGCAAGCGCAATACGCTGCTGTTGCTCCATGTTGTCCATGACCAGAAAGTGATTTTCCCACAGAAATGTTCTGTCCAATAGATGAACGACCTGTACGACAGTGTGTGTCATTTGTTTACAAATTTTGGTTTGCTTAACACAGGACCGTGTGAACACTAACCGGACCTAATGAAAAATGCAACAAAGTAGCAACTTGCTCTTGAATCGGACCAAATTTATCAAACTATAGATTATATATATATATATATAGATTGTGGGTGTAAATTGATTTCTGTCCATTCATCTTTTCCTGTTCATCAAGGCTCGAGTAAAGTCATGTTTGCGCTTTCATTTGGATGGGAGTCTTGTAGCATGTTAGGCCTTGTCTTTGATTTCTGTCCTTTCATCTTTTCCTGTTTAATCAAATACACCTCAGAGAAATGTTAAAGCAATACATTATTATAATTATAAACAATAATTAGCTACAATTAACTAAACACTTCATTTGGATGGGAGTTTTGTAGCATGTTAGTGCCAATCTGAAACACCTTTATTTCCTAAATGATGAACATTATTTTATTTAACAGACATTGAATGCAAAGACCCACTGGACAACTGGAATCAAAAGTGTTCTTCACCAATTTTGATATTTGATGTACAAAAAAATAATTCCAAATGACATCATAATCAACTGCAGCATCCCCATGCATTCTCTGGTTTGTAAATCTCTGAATCGCTCGATAATCATTGGATTTTGGTTAAAAACAAATTAGGTTCCTTCTATGTACACTTTGCAATCGTCACAGTACAATATTTCCTTGACACTATTTTATTTACACATTGAATGCAAGACCAATTACGGCGAGTGTTCTAAGTATTGATGTACAAATAACCAAATGACATCAAGCAATGGGATTAGTCTGAGCAGGACAAGGAATGAGCAACAGGAATAACAATACAACGTACTATGCAAATAAATACAACGCAAGTATGGCAGGACACGGTATGAGAAGCAGACCAGTGGTCCTCACAATACAGGACTCAAAATCAAACAACTGCTACGGTCATTCAACTGCCATCCCGCACAATACGAACTAGAACTACAGATCTAGGACGTTGCAAAATGGTGGAAACAAGCTCAAGTGAACCACTTGTTCACAAGGAACATTTTACAGCGATTTTACCATTTTTTACCGAATGCAATACTGCGTCGCAGTTAATTGCCCTCGATCTACTAAAGAGACGGCGGGCAAGAGACATTGCCATACCTTGTACTCCCTGAACTTCCTGACGATGGGCTCGTGCAGAAGGAAGCGGATGTCTTTGATGAAGTAGAAGGTGCGCGGGGCGGTGGAGCCCTTGTTGACCTTCTTCTTGTGTCTGGGCTCATGGGGGTATACTCCCTTCAGAATGCAGAGGCGTCTGCACACAGAAGAGCAGGTTTAAGGATAGACATGGTGGAGTTTATAGACAGATCCTCAGTGAGCGAACGAACACACTGGAAAACCACACAAAAAAAAAACTAAAAGCACTGCAACTCTCTTTTCAATTATTTTTTAAGTCGCTATAGAACACATTTCACAGAATTACTGGTGGCTGAGATCGCATTTTCCAATAGACCAATCAAAGACGGGTGCCACAAATGGGCTCATTCTCACCTGAAATCGGCTAGGCTCAGCTGCAGCTTCTTGCGAGCTTTGTTCCTGGTGATGTAGTTGGTAGCAGCTCCCCTCTCATACTTTTTTGTGGGACAATAGACAAATAACAATGTAATGCGTGCTGTACAGATCAGTAGGCTTCTAATAACTATAAGAACAGGAGGGAGCATCAATATTTTACCTGAGAGTTTAACCCTCTATGGGATTTTGTCTTTTATAAATGACAATCACCCAAAATAAAGGTCAAAACTTTTACAATTTTTTATTAACAGTCATTGATTTTTTTGAAGCACTATTTCATAATGCGTCCCATAGAGGGTTAATAACTATCAGGAACGATTTCACCTATGTTATCAATTATATGTAAGAAAACAATTATGATCTGTCAAACCCCATTATCATATTCAACATCTAGCTAGTACTGCAACGATCTAACAAGGGTATCTAACTACACAGCAGCTGGCTAAACAACATACGAGACAGCCAACGTTAGCTAAACGAATAGTTTATTTCTTGTCAGCTACCTACCGAGCTAGATCATGAATTTGAAAACGAGGCAGCTCATTGTCAAATTGGAATATACTTATATGGCAAAGTAAATACTTATATACACGTATTTTTAAGCCCACCACACTATAGCACTTTTATCAGAGCCTGCCTTGACGATAGGACAGTTTCTACAACGATGTGGTAGCTAACGTAAGCTAGCTGCCTAGCTTGCCTAAATGAGCTAAACAAACCTCAAATGATCCAAATACATCGTTAGCTATATGAACGTATACATGTCACGTGTCGACATTTCACATTACGGCATACAGAATAAAACGACGTAGTTAAATTATCTAGCTAATGTGTGACATATACCCGTGTCTAGCTAGCATACTAGCGAGCCACATCGGCCTATCATTTGGCAAATGCATTAGTTAGCCCTTGAACAAGCTGATTCAAATTCATATCGTCATCCCTGTGCATTTTAAACATATATATTCACTTACCTTCTTCTTCTGAAGACCTCCCATCGTTCGCTACCTTAAAATCTAAGATATTTATGAAACTGCACAAATACACCTCCGATTGTGCTCTGCCACCACTGATCACAGGCGGACACACGTGTTGAACTATGCCAAGGACCTATTTCCGTGAGATACTGTCTTTGGATATGCCTGAGTAGAAAAAGCTCCGTTGAAATGCGATGTTGGTACCATACAAATACTTATATAAATATATATCCTCGAGATTTTGATTAATTTTACTACTAAAATTAGCATAACTGACAGGGCGATTCAGTCACAATCTAATTTGACATTTTTAAACATTTTATTTAAACATTTGCAATGATGTTACTATATGTTTGCACCAGAGATGGTGCATATGAGTTATTGAGGAAAATAATACTTTATCGTTGTATTTACGTACTTAAGGGACTATACTAATGCATTTTATTGAAATTCCACTCTAGTATATTCGTATAATGCCACAGTAATTGCACACATTAGATAGAAATGATGCAATTCCTGTTGAGAGGTTGATACCTCACTCAGCCATTTCACAGGGTGGGATGGTGTGCGATATTGTACTGTAGTGCACCAAGGCTGATTCTCAAATAATAGTAGTATTTTGAACAAACACAGAGGCCACTAAGGGCTTAGCAACTTTACAGCAAACTGAAATATTAATGGGCCATCAGCTAGCCACAAATTAAGCCCCATTACAAAACCGTCACAGAAATCAGAGTGGAAATGGTATGCAGACAACCGGGTGAGAGGCAGTAGCTTATAAGTATTTAGTGCCTGCTAGGGCAAATAGGAAATTATGCCAATTCCTCTTTAATGGTGTGGTTTTGAAGCATTAGCTCCTCTTCAACCAAATTGCACAAAGGTTGTGCTCAGTTAAGGGCTGTGTGTTATTTTGGTCTCCCTAATGTGGTTCATAAGAATACAATACAATGAGTACAATAACAAGTTAGTCATATAAGTATTATGCTGTTGATTTTCGGGAAAAAAAACCCAGACTCTTGTTAAAATTATATATATATTTTTAAATACACTGATTGGACACCACATCCTTATCTGAAGTGACATCATCATGGTAAGGCACATCAGAGGGAGGTCTGTCAATATGCAAATCTGGACTCAGAAAGAGTGCAGGGAAGAGACCGAGGAGATACTCACTCAATGTGAGTGAACAGTGACTTTAGGAAACAGGATACGGAGATCATCAGCAATCCACACAGTGCAACTCTCACCCCACTCTCAGTCAACACGACCAAAAAATTAGACAAATTGCACAATGGGGTTTCAACATATGATTCAAGAATGTACCATTGGCTTCTGCAACTATGAAACTCCAAAGATTATAGTGGTTAAAAACACAACTCTTGGAATCATCTACAGAGCGGTCCAATTTCTGGTGATTACTTATTTCATATGGTAAGAATTTTACCTTATTGTTTTTCTAGCTGTTGACTGAAGTTCAAGTGTATTTTGAAAGCATGAATTTGCATGTTTCTCTTTTTAGAGACTCTTGAGAGGCAAATATGTAGCTCTACAAACCCAAATCCTGTAATGAAGCTGTGTTTATAGCAGAGTTATGGTTTCATATTGTGTTGCCTATGGAAATATATTATGTTGCTAAGCACAATCATCCATCTATCATCTCTGATGCAACTAATATCATGTAAAGGGGCACATAAATGCAAGACATTGTCCCAAATATAGTTGTACAGCATCCTTAAAAAATGCTAAATTAGATGTTTACTGTGGCACAGCTGAAGCATAAGAGAAGACACATTAGGTACGATATCTGATTATTGTGCACCAACGTTGCGCAAAATAGAAGCTGTCAAATAATCAGAACTCCAAATTGTACTAAGAGTTACAGTCTGTATATAGAAATGCTGTAGAGAGTGTTTTGTTTTAAATTCAGTCAATTTTAAATTTTAAAAAGAAAGGAGGCACTTCCACAATCTATATGATCTAATGTAAGATTAATGACAAAGCTGATGCACGCATAAACATTACTGTCTCCACCACAGTGAGAGATGGCTCAATAGCTTTTACTGGACATCACACTGTAACATGAAACCAATGTACAGATTTTAACATGATTGCATTTTCTACAGTATATCAGTGGTATATCTGGGTCAATTAGATGGTCTGAAATCGTCTCTCTGGAAAAGCTTTTTTTCTTTTTGGGACATCAGCATGACCACTTACAAATGTTACATTTACGTTTGACATTTTATGTATTTAGCAAAAAGTGCATTTATACATTGTATGATTAAACATGGTTAGTGCAAGAGATCATTGTATTAACACTGTAATAGACATCCTTGTTGGCAGCTGCACACCGTACTTGTAACACAGGGAAAGAAAGGTTATTTTTATTTTACTTAATAAAAAAAAAATGTAGACAGTGGTGATGGCAGTTAATTAAAGTATAGAGTCAGTGGTAGCAGAGTTTTTAGTCTCTTGCGGAAGATGGCCAGTGATTCCACAGTCCTGATCGGGTTCGGAAGATCATTCCACCACTGAGGGGTCAGGACAGAGAGGAGGCGAGACCGCGAGGAACGGGGGCCAGGCGCCCGACGGGATGGGACAGTCAATTTTCCAGAGGCGGAGTGGAGGGGTTTGGCAGCCGTTACTTGCGTTCTTGCCTCTTTTCTGTCCTGACCCCTTGGTGGTGGAATGAGCTTTCGCACCCGGTCAGGACTGCGGAATCACTGGCCATCTTCCACAAGAGACTAAAAACTCACCTCTCTAGACTACACTACGAGTGACTCTTTACATTCACTAACTGCCAGTATCACTGTCTGCATGTTTTAAAAAAAGACTACCAACTTTTCTTTCCCTGTGTTACAGGCACGGTGTGTACAAAATATAATTGTCTGGCTGGGGTGTAGGGTGTGATGAATGTCTGGAGCGGTTCCTCTAGTGGCCTGATATGCCAGTACCAGTGATTTAAATTTGATACGTGTTGCAATAGGGAGCCAGTGCAGTGTGGTGAGTAGTGGAGTGACATGTGAACTTGGGCAGGTTGAAAACTAGGCATGCGGCTACATTCTGCACTAGTTGCAGCGGCTTGATGGCACAGGCTGGTAAGCCTGCCAGCAAGCATTTTTCCGATTGGCCAGCCAAAGTAGTGAAAGAGGGAACATGAAACTGGTCCACAACAGGACTGCAGGGCTTGTGAGGACTCTGTGTGTGTAAATTCCCCTGGCAGGTATGTGTTCATCAGTCAGAAGGCCTACCAGGAGAGGGAGACTCGGCCAGAGAGCTCCGTCTACACTGAGATTAGAGGCATAGGACTGCTGGGAGACACAGTGAAGGACATGGTGGAGTATGTTAGACCGTCAGAGGTGAGTGGAGAGTCTGGGCTATGGCAATAGCCACTTACAGGATCTCACCCAAAACACTTACAACACTCAATATACAGGTAGTTCCCAAAATAAATGAAACACTTGAGTAAATGAAGGGCTCTGTTATGGTGTGGCGTGCATTTTCCTGGTATGGTTTAGGTACACTCAATCCCTTAAAGGGCAAGATAAACGCTAATGAATACAAAGCCATTCTGAATGATCACCTTCATCCTGTGGTGAAGCATCCTGATAGGAGTGGTCTCTTCTAGGATGACAATGCCCCATCCACAGGGGACTGAATGGTTAGATGAGCATGAAAACCATACGCCATGGTCGTCTCGGGTCACCAGATTTCAACCCAATTGAACTGTTAAGGGAGATTCTGGAGCTGCACCTGAGACAGTGTTTACCACCACCATCAACAAAACAGAAAATGATGGAATTTCTTGTGGCAGAATGGTGTTGTATCCCTCCAATAGAGTTCCAGACACTTGAATCTATGCCAAGGCGCATTGAAGCTGTTCTGGCTCGTGGTGGCACCAATGCCATTTTATGTTGGTGTTTCTTTTATTTTGGCAGTTACCTGTACTATTGCCAGCAGCAACACTGGGTCCATATTGTAAGTTATACTATATGCTGTGACACGTGACAAATTACAAAGCATTACACAAACATAAACTCGTGATGTCACACAGACTGTAGGTTTGCTGCAATGTTGTAATATGCTGTCATCGCAGGTTGTACCAAATTCAGTTTGACTTGACCTTTATGGAGTTGAGGACTCGTGCTTTGCACTGAAGTCGCAGTTGACCTCACAAAATCAGACTACCTCTTTTCCTTCTCGAACCCTAGGGTGGTGATGTCATCAGTGTCATCCTGCGCAGAGAGGTCACGCATGACCAGATACAGGGGGTGTGTGCAGAGGTGAGAGCCCGAACCTTGGGGGTTGCAGAGGAACACACCAGCCAGGACTGCCTTAGTTCTACTGGGCCATAGATACACTCTCATTAAAGTACTTATCGTTGTAGACCTGGAGTTCAACAGGTTCAAGTGGGGAATTATTTCGTTGAATTATATGCCAAACTGCTCAAGTAGACCAACCTGAAAATCGTATTTATTTTCCAGACTAGAACAGGGAAACTGGTCTGTGTTGGACTTTAAAAAGGGCTTAAAAAAATTAGCAAAATTAATTTGGACCATCATTGTAAAGGAGGTGGATAGGACAGCTTGCTCAGTGAACACAGTTGAAATCAAGTGCAGCTCAGTGAAATGTCACACAACATTACTATGGATTCAGAGGAAGTTCTAATGTAGCAGTGTCAAACCATATAGATCTCAACTTTATTCCATTCTTTCATCAGGATTACAATCTTGAGAGTGCCAGATGTACCAACGATTCCGATTGCATTGCAGGAGCGGTTGACTTTGATGGCAATGGTAAGGGGCCCTGGATCAACATGAAAATACCAGGCAACACGACACTCACTGGATAACTCAAGCTATGTGTTTTAACTGATTCTTACATTGAAAAGGAATGAAAAATCCATTGGCGTAAACAGAACATTCAAAACCGTAATCCAGGCCTCCCGCGTGGTCCAGTGGTTACAACGTCCGACGCTGGCCACGGAGACCGGGGTTCAATTCCCCGTCTCGCCAAGTGTCGGCTTTGGCCGGGAGTGCCACCAGGGGGCGGCGATTGGCTGTCCGCCCCAGGGAGGGGGGAGGGAAGCCGACGTGACGTTCGCTGCATATAAGAGTGGCCCTGTAAGTACCGGGGTTTGGTCGACGGCTTGGCGAGTGACGTCTCGGAAGAGACGTCACTTCGCCTTCGTCACTACCGGTCGCAGGACTATGGCAGCGAACATTACTAGGGGGGGATTGACGTAAAAATAGCGGGTCTAATTGGCTACCAAATTGGGAGAAAATGGGATAAAATCAGAAACAAATTTTAAAAAATAAAATAAAACCGTAATCCAGTGGTTTTAAAAGAGTAGCTCAGATGTGATGACCTCGGTTTGTGTTTCTGTAGGCCAGAGAACAGGACGCTGTGTCCCCTATTACAACCACACCACCATCAAGACGTGTGAGATCAAGTCCTGGTGTCCCATCGAGTCATTTTCATACATCAGGTACAGCATGCCCCAGGGATGCGCTGAGCCATCCGTGCACAGAACCATCAGCGATCGACTGTGCCACCATTTTGTACACTGCCCTACAAAGACAAGAGGAACAGTACTTAATGAGAACCGAAGAGAATATACTTTTTTGGATCAATTTCCACAATTGCGAAATTCACCTTGCCACTAGCATCAGATAATAATTTGATCATTTATATATTATAAATTATCTATATAATTTATATATAAATTTCGATAAATTTAAATTATATATACAGTATATATATAATATATAATTATAATATATAATTATATCTTATAATTATAATTAGATTAGTGGTTCTGTGTGGCTTAGTAGGTAGACCATGGCGTTGGCAACGCTTAGGTTGTGGGTTCCATTCCCACTGGGACTACATATACTGAAAATGTTAAATGCATTCACTACTGTAAGGTTGTGGGTCTGGGCATATACTGAAAATGGATAAAAGCATCTGCTAAATGGCATATATTATATAGCTTGCTAACAAAAAATAACCTCACCCTCTGATTGTTTATTTCTTCCCTTCCGGGAGACAGACCACCAGGTTTAACCAGTCCTTTTTCACAGGGAGGGGGCACTGCTGGCAGCTGAGAACTTTACCGCCTTCATCAGGAACACCATCCACTTTCCCAAATTTAAAGTGCTCAGGTGAGACACCTTCCTACCAGGAAAGTATGATACAGACAAAATCTTGGACTGTTTTCTGAAAGATGATTAGTAGGCTGCCTTACAAATTAGATTCAATTTATTAGCTGTGTTTAAAAACGATGAAATTTGTTACAAATGTATGATTACTTGAGGCCAAAATTAGTTTACAGTCAATATTTGAAAAGTTTTATAAATTAAAGTCATTGTGTGTATTGAAGCTCAAAGAAGTGGATTATCGATCTATTATACGTATATATATTATATATGTATATATTATCTATGTATAGGGCTGGCAGTGCAGTGTAATGGTTAGGGAGCTGGGCTTGTAACTCAGAGGTTGCAGGTCCAACTCACAGGTGGGGCACTGCTGTTGTACCCTTAAACAAGGTACTTAACCTGAATTGCTTCAGTAAAATATCCAGCTGTATAAACGGATTGTATGTAAAGAAATGTAAACTGTGTAAGTCGCTCTGGATAAGAGCGTCTGCTAAAATGTAAATGTAAAGATTTTTGTCCGTCTGCACAAAAAGAAAAGGAAATGACGTGCGCCTTTGTCCAAAATCCCCACAGAGCAAACAGCATGAAAAAGAGGAAGTATCTGAAGAAGTGCAGGTACGACGAGGAGAAGCATCCCTACTGCCCTGTCTTCCGGCTAGGCTACATCGCGGCCCAGGCCATGATGAATTTCAGTGACCTGTGCGAGCAGGTGTGTGACCCTCTGGTTACACTCTCCCTGGCAGCCTCACCGCTCAGACAACCCAACAAGAGGCAATGATTACAGGAAGCCGTAGCACTCAGTTTAAACTGTTACAAAGGGGAAATGAAAAGAATTGCATTACAAATATGATTCAATTGCGTCCTCATTTGTTTATGGCTTCGATATATGTAGCATACCATTGTCAGCTCCCAAAATTGTATACTACCCCTCCAACAGTAATGAGAAACTACAAACCCAATTGAAATAGCAGGAAAAGTGTAATAGTCTCAGTCTACACTTTACTTTTCTTTTTAAAATTTCTGAAACACTCCATAGTGGTGTTCCATCAAGACTTTGATTGGTTAATCAGGCGTTTAGTGCTGGGCTAGAACAAAAGCCTTCACCCACACAAGCCCTTCTCGGATTAGGTGATTAGTTGAATCAGGTGTTTTAGTACTGGGCTAGAACAAAAGTCTGCACCTACACCGGCCCTTCTTGGATAAGATTGTAGAGCCCTAACCTAATTGGAATGAAAGCGACTGATTTGTTACATATCCTTAACGACGCTCAGCAACAGCAATACTAATGTCCGGAGAAACGTTATGAACATGTTTCCATGGTTCCCCCTTCAGGGAGGTATCATCGGAGTGTACATTAACTGGGACTGTAACTTCGACCAGGACCCTTCCCATTGCAAGCCCACCTACTCTTTCCGTCGGCTGAACATTTACAAGAACTCACCGCACCCTGGCTACGATTACAGGTAAGCCCATCGGCACTGTAGGGCCCCCGTGGCGAAGGGGTGACTCCAGGTCATTGTGGTGCGCCATTATCGCTCAGCAGTGGTTGAGCAACGGGGTAGGTCCGCTGCGGGTTTCGAACCACGCTAAAGTGATACGATTAGCCTGCTGAGCTAAAGACCAAGGTCCCCCGCGAAGGGATCTAAGTGCACTCTCACTGCTTCTCCAGGGGTGCCGTTGCATTCTGTATTGGACGTTCACGTGCTAACTCACGTCTCTGAACGTCCGCTACGTTGGCATGTCTTTATTCATGTTCCAGTGTAACCATTTGGACGGGTCTGTTTACACTATGCTTCCAGCTGGGTTTCTTTAGTTCTCTGAAACCTTGTTTCTTTGTTCCCCAGGTTTGGCAAGTATTACAACAAGGATGGAATGGAGTTTCGGACCCTCATCAGAGCCTACGCCATTCGCCTGGACGTCATTGTCCATGGGCATGTAAGGAATTCCTCCTTCAGTGACACTGAATATCAGCCCTCAAAGTGGTTATGAGACAAGTATGATGAGCAGTGGAATTAATAGCAAAAACAGAAAGTCGGCTTCTGTAGAGCAGTTGAGCTCGTTTCACGCCTGTGTAATGCAACAGTACGCACAGTGTAAGCTGATTTGTGATTCTTCGCAGGCTGGAAAATTCACCCTCATCCCAACCATTATCAACATGGTGACGGCCTTGACATCAGTGGGAATCGTAAGTCACATTTTACAGTTTGCAGGGCCATAGCCCTTAGAGTAAGTTTTACTGGCGTCGTCAGAGGCACAGGTCACTAGCATGGCTACTGTGAAAACCGAAAACCTAATATCAAACATTTTATTTTGAGTCCATACGACGTCACGGGTCATGGGAATCCAACCACTGACCTGGACGCATGTTAAGTATTAGGCTACTATATCATCAACCTTCTGTTTATCATCAACATTCTGTTTCTCAAACATATAACTTAACATTTTCATTATTTTGGATGTATTTTAACATATTAGATCCAAACAGCTACTGTGTGCAATAACTTAACACAGAGAATATTCTCCTATTATTTTGTCATCATGTATTTTTAACATATGCATTAGGAACAATCATAGTTAGCGCACAAGATCTGCAGCCAGACATACCATACCTGTAACACTGGGAAGGAAAAGATTAGTGCAATTTTTTTACATTTTTATTTACATTTAATTTTTTGGGGAGTATAGTGTTGAACAAGTAAACAGTGGTGAAGACAATTTAGCTAGATGGACAGAGTTCAGTGGTAGTGGAGTCTGAAGAGGTGGGTTTTGGGTCTCTTGCGGAAGATCGCAAGTGATTCCACGGTCCTGACCGATTGCGGAAGGTCGTTCCACCAGTGAGGGATCAGGACAGAGAAGAGGCGAGATCGCGAGGAGCGGCTGCCAGGCGCCCGGAGGGAAGGGACAGTCAGTTTACCAGAGGAGGCGGAACGGTCTGGGAGGGGTGTAGGGAGTGATGAGTGACTGGAGGTAAGGGGGAGCAGTACCTCTGGCCGCTTGAAAAGCAAGCACCAGTGATTTGAATCTGATACGTGCTGCAATGGGGAGCCAGTGCAGAGAGGAGAGTAGAGGGGTGACGTGGGTGAACTTCGGCTGGTTGAACACCAGACGAGCGGCAGCATTCTGGACTAGTTGCAGTGGCTTGATGGCACAGGCCGGAAGGCCTGCCAGCAAGGAATTGCAGTAGTCCAGACGTGAGATCACCAGGGCCTGGACTAGGAGTTGAGTGGCCTCTTGGGTGAGGAACGGTCGGATCCTCCGGATGTTGTGGAGGGAGAATCGGCAGGTCCGGGTGATCACTGCAATATGGCTCGAGAAGCACAGCTGGTTGTCCAGGGTTACCCCAAGACTCCTGGCAGACTGGGATGGAGACACTATGGAGCCTTCCATGGTGATTGACGCATCAATCATCGGGAGCCCTTCGCTGGGAGGAAGAGCAGCTCTGTCTTCCCCAGGATCAGCTTCAGGTGGTGGGTGGACATCCATGTGGAGATGTCAGCCAGGCGTGCAGAGATCCGTGCCGGGACCTGGGTATCAGATGGAGAGAAGGAGAAAAAGAGTTGAGTGTCATCAGCATAACAGTGATAGGAAAAACCATGAGCAAAAATAAGAGCCAAGTGACTTGGTGTACAGAGAAAATAGGATGGGGCCTAGCACCGAGCCCTGCGGGACTCCAGTAGAGAGGGTGTGGGGAGAGGAGAGGGATCCTCTCCAGGCCACCTGGTAGGACCGGTCAGCCAGGTAGGACTTGAGCCATGTCAACGCAGATCCAGAGATTCCCATCTCAACGAGAGATGAGAGCAGGATCCGGTGGTCCACAGTGTCGAATGCTGCCGACAGGTCGAGGAGGAGGAGGACGGAGCTAAGGGATTGGGACTTAGCCCCGTGAAGAGCCTCAGTGACCACAAGGAGAGCAGTCTTTGTGGAGTGGCCTGCTCTGAA
Organism: Aldrovandia affinis; assembly: GCA_029706075.1. Classification (NCBI taxonomy): domain Eukaryota; kingdom Metazoa; phylum Chordata; class Actinopteri; order Notacanthiformes; family Halosauridae; genus Aldrovandia; species Aldrovandia affinis. Next base: position 522,479 of record JAINUG010000009.1, on the reverse strand, counting down.
CCCGGATTGGTTGGGATCAAGCAGGTCATTCGTAATGTTGGGTGATGCGCAGTTCCTAGTGAAGATAAGGTCCAGTTGGTATTATAAAGTCATAAAATTTCTCTGCCTTTTCCTATCCGATTAATTGAGAGATATCATACCAAATGAACATTAGGAACCAGTGTCCTCCATGGTAGATACGGTGTGTGTGTGTGTGTGTGCATACTGAGTAGTTACATTCACACTGGTTTAAAGTGAACAGGATATTTGCTAACAACCCGTTTGCTAAGTATTTTCCTTCTTTCTTTGCATGGGTTTATTTTTTAGTGCTCTATCATTTGTGATTGGGTCCTGCTAACTTTCATTGACAAGAATGCTATCTACAGTCAGAAGAAATTTGATGAGGTAAGTGAAATCCTTTCAATCTGATTAGCTGATTAAACTTCTGTAACCCTCAGATACTGCCATTTGAATCAGGAGTCCTTGTTTTTTGACAGGCTTATTAAATATTCTACACCCGGATTGATTGTTTGTAGTACCCCATCCCTTTGACTGTGCATTCCTGTCCTGATAGCCTGAGCTACATAGCACAATACTATGTGTGCTAGTAACTAGTTTGCTTAAGGTGAATGGTGTGAAATCCCACTGCTCTCATTTGTGGGAGTAAAGGTACAACTTTATGCCTAGGGTTAAAAAATGTGGGAACCAATGTCCAAAAAGACATTAATTCCAAGGATGCATCAACAAATGCAGCATCCCGTACAGACACTCACCATGACACACCATACATCCTTAGATTAAGTTTGAAACTGTGGTGAAATTCTACCTGCACGAGGCTATGAAAAGGGCCTGTTGACAGCTCTGTTTTCTGTGGGTAAAACTGAATAATGCAGCATTTCAATCTTCCCCACTTTGGGCAGATTTCTCAAGACAACGTTGAGATGAGCATTCCGGTGTCGTCGACCGAACTCGCCATCACGAGCTATGGCTCCACCCACTCTGATCTCTCCGACGGCGTGGCACTGTGACGCTCCCTTCGTCAGCCCCACAGTGCTCTGGGGTAAGAGGAGTGGCACTCCGAACACAGGGGAGAACACAAGGACGGCACTGCGTTTACTACTGGAGATGGCGGCAGGGTGCCATTCCTCAGAGGCGGGCGATCGGGATGGTCGGAACCATTGGACACGCGGCCCTTTCGGGGCGGGGCCACTTTGCTCACAGAGCGGAAACGGAGACAAGGCTAAGAGACGCTGCGGAAACCCTGGAGGAGTCCTCCAACGTGCCCACTTCAGATAATTACCCCCGAAACCAGTGCTCTGTGACTCTAAATAGCCTTAAAACCCTTAATCCAGTTGCAAAAAAAATTCAAGTAGACATTTTTCTGTACTGCAAGGCCACTTAAAAAGAAAACAATTAATCTCCTAGGTCTCAAGATTAATCTCAGGAAAGCCACAAGAATCAATCTGAAATGCACCTAATGAAAAGCGCATTGAACTGGAAAGGTGAAGCAAATAGTGGGCCATAGCTTTATAGCTTATCCTATATACTACAAGAGAAATAGGATTTTCTTTCTTTCAACAGCTGTATGTAATGGCTGTCACTTTTTATGGGGGGGGAAAAAACAAAAAAACTTTTTTCTGTAATTGCTATTCCTACCACAGCTACCTATACACCTATATTTTGAAGTTTGAATGTATACATTTTATATAAGGCTTTAACAACCAATTATGATAGTGTGCGCTATATAAGACAGTCTTCTTGGACTGCCTCATACAGCACCACTGATCACAAAGTGATTCCATCAAAACGTTGCAGTAAATCATTTCAGCGATATTTCATAATTCTTCTCAGTGGTTTACAATTTAATTATATAGAAGGTGAATACATTTCATGCAACATTGGAAGGTTACTCTGGACTAATAAAACTAATAAAAATGCAGGATCAGTAATGGGTTGAATGGTTTGAACATTTAAACTTGTACTGAACATTCACCAAGAGTGAAATAAAAACTGAACAAAATGACACAAATATACCTTGTTGTTTTGTTCTTTTTTCTCTCCATTTTGGATATCTTCCATCATTGGAATTACAAACCCTCTGCATTCTCCTGCTATGCAACGCCAATACCAGCTGCAGTAGCACACAGAAGGGTACTGCTCTCTCCGACCACGCTAATCCAATAAGGACCCCCCCTCCCTCCCTAAGTGGGTTCCCATAACAAGATTGCTGGGAAGTGTGAATCCATCGCTTCTTATATGAAAGTGATTAAAAGCCAAACATCGATTGTGAAGATGCCTCTGTCTGAGGTTTAATGGTTCCATCCTTTCGTGTGGTGACAGAGAGACGCAGTGCATTGCTGAGACATTCTTGAGGAATTAAACAACACGGGCAAAACGGACAGATCTTTCCACGCATCGGCCCACGGAAGACACACGCGACCGTTTCACACTTCCATATGCCAAATAGCCAAACGCAAAATGTGTTTTAAGGTGGCATTTCAGTTGGTGAAAATGACATCTGTCGCTAATCAAATTAAAAAACACCACCTGCGTAAGCAGCGATAGAAAAACGGTACGAAAAATAAAAAGGAGGACCATAAAAAACATTAGCAAGAACACAGGCCAAAAGCATAACTACAAAGCAGGGGATAAAATGAGAAGCCTTGTCTCATTCCGTTTTAACCGAATTCAGCTGCTTGAAGAAAGCCTTCCTGCCGTGAGTAAGCTAAATGGAATTGCCTCAGGTTTAGGAAACCTGATGCAAAATAACTAGATTACAGCTGAGCTCACGGATAGAAATTTCATTATTGGGCAGCGAGAAGACCCATCAGGAACCAAATCCCAGTGGCTATTTGATAAGGATACATCCTGTGGCTGGCCAATGACATTACTGCGGTAAGAAAAATGAGCTGTGGTCACGTTAACAAAGTTTCATACACTTCTATGTACATTGCACTTTCTGTAAACGGTTTGGCTAAAATAAACCGGTATGAACCTGGTGAACCTTTTCGGTGAACCTTTCACTGGAATCCATAACCACCTACTTAATGCGTTATCAAAGTAGGCCTACACACGTAGGCTATAATACGCAAATGCCGGTGTAGACTAGAGAACTTTATTATTCATTCTCGTAAGCGGTTTTAACAAATAAATATTGCAAACGGATGAGAGGAATGGGGTCATGTTTGGGCAAAACCAGGATGCAAGACTAAAAACCAGCCTGTAGAGGCCGTTCCCATCAGTGCGGGGGTGTCAGCATCAGCCCCATTTGGAAAATGTCCGACGGGAAGTCGCTCCAAGTAACGAATGACTGTTGGGAGGTCACGACCTCATTAGAGCGCAATTCAATCCACTTACCATCGCTATAGACACGGGTGCATAACATTCCAATTATGAATTGTTGAAGTCAATCAGGGAAAATGGAAAATTATTCTTCCTCAGCCACCGAAGGAAAAAAGGCTACGCAAAACATAAGCAATGTTACATTGCTACCGAATGAGTACCACTTTTTTATTTTTAAGGGGCACCCAGATCAAAATCTCCCATTTCATTTGCTTTATTATATGTAGTGTAATATGCTACTTGTACATATAGACAGAGAATGAGCCTTCCCATTCACAGCTAGTGCAAAGCTGAAGATTCTACAACCAATTTTCCTGAGAACCGAGATGCACTTGTTCACGGTAAGTGCTTTGTAGTTCCATAATATAATGAAGTGTTCTCAGCCATTAAAGTAATTTCATACGCACACAATGTACAAGTGGACAGAAAAAGGATATTAATTGCCAAAATTCCTACATAACCCCCCCCCCAAATAATCATAATGACATCATATTCTGTATTTACAAATATATTTATTGATAATCGTAATACAAACAAAAATAAATTCAACAGGCCACTCTTCCATTATTGTCTATGTTTTCTGATCGATATACCAAAGGCGCCCTGCTCCATCTCCACTGTAACATCCGCTTGACTTGCGAGCAATCCACAAATTTATTGTAGAACGCAAATTAACCAACATGAAAGATCCTTGACATCAAGTCTGAGGTTATTGATGCACAAAGAAATCTAGATGGTGTTTCAAATTGACATCCAGTGCATCACTTCTGGGTTAAAAACACTTCATTTTCAAGTTTATTTGAATACGGGCCGTTTAAATGTACAAGCTTAAATGCACAAGTGCTTCCTGTTTGAATAAGCGCATGTACAAGTTTCATTAAAATTCTCAGTTTCAACGCTACCTCAACTTCCCAGACGCACAAAAGGGCTTCAAAACAAACCAGCAAGCTGAACCATCGGCAGTGGTTTTTTTTTTTCCTCAAACAGAAGCAGTCATTCTAGCAGTGGATGGCAGGGTGACACTGGTCCTAGAGAGCCACAGCTTGTGCTGGTTTCCGTTGTACCACTTAATTGATTAAATAAAGCAGTTGATTACACGGTTATCTCACCTCAGCTGGTATGCTGGGTTGCTGATTTTAAGGTTAAAACAACAACCAGTGTACCCCTGCGGCTCTCCGTGACCAGGGTTGGCCACCCCTGGCTCAGAATATCTGCCAGTTTGTAGTGAGTCTCAAAAAGCCCAGCCTATACCCACTGTAAGCTGGCACCAGAACGTAAGAACTACGCACGGCCAGATAGCCAGCGTGTCCCAGCAGGCAGTGCGGCGGTCGGTCCTCGTTGCGCAGGTGAAACTACGGCCCCTCCGCTGTTCCGCCCAACGTGGGGGTCATTTGCAGCAGCCAGTCGATCGTCTCCTGCAGGAAGCTCATGCTGTAGTGGGCAGCTATGTTCCCGAACACTTTGATCTGCTCGGAGAAACTCTGTGGAGGGAGAACGGAGGCGAGGCCATTTTGACTCAAACGTTCAGCTGCAAGGGTTCCATATATCTATGTATATACACACACCTAGAACTTTTGAAATCTCTGCAATTGGCTTTGCTTCACTTCAAAGAAAAAAGGCCTAATTACATGCTGTGCATTTTTACAATGCTTAGTACAACAATACTTATTTTAAATGTTTTTTGTTTTTTTACCTATGTTCAAGCATTAATATTTGATGATTTTGAGATCACTTATTTTTATTCATTGTTTATTTGTCAGGGACATAGCAAAAAGCATTGCTACAATGTTAAAAAAACAAGCATCAGATGCCAACACCTGTCCCCAATAAACTTGTGTATCAAACAAAAACAAAATACACACATCAGAAGTAGTGCATCCGCTAAATACAGCAAAAATATGACACTTCGGTAGATTTATTTTTTTGCACGTTGCAGTCACTGCCACTCATGGGCATTTAAATACGCCTGCTGCAATGCGGTGTGAATCCACCGTACTCATGACGTCTGGGCGTGTGCCACAAACCTTGGTGGAGAAGGTGAGGGCGAAGTCGCCCGCACAGCGGCAGTAGATCGGCATGTTGGCCTCCTTCACCCCGTTGCACTTAGCGCACACCTGAAATCAAATCACACGCATTTGTGAGGGATGATGTTCCAGGGGAGTCGGGGAGACACGCGAGTCACGCAATGAAATGTAGAGTGGCCGTGAGATGAAAGCGATCTTCCCCTCCATTAGATAATCACCCGTGCCCCCTCCTCCCCCGGGGCTCACCGCGGTGGCACCTGCCATCGATTGTGGGTGAAGTCTGATGCTCGAAGCGGAAGACTCCAGGCTCCACATTGGCCCAAACCAGGAGTGGGCAATTCCGGTCCTGGAGGGCCGGTGTGTATGCAGGTTTTTGTTTCTACCAATTACCCTGGCTCAATTAGCTAATTAGTTGGATACGCCAATGCTGGTTCACTTGTAGATTAGACCACAGTAACATGTTTCATATGGGAACACAAGAAGAGTCTTCAGCTGTCATTCATGGGCTAATCAAGAAATTTAGCTGAAATGACAGATCACGTAAATGATCCAATTAATTAAATTAAGAGCAAAAATTGGCATGAAATGCAGGAATGGACACAGCCCTCCTTGCCTGGCCTAAACCGTTAGCGCATGCCTCCTATTGGCCGTTTCATTGCCCAATCGACGGGACGGAGAGGAGCCCGTGGTGACGTGGCCCCGCCCCTGGCGTGTGGCGGGAGAGCGCCGGGGCGTGTCCCACTCACTCACCAGGTCCTGCAGGGTGTAGGTCATCAGCTTCTTCTGCAACGCCTCCACCAGCGCCACCTCTATGGTGTCCGTCTCGTACTGGGCCTGGCAGTTGGAGCAGAACCACTGCGGCAGCACAGAGCCGTCCTGGGGGGCAGAGGGGCGGGGTGAGCCAGAACCGGGCCTACACGCACTGCACACGCCTGGTTGGCGCAGGTACCGTTTCCATTGTGTTTATCTCCCTACATCACACAACTAAATGCTACATTTATACCAATATGCAGGCTCTTCACTCTTAGTGATTTAATACAAGATTTGTATATCTCTTCTCTGTGTGTATCCTTTTAATTATTAAGTTGAATTATAATAATAATAATAATAATAATAATTGTTATTGTTGTACTTAACCTCTAAATATATTCATTTAATTCCTTACCATGTACAATATGTAAAGCAGTACCACTAATCTCTTCCTGTCTTTTATTATTGTAAAATTGAAAATAAATAAATGAATAAAGTTTAAAAATACCTGGGCCACGGAGGGGTCTTTGCAGAGGTCTAGGTCCCGGCAGAAGTTGCAGTGGCGGCAGATGACCTCTGGGAGGATGTAGGAGTTGCAGGGGTCGCGGAACTGGGCGTCCTCCGAGAACTCCCCCACGTCCACCAGCCTCAGCAGGTCCCGCTTCAGCTTGTTCACCTGGTTGACGATGTTGGTGTCCAGGGACAGGACCTGTGGGGAGGGGGCGTTTTAGCCACACAGCGGATAAACTATGGTTTCTAAAAGGCCCTGAAGGCCCCATCTGGCAAGACCAGGACGTTTTACACTCCAATACAACTTAAGAACAGCATACAACATAATATAATTTAGAACAAAATTGGACTTTGGAGCTTTTGGACTTCTGCAACTGAATATCCATTTTAAAAAATGCGACAAATTAGTACCAATTCATATTTTTTAATTTTTTTATTTTTTATTTTCATTTCCTGAATTGATATGGAATTGACCCCCGACTCTGGTTACGATATACGATCCTTCCACCATTGCCATGGCGATTGCCCCCTCTGTCACCCCCTCCCCACCTGGCAGACGTATTTGATGAACTCCAAGGCGGGGTTGTTGAGGGGCAGGTGTGACCCAGGCAGGACCGGGAACATCTCGGAGGGCTGCGACACACTCCTGGTGCACGTCACCTTCTTCTGGATCTTCTGCGTGATGGTGAAGAAGTTCTGCGTGAGCTCGCTGGAAACGTACTCCTGGGAGAACGAGATCATTCCTGCGGGGCCAAACGGACATGTTTAGGAGCCGATTCGCGAGCTGGTCCACCAGCTCGACAAAAGGTCAAAGGTTAAAGCACAAACACAAAAGAGAAACGCTGGTTGAACCAGCAGGACACGTGAGATTTAAAACGTGATTGAAAAAAATGTCATAAATAAAATCTATAGTTTCTTATAGACAACAATTCACATTTGTACAATTCAACTCCCCTGCCCATCCTGCACAATTCAGAACGATGCATAAAAATGGTCCAAACTCTTCAATATGCGATAATAACTGCATTTGTCAACTGCTTTTCATACATTATGTTCAAAGTAACAGTAAGACAAAAGTAAAAGGAATATTAAATCCATAAACCATGTAATAAGGGGAATGACGCCCGTTAATACAACAGTGATTACATAAAGTTAAGAACAGGAATTAAAAGCAAGTTTTAAAAAATAAATAAAAATGGGTATGGCCTATTTTGTGTTATTCTGAACTTCGACGTACCAGGGAGGGCGTTTGAGTCTCCAGCAGGCTGCTGCGATGCCTGGCTCCCGCCCCGCCTCTTAATGGGCGTGGCCCCGGGGGCATTGCGCCGCAGCTCCTCCCGCATGCTGTGATAGACTGCTGCAATGTAGGCTGCAAGGGGAACAATCAGAGTGGAGTCTCAGAAGCAGGAAGTGTAACACTACATCTGAAAGATGCTCCCCCCGAAATATCCTTTGTTCTTCTTCTACTGCTACTACTACTAATACTACTAATAACAATCATTATTATATGGTGCTTTTTTGAGTTATGAGTTGCAAGTTATATAATAATAATAATAATAATAATAATAATAATAAATGTTAATTCAGAACTTTTCTTGCAGGTACACAAAGCGCTTCACAGAGATTTCAAAAACTGTGAAACAAATAAAGAATGTAAAAAACAAAGAATGAACACTACTGGTCAAAAGTTTTAGAACACCCCATTTTCCAGTTTTTACTGAAATTTAAGCAGGTCAAGTCCAGTGAATAACCTGAAATGGTACAAAGGTAAGCGGTAAACTGCCAGAGGTAAAAAAAAAAAAAAGAAAAAGAAAAGTAGGTTACCAAAAACTGAAAAATAATGTAAATTTCAGAGTTATAAAAAAAGGCCTTTTTCAGGGAACAAGTAATGGGGTAACGTGGGTTAACAGTCACTCTGTGCAAGTCGCCGACTCTGGTTATTCACTGGACTTACTGCTTAAATTTCAGTAAAAAATGGAAAATGGGGGTGTTCTAAAACCTTTGATGGGCAGTGTATACAAAGACAAAAGGCACAAATGGAAATATCAATAACAAGAGACAAAGCATCAACAGTACGAGAACAACCAAGAGCCTAACGCACTTTTAAAAGTCTGTACAAATATTTAAATATTAAATATTTAAAAGGCTTTTAAAAGAAGACACAGATTCTGCCGCGCTAATCTCTTCAGGAAGGCCGTTACAGAGCCTAGGAGCCTGAGCTGAAGATGCACAAATGTCTCCTTTGGGTTTTGCCTCGGGCTCTGAAACTTTGTTATTGAGACATGAGAGGAAGTCCTGTTCTGCAGGGGGGGGGTTACAGTTCTGTAATATAATCAGGGGCTAACCTGCAGAGCAATTAATAACGCTTTAAAATCGGCTCTGAAAGCACCCGGACGCCAGCGCCTCGGCGCGAGGACTGGGGTGACGCGAGCGATTCGTACCCGAGACGATCATTAAGAAGTAATTCTGACAGGAAGCCGTCTGCGGGAGGTACTGCATGATGTTCCAGTTGCTCTCGATCAAGTCCTCCACCTCGTCGGCCCCTCCGACCCCCCCCTCCTCCTCGTCCCCTGGGCCGGGGGCTTCCTCTTCCTCCTCGTCCTCGCTGCCTTCCGCACCGCCTTCCTTCTCGCCGCCTTTCTTCTGCGCTGCCCCCTCCTGAACAAAGTTGGTATTGCATTTCATTTTCGACAGGCTGCTGTTAATATCAGACCTCTCCCGGAAGCTCCGGAAGTCTCCAGGAATTTGGCATTAGCTCCCTGACACCCACGAGAGGTCAGAAAACTCCCACAAATCTCCACCCCAGAAGTATTTTTTTGTTTTTTTTGGGGGTGTCTGGGAGCGGTTGCCAAATTCCAGAGCTTCCGGGAGAGGTGGGATGTCTGTAATATCAACAGTGTGATCTGACACAGCAGCCCGGCAAACAAGCACCCACGCATAAAAACACACACAAATGCAACCGCACACAACCGCACACACCAGAGACCGTTCACATCAGCAGCGGGGCCTGACATACCTCTCCGTACAGGATGCTGTCAGGAAGCTTGCCCTTCACCCCTCCGTGGTTGGCCAGATCCATCCACAGCAGGAACTCCCAGCAGCGGGAGAAGGAGATGGAGAGAGAGTGGAAAATCTCCCGGGAGTGGATGCTGCAGAGGAAAGAATGGCAAGTTTGAGAAGAAACACTTTTTTTTTTTTAACAACAAAACAAAGCATCTCTCCACAAAATCCAGACACTGCAATGTCACGTGCACATCTTGGTCCGTATTCCGCAGTGCACTGAAAACCCACCTGTTCAAACTGCATCTCGGCTCAACAACGCAACTCTTCCCTCAAACTCTTTTCCTTGTTTGAATATCCTGGCTGGTACCCATGCTACATTTAGCACAGTGGGGGTTATTCGTAAAAGTCGACAGCAACTGCTTATCATGCGAAATCTGTGGCCCGGCAATTTGAACCGAATCATAAACATATCGTGGCAGCGATTAACGCTGCGGAGTCAGGTTAACATCATCCTATTCTCAGCGGTGCGGCAGCCGACAACGAATGAAATTCTAATGCTGACTAAGTTACTGATTCTACCGTCTAATTGCAGCCTCGCTGTCCTTGGGTGGAATTATGGGTATATGGGTGCTGTCGATAGCTCCTAGTACCCTGGGGAAAACGTGCCATTCTGAAAAAATCACGTTGGGTTTTTTGGATAGCTTCAAGAGATCTGGGATGAGAAATGCTGATGGGCCCGTTTTAACGTGGCAGCTGTAAATTGTGAAACGTGTCTCACCCCTGAACCCAGATCAACGGTACGCTGAAAAAAGCCGGTTGTGTAAAAATGTAACATGCCAGTAACTTTAATCAAGACAGGAACTGCGTGGTCATGTCGGGTTGTGCGGCTGTGCCTCTAGCTAGTCAGAGATGCAACATTGTATCTCTACGGCAGTGGTATTTTTTATTTTATTTTTAGTGGTCAATTTAGTGGCCAATTATGCCATCAATTTCAATGTGCCCTCCCACACAAACTCGCTGCCCGTCTCTACCGGGCAAGCAAATTCCCCGAGGCCAGTGATGATCCGCCTCCTCCAAGACGGAACTCGCCCACCTACTCTCTGGAGACACCCTTTCTCACAGCCCCCTCCCCCTGGGGCGGACAGTCAAACGCCGCCCTCAAACAGGGCTCTTGGCCAGGGCCGGTCTGGCACAGTCGGGTTTCAAACCGCAGCTGTGATAGGCAGCTCGCACTCGCTTCGCACGCAAAGTGAGGTGCTTTAGACCGCTACGCTATCCGAGGCCCCACCGGCAGCGGTATTCTACATTGCTGCTCCAGTTCATCCCAAAGGAAAGCAATCCTAAGGCAGGACATAAAAGCGCTCAGTGCAGGAGGGATCCTCTGCTCTAACGGCAGACCTGTTGGTGATGTACTCCACGTAGGCGATGGCGTCGTCGATCCTCCGCTTCTTGGTGGACAGGATGATGCGGTTGAAGTTGCCGTAGACGACGGAGGACCCCAGGCGTTTGAATTCAGCCACGAGCCTGACAGGGAAACGGAGACGTGAATGGCCTCACACTTCTTATTCTGCGTTTCCCCACTCAAATCAGAGTTTTGTTTTCCATGACTTTTCAATGGTATTTTAAGGATACTACCAGGGGCGATTCTAGGATTTGACCTTTAGGGGGGCTCAGCCCCCAATGAGAATGTGACATGTCCACATGCAAAGCACAAGCCAACATTTTTTATTAATTTACTGTTAATTACATGTCAATTAACATTTCCCAAAACAAAAACACCATAATGGTGGGTCGCTCTCAAAATTGAAATACCACTCTCTATCTGTGGTATTTTTTAAAATAGATATGAAGTAAAAATGTTTTTTTAGAAAAGAATGACTAAACATTTTCAGGGACGCTGAGATGAAAGACAGGGGGGCCTAAGCCCCCTAAATAGGGTCTAAAATCGCCCCTGGATACTACTTTGGTTCTGTGTAGCTCAGTAGGTAGAGCACGGTGCTGACAACGCTTAGGTTGTGGGTTAGATTCCGGATGGGACAACATATACTGGAAAATGTATGCATTCATTACCGCAAGTCTCTTTGGATAAAAGCATCTGCTAAATGGCATATATATATTTATATTACATATTACTACATGTACAATTTTTCAAGGATTTAACCATCAAATAGCCATGGCTACATTGGGCTATAGAGCTACTTAAAACTACATTTTGTGGAACATTGCTTTCAAAAGATGTGTACATTTCACTCCAGAAATTCATATACAAACCTGTGAGCTGCCCCAAGAGTTACAGTAGCTTTATCGGCACACTGACACTTCAAGAGTGACACTTCATTAGCAAGAAAGATGGATGTATTTAGCTTGATGTAAAAGTTATTTTATTTTTAATATGGACAATTGTCCCAGACTGGGCCGTGCAGGAAATGTCCCATAACAATTTGAGAACTTCCCACAACTTTCAATTTGAGACTTTCGGGATGAAAATATTTTCACGGATTGTCATGGAAGGTGAGACCATCACTTTCTTATATATATATATATCCTGTGTATATGAGGAGGTTTAGAGCAGCAGAACCAGTGGGGTTTTTTTTGTTGTGGGGGGTGTGAGATTGGGGGCGTTGGCGCACTCACTGAAGGAAGACCTTCTTCATCATGTTGAGCAGGGTGCGGTGCAGGGCGGGGTCGTACAGGAGGGAGCTGGGCGAGCGTAGCCAGCGGTAGAAGTGCATCACCTGGTTGTCGGCGTAGACGTTGTGGTACTGCGTGATCTCCTTCACCCAGCCCACCACCATGCTCTTCAGGATCCTGGAAGGAGAACCACGGTTGGAGCTACGCTCACAGACTCACCAGATACTCAGCGACCACTTTCCCTCAAACCTCTCTGCTTCCTAACTATGGGAACTTACAGTTGGTAAGGGGAGTTTCTGGTGCTACACCGCAGTACAAAACTACAGATTCTGTAGACCCACCAGATACTCAGCTCCTGTGTCCCTTCTGTCCACTCTGCTTCTTAACTACAGGAGGTTACGGTTGGTAATGGGAGTTTTGGGTGCTATTACAGTACAGAACATCCGTTGCCACGTAATTGCTCTTGGTCACGCCCCTTAATGAACTTTCAGAAGATTTGCATCAAATTGGAATGTTTTAAGCTTCAACGGTAGGTATGCAGACTTTTCGACGTAGAGAACACGGAGCAGGGAATCTTGCGAGAACAACCTGTGCTGCAGTCGTCAGACTCACCACACCCAATGACGGTGAAGAGAGCCATGCTGCCGAGATCCAATCAAAAGCCAAAACGCGGGAACGGAGCTCTAAACACGTTCTCCCAACCTGCGATACTTGATCTGAGGCTGTCTGCTGTAAGACCCCTTAGACCTAAGCTAAGATGTGCTGTGAAACAATCCTGCAGGATGAGGAGGTAACTGCAGGTGGGGGGCTCACCTGAAGGTGTTGGAGCAGAGGGCGGTTTCGTCGTAGCTGGCCACCGCGCTCACGCCCTGGTTCCCCGCCATCATGTCCTCCAGGGACGCCTGCTGGATGACGTCGAAGCTGACGCCCAGGCTGGCCCCGCCCTCCATGTCGTTGACGTGCTGCGACTGCAGGATGGTGTTCACCGCCAAGCTCTGCAGGTCCAGCTCCACGCACACTGGGCCACGTGCACACACATACAGAAACAAACACACACACACACACACACACAAACAAACACACACAAAACACAAACACAGTCAGTGGTCAGACCCAAAACAGCCCAAAAAAACACACACAGCACACAAACACACAGTCAGTGGTCCCAGGCATTAGCTCACAGCACTCCAAGGCGCCCCATCTGAGAGCCCCCTGAGTCCCCCTACCTGTGGAGTAGCACCCCTGCGCGTTGATCTCCACCGAGCCCCTGTCCTCGCTCTCCATCACCAGGCGGCTATCGTCCGCCTCCTTGCCCCCCAGGTCGGGCCGCGCCGTGGGGGACAGCCACAGCAGGTGGTTGTGCTTGCGCAGGTGGCGGGCCAGGAAGAGGTCAGAGCCGAAGATGGAAACGTCCTCTGGCAGGTTGCCCACAGGCAGGTGATAATACCTGCGTCAGAGGGGGAGAGGGTACAGGTGATGATTCCTGAGTTAGAGGGGGAGAGGAGACAGGTGATGATTCCTGAGTTAGAGGGGGAGAGGAGACAGGTGATGATTCCTGAGTTAGAGGGGGAGGACAGAGGGATTTGGGTGAAGGGGACAAACCTGAGAGAGAAAGAGAGGGATGTGAGAGAAAATGGAGAAAACCTGAGGGAGGAGAGGACAGAAAGGGACAGCTGTAGGAATGACACAATCCTACGTGGGCCTCCTGATAGCATAGCGGTCTAACGCACTCGTTCACGAGTGTGAGCTGCCTATCATGGTTGTGGTCCGAAACTCGACTGTGCCAGACTGACTATGGGAGGGGAGCCCCGATCAGGGCTTGCGTTTGGCTGTCCGTCCCAGGTGGAGGGGGGAGGGTGAGCCAGCACAAACTAGCTGAGAAGCGTGTAAGGGTGTCTCCAGAACGTGGGTGGGCGAGTTCGTGTGGGGAAGGCAAATCCAAATAAATAGAGGGTATAATTGGCCACTAAATTGGGATAATTTTTAAAAAGAAAAAAAGGAAGGACACAATCTCGAGAGGGAGAGATAGCTGGGGCAATCCCGGGTGGTGCTGATCGCGGTTCGGGCGACCCTGGCGGCCGCGGTCGTACCTGGCCATGTCGAAGGCCTGCGACAGGCAGCTGTCCAGGTTGAGGTAGTGTCGGATCATGCGCCGGGCGCCGTGGCGCTGCCAGTCCAGGACGCTGTAGCTGATCTCGTCCGTCACGTGGACGGGCACCGCTGGGAACTCCTCCAGCACCGGCATGCCGGCTGCCAGCCGCCGCACGTCCCAGTTGGACTGCACGGCGATCAGGGTGGGGCCCCGACGCTCCTCCTGCACACATGGGGGGGCCAGTGAGACTCAGCGAATCGGCCTTGACATACTGACAAGTTTCCAACCACATCATTTGCAACTGAATGACCTTGACTTCATTTTATCAGGGAAAGTTCATCAGGGAAATGTCATGCTTTGGGAAAAACGCCACTGTCAATTAATTCACAACACCTTTTTTGTCCCATTTTAAATCGTAAAAATGTCATTTTAAAATTAAATAAAATAAAAAAGACTAACTTTCCCTGTGTTACAGGTACAGTGTGCAACTGTCAACAATGATGTCTATTACAGAATTACTACACTGATCTCTTGCACTAACCATGTTTAATGTTACCATGTATAAATGCACTTTTTGTAAGTCACTCTGGATAAGAGCATCTGCTAAATGCCTAAAATGTAAATGTAAATGTATACCACTGGAAATAAAGAACCTTCAATCCCTCCCAGCACATTCACAACTTTGAAATCTCCACATTCAGAATGAAGCTGGGGCACCCTGGCGATTGGGGGAGTGGCGGGAGGCGCGCACCTTGTAGTTGAGCAGCGTGCGCTGCAGGGCGCGGTAGATGGCCTTGGGGTCGCTCTCGGCGCGCACCTCGAAGGTGTGCTTCTCGGGGGGGAGGAGCTCCTCGCTGGTCTTCTCCAGGAGGGCGGTGCGCTCCGCCCCGTACAGAGCGTTCAGACTGGGCATCTGGTTACTGCGCACCTGGGGAGGGGAGAGCGTGAGAGAGAGGGGGTCAGAGGAGGTGAGATAAGGTGAAGGGGGAGAGAGAGGGTGATAGGGGAGATGAGGAAAGATGGGAGAGAGGGGGCCAGAGGAGGTGAGATGAGGTGAGAAGGGGGTTAGGGGGAGAGAGGGGGAGCGGTTAGTCTCTCTTCAATGCAGCAGCCCACTTGGCCCCCACCCCCTGGCCCCGCCCACTCACAGTGTCCAAAACGAAGATGCTGGCCTTGCGCTGGGACGGGATGAAAAGCCCAAACAGGGCCTTGTGCCCCTGGCTGTGATGGTACAGGTAGATGTGCCGTATGCTGCCTGTGGACACACGCGGAAACAAAAGCAGCTAAGGAGTGGGACAGATGGCACTGAACACCAGAAGCTTCAAAACGTATTTGTTTTTACATGAACAGGATGAAAAGGCAAATATGGCTGAAAAGAATGACCCAGGACATTGTCCTTGCACATGACAACAAGTGAAAGCGCTAAAGTTCAAAGTGAAAGCCTGTTTTTCCCATATGTACATATTTACGCAGGGCAGTCTCTGTGGACATACCCGGCTCCAGGTAGCTGAACTGGGCCAGTGACCTCATGTCCAGGTGCTCCAACTCGAAGGTGTCTGCCTCACGACCCACCAGGTCCCGCACCACCTGCTTGTTGACCATGCAGAGACAGCCCAGCTGCACCAGGGCGCGGAACAGCAGCGGTACCTGGGACACGGCATACGGTCAATAAGCCCCTTTACGCACACACACACCCCTCACACACACACACACACACACACACACACACACCCCACACACACACACACACAGGAGAGGAAGCTGGGCCAGAGACGGTCAGTAACCATCTTTACACACACACACACACACACACAGGAGAGGAAGCTGGGCCAGAGACGGTCAGTAACCCTCTTAACACACACATACACAGGAGAGGAAGCTGGGCCAGAGACGGTCAGTAACAATCTTCACACACACACACACACACACACACACACACACACACACACACACACACACACACACACACACACACACACACACACACACACACACACACACACACACACACACACACACACACACACACACACATGAGGAGAGCTGGGCCAGAGAAGGTCAGTAACCCTCTTTATGCACACACACATACAGACACACAGACACAGATACGAGAAACCTGGGATTGGGCAACGGCGCAAATACATGCTAAACTGTGTACACACACGCACACATGCACACATGCACGTACACCGAGTCTGCCCCAAAGTTTGTCCCCCCCCCCCCCAGAGGCGGTACCTGAGTCTCGTAGACGCCCTCTATGTCGGGGGCAGAGAGGTCAGCGTTGATCTCGTTGATGTGCTCCTGGTACATGTCCTCAGGCACAGAGTACTGGTATAAGTAATAGACCATATTGGAGCGCGGCAACATCCGGTTCACCTGCAACACATGGGGAATCATGGGAAACTCCTTACGATGCAGAGAGAAGCTGTTTATCACCACAACCGGTATCAAACAAGGACCTAACTACCAACACTCAATGATAGAAAATATCATCATTTACCCTGATTAATATCCCATTGTCGGATTGATAAAACTGGGGATATTATCAAAGTAGGTTGAGAATTATAATATTTTAAAAATCATGTAAATTGGGTAAGACTATTGATCGAGGAATCAAGGTTTTTCTGTGCGCTATTATTCCGTGTTTGAGTGCTGCTCCTTATTCACAGTACCTTACCAAAGCACTCCTAAACACCTCGAGTGGCACTAATTAAGAGCTCCTAAGTAGCTTGCTAGAAGCAGTGGCACCTTAACGAAAGCTAATTTCCATAGGAAGAAATGGACTTTCCATGATTATCAATTGTTAAACGTCATTAACCTACCACTGACACAAAAAAGGTTTCAGCAAACACGGAAAACAATTAATTGCAGAAGTTGATTTGTTTGGCCATGCGGGGCGATTTGGCGGCGGAGTCTGTTCTCACGGACCTTCTTGTAAGTGGCCCCCTCCTCCTGCTTGGGCACCTTCTGGTTGACGTAGAACACGCGAGGGACGTTGAGCTTCACGCAGTGCAGGTCGCTGCCGATCACCGCCCACAGCTTGTACAGGCCGGGCTGGCTCGTCTCTGCAATCTGGGGGTTAGAGGAGAGGCCGTGTCATGAGGGCCAGCTCAAGGTAGTGCACAGTCCTGTAGCCCGAGCACAGTTCTGAAAACTCACACTCCAGAACGGGGGTGTTTGACCCAGGCCTGAAGGGCTGCAGTGCCTGCTGGCTATTGGTGCCTTTCGGCGCTTAAATGATTAATTTAAGTCTTTATTACCTTAGAGTGTACACACTTTCTTCCCAAGGGCTAAGTTGGCTGCAGACTGAAAGGAAACCACAAAAACCTGAGGACACTGCAGTCCGACAGGATCTGAGTTTGACACCCCTGGTCTAGAAGGCAAAAACTTTGAACCTAGATCAGTTTCTGGGCACATTTTGGAAGACCACAATCTGGGGGAATCATCATCGAGAAGGGGCCCGCTCACGAAGCAGACAAACCCATCGCGACCACATTTCTAAAATGAACGCTCTAGAACAGGGGTGTCAAACTCATTCCATCGTGGGCCGAGTGTATGCAGGTTTTTGTTGCAACCAGTGCACTACACCAGGTGATTTCACTAATTAGCTTCCTTCTTCAACCAAGGAGGGGAACTCATTGAAATCACCTGGTGTAGTGCACTGGTTGCAACAAAAACCTGCATACACTCGGCCCACGACGGAATGAGTTTGACACCCCTGCTCTAGAACGCCCTATACCCGAGAACAGATCCCGGGGCACATTTGGAGACCATCAGCCCATTAAGCCGTCCAATCGCGTTGCCCGAAGGGGTCGGGCCAGGGGAAGGGCGCACCTGCACGATCTGCCAGGGCATGTCCAGGATGCTGCGGGCCGTCCGGCGGAGGAAGCTGCCCAGGCCGGTGGTGGCGCCGGCCCGGATGACCCCGCCCCCGGCAGGCTGCACCTCCCCGTCCAGCAGCCTGCGCCTCTTGCTGCGCTCCTTCCTCTGCCGCAGCTGCAGCTCCCACTTCTTCTTGTGGTAGCGCAGCCAGACCAGCCGCTCCTCCTGCGCAGACACGCACACACAGAGAGAGTGTGTCCGACTGCGCAACGGTTCGGAAAGGGCACCTCCAGAGTATTCACGAGGAGGAGGGAAAAACCCACGGGATAGTGCACGACTGAACAATCGCATCTACCCGTTTAGCACACCTTCTTATTGACTTACAAAGGGCGTACCGAAAGAACATTAAGCACTATATGTGGCGTTACGGGAAACGACCGTATTGATCATTTATAAACCATTACTTGGCACGTGCTCAGGAAGCCCGACTAAACAACTGCTGGCTATTTGAATATAATGCAAAATGCACTTCGAGTTTTGATTAGATGAATAATTCAAAGGTAAACGGCTACAGCTATATGTTTCTTCTTCAGTGCATTTGGAAGTCATTGTATTTCAGGGGTCACCTTGACCTTCCACAGCGTCTGGAAAAGGAAGTTAGTTCATAGGATTTGTTTCCTGCAATACGATTGGTTCAATACGACCAGGTTTTAGCCAGCATTACGTTACAGGTCGATGTTTGAGTCGGCTTGAATCACCGCCTTCGATTGGTCCTCCTACACGAGACCAGACTCGCCAGAAGTAATAAGCGGCGACTGGTTTAGTGGCAAAGCACATCACATCACAGTGTCAACTTATCCACCCGGTCAGGCTCGTTGGACCGTAAGGTTAGCCGATGGGTGGTAGAGAGGAGGGGGGGCATACCTGCGTGTTTCCGGAGGGTGGGGGCGGGCCCAGGATCTCTCTCCAGGACTGCGTGAGCTCCAGCTCCTGCGACTCCGTCTGGCTCTCCGGTCCCTGGGACACGCGCTTGCGCTTGGTGCTGATGGGGACGGCGGGGTGCAGGCGGCCCTGGGGGACCCCGAAGTCCTCCATGTCTGCCGCGCCCCCCGACTCCGCGTTCTGGCTGCTGCCCCCCGCTGGCAGGTGGGACGCCACCTGAGAAAGGGGCGATCGGATCATCGGGGAAAAATACGACCCACGAAGGTGGCCACCGTGGGCGTGATGTGATCACTTATGGTTAGCCTGCCAATATGAACCTTTGCGGTTAAGGGTTAACCTTAATACAGCATTATTGCACATACAGTGAATGTAGGGCAGACTCAAGTCTCAAGCTTATCAGTTGTGTTTCTATGTGTTTTTCTTCTGCAAACTCATCACTTTGATTCTGAGAACTTCGATAAAGTTGGCTCGTGTGGCCTCCCGGGTGGTTACAATGTTCGACGCTGGCCACTGCGGCTGGGGTTCGATTCCATCGGCCGTGCCAGAGTCGGCTCTGGCCGGGAGTGCCACCGGGGGCAGCAATTGGCTGTCCACCCCAGGGAGGGGGGAGGGAGTTTGCTGTGCACAGGAGTGGCTCTGTAGTACTGGAGTTATGGTCGACGGCTTGGTGAGATACTTTGCCTTTGTCACTACCGGTCACAGGGCTACAGCAGCGAACTCACAATACGAGGGGGGGATTGACATGAAAAATAGAGGGTGTAATTGGCTACTAAATTGGGAGAAAATGGGATAAAACCAGACACAAAATATTTGTAAAAATTAAAAGTCGACTCGTGTGAAAATTCCAACATATTCCACAGCATATACAGTGCCAAAATGCATGGAGGAATCGATCAGGAAGTGATCTTGGATAGGACACCAGTTCATTTCCTTGTGGCTATGTGCTGGACCCCGACATGACCCTCTTTTCACCCTCGAGTCCTGCGAGTACCTGTTTCTTTCCCTCGCTGGTGAAGAGCTCACTGATCTTCTTCTGCTTGTAGATGTCGTTCTTTTCCAGAAGCTTCTTGTGCAGCCAGTCCGGGTGGCGGATCCTGGGCACGGGGTTCTTCACCTGTGGGGCGGAGACACGGGGAGGGAGGGAGGGAGGGAGGGAGGGGGGCGTGACAAAACTGCTGCTGTCGTACGGGCCGATTATGACATCACAACGAGGCATCATTCCACCAAGCTGGTACCTGCTGGAGGGCGGCCGGGATCGTGATGATCTTCTGGATGGCGCTTCCGAGCCTTTCGATGTAGTAGTTCCAGTCCAGGATCTGGAGAGCAGAGAGGTGACAGGAACCACATGTGACAGGTTGAGGTGGTGATCGGCAGGTGACAAAATATTTTGAAATAATCCAACGTTAGGCAGGCTGCAATAGGGAATTTTCAAGACTACGGACTTAATGTTAGGCCATGCCTGCAAGGTTTTCGAACACAAAACTCCACCTGACCAGAAGCAATCTCACCAAATTACAACTACAAACAACGAATATGCATGGAATGCATAGCAATGTGTTATGGAATGTTCTGTAGAATGCATATAATCCTAGTATAGCACATTGGGATGTTGAGACTCATTATATTACTTATACAACATGGGAAGATCTTGGTCTGTTCTATGAGAGTTCACTTTTAATAAAGGAGTACTGCTTCATCTATAATTTCCACGTTTCTGCCTCAGCGTTGAGTTCCATTCAGCCCCAAACGGCAGACTCACCGTGCGAATGTCCAAGTCATGCATGCTCGGCATCTTCAGCCACTTCCGCAGGAAGTGCTTCTTCACACTGGGCTCGGCCTGAAAGATGGCCAAGGGAACGGCCCTGAACAGAACAGCGCACAGAAATCAACAAGGGAACCAACACAGCGGCTCCCAGTGTCCCCCCCAACCAAACGCGCTTAACAAAACTCAACAACACGCCACACGTCCCGAGGGCACCCCGCCCACCTCTCAGTGACGGGCGCGCCCTCGGGTTTGCGGGAGATGACGTAGCGGCAGCTCAGCCCGGCGTCCTTCACCATCTGGTCCCCGAGGAACTCGGCCAGGCGCTTGGCCGTGCTGATGGAGGTGGACTTCTGCTCCCCGTAGTCCTCCAGCTTCCGCGACATGGAGCGGTTCTCCGAGATCAGCTCGAACAGCTCGGCGTCGGGCATGTTGGCCGCCTGGGGGGACACGGGTGGAGGAGGAGCGTTAGCGGAGGTTAACTTTGCCCATTGGTTACCACCCCGTGGCTGGTAAGAGCTGGGGAATTTGTCACCTTGCTGAAGAGCACGTCTAGCCAGTAGTCGGCCACTTTGGCCACGGAGGCGTAGACCTCCTCCAGCGTGGTGCCCTTCAGGAAGGCCTCGAACACGGAGGACTGGAAGATCTTGATGAGCTGGAGCTCTCCGCGCCGCTTCACCTCAAAGCCCTTCAGCTCGGCCAAGGAGCCGTCCTCGTTGAACACCGCGTACCTGCCCAGAGAGAGGCACTCTTAAAGCCCATTCAGATCAAAAACCCATCAGCCAATGAGCTAATGAGTTACTAGGTTTCAGAAGCATTGCGTGTCGAGTCCCTACAAAAAAACTAAAAATCAGGGGGGACTATCTGCACCAAGTTCCTAAATTATTTTCTCGCCAGTCAGTTACAATACATAATAAAATAGACTAACAAAGCCATAAGACCAACATGGCTAGACTGTGAACAGTACAATATTGGCATGAACCTCAGTAATCTCCCCTTCCTAGATCGAAGACATTCAAAAGACTAAATAATGCATTAAGTCAACAACTTTACAAGCTTTTTTTTTTAAATGACCTGACCTGACGCCTCTTCCGAGACGGCACTCGCCCAAGTATCAACCGTAACCCGGTATACTGCAGGGCCACTCTTATGCGCAGCGAATCTCATGTCGGCTTCCTCCCCTCCCTGGGGCGGACAGCCAATCGCCGCCCGCGGTGGCGCTCCCGGCCAGAGCAGACTCTGGCGAGACGGGGTATTGAACCCCGGTCTCCGTGGCCAGCGTCGGACGTTGTAACCACTGGGCCCACGGGGAGGCCTCCTTTACGAGCTTCTTAATAAATTATTGCCAAAGGCAATCAAACACAGGGCTCCAAGAACCACACACAGAACCACGCTAGCTGCCATCAGGAAAGCAAGGGAACGGATCTCCAAATGAGTACATCTCTGGGCTGCAGTGGAAGCTGCAGCGAGAGACATGGGTTCATTTTCCCCACCTCTTCTTCAGCTTCTTCCCCTCCTCTTTGGAGGCCGGCAGGATCATGGCCAGGTAAGGCCCGTCCACTTCAAAGAAGATGCTGTTCTCGGAGCGGGTCTCGTAGGTGAGCGTGGCCGGGTCCACCAGCTCCTGGTACTGGTGGTTGGTGAATCCCTCCTGAGGATGGGGGGGTGAGAGGGTGCAAGCGGGAGGACAAGACACAAAAAGTGAGAGGGTTTCGCAAATAATATGAAAGGACACACTTTTGATGGAGCCGAGGGAAAGTAAAAATTCCAAATTTGAATTTTGATGAAAACATGAAGTATGAAAACTGATGGCTGATACAAGAAATGATGCTGACAAGTTAGCATTTGTGATGTAAACTGAATGTTTGTTTAGAAGGCATTGGGTGCATAGCAAAATGCTAAAATTGTCAAGATTTACAACTGCAATAAATCAATGGCCTGTGACCTGAAAAAGGGGAGGAGGGGGTCCTTGCAAAACCTGGGGGAAAGAAAACTCTTTATATGGCTTAATTTGTTCTTCACAAACGAAGCTTTACATTTTCTAAAGATCAGCTTTTCAGGTTATCGTGTTATTTCAGGAACCTAAACTCCAAAATGGAAGATCCTTTTTGATAACAGAGATGCTTTACCTTCACCATGATGTTCAGCATGGCTCCCGGGTAGGAGATGGTCACCTTGGGCTTCTTCTCGTTGCTGGACTTGATGACGAAATTCTCGGGGAAGGTGTTGGGGAGGACACACCAGATTCCATCAGTGTCCAGCTCCAGGGGTCTCCTGTGATGTGGGGGAAAAAACATAAAAACAGCAGAAATATACTTTAACATCCACAGAAATCACTCTTATTTACACATCTAGGTACAGTGCATTTGCTGCATAAGTTGTATCTGATTGCCCATGTTTCAGAAAAGCACCATGGATGAATTCAGTACATTGAACAAGCCTTGTTGGTTTTCACACATGATAGAACTTAGACCCTGGAGCCATGAAGGAGTAGGAGAGACGGCACTGAAGGGCCAGCTCCTTACCCTATCTGTTCAATGAGTTCCCTGGCCTGTGTGATGATATGAGCGCCAGTGTGGCACACAATCCCAGCCATCTCCATGGAATACCAGCGCGCCCTGGTGGACAGAAACAAAAATGCAGCACAGATTTCACATTTCACATTCTGCAATTATTGACTTCACAACCCCAGCAATCACGGACGGTAGAAGACACGATCGTAGTGACAAAATTAATAACTGAATAAAATATCCCAACGATTCATCTACACTTGACGACAGAGAAAACGTGATTTCCACAGCGAGCGTACCCTTTGCGCATGACGTAGCCGTAGAAGGAGTTGAGGATGCACTTGTGGGCGAGCTGCAGCGACTCGTACAAGATCTCCATGTTCTTGCAGCGCTTGACCTCTGCTGCGTCGCCACTGTCCTGCGCGGCCGACAGCTTCTTCTTCCAAACCTTGAAAACGGAGAGGCGGGGGGGGCAGACGGACACTGAGCTACACTGAGGACAGGGTAAAGTCTCTCAAATACAAAGAGGACAGGGCAGAGAGGATACTGAGGACCGTAAGGAATGGAGGAGGACAGGGGAAAAGGGACACTGTACCAAAGCAAGGACACAAATGAGAGGACAAGCTGATCAGATGTTCACAGGCTGCTCAGGTCTCATTTTCAACAGCTCATTGGTTTAGAAGAGCGTTGTTTTGTTCATCAAAACCATCCATGGTGGAATGGGGTGTCCAGGTCTCCCGGAGGACCCGGCGCGCCCGTACCTTGTGCAGGCCTTTGAACTCGTATCGGCGATCTCGGAACGCCCGCACGGTGTCCACGTAGAAGGGGTTCTCCCTCTGGCAGATGGTGGTGACCCTCTCCTCCAGCCTGGTCTGGTGCACCTTCTTGTAGGCCCTCCTGCAGTAATCTGCGTGCCGAAACCAGACAGACATTCATGTAAAACAGCGCGTGCCTGAAGCGGAAAGGCGAGTTAAGGTCTTAGCGCCAGCGTCAGGGAGGGAACGCGTGGCGCGTTGGGGCGCTCGCCACTCACCGCCCAGCCTCTTCTTCTCGTGTTTCGCTTGCTCCTCGCGGTTCAGCTCGTGGAAGGCGCGGGGCCGGCCGTTGGGGAAGAAGGGGGGGAACTTCTCGGACTCCAGCTGCTGCTGAATGCGGTGGAACTCGCTGCGGCTGGCCGGCACTGCGGGGACACAGGGTGGGAGTGGGGGTTGTGGGCACGGTCATACCTCATCTCTCACCACCAACGGGAGGCATGGCCAAATCCTGGAGGGCTGCGATCACACCCTTGCCTCAGGGATCTTCAGCTCTGGGCTTATCCCCCATCTTAATAAAAGGCTTAGCTCAAATGGTCAGGTTGAGGAGAGATTCAAGCCACTCTGGCCTCTGAGGGACTCCTAGCAGGCCATTAGTTCATACCCTCGAATGCAGGGATGACCCCAGTTTGACCCAGGAAGTACTCACTGATCTCTCCTCTCCACTGCCAGGTCATCCTGCGCTGGCAGTTGGCCCCTGGCTTGTTGAAGTCACAGGCCGCGCAGGTGGCCTCGTCCACCATGGCTGAAGGCTGGGCGAAAAAGAAAAAAAAACAGACTCAGGGAACACCATCTTGCCCGTTCAACTGGCTCTCGCGCCAGCGCTGCTGGTTTGAGGCTTTTCAGCTCCACCAGCTTCTATCAGCTCATTCTGGTGCCCCTTACCTGCAGGCGGTTGGTGAGGATGATGTTGGGGTACATGGCTCCAACGTCCAGATGGTAGATGAGGGGGCACTCAATCCGGTTGGGCACCTCCTTCAGGGAAAAGAGTTTCTTCTTGATCTCCTCACAGACCTGCAAGTGAGGGGCTTGATGAACACTTCAGCTCCGAGGACAAAACACCAAGAACAAGCCTGTTCAAACGGTCAGAGGCTACCAGATCTATGAGCTGATTCTTCTAGAGGCGTTACACTCCTAGAAAGACTTTACGTTTATGAAGGACGTTGGACCAGGCTGAAATGCTGATATTGCCACACATTTTTCTGTAGCACCATGCAAGGGGGAAAAAGTTGCAAGAGTTGACCATTTTTATATATAAACAAAACCAATACTTGCAATTTATTAGTGTAAATATTCTATTTCAAGTGTAAAGAATGATTGCCATACGCCAACCTTAGCAAAACAAACATATGTATTGTTCACACTTTATAAGAGAAGGCCTTGTGACATTTAGTGTATGAAAAAGCCATTCTTCCAAAAAGAAATGGAACCAAACTGCCACGTACTGCTTTAGAAATATTAATTAGCACAGTGAAGCAGATTCTATTCTGTGGGAGTGAATCAGATCCTAAAACTTCACTGACAACATGGACAGACACTTTCTACATTGTATATTATTCGAGTTTAGCATGTTGGTTAAATTGAAAAATGACGTCTCAGTTGTAGAGCTTTGAAAATAAATCTAAGAGTGCTATAAACAGATTTGCGCGGGACAGTAAAAGGGCACCCCTGCGATCTAAACCCCCGATTCTTTAAGTGGATTCTTCCGTAGGTCCCAAGCAGTTAGAGACAGGCCCAGTTTGGCTGACCTCGTTGAAGTTGAGGACCTGCTCCAGGGGGATGTTCTCTTCCTCTTCGATGGCGTGACGGAGTGTCCTCTCCACCCTCTGCATCAGGAAGTCGAACGCTGCCGGGTTCTGCCAAAATAAACTCCAAAAGGTCAAACTGCTCATCCAGACCCAAGAGTGGAAACGGCAAACAAACAGTATGTACGGAACAGCAAAGAAACGGGCCCTACGTGACCAAGACATTATTCCCGTACACAGGAGGTAAACATTAACTCACTGTTACCTCACCCGTGGTAATTGCAAATGGTAAGATAGCCATTAGAGAAGGGCTCCGTGACCCTGGTCCTGGAGGGTATGCAGTTTTTTGTTCTCACCTTAAAAATCAGCAACCAATTTACACCCAACAAACCAGGGGACAATTAACTGTGTAAACAACTATTTTAAATTTACGGATTGAGCGCTGAGGAAGAACAAAAGCCAGCGTACCCTGCAGCCCTCCAGGGTCAGAGTTGGGAAGTCCTGCTCTGCATTATAAAGACCTGCTTTGGAATGAGCTGGAGTGAATCTGCTGCCTTTCATTGGCCGCAAAATTATAATAATAATATAATATATATGCCATTTAGCAGACGCTTTTATCCAAAGCGACTTGCAGTAATAAATGCACTGCATATTTTTCAGTATATGTGGTCCCAGTGGGAATTGAACCCACAACCTAAGCATTATCAGCGCCATGCTCTACCTATTGAGCCGCACAGAACCAAATCGATTTTTTATTTTTTTATTTAATTGCATGCATACATTTTAATTTCTTAATCTGTGCGGCCTGTGGAGGTGGGGAGACGGGGACCCCCCTTACCATTTTGAAGCGGCACGGTATGTCACTCCGGAAGACTCCAGACTCCAGAGCCTCCACGTGACCCCCCACGTAGGTCTCGGTGTCCAGCACGTGGCCGTCGTCCGTCATCTTGTTGAAGATCTGCTCCTGCTTGTTGGGGAAGATGATGTTGGCGTGGAAGGCCTGCACCATCAGCAGAGCCTCACAAAGGGTCCCGGAGCCCTTCCGCAGCACCTGAAACACACAGCACAGCGCTCTGACCAGGAGATACTCTCCCCCACCACCAGGTTGACCCCTTTATCATTGTTACAATGTGTGGGGTTCAAACATCAATCACACTCGCATTTTACATGACTTAGGATCGAGATATCCTATGTCTGCATGGTGTCACACCTGCAGTTGCTCTTGGCAATCAATAATGACATTTTGTAGCGGGATTAAAGTATGAGCCACAGAGCAACACAGACTTCAGAGAACACAGACGTATATAAGCTTGATAGTAAATAACATTGAGTTAGTGGGTTAGCAAGTAAGAGGAACAGACTGAAAAAATAATTGTTCTTTTAAGATTTGTCTGATTTTACATGCTTTTCCAGGACATTTCACTACTTCCCATGACTGTTCAAAATGAAAACATTTTCAAGGATTTAAGGGCCTTGGGAACCCTAATTAACATTAGAAGCATGTGGACCGACGGTCTTGAGTTCAGATCACAGGTGAGATGCCACCACACACTTGAGCAAGGAGCTTGCTCAGGCAAGTAAAAGTATAAATTAGTTGAATGTAAAGTAAGAGCAAGTGAAATCACAAAGCTCGTAAAACTGCAAGGCATCATGCTGCTTAAGTGATGCTTCCTTACGCGCATATTGAAATGTGCAGATTGAAGGCGGGCACGCAGGCAAAGACCAACCTCGTCAGGCTCCATGGGGATGATGGTGCAGAGGGCGAAGATGAAAGGGTGAACATACTTCATGTACAGATAGTAGGTGGCCACTGCGTCCGACACAGAGTAGGTGGCCAGGGTCTGCAGACAAGCAAAGGGGAAAGGTTTTCATTTATCATCAATTAGCATTTCACAACGCGTTCAACACTAGCTTAGATCACCACGGTTACGACCCGCCTAAAGCACAATTATGCACAAACAAATGATCCGAAACACATGATGCAACACGTGCCAAAAATAAAACAAAAGGTGTGTGTGTGTGTGAAACGTGTTAGAGCCCTGACCCGTCACACCATTTTAAACCACCATAAGAATTACTTCTATTTCAGTCACTCTACCACAACTGATACACATCACACACCTATATCAGTGACCTGTGACCTTTGACCTTTCTCGCTGAGGTTACCTGTGGCTCCTCTGTAGCCATGCGGCACATCTCTTCTGGGTCCAGCTCCACAGGGTCGTAGCTCAGCTTGGCCTTCGCGAGCCGCCTTTAGGTTGTGACTTCCCACGGGCAGGTAGCTGTCACGCTTCACCCACCTGAAACCAACCAGCAGGTTCACAAAAGCATTACGGGCAGAGACCTCTGCTCCCATCACACGACAATAGCCTATTAAAAAACTAAAAACACTTCCCCCACCTCAAGCAGTCCATGTGGATGGCTTGGCTCGCCTTGTATTCTCCTTGACTGTCCTTCTGAAAGCCGATCTCCCGGTACATGTTAAGTCCATGTTGGGCAGCCCGGGTCTCCACAAAGGGCCTGAGATAATGTGGACAACAGAAAAAGTCAACATGATCACCAAACCATGCCAACAGCTGCAAATGGCCATTACTCCTATAGATGGAAGGTAAAGATTACTTAATCTGTTACAAACACAAATGGTAAAAACTTAGCTAAACCTTTCAAATGGTGCCCAGCCAGTAAACATTAATGTAAGCAAGCTACTATATTAGTTAAAAAAAAAAATATTTAAAAAAAACTTGTAACATTTAGCAAAAGTCAACATTCAACAGACAGAACAAGAATTAAGACTCCCAGCCCTGGCTCACCAATCGAAGAAGTCCCCATTGTAGGTGACAAAGATGTTGGGCTTGGTCTCGTGGACATGCTCAAAAAACCTCTGGATGAGAGCGGCCTGAAACCAAGAAGCAGGAACATTGGTCAGCTTTTCTCCCATCAAGCACTGCTAAGCATATTTGAGCAAAGACTACAGTTCTTTGTGCAATCTTTCTCACCTCGTCTGGTTCATTAAACACAGTAAAGGGTCCCTCATAATCCGGCTTGGGGGTGAACTCAAAGTCTTCAATGTCTTCTGACACAATCTCTCTGTTCGTGATCAGGTAGCCCTGCCACACAAATCAAACGGAACATCAGCCACTGCTTGATTACAGCACATGGCCAGCTTCGGGAACCAATACGGACAATATGGAGAGACTGTGTTCCTCATCGACAGACTGCCACACACACCTGTCCATCAATCATGTAGGAAATCATCATGATTTGGTCACTCTCAGCATCTGGGAACTTCAGAGGCAATTTTGTGGTCTCTATGTCAAAGGCCAATACAACGGGATCCTGCAAAAAAATAAATAGTACAGCAAAACAAATGGCCGATTAAATGTTTACGTCACTTAAACCACTGAAACGATTCAACTAGACAGAGAGGAATTACTAATAGACACACATCAGTGTGTCTGCACCATTACCACATCGTAAAACTGAGTCGAATGGTGACTGTGTTCCTAATTTAATAACGGGAAAGAAAACAAAACCGAAAACTGATGAAGGAGACCAGAAGTATAACTTTTCACGTACGTTACAACTCAGCTAATCGCCCGTAGCCCACAGTAAACCAATATGTAGGCCTCTTTCACATTCTGCGTTGCTTACAGGACTGTTGCTTAAAGCCAAAAAGGTCAAAACACCAACTGTGCTTACCGGTCGCTCAACGAGGTCATCCCTCCGCACAATTTCTGGGGGGTAAGCGCTGCCACGATACCGGACATTGTACCAGTGAGCCTGCGATGAAACACAGGGGTTTAGGTCAGAGATCACCATTCGTAGACATTTATAACAAAACGTTCAAATCCGTGCGCTTAACCCAACACGCCAGTCATATTGCAATCACGAGCGATTTAGCTCGAGGCTCACCACGTGGATCTTGAGGTCGATGGAGAGACGGACGTGGTAGGGAACGTCGTACTCTCTCATGTCCACGATGTTGTCCATCTGGTCTGACATCTTCTTGGACGTCCCATCATCCTCGGCGGCAATGACGCTTCCTCCTGCCAGAGCGCTGACAAAAGCAAGACCACCTTCAGCCGGCTAATGAACAAAGTTAAAGAGGGTGCATTTCCCTAAAAGATCCTAGGCTAGATGCTAATGAGTTTGTGATATCAATGTGTTCATTAGACTAGGGGGCCTCTGGTGTCTCTCCATCCCCCCAAAAAAACAACACACCTAACTTTTCCCTCCTTGTTACAGGTACGATTTGCAGCTGCCAACAAGTATGTCTATTACTGTATCACGACACTGATCTCTGGCACAGACTATGATGAATCTTACCATGTATTCATGCACATTTTGTAAGTCGCTCTGGGTAAGAGTGTCTGCTAAATGCCTAAAATGTCAATGTAAAATGTCAAATTCAGTCTCTTTCAATAGTGGGTGCAACGCCTGATTAATTATGCACATTTTCACACTGACTCCACAAGGAGGCAGTACCTTGACAGCATGGAAGTGTAGGTGTCATTGGACTTCTCCCTCTCCCGGTTCTTGCGCACGGCAGGAGTGATCTCGCGCCTGACTTTGACGAGGTCGTCCACCGTGTTGAAGTAGAGCTTGATGTAGCTCCTCTTCAGACCCACCAAATGGTTGGGCTATGAAGAGAAACACGGAGACCACATTGAGGACAAGCAACTGTTTGCGCCGGGTATCCAGTTCTCACTAGGCTTACACCGGTAATGAAAATGTAATACTGAAAAAGCCTCAACAAAATTACTGTGGTAAATGGAACTAGCAGGAATATGGCAGGTGGACTGAAGTTATACAAAAGCATCATCATTATATGACTGCATTAATGTCATAGGAAAGGACACATCACACTTACAAGATATTTTCAAATAAAGACTTCATAATTTAGTCAATGGTTCTTGGGATCAACTACAAATAGGTCAATATCACGTCACTTGAAAACGCAGTTGTAAATCATTCCCAACGAAAGGTAAAGTGATGCATCTGACTATTTTTTGTTAAGCTCACTCGTAAAGGACCAGCCGATACAGGGGGGTTAGACCGCTACGCTATCGGAGGCCCCTCAAACTGCATTTTTTATCAAAAGAGGTAAAAATGTGTTATCCTTGGTACAAGTGGGAATGGGTTTTGAGACCTTACATCAATCTACAGCACCCTGGCATCTATACTATTTGTTAGAGAATCGGTTTCAGAAAGTACTGTGGTTCTGTTTTCACGTCACTGCATTCCATAACACACCGCCAAGTGTATGTCTCACCAGGTCCAAATCTTCTTTAGGGAGAACCTCCAGCTTCGCTACCTTTCCCTGGAACTTCTTTGACAGGAAGGATATGACCTCTCTCTCGCAATTCTGTTCCACATGAGGATGGAGACGGACACAGTTGTGTTAATCAATGAGGTGCCTACATGTCAAAAGTGGCAAGTTAGCAACCAACCAGACAGAGATAAACACACAAAGACAGACTCACCTTTTTTGTGGCGATGTAAAAATAAGGCTTAAAAGGGAGTGCCACCTGCAGAGCAGAGGAGATGGGGATCAGGTCAGTACCGACTTCAATGACAGCCACCGCATTTTAAATGACCGTCAATAGACAAGCAGAGAGCAGAGGCCTTACCTTGAACCTGCTACCATCATCCTGAATGAAATAATAGTCCACAGCACTGATCATCCTTTTGTCATCATCCAGGATTTCAGTCTGCGGGAGACAAACGGAGAAATTCAATAGGCACACTTTCAGATCCAACATGTTTCCGCATAGGAATTATTTGCTCAAAAGTCCAGGTTTTCAGAGCAACAATGACAAATGAGTGTCACATCCAAGATCTTACTTGTGCCCCTGGAAGCATATGATTGCGAGGACCAGTAGGATATCTCCTAACCCAGCTCTCAGAGAACGAGGCTGTTTGCGCCACTCATTTTAAAAGTCTCATACAAGACATTGTAACTGAGGAATGTAAATGTTTTTGAGATGCCATGTTTCCTCCAGACTGAATAGCCGTCTCTGTGTATTGTTGTATGTACCGTTTGACTGTTGTATTGTCTGTAACTATTGTGTAGGCCTACTGCTGCTACCTTGGCCAGGTCTCTCTTGAAAAATAGATTTTAATCTCAATGAGACTTCCTGGTTAAATTTAAAGGTTTAAATAAAAAAATTTAAAAACTCAACCATACCGGGTGCATATTGATGAGCCATCCAGTCTTCTCCCCTGGGTCTTTCATCCTCTCGAAATCGAAGCGGGCGTCCATCTCATCTGTGAACTGGCTGCGCTCCAGCCGCTTGACGGCTGACATCGAGTTCGCATCATCCCTGCAGGGAGTGACCACATCATCTTATGGCCCTGACAACAAACTCATACTGGGCATTAGAGAACAGGTTGAGATACTACCAAAATTAGACACTGTGAACTGGCGGCAGTTTTAGCATAATGGTTAGGGAACTGGGCTTGTAACACAAAGGTTGTAGGTTCGATCTGCCGTTGTACCCTTGAGCAAGGTACTTAACCTGGATTGCTTCAGTAAATATCCAGCTGTATAAATGGATTGTATGTAAATGTGAAACTGTGTAAGTCACTCTGGATAAGAGCGTCTGCTAAATGCCTGTAATGTAATTCCACTATCTAGCCAACTAAGCTTTGTGGAAGCAACTGCCATTGGCTTTGGATTCAGTGCCTGTAAGCAATCCTCCACAGTCTGACCAAATTAGTCAACTAGATAGCTACTCCCACTGCATGAGCAGGGATTCATTACTGGCTTGATTGAAGATCAGTCCAAACTTTGTCTCCAGCCAGATGTCAGAAGGTATCAACAGTTCTAGCATACAGGAATGAGCCGGCTAGAGCCTGCTAGATGACGAAGCTGACTTTTACTTCAGATGCAATGGTAAAAAATGTAAAACACAGGCAAGATAACATTTCCCCATCATACTCTACAATGACAAAGCTCATGATGTTTTCAATTTGTGGCCATTCTGAAACCGTGCCCACACGCAGTGTCACGTCTGAAGTAAGGCCCGCCAGCCCCTTGGCTTCTGACATATGAGCGGAGCTTTTGTGTGTCTGGGATTGTCTATACAGTTCTGGAACAGTTCCTCAGGGGTTCCAAAACTAGGAATCAAGTTATGTTCTGTAAATTATCCCATCTAGCTGAATACTGTACATACCTAGCTTAATAACGGTACTGTGAAATCAGTGTTTATAATTACCGCTAAACATTGTATAGGTCTATAAACCTCCTTTGGGGAAAAAAGCAAGATAATTATTATGCTACTAGCTAGCAAGATAAGAATCATGATTATAAAGAACACAATTAGCCTAACATAAACGAAGACTTGCCAGGTCGGAACTAACTAGCTAATGCTACTTAGCTAATAACATAATAGGAAGTACAGTGCTAGCTAGCTAGCTACCAAGCTAAATTAGCAATTATATGCTAACAAAGATTGATGACTTACTGTTGATTCTCCTGGTCACCACCTTGTCCTTTGTCTGCTCTGTATCTTCCACTGTTTTGCCAAACCATTTTGTTGCGGAAAAGCTTGTTTTTATATATTTGGATTTATCCTGTTCCAGTAGCGAGGATGTTCTCCGACTGTGCACACACTGCGGAGCGTGCGAGCTGCGTCAACTAATGCACAGATGCGTAGCAGTGTATTACTATGTTCATTAGCTAATAGTATCTAGCAAGTAAAACGCTTGGCATCTTTATCGAATGCATAATATACTAATGTCAACTCAATGGTAACTTTAGTAAAATGCACAGGCACATTCCCAATGTTGTGGTGGTGTCAATCGACCGAACCAACTTTAGTTATACAGAATTTGGCGCGCTTGTTGTAATTGCCGCGAGAAGACGAACAAGGCACGGTCGGGGTTGCCAGATTTGAGAGAATCATCCCTAAATGTTAAGGTTTTCAAAAATTACGGCAGAATTTTTTAACTAAAAAGGTGTGGGAGTTATTTGGGTAAAATGTTATGGAAGATTTTTGTTGTCAAATTGAAGCCAATTGAATATGGTAGATTCTTAGGAATATTTGTAGAAAAATAATATCACAGAAAACTGGCAACACTGTGCACGGTCTTTTTTTTATTGAAAAGCCCTGCCCTCTGGGTGGTGCTTGAAATATAAACCAATGGGATATTTAAGCATGGACCTTCCCCTTCAGCCATGCCCGTAGTGTGTAGAGTAGCGGCCCAATGATTATGTGGTCATATCACAACTATAAAGGTGAAATCGTTGTTTAGTTGAACGTGTGTCATCTAGCTAGCCTACATTATATCGCTACCCAGCAACGCTCTTTAGTGTGTTACGTTATCTTACTACCTATTTCATCACCTGTGACTGTGTTACATCGGTGGAATCAGCTCCGTGCTAGCCGAGTACCAGTCAGCTAATCCACTAGCCAGTGAAAGCTGTATGTAGCAAACTGGCTAACGTTAACGCTTCTAAAAAAGTTGGCCTTATTTTAGAGTGAATATGGTTTTATTATTTAAAAATTAAAAAAACAAGGGCGTGTATATACGGAAACAAGTCAGTGATGCAGGGTGTGCGTGGTTGGCTAGTGTAACGTGCTGTTTGATTCCGACTCGCTTGTGTCTTTGCGATTAAATGTTTTTCTAAAACCTGACAATGCCAGTTCAAAGTCTGCCCCTCCGAGACTCGGCCTTTCATCGTCGACTACTGCAGCAATACTTGCTTTTGTTGAAGAAATACCCGATTCTCACTAAATCTGTGACCAGGTCGGTGAATGGTTAATACGTGCCCGAGCATGCTCATTCGGGAGAATTCACGAATGCAGACAGTGTGGGAATGTGTACTGGAAGATCGTTTCACATCCAGCTTCTGCAGCCTGTTTGCGAACGTAACTGAATTCACAATCTAGCTACTTGAATTATTAAGTATTGCTATTTTTTCTGTCGCGTCTAGCAATTAACCCCGGCTATTGGCTAGCTAGCTTGATAACACGAGACAAGTCGCCCTAGTTAAGTTAACGTTCGTAGTTTAACTGCTTTGTGTCTTTGTAGGACGAGCGTGTGATAGTTTTTGTCATTTTCTTATAAACCAACGTTACCATGTATCGCACGAAGGCAATACCGCTTACTATCAGTTGCTGTCGAAAAGTTACTAACTTGCTCATTGAGACGTATAACGTACATTGCTAAACTGTCAACTGTCCTATTTGGTCAAGTAATTGATGGAAGCTAGTTCGCCATTGTTAGCTAGCTAGTGCTAAATGTATGGTTTGTTGTTATTTTACAGTGTAGACTGTATTGAACTGTGATAGGTCAAATATTACACAATTGGCTAGCTAAACCAGGAATATGCAGGAACCATGGCGAAACTGTGCTGTTATGTTGCTACTAGTCAGAACATCTGGCTGTTTGAGTTGTGCGTTCTGTTTACAGCTACACCACTGTTCGAAGGCCCTGTTTAGCGCTCCATGCACCCTTCAGTCCAGCAGTGAAAGTTGCACTCTGTTCTACAGTCCATCTGTGTTTTGGCAATCAGTCACTCCCCTTAGATGCCCCCGCCCTCTAAAATGAACAGTGTCCTTGTGATCAAATGTAGTAGAATAACAATGTGACCCGATGGTGCAGAAATGTTCAGTTACCACCACATTGACAGATTGCTTATCTTCCTTTATCTTTCTTATATTCCCCTTTTTTCAGTGGAATCCTCTCCGCTTTGGGAAATCTGCTTTCTCAAACGCTGGAGAGAAGAAAAAACATTAAAGATGGCAGTTCAAAGAAGGACGTTGACCTCCTGGGACCTGCGCGTTTTGCCATTTATGGGTATATGTGTATTTTGACCAGACTACTGGCTGGTTCACAGCTAGATCTCATGTTAATGCGTTTGTGATCATCCGCTTATTCACCTATTAAAGGGTAACACTTTTGCTACTGTTGTCCATGCCCATGCCAGACTATGTGTCACGGGACCTTTGAGCCATTACTTCTACCAGCTGTTGGAGCTGCTGTTGCCTTCCACTGTCCCATACTGCACGCTGAAGCGACTGCTTCTGGACCGCCTCGTGTTCGCACCAGCCTTCCTCCTGCTCTTCTTCTTCGTCATGAATGCCTTGGAGGTCAGTCTGTTTTTCCTCTCTAGGGAAATATCTGAGAACGGACACCAAACTGGTAACCCTGCAGCTCATGTCATGTGACCCTTCAGGCCTAGTTTTTACACTTTACAATTGCAAGCGAAAGCTGTGTCAGTTTTGTCTGTGGCTAAAGTAGCTGGCTAAAGGGGTGAAGGACAAACCCAGTACAATTATACTAAAAGTATTTTTCAAACAAAAATGTAGATACACACCATTTTCTCTTCCAAACTACTGTATCTATTTGCTATATTTTGGGTTGGATTAATAATACAGGAATGCACAGACTGATACAGTATCAAGGCCATAATCTAACAGGAGGTTTGCAGGTGCTGTAGGAAATACATTTTGTTCTGTGAGCGCTAGACTTCAGTAACATGCTCAAGAGTCATTTAACCCGGCAGTGTAGTGTAATGGTTAGGGAACTGGGCTTGTACATTTTATATTTTACATTTTAAGCATTTAGCAGACGCTCTTATCCGGAGCGACTTACAAGTTGTGCATAAATA
Source organism: Aldrovandia affinis (assembly GCA_029706075.1). Lineage (NCBI taxonomy): Eukaryota > Metazoa > Chordata > Actinopteri > Notacanthiformes > Halosauridae > Aldrovandia > Aldrovandia affinis. Next base: position 485,937 of record JAINUG010000009.1, on the reverse strand, counting down.
CATGGTAGGAACAATCATAGTACGCGCAGAGATCAGTGCAGTAATACAGCGATAGACATCATTGCAGGCAGCTGTGTACCATACCTGTAACACTGGGAAGGAAAAGGTTAGTAATTTATTTTTCTCCCCCTTAATTAAATGGAGTAAGCAGGGGTATATAGTGTTGAGCAAGTAGGCAGTGGTGATGACAATTAGCTAGATGTACAGAGTTCAGTGGTAGTGGAGTCTGAAAAGGTGGGTTTTGAGTCTCTTGCGGGAATCGCAAGTGATTCCACGGTCCTGACTGATTGCGGAAGGTCATTCCACCAGCGAGGGGTCAGGAGAGAGAAGAGACGAGACCGCGAGGAGCGGCTGTCAGGCGCCCGGAGGGATGGGGCAGTCAGTTTGCCAGAGGAGGCGGAGTGGAGGGGTCTGGCTGGGGTGTAGGGAGTGATGAGTGTCTGGAAGTATGGGGGAGCAGTACCTCTAGCCACTTGAAAAGCAAGTACCAGTGATTTGAATCTGATGCGTGCTGCGATGGGGAGCCAGTGCAGAGAGGAGAGTAGAGGAGTGACATGGGTGAACTTCGGCTGGTTGAACACCAGACGAGCGGCAGCATTCTGGACTAGTTGTAGTGGCTTGATGGCACAGGCCGGTAGGCCTGCCAGCAAGGAATTGCAGTAGTCCAGACGTGAGATCACCAGGGCCTGGACCAGGAGTTGTGTGGCCTCTTGGGTGAGGAACGGCCGGATCCTCCGGATGTTGTGGAGGGAGAATCGGCTGGTCCGAGTGGCTTGTAACTCAGAGGTTGCAGTTTCAAATCCCAGGTGGGGCACTGCCGTTGTACCCTTGAGCAAGGTACTTAGACTGAATTGCTTTAGTAAGATATCCAGCTGTATAAATGGATTGTATGTAAAGAAATGTAAAACTTTGTAAGTCGCTCTGGATAAGAGCGTCTTCTAAATGCCTAAAAATGTCAAATGTAACCCTGTTGATGCCATTTCCAGGGCAGGACATTTTCAGCTTTCCAAGGGAAAGTGAGAGCAGGTTACTGGCCAGCCTTGAAGATGAACTGGAAAGTGTGGACCCCTTTCCAATTTATCAACATCAACTATGTGCCTGTTGAGGTAAGCGGCAAGACTGGTTGTTTAGAGCAGGGGTATTCAAATCCAGGCCTCGAGGTCCGCAGTGTCTGCAGGTATTTTTTCCAACCACACACTACACCACCTGATTTCACCAATTAGCTCGCTTCCTGGACCAAGGAGGTAAACTAATTATTGGAGCAAATACCTGCAGACACTGCGGACCTCGAGGCCTGGATTTGAATACCCTCGGTTTGGAGAGACTACAGTGCCAAGAGCTGCAGATCACACTATTATCCTCTGTCAGGGGTTCTCTATCCTGGTCCTGGAGGGTCGTAGGGTGTGTTGGTTTCTGTTTTCGTCTTGTAATCAGCAACCAATGACTATAAGACACAAGAAATCAGGTGAGGTGAGTTAACTGTGTAATCAAAACCGCTTTAACTGATCAATTAAGTGCTGAGAATCAGCAAAAACCAGCATACCCTGCAGCCCTCCGGGACCAGGATTGAGAACGCCTGCTCTATGTTGAATTTATTTCTTTATTTGTTTTTTTCAGTTCCGTGTGCTGTTTGCCAACCTGGTGGCCTTGTTTTGGTATGCCTACCTCGCTTCTGTAAGGAAGTGAAGTAACCAAGCCCCTCTCCCCCTCCCATTCAGCGAGCACTGGACGTACATGTTTTCCAGGACATGTCTCTAACATAGGCCCGATTATACTAATGTACATGCTGGGAATGAACTCAGAAAAACCTCTGTGGTTGAAAACCACATCCAGTGCTATGGAGGATGAAACTATCCCTGATTGAAGTGGGGATTGAAATGCAATAAAAATTTGCATTTTAAAAATTAGAAGGAGCAGCACATGATCTGAGAGCCATGTTGACCAAACGGTAATTTAGGGTGGTAATCAAAGAGAATGCTCTGGATCATTTGCTTTTTGCCCATGTCGTCACAATCAGATGGATATTTGTAAAAAAATGTTAATATAAAACTGGATATTTCAATTTAAGACATATGCTGTACTGTGATTCAAGCAAACCGAATCCAGTATAAGTTCAACAAAGAAACCTGAGCAATAGCTGATTTTGGTTAATGTGTAAACTAAATATAACATGCAGCTTGTTGGTTCCGTAAATTGTTGAAACGAATTATTGCACTACTTTAATATTGCTTCATTATCAGTGATGTTGCAAGACTACTGTTGTATTGATTTCCCACCCCTGCTTTATATAGGAACCCCAGTCCGGTTACTTGCTACTTAGTCATGTCTGGAGCAAATTGTGTGGAGGAAAATAAATGCCTGTTCAAGACTACATGTGCCATACAAACTGCTGTTCAATGCACAGGTGTGTGTCCGTGTGTGTGTGTGTCCGTGTGTGTGTGTGTCCGTGTGTGTGTGTCCGTGTGTGTGTGTCCGTGTGTGTGTGTCCGTGTCTCCTGTTCAGCCATTTTTTCATTCCACCTTGGAAATAAAACAATTGCCTCATCTTGTCTGGCTTGTTTATTCTTGCATCAGGCTTGGCATTGACAAATAAATACACAAGTACAAATACAATAAGCTAAGCACATATTAATATATTTATTCTTACAATTAAAACATAAAATAATACATCAAATTATTCATACACCCAAATTATTTTCTGAGTCGTTCTCAGTCAACGCACGGAAAATATGGAACAGCTCGAAACTAAAAATAAGGCGCTTGAGCGTGATCCCATTATGCATGAAATATGACTAATCATATCTACATTCACATTTTAGGCATTTAGCAGATGCTAATCCAGAGTGATTTACAAAAAGTGCAGTTGTACATGGTCAGATTACATTACATTACAGGCATTTAGCAGACGCTCTTATCCAGAGCGACTTACAGTTGACATTTCTTTACAATCCATTTATACAGATGGATATTAACTGAAGCAATTCAGGTTAAGTACCTTGCTCAAGGGTACAACAGCAGTGTCCCACCTGGGGATTGAACCTGCAACCTTAACATTACAAGCCCAGTTCCCTAACCATTATACTACACTGCCTGCCTAAGATTAATCATGTTTAATGCAAGAGATCAGTGTAGTAACACTGTAATAGACATCATTGTTGGTAGGTGTACACCATACCTGTAACACAGAAAGAACAGTTCTTGAAAGTAACACCCATCTGATCATTTAAAATGTGGTGTATAATTATTAGTTGAACTTAAGTTCTTAAAAGTACAGAAAACTGGGGAATTTACGGGCTGATTCAGAAACAGCCTCCTCTCAGACGCAAATTGAGGTGAATGGTGCTCAAAGCTCTGATACCATAGTCTTCTAGCGTACGACCATCCTGCAGAGGCGTGCTTCCGTAGACCAGCAGCTGTTGATCGATGGGGACTCTCTCCTTATTGTAGACCTTGCGCTTGAACTCGGAGACCGTTTCTCCCGGAAAAACATCGTAGGTGTGCGTCTGGTTTTTATCGTTTATCAGGAACACCTGGACGGAACTCGGCTCTGTGATCAGCACAACGACCATGGCTCCCGAACGCAGACCGTAGTCGTACAGAGTTTTCGAGTCCTCCCTGAGGTCTACTCTCTGGCCGTTCTGCGTCGTGAGCCGCTGCTTCGCGCTGGGCACCTGCGCCCGCTCTTGGATCATGGACTTCAGCTGTTTGACAGTGGTTTGCAGTGGCACGGTCAGGGAAAAGCTATTCCCAGCGAGGAATGTGATCGTTAGATCCATGACGACAAGACTTGATCTGGAAACAAATAATGAAAACATCAGCCCAACATGATACCAATCAATTAAACACTCTTCTGAAGTGAGTCCTCAAAAGTACTCAATTTTCTTTTATAAAACACTTGTTTTTTGTGTGTCAAATTGCGCACAAGGATTATGAACGAACCACATAATATTATAGCATAATAGTCCCTCATACTCAGATAGGTCATTGTTCAAAATAGTTTCAGCTAATGGCTATTATTTAAAATATTTCTTTTTTTACCTTTTGATGAAATGTGTTTGGTGTTGAAGTCGGAATGGATTGTGTCGGAATGGAGAGACGCTTGAGAAGATTCAGCCGAGACGTGCCGGATGACTGATGGGTCCTGTTTAACACCGCTGTCTCACTGGTGCTGTATTATGAACAGCTGAGAGACCCGCCCCTTTCCAGAGATCGACCTCATTAAGATTCGTTTTCCGCGCTCTCTTGGACACAGTGACGAGCACTTTCAGTTTCCATTTCCCAGTTGTGGATTCCTTACGTATAATTTCTGGTTACTAAAATGCTTTTTCAGTTATTTATGCATACAATTATATTCAATTAGCAGACAAGTGACCAACCAAGGAAAAATGTTAGTATTCAGGTTATACAACTCGCTAATATTGTATTAGAGAGGAAGCGATTACTGATTCTTCATAATATTATTGATATAAATAATATATGTATGACAATGCAAGGGTAGGTTTAAAAAGCAAGTGTCATGTTCAGAACAATATACTTGTTTATGATAATATTAGTATCTTATAAAGAAATGTCTTAAACAGTAAAAAGGAGAATACATCTTCAAGGTAGTAATACTTTTTTTCAACTTATAACTTAATAATTTTGCAAATATATCGACTATTTAAATTGATATTTCAAACCGTGCATCAACCCCAAACACCAATTTTCATTATTGCTTACATATATGTAAAGGGATACAATTATATGAATGGATATGTAAAACGATAATGCAAATACAACACACACCTAGTTTCCATAAGCAAAGCAATGAGTAAAACAAGGTATTGAATAAAGAATAACTTGCAACATAAGGGAATTCCAATCACATGAGAATGTTTCCCTACGTCACAAGTGTTTCTGCCCTCTTATTGGGCTAGGTGTATCTGCATCCAGTGGGAACATTCCTGCGATAAACAAATGCAAGGAATGGAAAGCGAAAGAGGCACGTTTTTATGGTGGTTATTGCATCATTTAATACAAGCAGGCCAAAGGGGATTTTCAGGATTGAAGTCAGAATAATTCAGCACATTTTTATTCACCTTATAAACAGAGAAGTTTCATTATTTGTATAGTGTATATTGTATAACCTAGTGGTTCCCAAACCTCTCTCGGGACCCCCAGCTGGTCCATGTATTTGTTCAATTCCACCACCAGCACACCTGATTAAACTCACTACTTAATGAGCATTGATTAGTTGAAACAGGTGTGCTGATGGTGAAATTGACAAATACATGGACCGGCTGGGGGTCCCCAAGGAGAGATTTGGGAGCCACTGGTATATCCTACAGGTAACTGCCAAAATAGAGGAAACAGCAACATAAAGTTTCTTAATAGGGACTTGGGCGACTGACTGTTCTTGATGAAACTCTCTGCTCTCGCCCTATATTGATATTTTCAGTCAGCTGATTCAGAGTAATTTAGCCTTGTACGCTGAATCAATGCACAGATATGCTGTTCGAGGAGTATGTGCTTTCGACGTATGTGCACAGTTGCTCCTAGTTGATGTCTTTCCCTCACCCCGCATTCTAACAGGGGGCGATTCGGCGACGAGCTGCCGGAAATGCATTGATTCTCTATGAGAGTGAGCGACTTCCGGTGACTGACCGATTGTCTGATTTATGGGCGTGGCGGTGGCCCAGATAAGTTGAAAATTCGGAACTTTCGGGCAATGTTGCCCGGTAAGAGCCAATCAAATTCATGTCTTGCTCTTTTTACCTCCCACGCGGAAACCAACACAACACCGAAATTTTGTTCCTAGTTCCGACACTTCAACATGAATGAGGAGAAACTCATAACAGCGGTCTGCAGTACCGCCATACGTTATTTAATCCATCCATCCATCCATCCATCCATTGTCTAAGCCGCTTATTCCTGGTCAGGGTCGCGGGGGGGGTGCTGGAGCCTATCCCAGCATGCGTTCCGGGCGAGAGGCAGGAATACACCCTGGACAGGTCGCCAATCCATCACAGGGCACACACACCATTCACTCACACACTCATACCTACGGGCAATTTAGACTCTCCAATTAGCCTAACGTGCATGTCTTTGGACTGTGGGAGGAAACCGGAGTACCCGGAGGAAACCCACGCGGACACGGGGAGAACATGCAAACTCCGCACAGAAAGGCCCCCGGCCTGGATTCGAACCCGAGACCTTCTTGCTGTGAGGCGACAGTGCTATCCACTGCACCACCGTGCCGCCCTTATTTAATCCTAAAAGCATAAATATTTATAGCTAGCTAAACTTATATGGCCTACATACATCTTATTTAATGTTTGTGTTGGTTAAAAGGCAATTTTGTATCGCATGGGTACGTTTGGAAAAACGTACCGGAGACAAGTAAATGGCCGCAATTGTAAAAAGCCTTCTGAGTTTAATAAAGATTCTCAAAATCTATGATGAACTATTCGTTTACCATGCACAAATTTTGTAAGCACGTCGGAAGCATTTTTGAGGAAGCCATTCAAACGTGGGCAACGCCCACTGGGTGATTTAGTTGCCTAGTATCGCCCCCTGTTAGAATGCGGGGTCAGACTTCTATGCTACCATCACCGTAGCCACTGTTTCTTGTGAAAAAACAGAAAGTTGAGTGGCCTTTGTCACTGAAGCACCTACCAAACATGTCTCAACAATCACCCCTTCTTTCAATCTTCTTTCAAGTCACTGAACAACTCAAATACATAGAGCTATCCCGACAGGGCTTTTTTGTTCTTTTGCAAGTATTTTAATTACTTCAGTAAATATACTTCTGTTGGCCGATTGATAAAGTTGAGGAAGAGTTCATTCAAAATCCCTTCTAATAGACTGTTTTATGAGGTGTGGACTTAAAAATCACACTTTGACTGGTTTTTTTTACTTCAAAAAAGTGATTCTAAAGGGGCAGGGGTGTGTGGGAAAGTCAATATTATTCAGTGTCCATGGGATGTTTTGAGCTTAAGAAAGCTTGTAACAGCCTCCTCTAAATTGTCCATTTGTGCATTAATTGAAAATCTTTCAGCCAGGCCTCCCAGGTGGTCTAGCACTTACAATGTTCAATTCCACTGGCCGCGCCAGAGTCAGCTCTGGCCAGGAGTGCCACTAGGGAGCGGTAATTGGCTGTCCACACCAGGGATGGTGGAGGGAAGCCGACATGAGTTTGCTGCTTAAAGGAGTGGCTCTTGAGTACCGGAGTTATGGTCGATGGCTTGGCGAGTGCCATCTTGGAGACGATACTTCGCCTTTGTCACTGCTGGTCACAGGGCTATGGCAGAGAACTCACAATACGAGGGAATTGACCCTTCGCTAAACCACGCCCCCCTTAGTTACTGTTGCTAAGTCCGTCAAGCTTTCGGAGCCAGCATGGCGCTCCCACTGTCGCTAACTGCACTCCCCGGAGAAATATTGCCCAATTTTTAGAAAATAGAAAAAGCAATTTCAGATAGAAGCAGACAGAAGGGTCTACAATATGCATTTGAAGGTTATATTCAAGATATCACACTGACTCAGCAACAAAATGACGTAAAAAAAATAAAGATAGAAGCGAAAGCCTACAGATCACAGAGTAAAAGTGAACCACCGCATCACCTGGCGATTGAAACAGAGGACAACGACATTAAGGAGCAACACTGCTCCTGTAAAGCTGGGTAGGTCTCTATTCACTATTACAATCATTAAAAAGCAAAAGCAGTAGGCCTATATAACGTTACATTCAGTAGTAAGTTAGCTAGCATTAGCTAACTAACGTAACATTAGTAGCCTATAGTGTGCTGTAACGACATTACTCTGGTTAGCTCCACAGGTTTCTGCGCCCATCTCATCGGACTTATCCATACCCTGGACCTCTGTAAAGCAAAAAATATCAGCAGTGTGTCAGCCCAGTCCTCCAAGATTTGGGTACTCGGGACTGGGCTTCCTATTGACAAAGTGCTGAAATAGTAATTAAAAAATAGTATTACATTTTGACATCAAGGTAATGTTACCCACTTGGTTTTCTAGAGCTTGACTGTAACATCTTAACGTTAGCAAGCTGGCTGGATCACGAATAACAAAGCTAACATTTAGTCTAACTTTACCAACGTTGCAACCCGGAGCTGTATATCCAGACCGTAGCCACGTTAGCTTAGCTGGCTAACACTTTTCAGGATTTGATTTTGGTTTTGGAAAGGGAAAAAAACGTATATCAGGGTAACGAGTGTCACTGTTACAAGTGCCCCAGGCACAACGTTTAACCATAACTAGCTAAAAGTCCACAAAACCAGCTCGAAAATGAAGAAAATCTCAAACTTTACCGTCAGAGTCAACGGAGCTCCGCCATAAACTGTCGGACCTCTGTCGGAGCCTGTCCTATGCTGCGCTGTGATTGGCCAGTCTGCGTTTCGGGGCGTGGTTTAGCGAAGGGTCAATTGTGAGTTTCAGCCAGAACCAGTCATATATTTATAAGCTTGTAAGTTGTTGGCAAAGAACAACTTAGAGCTCACTTTTATGTATTTATTGTGCGTTTGTATTCATTAAAATCTGGGCTCTTTCAACATTCCTAATTTCTTTGAATATTCTTAATTCACATAGTGCATGTAACGTATGCAAATGCTACCTATAGCACAAGCGAATGGGACACTGGCCAACTGAGTTTACAATGTTTACAGGCCTACATTCCTTGATATAGAGTCAGTTTCTTTTTGGTTGTTCAACCCTTGGCACTGAATAAACACAAGAATTATAGGTGTCTCAACTGCAGGTGGGCTATCCACTTGGGATATCCAATTCCACTTGTGTATTTGGAATCATTACCTTATCCAGGAATTACGGAGGTCATGAGACTTATCCCCTCTACGGGGGTTCATCACGAGAAATGTCACTAAGAAATATTTTATGTAATCAGTCTACCCTTGTAGAGAAATGTCACTAAGAAATGCAGCTTTTGTTTGAACAGTACCTGATTCCACTAATCAAAGCCTAATTGAAGACTTTGATTAGCTGATTAGTCAAATCAGGTGAGCTACTGTAGGAACAAAATTCACACCGCCCACACAGGGTAAGATTGTGGTTTAGACTGTCATGGTTTTATGAATATCCATTTAAAATGTACACTAAAATGTAGCTAGCTTTGTGCCAATCACCACTGTCAATGTATGGTAGCCTACATTATCTGACGTTAGCCTAAATGATCACCACTGTAGTCTGACTAAAAGGTGGTTTGTGTAACAGTCAGCTAGACAGACAGTAGGCTACAGTATGTACAAATGTATCTTACAAATATTCTGACAGGACTCCATCACTTGTGATGCTCTCGTTCTTCGGACAGTTTGCGTCTGAGCTAGCCAGTGGTGGATTGTCCTAATTTATTTTTCTTTTGCCTGACGCATTATTTAGTCATGCTAACATTTTAGATTAGGCTATTATCAATGTCAAACATTTTATGTCAACTATTTTGAACGTCCCGTTATATCCTTAGCCACAACGCGCTGCTAGTACTAGCCTACGAGTGATACGTTAGCTAGCATAAATTTCACATGTGAGTTGTAATCTGGGAATTGTATTCCACTGCGGACCTCGCGGACATGCATTTTAATATATACGCTATTTTGCAGCGCATCTTTATGTAAATATGATTATTGGGTGTAGAATAGTCTTTTACAACCTGGATCTTATTTAATATTATAATTATCAATGGAAATTGGTTATTTCACCTCTCCAAAGTCACATAAAAACAGGAAATTAAATTTCATTTAACGGTACTCAGTTAAATTTAATTTAAGTGAGTACGTTCATCATAACGGACGCTCAATTGAGTCCCGGAACGCAGGCATTGAAAATAAAGAAGTTGCGGGACTGAGTCCGGGTGGACTGAGTTGAGTGTTCTAAGACATACGCGCCGGCAGATGGCGCAACACCAGATCACCACACTACATCTAAACTCTGCTTTCGCGTCTTTGCAGGTACATGTGTAAACGGGCTGTAGTAAAGCGAACAGCTCTGGCAGGCTTAGGAAAGTCTACGTTTTGACAACCTGAAAAACACTTAGGAAGTATGTTAAGGGACCAGTCGGTGCAACATATTATTGATACCTGTGCGAACCTTTATTTAAACGGAGAAGACAACATACCTGCAGATGTCGCGGATACCTTCACACTTCTAATCGAAAAGCTTAAAACATGCAGAAGGTAATGTGTACTCTCCGTATTTGCAGTGGCTTGTCATCCAGCCGGCTAATTCGTCTTTTACCTAGCGATGTGCTTATATCGAACGTTAGCTAGCCCGCAAATACCTTTTTATTAGTACCTTATTGGTTGTGATCAAGACAAGACCGCTACTTGGTTCACTGGATAGGTAGTCCAGTGAACCTCGTCTTAATCTGGGAAACTCATGGTTTGTGATGTTGCCTGTCATTAAAAAAATGTAATGCTATTTCCATGTGCAGCAACAGTGTGAAGCGGAGCAAAGAACGCAGCATCGAGGAAGCGTCGCAGCTGCTAAAAAAGGTTCAACAGCAGCAGCTGCGGGTACTGCAGATCAAATACATTCTTCCTCTCGTGCGACTGCTCATCGCTATGCAACTGGAAATGCCGCACATCTCTACAGCATGCCGTAAACTGGACCAGGTAGCCCTCATTTTTAAGACTTGCTGGTTTTTACATTTAGCAGACGCTTTTATCCAACGCGGCTTACAGAAATTGCATTCAGCTCGAGTAAATGAACAACCACTTGATGCTACAATGTCTAGGCACATCATTCGTCAAGGAAGCCACATAAACCGCACAAGTGCTAACGTATAATACGTTATGCATTTCGCCCTCTGGTGTTCACAGATGATGCAACAGCTGTCAGAAGTCAACCGTTCTCTTGTTTTTGAAGAAATGGAAGCATGTGTGATGACCCTGGTGGATACAGAGCAGGTAGCTTCAGAATTCTGATCGTCTTGGTTTTGGCTCATCCTTCACCTTAACACACGAGGCAGTGTTTTTACCATTTGTATCCACTTACAGATATTGTCAGTCAAGGATCTCCAAATAGGTACGTTTCTGGCCCGCACACAGCAAAACATTTTTACCACATCACACAATCAGCATGACATGAAAAAACCTTACCTTGGCTTAAATTGACTAGATAGGGTGCTGCTTAGTTCTTAATCCAAAAGCGTGCGTGTTTGATCTCTTGACAGTATGCATGCTCTTGGAGGACAGCACTGTGGGGCGTGAAGTGTGGAGGCAGGCCTACCCGTCCCTGCTCTGCAAAGTAGCCGAGGTGTTTCCCGTCGCCATGGAGCAGGAGGCAACGAGGAACAGAGAATGGTGCTATCTTGCAGTTAAGGCAAGCAGTCACAACCAGCGCGTTGGCGGAACTGAGAACGTCTTTTCCGTGATGCCTTAAAACCTGTTCGGCAGATGTGAATATGAGTGTAGACTCGGAACATTCAACACTGTAGCGGGGGTTCTCAACTCTGGTCCTGGTGGGCCGTAGGGAGTGCTGGTTTTTGTTTTCACTTTAAACTCAGCTACCAATTTACACTCAAGAAAGCAGGTGAGGTGAATCAACTGTGAACTCGACTGCTTTAATCGCACTCGCACAAGGAAAAGCAGTGTACCATACCAGTCCACCACGTCTGGAGTTAGGAAGCCTTCTTCCGGAGTCTACTATGAACATATGATGGGTGTGAGGTGTCTTGTGTGTTGGATGTCATTATCTTGTGCCTTATGGTTGTTGACGTCTGGCTGACCCCTGTGCTCACAGGCTTGTCTCCAGATGTTCCAGCTGTTGCAGGGGGAGGTGGCCCCTCTGGTGTGGGAGAAGGACTCTGGGGACTTGGCTGTGCAGAACATTCTGAGGCATTTGATGCCATCGTCCTCGGAGAGGTACGCCTTGCGTTCCCTGGTTGCCACATGTGTCCCTTTTGTTGTTGTTTTTGATTGGTTGCTCATGTAAACTGACTGCTGCTGTGCCCTCCTTTGCCCCGCCTCCACTACCGCTGGGCAGAGCTCCAACAGGGACACCCGCCTCCTAGCGGGCACCACGGTCGCCATGTTGGTAAACACGGCGCCAGGGGCCCAGGCCGGCGCGGAGGCAGCGTGGAGCCTGATGCAAGTCGCGCAGCCTGGTGAGAGGGCCTTTGGGTCAGCAGGGGGAGGGGTTCTTTTACATGAGCGACTGCATTGAAGGACAGTGCCCTCTTGTGTTGGGAGAGTGCTGGCTCACACTGTGTATTCACGTGAGCGGTTGTGCTTCTCAGAGCCCTGGCTGCTGTGCGTGGGCGGACTGAGGGCAGAATGTGGGCCCAGAGGGTTGGACGGCGTGGACAGGTTGGCTGTGAGCAGGGGCCTGCTGACTTGCTGTCGGAAGGATATTCTGACCTGCCACCTGGACAGCAAAGGGGTATGGCTCAGTCATTTTCTCACAGTGATGGATATCGCCTTCACATCGATTTACACAGACATGTGTAACATATACACTACCCCTTTAAAGTCTACACCTTGTCTCAATAGTTTTGCTTTTAGTTGCCTTACAGCATGAAATTAAAATAGATTAAATCAGACTTTTTACACCTTTATTTCCGCCTTCTATCTTACAACTTCCAAGTGAAAAAAATTCGAAAAATTTCTGAACATTAATAACTTGGATTGATAAGACTACACCCCGAGTTAGTACTTGGTAGAAGCACCCCTTGCTCTAATTAGAGCCATGGAAAAAGAGGTGGAATTAGAGGTGGAAAAAGTCTGTGATTTAATATGTTTTAATATATGAACTGCTGCTAATAATAAAATGGTCCCTTTTGCCTTTGTTCTGTGTCCCTGCTGAATGGATTCCACTCTGTCACAGACTTGCCTTATCCTGGACGGGCTATTTCCTGTGATCTCGGCCCTGTGTGAGGAGAACCTCGACTGCCACTACTACGTCCTCCAAGGTACGGTGAGTCCGTGCTGCTCTTGAGCCGGAGGTCTTCCTGTGGCCAGATGAAGCTAACCTGCCACCTGCCCTCTGTTTGGATGCTGGAAGTGTTTACGCTGTGGCTGAAGTGCCTGAAGGACTGCCTCGGGGAGGTGTGGGAGGCGCGCGGCGCCCCCTTGCTGCGGGAGGACTCCACTCTGCAGCAGCGGCTCACCCAGGTCATCTGGAACAATGCCGAGAGCCCTGTGAGTTTCAGAGGGGGGAGGGGGTTCTTTGTGGCTCAGTAGGCAGAGCATGGTGTTGGCAACGGTTAGGTTGTGGGTTAGATTCCCACTGGGACCACATATACTGAAAAATGTATGCATTCACTGCTGTAAGTCACTTTGGATAAAAGCATCTGCTAAATGGCATATATTATATTATTATATATTAGGGGGGGCGGGGGTGTCGGTGTGAAGCACTGTTAGATAGGGCTGTGCTCAAAATATCAATATGGTATTGAAATTCACCTCTTTGCAATACACTTATCACTACTGTGACACCTGTATTGTTTATATATTTTGTATATACATACAACAACAAAGGTAGGGCTGTATGGCATTTTTATGAAACGTAGAGCCCTAACTTTTGTTGTGCTAAAATGAAAATGCAATAATTATTACAACCTGCAGGTGGCAGCACGCAACCGTACAATCTGGCAAATCCCTCCACAATGTAGGCAAACAAAAAACAGGAGGAGCAGAGCATGGCATCAATAATGGAAGAGCAGCTACAACCAATATTCTTTTTGTGTTGTCAATAAAACAACTCATCTGCTCAAACAACAATGTGTTCCTCGACAGAATCATATATTATTTTAAATAGCAAGATCCACTTTCCCATGTGTATTGCTTCAGGATACGTATTGCATTGAGACCCTTGCATTGGGATATGCGTCAAATCTGCCAATACCCAGCCCTACTGTTTGACGACCTTGATGTGTGGCTCCTTTGGAGAAGATGACCGTCCTATCCCCACTTGCAGCTGGAGGGTGTGTCAGAGTTTGTGCACAGCTCGTTCCGCCTGCTGCTGGAGATCTACGAGCTGGACTGCGAGCGCTTTGGCGACGCGGAGAAGCCTCTTTACCTCGCCCTACTGCAGCGCGTCGCTTCACTGCCCTGGGAGGCCAAAGCCAGATACTCGCCCCTCTCTGCACTTCTGCCGTACATCGGCACCAGCACGGTAAGCACCGGCGTTCTAGCACTTAGAGGGACTTCCAGCTAGCTGAAGATTTAGCTGCTGTTGCATTGCAATACCTGTGATTTATTAGCCCTTAATGGCCTTTACAGCGGAATTTATGGACGTTGTAAGTCACAGATAAAAAGAACTTGTAAGTCACTGCTTCAAAAGAACGAGGGAATGCAGGCTCACATTTTCAGACTCACTTGGCGTGTGTGTGTGTGTGTGTGTGTGTGTGTGTGTGTATGCTCTTTTCTTTCCACAGGTGCTGGAACAGATTCCGGAGCTGCCTCGTGATCTCCTGAAGTGCCTCTCCACCAATCACCTGTCCCCGTGTGCCTCGGACGCCTACAGGTCCCTGATCCAGCAGCAGAGGCGTGAGCTGTGCGGGGCCGCCGCCCCGGGTGCCCCGCCCTCGGAGGCGGAGCTTGCAGAGCTCTGGGCCCGGCGCTGGCGTCCTGCGCTCCTGGAGGCCCTGACCTCCGACGCAGCCCTGCTGCAGCGCAACGCCTCAAGCCTCCTCCTGCCCTGGACGCTGCGCACGTTCCCGGCCGCCGTCGAGGCCCTGCAGGCCCCGCTGGCCCCCGCCAGGCCGGGCACCTCCGCGCCTGGACCTGCGTCGCAAGCGCGCACCGGGCGGCGGGCGGCGCCTGGCCCCCAGAGGACGGCCCATCCGCGGAGACCCTCCGGCTGGCCCTGGGCTCCCTGGACGACGCCGTCCGGCTGGCCGCCCTCAACCTGCTGTGCTGCAGCCCCAAGACCAGCCAGCCCCCGACGCCGGCCGAGCTCGCCGCCCTGAGGGCCTTCGTCCCCCTCAACCTCAACAGCGAGTCGTCCCCCTTCCGCCAGCACCTCCAGGCGGGGGTGAGGAAGTTCCTGGTCCGCATCCGGGACGGCTGTCTGGCCCGCCTGAAGGGGGCGAAGGGGCGGAGCAGGGGCGGGGCCAGCCAGGGGAGGGAGACGGACTTGGTGCTGGATCAGGGAGTCGGTGAGCCTCGGGGGTGAGCGGGGGAGGGGGCTACAGAATTAGAATGAGCTACATGGTCCTGTCTGCTGTGCTAAGGTAAAATGCACAGCCAGGTTTTAAGTGATTCACTTTGACAAACGTTCTCCCTTTCTGTTTTTCTCCGGCAGCTTGTTTAATTCAGGATACAGTGTTGTTGTCCATTCAGATCGAACTGTCAGACGGGACCGTATAAATCCCTCTCTGGGGGCGCCATTCAAGTTTGCTGTGCTTTCCAGGCCTCCCGTGTGGTCCAGTGGTTACAACGTTCGACACTGGCCACAGAGACCGGGGTTCGATTCCCCATCCCGACAGAGTCGGCTCTGGCCGGGAGTGCCACCAGGGGGCGGCAATTGGCTGTCCGCCCCAGGGAGGGGGGAGGGAAGCCGACAGGACGTCCGCTGCGTATAAGAGTGGCCCTGTAGCACCGGGTTACGGTCGACGGCCTGGTGAGTGCCGTCTCGGAGGAGACGTTACTTCGCCTTCGTCACTACCGGTCGCAGGAGCACGGCAGTGAACTCACATTACTAGTGGGGATTGACATAAAATAGTGGGTCTCATTGGCATACTAAATTGGCTACTAAAAATAAATAAATAAAAAAGTTTGCAGTGCTTTCCACCGTGGGCACTGTGTCCTCCAGTCAGCCGGGGGAGCCCATGAGCTTCAGTGAGTCACTGTGTTGCAGACTTTGTGGACTGGCTGGCCCAGCTGCCCCTGGCCTACCTGGCCCCGGGGCACAGTTTCCAGAGGAAGAAGACGGTGCTGCTCCTCCTGTCGGCGGTGCTGGAGACCTGTACCGACACCTGGAGCCCCGACAAGAAGAAGGGCCAGCCCCAGGTCAGTGGAGCACAGGCCAATGGGACGGCCCCCTCCAATGCGCACGTGTGTCCTTGTAGCACTGATTTGAAATAAAAATCACATTTTCAACCAGGCTCGAAATGTTAGGATGAATTTTTTATTTATTTACATTTTACATTTTTTAGGCATTTTATTTTTAGGCTCTTATCCAGAGCGACTTACACAATTTACATTTCTTTACATACCATTTGTACAGCTGGATATTTTTACTGAAGCAATTCAGGTTAACTACCTTGCTTAAGGGTACAACAGCAGTTCCCCCCACCTGCTAATCGAACCAGCAACCTCTGAGTTACAAGCCCAGGTCCCTAACCATTACACTACACAGCCGCCCTTTTAAAATCTGTCCATACTGATTTACTGTCCTACAATAGCTCCTACCTTGAGATATCAGTTTCTAAATACGCATCTATCCCTTGGCTTTGTTTGACCTATTTTTCACATTTCTTGTCAGTCAAAGGACTAAATGTAGTTTGTGCAAGTTTCTTGCATTGGACTAGTAATTTGGTGATTGATCGATTTGGTGTTGTGCGATCAATACTAAGCTATTGAAATAGTCACCCGCTGCTGCAGTTTTTTTAATCATGCCTGTAACTAAAGGAAGAACTAAAATGTGAATAAATGAAACCTGCTGTAACACACCTGTACTGTAACACACCTCTGCTGTAACACACCTGTACTGTAACACACCTCTACTGGAACACACCTCTGCTGTAACACACCTCTACTGGAACACACCACTTCTGTAACACACCTGTACTGTAACACACTCCTTCTATAAATGCACCCCAAATCCCGGGTCTTCAGAACAACATGAAAATCAGCATGGATCGGCATGAATTATGAATAAGGCCCAAATCGTGGCGCCATGTTGTACCTCCCGCAGGAGGAAGTATCCAGTTACTGCATTATGTCTACTCAACGCTCTTCAGTCACGTTTGGCTAAAAGAGACCGTTCTTATTCTCCTGGCTAGTAGTGTTTCATGGTAGGAGCATTTATATGACCTTGGAATGGTATAGATGCTTTGTTATATTTGATACATTTTCATATTTTCAAACCTGGCTGAAAAGGCATTTTGTTTCACCTTAACATTGGAGCTTGAGGATAGTAATCCCAGTTTTATTCTTCTCTTTGCATTCCGAGATTGTCTGGTGCAAGTGAAAGAGCTATGTTGTATTCAGTCATTCGGGCACCCTTGTAATTGCGGAATCTGATAGATGATCGAAGCTCTTTGCTCTGTCTGTGAAATTGTACTGTGGTTAGACTGGCATAGTTCTAAATGCTTTGTATCTGTGAAACGGTGCTGCAGTTGGTTAGACTTGGGTTATAAACAGCATGGTTTTAAAAGTTTTTTTTATTCCCCAGCGAACATGTCTGATTTGATCAAGTGGGCGAGGCAGAGAGGACAGTGGGATTTCTTCTCCAGGCCGAGGCTACTGGTCCTCATTGGCTGTTTGGAAGACTGCACTAACGAGGCAAGCATCACAGGGAGGGGATCGGGTGGGGGGTCAAACTTTCCGTTGAGGGCAACCAATGTGTTACACCAGGGGTCTCACTAATTGGTTCACCTCTAGTTCAAGTTCAAGTTCATACCTGAATTTCCCTTCTGGGATAATAAAGTTGAACTTCCCTGGTGCAGCGCATTGGTTGAAATAAAAGACTGCACACACTCGGCCCTTGATGGAACGAGTTTGACCCCCCTGGTAAACGCCCACGGGTTGAAGGCCCATGAGCGCCGGGTCAGGGTAAGGGGTCCTGACGGTGGCTCTTCCCCCAGGTCCGGGAGCTGGCTGCCGGGCTGCTCCTCCGGTTCTTCGGGCCTTGCCTCCCGCCCGACCTCGGCCCCGCGCTGCTGGAGAGGGCGGTGATGCTCCTCCGCAACCCCCGGGTCCAGGACGCCCAGACGGGGGCTCTGATCTTCAGGGTCCTGCTGCACATGTGAGGAACAATCGAGCGCCCCCGCCCCCGATTCAAGTGGCCCAAAAGCAGGACAGCCAAGAGGAGGAGGAGGAGGAGGAGGATGATGATGATGATGATGATGATACTGGGTGCTGATGGTATTGTTGAGTAGGGGGTGGGGGTGGGGGAGAATCACATTCATTATGTTGTTATTTCATAAAAATACGGGACAATGTCTGTCGTTTCAGGATGCAGGACAACGAGTTTCACCATGGGGCACCTGGTCACCTTTCCGCTGTTAGGGGAGCAGTGTTCAGTGCGTCACTCACAACACAGTCTTTTCTCTTCCTCTCTTCTCTCTTCCTCTCTTCTCTCTCGCTCTCTTCTCTCTCTCTCTCTCTCTCTCTCTCTCTCTCTCTCTCTCTCTCTCTCCTTTTTTTCTCTCTCTCCTCTCTGAAGGTCTGGAGATGTCTCTGAGGTCCTGCAGGCGGGACCAGGACCAGGCAGCCCGGATCCGCGGGACAGAGAGACAGGCGCCATGGTCAGGCACTTACTCCAAGAGCTGGAGCAGCACTACCTCACCGCCAAGACCGACATGCTACTCGCCGCCAAGACCAGACCCATACATGGTAAGGCCCAAAGGACCAAGGCACAATATTAATACACTTAGTTGCCCCATGGGCTTGCTTTTGGGGGTGTTCAGGCAGGGTCAAAATGTTTTGTGCTATCCTGATCAATTTGATGTGCTTTGGATTTGACTTCCGCATCTGATCTTATTTTGAGTCCTTGTAGAGCTTGCGTCACTGTTCGATTTTGTACCAATTTAACGCAGCACACAGCGTTTAACCATAGCGAGGGGCTTGGAAAAAAATCACCAATGAATTCAAGGTGTTATTGTTTGTCGTCTTACACGGCAGACATTTTCTTTTCCAAGAAGGGAAGAAATGCACAAAGATGATGGGCTTTGCTGCGCTGAACTGCTCCATTTGGGCTGTGTGGTGCCGTTGCTGCAGGGGTTCTGACTGCGCTGAAGTACGTCCTGGACGTTCCTGGTGCGCCAGGCTCCGGACAGACGGCGGCAGTGGGCCCGCGTGAGACAGACGCCATCCTGGGCCTGCTGGAGAGGATCAGCCTCTTCCTGTTGGGCATCCTGCATGGAGACCAGGCCGCGTGCGCCGAAGACAAAGGTAATCTCGCCCCGGGAGTCGTTTAAGGGTGTGTTTACTCTACTCAGCTTGAATGGTTTAATACCAGTGCCATATAATACGATCATTTAGCAGATGCTTTGATCCAAAGCGACTTCCAGAAATGCATTCAGACTTCCAGAGTAGATGAGCAACCACTTGATGCTACACTGCCTAAGCACATCGTACCACTTTTGATTTGTACATTATCTTACCCCGATTGAACATCCAAATTGTTTCCAATTCCCTGGTTGGGTAAACTCTGACCCGGTCATTAATACTTTTACTATGGTGACATTTCACTGTGGTAAAACTGGCCTCCCTACCCCCCCCCAGCTTAAGTTCCATAACAGTGGAGTAGCATTGCTAAGGTGCTCATCGCTTCATGACCGCAACCGTGGGCTTGTCAGACCGCAGTAATACTGTTTAGGTTTACGTTTGTAAGTACAGGTCTAAGTTGCCCTCTTTGCAAAGGGCCAATCCCGACTCTCCGTTACAGAGGCGCCTCCGTCTTTCTGCGACATGGGGAACGCCATTCGCTCCGTGATCGCCCAGGGCGGTGGTTCAGGGAGGGGGAGGACTGCGTGCTGCTGTCGGAGGAGCACAGCCTCGTTCTCACCAGCTGCTGGGTCTCTCTCAAGGTAAGCATGTCCTCTCCGCACACTTGGTCAAAGTGCCACGGAAAGCATTCGGGGAAAATACCAATGACCTTCTATAATATAATATAAATGTATAATATATTCTATTTAGCAGACGGCTCTATCCAAAGTGACTTACAGTAGTGAATTCATAAATTCTTCAGTATATCTGGTCCCAGTGGGATTTGAACCCCCAACCTAAGCGTTGCCAACGCCATGCTTTACCTACTGAGCCACACAGAACCATAGTAGTTTCTAGGAACTTCTAATTGTGATCCAGTATTGTCATCCTTCATAAAAAACTATCCAGCTGCAGGCAGGTTTTAATGTTCTCAGTTTTAATCCGGCGAACCAGGAAACGGCAGAAGAGCATGTGTCTGAACGACCAATAAGCAGGGGGTAGGGGCTGCAGCCAAAACCCCCAAATGCCCGTGTGCCACGCTCCCACGTCACTACCCACTAGGACACCATCCCATTGCACAGACACGCTCTCCCTTGTCTGAGCAAGCTTGTTCGGTATTGATTTAGACATGCAGTCGTTAAGGGCAGAACAGCTTCTGGCTGTGTCTTTTTAAAGCGCTAATTTGCTATGCATATTGTTATTGATTAGGGACAGGAGTGCTAAATATATTTCTCTTTTTTGTTACATCAGGGCTTTTATTTACATAGTTAGATCAATGTGGGTCTTAGATCAATAGACTTAATGCGGGTGGCTGTGTTGGTATAATTCTTATTGCCTCATAATGCAAAAAGGTTTCTCTCCGCCTGGTTGTTGCTGGCATCGATGTAGTGGAACTATGAACGTCTCACACTTCGTGCTGTAATATAAATTAGAATTTAGATGATTTAATTCGCCTCCCTGTTGCTTTTTTTTCTTTCGAAAATGAAAGTCGACAAGCTGTAGCACCATTTGTCACTACCTGAAGGTAAATGTATGTTTGCCCAAAATGGTTGTGACGCATTAAGGGAGCGATCCGTCTTCACCCACTGCCTGCATTGTGCACGGCTCTTGGGTTTGTGTCAGCACAGATGTACATGATCCATTAAGGGGCCTTCACCAGGATCGCTGTGGTGGTGGTTGCAAAGAAAATCGATAGTGTCCACAGTACTTCCTCTCTTTTAAATGAGCATCTCTGAAGTTACATAACCGGCTCATCTGAGGTGTTTTTACTTCCTTTTGAAAGGAAATAGGGAATTTTTTAGGCTGTTTTGTGGAGAATGCCTTGATGACCGCCGGCTACGTAGAGTGCCCCCTGACCGCGGAGTACCTGAAGAGGGCGTCGAAGGTCTTCAAGGACATCCTCCTCAAGTGCCGTCACTGGGTAAAGATAGCTGACCCATCCGTGCACCGTCATAGCATTTCTACTGGAAGCCCACCTGTCAAACACCTGCCCTCTGCTGGTCACTTTTGTCACTGCATGTTCTGTCTCTCCTCCCTTGAAGGGGGCGGTGGAGGGGTGCTGCGTCGGCTTCACCAAGTTCTGCGCCGCTCTTCTGAGCAACGCCGATCCCGAGCTGCAGGAGATTCCCGCTCGCATGCTGAAGCAGGTGATTTTCCAAAAGATGTATCTGAACACTGGCTTATTAGCAAAGCACATCCCCAGAATTTGGGCAGACTTCTCTTGCATCAGAGTGCCAACCCGGTCCAGCTTATAGTATCATAAGGTTATGACCCTGACATTTGAGGCTAGTCACCATCTGACCAGAAAAGCCCTGCCATAGTACCACGTACATAACCTAACCCCTCCATTG
Organism: Aldrovandia affinis; assembly: GCA_029706075.1. NCBI lineage: Eukaryota > Metazoa > Chordata > Actinopteri > Notacanthiformes > Halosauridae > Aldrovandia > Aldrovandia affinis. The sequence continues at coordinate 464,486 of JAINUG010000009.1, read as the reverse complement.
TTACAAGCAAGGCTAGGAGTGACCTCTCTCTGACCCCCACCACAGGGCCTCTCGGTGCTCCGGTCGCCGCGGGGCACCTCGGTCACACGGCGGGCGGCGGGGCTGCCCATGCTCGTCCTGTGCGTGGTGGCGGCCGAGGAGGCCAGCAAGGCCCGCCCGCTCCTGGCCCTCAGCATGAAGAGCCTGCTGGAGACGGCCGGCGCCCCTGTGCCGCAGGGCTGGGACCAGACCGTCGACCTGCCGCAGGTGCGTCCTCGTACGAACACGCCGACACAGCGGCCGCATCGCAGGAATCGTGCTCTCAGCGCTGCATTCAGGGGGGCTGTCGGATAGCGTAGTGGTCTAACGCACCTGTATTTGACTGGTCCTGTATGATTGTGAGCTACCTGTCAGGGACGTGGTTCAAAACCCGTCTCTGCCAGACCTGGCTCTTGCCGTTAGCCCCGATCAGGGGTGGCATTTGGCTGTCCGCTCCTGAGGGAGGTGGGGAGGGTGGTCGGCACAAACTCGCTGTGAAGCACATAAGGGTATCTCCAGAAATGGGGTCGGTGAGTCCCCTCTCGAAGGAGGCGGATCATCGGCAGCCTTGGAGGGTAGCTTGCCCCGTAGAGACAGGCGGCGAGTTTGTGGGGGAGAGTTAATCAAAGTAAATAGAGGGTATAATTGGCTTCCAAATTGGGGAGAAAAACGAGGAAAAGTCTGAAACAAAATGTATATATAGAAAAACTAAATTCTGCATTCAGTCCATTTGGTGAACTCGCTCCAGGACTCCAGGGTGTATATACTATGCTATAAACCATAGAACGGGAATGGAACATAACTCTAGCATTTGTTAGGCTGTCTAGCAAGGAGGCTGTCAAGGGATATAAAACTATGGTTTTGTGAGGGTAGAGCCGAAAAGGCCAAAACAGTAATGCATCACCTTTCAAAAAATATTCCATTCAAGTAAAATATTAATCTTCGATGTCGGTTAAGATTTGGACGGCAACATCTGCAATTAATGATCGATAGATTTGGCAATCGCGTGGGTTAATGATGCGTTTAAAAAAGGAGGTGACATCATCAAAACAACCAGCACAAACCAGCCGACTAACCGAAAAGCCGCAAACAGCGCTAATTTGCATGACGTGACCTGACATACCTGCCATTCCAGTAGCAATAACGCTCCCTTAAGCCACCCCTCTTCGTCACTCCTTGAATTTGAAGCCTGCGGCCCCGTGGCAGGCGAGAGCGTCCCGTCCCTTGGGTCTGAGCCCCGCCCTGTCCCCCCCCTCAGGTGTGTGCGGTTCACGTGCTCCAGGCCCTGGTGCGAGGCTCCGGCCTGGGCTCGGCCGTGCTGCAGTACGCCCCCGCCGTGACCATCCTGTCCCTGGAGCTCCTCAGCTCCCCCTGCTGGGCGATGAGGAACGCGTCGCTCCAGCTCTACAGTAAGACCTCCTCCCTTCCTCCCACTCCCCCATTCCCAAACCCCTGGGATAGGAACTCCTTCATAACACTGTATGTGTCACTCTATTATATTATTATATGCCATTTAGCAGACTCTTTTATCCTAAAAATAAAAATTTATTTTTACTGACAGTAGTGAATGCATACATTTTTCAGATGGTGGTCCCGATGGGAATCGAACCCACAAGTGTTGTTAGCACCACGCTCCACCTACTGAGCCACACAGAACCATCCACACACAGAACTCTACAGCTCTGCAGTTGCTCTGACTTTCGATGCGTTTCCTTGACACCTTTGATCTCCACTGGGTGGCTCCGTTTCTCCACTTTCCAATCCAGCCCAAGCACACAAGGCAGTAGGGGGCCAGCGCGCAGTTTCATGTTCTCGCCAGCGCTCTGGTTTTCTGCCACGTGAAGCTGATCAGAGTGCCCTTTTCAAAGGCCGTGGGATCAGTTGACCGTTTAGAAATCAGAGGCAAAAATACTTCTAGGGCATCCAGCGTTCCCTGCAAATACGAAAGCCAGCGAGACCCCGTTTTGTTTTTGCTTAACACTTACGGAAGAGCCTTGAGTGCGTTGCGTTCACCAAGCAGGCTTATAAAATGCTTACGAATCAGCCCCAAGAAAACATCAACCTCTACGCTAATTTAGATTTTGAATTATGCATGTCAAGTGGTAATATGCAATATTCTGTTTCCAGAGGGTGGCCCCGGGGCGCTGTGAAGCCGTGACCTTCTGCCTGTAGTGCTTAATAATATAACATATGCCATTTAGCAGACGCCTTTATCCAAAGCGACTTACAGCAGTGAACGCATACATTTTTCAGTATATGTGATCCCAATAGGGAATCGAACCCACAACCTAAGCGTTGTCAGCGCCATTACATTACATTACAGGCATTTAGCAGACGCTCTTATCCAGAGCGACTTACAGTTTTACATTTCTTTACAATCCATTTATACCGCTGGATATTACCTGAAGCAATTCAGGTTAAGTACCTTGCTCAAGGGTACAAACCCTACACACCTGCCAGACCACTCCGTTCTGCTACCTCAGGACGCCTAGCACCCCTCCGCACCTGCGCTTCCCGGTCACGTTTCCTGTCGGTTCTGGCTCCACGATGGTGGAATGACCTTCCTGTGGAAGTCAGAACAGCTGAGACCCTGGCCATCTTCAAGCGACGACTGAAGACTCACCTCTTCAGGGTGCACCTCTCCCCGTAGTCCGGTTTTTAGGGACATAGTTTAGGGACATGTCTACTTGTTTATGTATTATATTAGGCTTAGGCATTATTTTCTGCATTGATTGCTTTATTGCTCTCTTGTTTATGTAGTTTTATGTGAACTAGGTACTTCCCACTAGGGTGGCTTTCAGCTAAACTGTTCTTGACTATGGTTAACACTTTGTTGTACGTCGCTCTGGATAAGATGTAATGTTGTAATGCCTGTAATGTAATGTCATGTAATGTAATGTAATGTACAACGGCAGGGGATTGAACCTGCAACCTTAACATTACAAGCCCAGTTCCCTGACCATTATACCACACTGCTGCCATGCTTTACCTACTGAGCCACAGAGGACCACATGACCTGTATGTTCTTGTGCTCGTGTGTTCTCAGGCGCCCTGTGCTCCCGGATGCTGGGCCAAGGTGCTGGTGGAGAGGAGGACTCCCCCCGGCGCGGGATGTCCCCCCAGGCCTTCTTCTCCCACTACCCCGCCCTGCTGCCCTTCCTCCTGGGGGAGCTCCAGCGGGCGGCTGGCCAGCCTCAGGGGCTCTCGGGGGCGGCCCGGCTGCTCCTGTGCCCCTCCCTCTTCCCGGTCCTCACGCTCCTGGGCAAGCTGCAGCCGGGGGTCAGCGACGAGGCACGGTACGTGGGGCCTCTCTTGGGCGGACCCCCGGGTCCCCCTGCCCCGACCCAGATCCGTCACGCGCGCGACTGATTTATGTCTTTCCCAGGTCCCTGTGGGCGTTCCTGCCGCCCCTGCTGCAGCTGGCCGCCAGCTCGGTCCACGGCGTGAGAGCGACGGCGGCTGGGGCCCTGGCCGTCATGACGCCCCCGTCCGAGTACGCGAGCGCTCTGCTGAGGCTGGCCAGGGAGCTCCCGGAGCCCCTCGCCGCCTGCTGTCACAACCGCCTGCACGGGCAGCTGCTGCAGATGAGGGCCATTCTGGCACGGGCTCTGGACACTGACGGGTGAGGGCGCTGCGGAGGGTTAGATCTTAAAATGTGTTTTTAAAATAATAAAGCAAAATTTGGAGGGTGTCCAGGCTGAATCCCACCTGGGGCCAGGAGTCCAGTTTGTGGGAAACGGTGACTTGTGTTTTTTCAAATCAAATCAAAATAATGCTAAATTTGGTCAGGGAGTGCGTCTCTACCAGGCTGAGGTGGCATTTGGCTGTCCGCCTCTGTGAGCCAGGAGTCCCGAGGAGAAGGTAAATTCCGTGGAAGAATCCGTCTCGCAAGAGGCGGGCGCCCTGAATGTGTGTCTTGCTCCTCAGGCGGCGACTTGAAATAAAAATAGAGGGCATAATTCAATTTGGGGAGCGGAAAAAATTTGAAATTAAATCAAATTAAATGTATTTGTATAAGGCTTTTCACAATTGCATTGTCACAAAACGCTTAACAGAAGGGAACCCAGGCCTAGACCCCCCCCCAAAAGCAAGCCTAAGGCGACAGTGGCAAGGAAAACACAGCTGCACAATGACTGCGCAGCTCAGCTGGTGGATTGCAGAGTGCAAAGAAATGGCGACTGGCTGGGTGTGTTTTCTAGTGTGTGTCCTCCCGAGCTGGAGGGGGATGATCCAACAGTCATGATTGGGCATGAAAAGAGGGAGGAAAACCTTGTTTGCAGTTATTTATATATATATATATATATAGTCTGCTTCACTGTCTGTCTGTCTGTCTGTCTGTCTGTCTGTCTGGGCTCTGAAGTATGACTTTAGGTATTTTCTTCCACAGTGCACATCAGGACTCATTTTCTGAACTGGTGGAGTGTTTTGAGTCCAAGATGTGGCTTGTGACATCATCCCAGAGGTGCCCCGTGATTCGCTCATCCTACCTCACCGTGGGCGCCCTGTTGGCCAGGCGCTGTTCGATTGGCTTCCTGGAGCAGCTGCAGGCCGTTCTGCTGTCAGAACTGCAGACCCCTTCCCACAGGCTCCAGGTACTGAGCCCTCGCAGAAGTCAAATATTCGGTCCCCATTGGGACCACACATACTGAAAAAATGAACTGTAAGTTGCTTTGGATAAAAGCGTCCACTAAATGGCATATGCTATGTTACATTTTACATTTTACATGCTTAGGTATTTACCAGACGCTCTTATCCAGAGCGACAGTTTACATTTCTTTACATACAATACATTTATACAGCTGGATATTTACTGAAGCAATTCAGGTTAAGTACGTTACTCAGGGGTACAACAGCAGTGCTCCACCTGGGAATTGAACCAGCAACCTCTGAGTCCAGCTCCCTAACCATTACACTACACTGCCGCCATGTTAAATGACACATGCTGAATAACCCCAGGTTTTCTACACTCTCTACCCCATTTCACATGCTATGAAATCACTTTTACCTTTAGCACTGTGAGGTTGTTCTACTCTGCCATTTACAGTGCTTGGTTTTATAAACTGCTTGTGCAACCCGTTGCAAAGCTGTTTCTGTTGTGAGCACCAATTGTGGCACAATTAAGAACTTTTCACCCAGTGCTGAAGGCGTATTTGAGTTTCATTAGAAGGATAATGGCATTCATTACATATTGCATTGTGTCATGCCCGACATACCTCAAATAACTTTTTGATGCAGGCATAAGAACATCGCGTTCCTTGAGATCACTGTTGTGCCATGTGCTTGGGTTTCCGTCAGCATCGATTATGCTGATTGTGCCGATTGAGCTCGCAGAAGCAAACCAAGCTCGAACCGTGTCTTGTACAGATAGGCTCCGCCTCCTTCCACCAAAACTGCATCCACTTCCTGTGTGAGGAGGCGGTGAGAACAGGAGACGTGCGGTGGGCGCGTCAGGTGTGGCGGGATCTTCCTACGGAGAGCGCCGATGTGCAGCTCTCATTGGTCCGGTGGGCTGCAGAGGGGCGGAGCTGGAGGGATACCGGCTTGCAGCAGGTGGTGGAAAACGCTCTACAGGTGAGACAGCAACCGCAGGTCAGGCGTCCTGGGAAAGCAGCTGGGTTTGAAGCACTTAATTTCTGGGGAAATGTTTCGATTGATAGGAACACAATGTGAGGAACTTCAACCGCCGAGGGTGTTTGTTAAATCTGCTTTCACTTATAGAAATCAGATTTGAGATTTTCTTTTCCTTTCTCACTATTAAAAAAAAAAAAAAAAATAGTGTGTTCCTGCTTTTGCCTCTGGGTTATTTACGCTGATCCGGGAGAGCTGAACGAACAGGCCAAGATGAGGAATTTCCGTCCTTTTTGTGAAACTTTCGCAGTTGGACCCAAGGCAATCCCTGGGGAGCAGTCGTATAATTACTAAACAAATTCAAGACCCGATTTTCATTCTCTCAATTTCCTGGGACGTGAAATAATAACAAACATTGGGTCTGGAGTGCTTCCTGTAAAAATCCAGATAAGTGGTGAGATTTCCTCCTCTTGGCCACATTAATAAAATAATATTTTGCATCTTATGCTGGATGGCTTTCCCGGTAGCACCCGTTTGAGCTTTCAGAACCCTCATTCTAGGGCAAATGCACGTTTCGATTTGATTAAACTGGGACACACTGCTAAACACAGCAAGTAGTTATTTGTAAACATGAAGTGCTGGAATATAGCTAATGTGTGTGTGTGTGTGTGTGTGTGTGTGTTGCAGGTGTGTGTGTTTCACAGGCCTTGTGTGTGTGTCGCAGGCCTAGTGTGTGTTTGTCGCAGGCCTTGTCTCTTGCCTCAGTTTAACTGATTTCTGTGTTCAGGAGAGCCTGAATGTCACTCTGCTGGAGGGGAGTGTTGAGTACAGGACGACCTATTTGGCAGCGTTGGTGGCAGTTATGAGCCCGGACGAGGCCGGCGTCCCCCGGGGCCCCACCCACCGCTGCAGCCGGCCTTGGGGGAGAGCGCAGAGCTGCTGCTGGGGGCCCTGGAGCACAGGGAGGGGGGGCCCGACCTCCTCTCCCAGGCTCTGTGTGCGGTCGGCCTGCTGCTGCCACACAGGTAACCAGCCAGTAGTAATAATAACATTAATAATGATATAATATAAACCATTTAGCAGACGCTTTTATCCAAAGCGACTTACAGTAGTGAATGCATGCATTTTCAGTATATGTGGCCCCAGTGGGGATTGAACCCACAACCTAAGCGTTGCCAACGCCATGCTCTACCAACTGAGCCACAGAGAACCACATATAATGATAATGGATCTTGTTTATATACCACCTTTTAAGGAACTCAAAGTGCTTTACAGTGAAGGGGAAAACTCAACCATCACCGATATGTAGCACCCATCCTGGGCACACTGTCTAGTCTAGACCCTGAACACTTAGTGTCTGGAAAGGGAATATTACAGTTTGTGAGGTTGATATTCAGCAATCTAATTGGTTCTAGCTGGTGTTTAGCCCACCTTACGTTATAGGTCAGCGGTTGAGTTGGCTTTAATCGTTGCCTCCGGTCGGAGCCCCGCCCACACGAGATTGTGATTGGTCAGAAGAAGTAAGTCAGTGAATCAGAACCCCGCCTAAACCACTGAATACAAAACCTAATCAGCGCCAGGGCGATTCAGTGCCGGTCCTTAGCGTTGTCACAAAACCGTAGGAGTGTAGAGATAGTGAGAGAGAGTGTGAGAGAGATTGTGAGGGAAGCCATTAACTGATACTGTAAGTTGTGTAACCGAGGCCTGGTTTTCCCTGGTCTCCCCTCTCAGCTCCAGTGTTCAGCTGGCCGTGCGCTGGTGCGCCCTGCTGGAGGTGCACAGGGTCCCGGAGGCCCCCGAGACCCTGAGGCTCGCCTGCGCAAAGGCCCTGCGGCTGGCAGGGGTCCCTCTGCTCAGCGGGCCCCTGAAGGGCCAATCCCCTCGCCCGGCGTTGGGCCCCAGGTAGAGCCCTCTCTGTGTTTGTTTCGAGACACCAAGCCTTTCCTTCCTACAGTGTGCTTCTTATTTTATTTTCTACGCCGCCTTCAAACAAACATCACGGTTCCGTTCACTTCAGCACTCTGATGAAGGCCGAAGCCAAAGCGCACCAGCACGTGTAGCCACAGCCCAACAGTAAAAAATCTTAAAAATGAGGTGAGGTAATCCTGTCTTTTATGAGGCTCTTTGTACTTGTCTGCCGCCCTTCCTACCCACTCTCTGGATTACGGGAAACGGTTAACCACACCTGTCAGTTGTTTATCGTTGCCTCAGCCTCAGTGCAGAAGCTGTGCACATTTCATCAGAGTTAATGTCAAACTTTTACAGATGGCAAAAGCAAGGGCACAATCTCTACTGCTGTGTATGTATATATATAACGCTCTTCGCCTTAAAAAAGGAGCTCAGCTGAAGTCTGTGATATGGCAGCGTGTGTCGTCTGTATTATCTAGAGTGGCTCTAAAGTGCTTTTCCACCCGCTCTGCGCACCGGTCTGCCACTGCATGCCTCAGCACAATACCGAGGGAGAGATTAGTTTTCTGTCCTTCTGCATTTTTAAAGTCCCTCAAGAATTGTCTTGGCTGCTCATCAGAGCGTGAATTAAAGTGAAGTCAAAAAGTTCTGCATGGAGTGGGGCCCCGGGCAGCGTAGCGGGCGAACGCACTCCGCCGGGGGTGTGAGCTCCCTACTGCATCCGCGGTTCGAAACGCGACCGTGTCAGTCCGACTCTGGCTGGGAGCCCTGATCGGGGGTTGGCTGTCCGCCCCAGGGGGTGGGGGGTGGGGGGAGAGGGGAGGGGGGAGGGAGGGAAAGTCGGCACCAGCTCGCCGAGGAGTGGTAAGGGCATTCCTAAAGAGCAGGTGGGCGAAGTTCCGTCTCGGAGGAGGCGGATCATTGCCAGCCTCGGAATATTAGCTTGACCCGGAGGATGGGCGGCGGGCTCGTGAGGGGAGGGTGAATTAAAATAAATAGGAGTTTGGGAGAAAAACAGAAAAAAACAGAAAAAGTTGTTTGGAAGTTTTTTAAAGCTGTTAAGTTTGTGGACGCATGTTTCCAGGCCTTCTGTAACAGTCTCGTGCGTCTCCCCCCGCGCAGGTTGATCAGCACCGCCCTCCACCTGCTCCAGGACGAGGATGCCCGGGTGAGGGAGGAGGCGGCCCGCTTCGCCTCCGCGGCGGGCCAGGGCCGGGCGGGGGAGCCCTGCCCTCAGGTGCAGGTGAACCAGGCCGTGCTCCGCCTGCTGGACCTGCTGCTGGAGGAGTTCTGGGACAGTCCCGACACCCTGCGGGCCCTGCTGTGCCACCTGCCCGACTGCGACCTGAGTGCCTCGCTGGGGGACGTCCAGCGCACTGCGTAAGCCCCTCCGTCTCCACGCCGCTCTACAGTCCCGGCGCGTCGACGTTATTTGAAACCGAGCAGCTTCGAAACCGAAACCGAGCAGCTTTTTTTAGTTTGGTTTATCGCGCCAGGATCGCCAGCCGACGCGATACAAGCGTGTGTGGGGAGAGGATGAATCAGATAGGCTTATAGTGGTTTCCCCTCAGTTTAAAACAGATTTAAAATATTATTGGGGTTTTTTTAGGGGGCGGGGGGAAGCTACGAGAGAATTACATTTTAGTTAACAATTTCTTTTGTGGCCAGCCACAAACATGTACACCTGACAAGAGTCGTTGTTGTGGTAAACCTGTTGTGTTGCCCGGGCCCTGAACGCCTCCCGTTTCCCAGGTGCGTCAGCCTGTACGAACAGGACGAGCCCAACGTGTTCGCCGAGCCCGCGGTGATGACGGAGCGCCTGCTGCCCTATCTGCTGCGGCTGGTCGGGAAACTCCCAGAATCCTCCCGCCTCGGCGATGGGCTCGCGCGCTGGGCCAGGGAGAACGCCGCCGACGTGCAGAGGAACGTGAGCCTGTGCGCTCGACTTCACCGAGGTACACGCCGTGATTCGCCCTCCGTGATAGCTCACGGAATAAGCTCGTTAACGTGGACAGAAGAAACATTCCCCCGTGTAACAGTATCCGGACCTCACCCACTGCGTGGTGTCAGGTTACGCTCTGTCCTGATATAATTAAGAGGAGCACTATTGTTCCGGGCCTGAACAAAATGTACGGCTGTTTGTTTGTGCACAAAAATATGCGCGTGGGAGAGAGAGAGACACCCTACTTATGTTTAAGTGTTTATTTTACGTCTTTAGAAGATTGCACTGGCATGCACGCAACCTGAGGTCCTGTGTGTACGGAACAAGCCCCCAATGAGCCGTATACGATGAGTCTATCCCCTCGGCAGTAATCTGCTACTGCTATGCTGTAAAATGTGGTCAAATGTAACTTTTTTTTTTTGTCTGATATAGAAATAACTGTGTCTGAGGTGTAAGCTAAGATGTTTTTTTTTCTGTCCGTAGCAGAAAGTAAAGAAAGAGATTGAGTCAATAGAGGCACACATCATGTTTTCAGCAAATATTATGGCTGGAACCTACACTTTGTGTAGCTTGACCTGTCATTCAAGCAGTGACGGTCGCTTCTGCCCTGCCATGCCTTCAGTCAGTAAAATAACATGTTTTTGTGTGCATCTGGAGTGTGCTTAAATGTGTGGTCCTCACAGCTGGCTCAATGTGTGAACATGCGCGTTCACATGCAGAGTTTTACACGCCCGTGGTTACTAACAAGGACACGGCTTCCCCTGTGTTTACATGTGGCTGTACCCCTGGGAAATTAAAAGTGGATGTCTGAGGGTTCTCCAGATAACCCCAACCCCCAAACCATCATGTGAATAAAGCTGACATGTACCCGGTGTTCTAGCCTGGGACAGAATCGATCTGGGTTCTCCTCTGGGAGCCCAGCCTCCGGAGGTGTGTCCAGGTCCGGCAGGCCGGCACTGAGCGGTTCTGTGCTGCCGTTTCAGGGGAGGCGCCGGGCCCGTCCTGGTCCTGGCTGGCCGTGCTGGCGGAGCCGCGGTTCCACCGGGCCGTCTGCGGCCTGTTTGCCCGGGCGGCGCTCCTGCTGAGGCTGCTGGAGGCCCGGGACGATCTGGGGCCCCTCTGCTGCACCGTCGCGCTGCGCTCCGGCCTCCGCGACGCCCACCGCCTCCTCCAACGCAACGGCGTCCTGCTGCCTGCGACGATACCCGCCGCCGTCGGGCTGGAGGGGCCCGGGTGAACCGGCCCGTTTCCGCCGTGGACCGAGGACGTCGAAAGCACTGAGCGTTCACACAGATGATTCTTAACCGTTTTTAACAGTGACGTTTTTGGCACTCGGCAGACGCTCTTATCCAGAGCGACTTGCGAAATGTTGTACGTTTAAGCGATACGGACTGGAAGCGAGATTCAGCACGCCGGCTTATAGGGAACTGAACATCCGACGACAGCGTGAACTGAACGCACTCTCCCTAAGTAGAAAGAAATGCAAGACGGCGGTTGTGAACGGGCTACCGGTATGCCTGTGTTTGAAATTGTTCACAGTATGAAATAAGTTAAATTAATTATGTACGTTTGTTAAGGTGCGTAAATGAACACTGGATACAAGATACAAGACTTTTATTTCATAACGTACCATGGAATGCTTACTCTCCGCTCCCATATTTCCACAGCATAGAAGAATGCAAAAGCAATAAAACACTGTGCAAATGGCAATAAAATCTGTGTATAAATCTACATATATCTCAATCTACACTGTACACAGTGTATATATCTCAATCTACACTGTACACAGTTCAACCTGCACTGAACCATGAAGACTAACCGATGTGAAGTAGCTGAAAGGATGGCACATTTGCGTACATGGCGCTGTCGTCACCTGGTGAGCCTGAACAGCGACGCTCAAAAGCACCACTGTTCCTGTGTCAGTTTTAAGTGCTTAGCATGCAGGCGCTTATGTAATCGACCATTTAATTAAATCCAGGGAATGCAAATATATTTACATTATCGCTGATGCCAAGCGAGGCGTAGCATTTTTGATTGAGCAGTTCCTTCCAACAACACCCTGAGGAAGGGTCATTGTTCTCAATTTTGTATCTTCACTTGCCAGGGACTTTCAGCCGAACATTTTAAAAGTGCTTCATGTCGTTTGAAAAAATAACATTTTGAAATGGAGGATTTTTTTTTGCTGTGAGATTTTACTCTGTGGTTGTGTTTCATAATGTGCAGGTTCTCAAAGTGTTGAGCCGTGAGGCAGCCCACTTTACACTGTCCTTAGGAACGTTTGCACATTGTTTCTATTCATGTCCCATGTTTTTTTTTTGGATAAATGTTTTTTTTTATAAACCATAAAATGATCATCCAGTCAATAAAATATGTAACTTTGCTTTTGTCCATTCTCAGTTCAGTGCTGAACATATGCTTGTCTGTCTTAGTATACATTTACATTTACGGTATTTGGCTCTAATCCAGAGCGATTTACAAACATGGTAAGATTAATCAAAGTTAGTGCAAGGGATGAGTGTAGTAATACTGCAACGGATTTCATAGTTGGCAGCTGCACATCATACCTATAACACAGGGAAAGAAAAGTTTGTATTTGTTTTTATTTTCACATTTTTAAACATGTAAATAGTGGTGATGGCAGTAATGAATGTAGATGCGATTTTAGACCCTATTTTAGTCTTTCATCTCAACCCCCCTGAAAATGTTTAGTCATTCTTTACTAAAAAACATTTTTACTTAATATCTATTTTTAGAAATAAAAATAGATATTATTTCAATTTTGAGAGCGACCATGATTGTGATGTTTTTGTTTTGGGGAATGTAACAGTACATTAATTAATAATTTAGGCTTGTGCTTTGCATCTCACATTCTCATTGGAGGCCCCCTAAAGGTCAAATCCGAGAATCGTCCCTGGATGTATAGCATAGATAATATGGGGGTATGTAAGTTTGTAATAAAAGTTTAATTAAGGTATTGTATATTGGGAAGAGAGGTTGATGCAGTCACAGCTGATTGCATCCAAGGTTATTTCAATGCATTGCAAGGGCCTTAAATGTTTCTAAAACCTCTACAGAGCATGTGGAGGTTGATGAATATATCTCTACATCCATGCCTCCTTCAGTGGAAACCCGGCTCCGAACGAGCGGAAACAAAGGGAGCGCCCACTTCTATCCGCCACAGACCGGCTCAAACTGCCTCCCAACTCAATCTGTTCTGGAGCCGCACGCCCCTGCAGTACCGCCAGTGAACACAGTGTGGTGTGTTCTCCCGTTCACGGGCCTCTTCACTTTATTTTCCACTGCTCGTTTGTGGAAATTAACCGCGGCTTATTAAAGGTTTTATTTTTTTCCTGCAGCAACGGAACAGGGCCGAGGCAATGATGTAATGCCGCCGTCGGCAGAGACAGAATGGTTGGTAAACAGCAGGGGAATAGTGGATCGCGTGCCCCATTAGATGCCTCGCGTCAGATAAGTGTTCGTTTTCAGGCTGCATCAGGGAAACCGAAGATGGATTGCCCTGTAGTGCCTGCGGTTGCGGCGCAACGCTCTGACCATTAAGGCCAGATTACATCACAGGAGCCCTTACCGCGGGAGAAAGGTGCTTTTGATCAGTTCTCGTTCAAATGGAGCGTGAATCTACGAACGCAACGAACAAGAACAAATGTTCTGTCCTTAGGTCGCAGTGACCGTCAGAGCTGAATTGTTTTTGAACGGTGCAAAAAAAAAATTTCAACTTGGAAAAATGGAAACCTTACTCCTGAGATTTTATTTATTTCATGTTTATTTAACTAGGGACAATAAACATAGACGCATAGCATTAACAACACGCTGATGCCCTGTATCAAAACATGTGTAGCTTGCGCTCATTTTCAATGTTCGTCCCTAGATGTGCATAGTAGCTGCATCCTGTCATCCTTTCATTGTTTTTCCGTATTCCAGTCAGCCGGGGGGGTTGGGGGGGTCGCTGTTAAAATAAACTCCAACGTTGCTAATATCGATTTTTTTTAAATAAAAATGGGAGACTAGCGGTTGTCAGAATGAGAATTTTCTTAATATTCCACGTTGCAGCGAAGCTTGCTGCTTAACTAAAGGAGTTCTCTCTGTTTGGACTGTGGTGGAGCGGGAGCTGGTCGTTCGACCCTGTGTGAGTTTACCGTCACCCTGGTGTGAACTCCGGTAAACAGTGCAGCCCGGCATGGAAGCCTTGTGAGGTGCTGAAGAGTCTGTAGGCCGGTCTCCAGGGGCAGGTGACCTGCCAAAGTTGTCGCCCCCTCCCCGCCCCGGGCCTGTTTGTTCAGACATGGGGCAGGACTGCGTCCATCTGGCCTCGGAGACAAGCCAGAGCTCTTCGGTCCACTTCTCCAAACTCACAGCCCTCCATGAGAGTGACTGCGTTGTTTGGTTAGGGATTTCATAAATCCCTTGTTGTTTATCAGAAAAAGCAATACACCAAAAGCAATAGTGAGAGAACAGAATACAGATTGTGTTGTTCACAGATCTGGAGGAGGTATAGAAAAAGGGGGAAGAGACATCTCTCGTCTCTTTAAATCCCACGTGTGTGATCTCTAGTGTTAACCACTTCCTGTTTATAGCAAAAAGCACCTGCATTTCTGTACCACGAAGACCGGTAATTGTTGTGGTGACGTGTGTCGCGCGCATTGCTAACCTTGTTATTTTTAATGGGTAAAACCATAAAATGCATCCGTTTACCATGGCATGACAATTTAGGAGGAATGTGCCAGCAGTGTCCTGCATTTCCTTTTGGCAAAAATAGCTTCTTCCTTTTTTCCAGAAGCGCAAATGTTTCCTGAAAACATGTCAGTTATTGTTCCAGATGTTGTGGTGACGACAGATTGACTAGATGGACAGTGTTCAGTGGTAGTGGAGTCTGAAGAGGTGGGTTTTGAGTCTCTTGCGGAAGATTGGAAGTGATTCCGCAGTCCTGACCGATTGCGGGAGGTCGTTCCACCAGCGAGGGACCAGGATAGGACAGAGAAGAGGCGAGACCGCGAGGAGCTGCTACACATATGCATTAATATATAGTAGGAACAATCATAGTTCGCGCAAGAGACTTAAATATTGTAGGCAAATTAACAGTGAGTGTTTATGCAATACATTTCCCAACCACAGCGATAGACACTTTTTCAATTAGACTGGGAAATTTTGGCGTGTCAATACGGGGTGTGTGCGAAGCTCGCTACCTACTCAAAGCAAATCTGAACAGGCTCAGTGACCTCTGGTGTAATTAACTGAGCTCTAAGGAAAACCCATAAAACAGGCCCAGAGAACTGTTCTTTACAACGCCCTTATTGACTGTTTTAGGAGTTATAAATCTCCTGGCAACCAACGGGCTGCTGCTTTTAAAATAATCAATGTAATTCCCCACTACTTGTTGACAAAGGGCTCTGAGATTCTCTATAATCTATGTCAGAGTAAAATAAAAAGTTGACACTGACACTAACATGCCTGGAAGCACAACATAAACCACTCAACCCAATTTAGGCAACCTGTGAGTTTTGACATACAACAACAATAAAATGCAGGTGTAGAAAGATGAGCAATGCTAATATTTGAGGTCTGTAGAGTAGAGGCTGCACGATAGAACAGACCTGTTTGCATCCCAAAGCCTTCAAAAAAAAAAACATGCTCGACAACCTTGTACCGGTGACTGTATAATCAGTGTTATTCCAGTCTCATGAAATGCACTTGTTTGTAATCTCTGTCACCACTCTGCAGTTGGTACTTTTGTAGCTCTAAAGGACAAGACATTCAACGTCCCGGGAGCACCGCAAACAACAGGATACCGAATGATACAGGGCATTGTCTGAACGGCACGGTTCAGGAACGGACCTGGAGGACTCCATCTACTGCTGCATTCACCACATTCATAAAAGTATTGTAATGGTAACTTATATATACATATATAATATACACAATATTGTACATGTATGCACATTTGTGAATGATATATGCATGTATGTATATATATATATATATATACACACACACACACACACATACATATACAGTGTCCTGGAAGGATGATGTTGAATCATCAACTTCGATGCCAAAATGCATCAAAGTTGTTTTGGCAGCTTGAGGTAGCCCAACGCCCTATTAAGACACTTTATGTTTTTGTTTCCTTTATTTTGGCAGTTACCTGTAAATACAGTAAGTATAAAAAGTATTCACCCCCCTTTGGCATTTTTCACATTTTATTTTTTTACTTCATGGAATCAAAGTGGATTTAATTGGGATTTATTGTTACTGATCAACAAAAAATACTCTATAATGTCAAATAAAAAAACAACTAAAGCTTTTTGTTACATAATGAGAAATAAAAACAGACAACAATTGATTGATTGAGTATTCACCTTAATAAGTGTGTGCAATCAATTGTCTTCATAACATAATTATTGGATTGGAGTCCACCTGAGTACAATTAAGGTGTTTCAAATAAAATACACCTGTCTGTGAGAGGTCCCAAACAAGAGCTTCATCATGAAGACCAAAGAACATTCAACATCCAAGTCCTAGAAATGTTTTTTCAAAAGCACCAATCAAAGGAAAGATATAAGAAGATTTCAAAGACATTTGAATATCCCGCATTTGAATATCCCCCAGAGTACTGTTAAGTCCATCATAAAGTCAAAGCCCAGACCTCAATCCCATCAAGAGTCTGTGGAAAGATTTGAAAATTGCTGTTCACCACTGGTCCCCATCCAACCTGATGGAGCTTGAGCAATTTTGTAAAGAAGTTATGGGTGAGAATTGCAATGTTGCAAAGCTGGTAGAGACTTACTCAAACACACTCACAGCTGTAATTGCAGCTAAAGGTGCTTCTACCGAGTATTAAGTCAAGGGTGTGAATTCATATGGAATCAATTATTATCTGTTTTTTTATTTGTAATTAATTAAGAAAAACATTTAGAGTTGTTTTTTTATTTTACATTATGGAGTATTTTGTGTTGATCAGTGGCAAGAAATCCCAATTAAATCCATTTTGATTCCATAAAGTAAGAAAGTAAAATGTGAAAAATGCCTAAGGGGGTGAATAAATGTTACAGTATATCCACTATATATATATATATATATATATAGAGAGAGAGAGAGAGAGAGCTTGTATATGTGTGTGAATGAAAGAAAAGAGACTGGCAGCTGTTGGCAGCCGTATGGACGCGCGTGTGTACGCGTGACATAGTGAAGTCATTCACTGCCACGGGCCTTAAAGCCCTCCTCCCGCTGAACCCAGCTCCACAATGACAGGGGCCCTCCTTTGAAGGCCCAGCTGTTATCTCAGAGGGGACAACAGTTGACAGCAGCCCCTTTCTCCCTAACGGCTCGGGGACGGGCTGCTCGATCAGCGTACTGTCAGAAGCGTTCAGCACGGGTCAACGGCCGAGGGAGAGCTGCGAGGCAGCGGGGCGTGTTGCTGACTCACAGCTGAACTTTTAGGCCTAAGTCACCAGACGTATTATGCACTTTAGTGCCAGGGTTGGGGTCAATTACATTTCAATCCAGGAATTCAATACATGAATAGAAAAATGCCCCTACTGTTCTACAAGGATATTTAAGTTAATTAATTTAATTTACATTTCCCGAAATGAAAAGGGAATTGACCCCAAGCTAGCTGCGAGGTAATCATTTTGATTGGAGCTGACCGAAACAGACATTTTAAAAAGCTGGTTTAAAAGCTGGTTTAAAAAAAAAACTAGCCTAGAAGAGATGAAAACACGGCAGGGACATACATTTGTCTTCAAATGCTTTCCTCAGAACTATTGTTGGTAAGCAAGCTTTGAGGACTGAGGCTTTATCAGTGAGATTACCGGGTCCTGTTTATACAAAAGAAAAGGGCTGGAAGCCTGTGATAGAATACAGACCGCACAATGTAGGTGGTGTGGTCAGGGTGGGGCCGAGTGCAGATGCTGGGGGAGGAATGTTTTTGACCAGTTTGAATGCATCTATGGAGGGGGCACTCTGCACTCTGTGTTTTAGAAACCAGGAGAAATTAGGCCAGAAAGGCAAATTTCACAAGTAATTTTTTTCCATTTCCCAAAGTGTACAAAAAACAAGACAAATATAGAAATAAATAGGGTGGACCTTGGACAGATGGATGTGAGGCAATTTACTGAGAGGAAAAGTATAATTTAAAATAAAAAAAAGTCCTATGGGCGCGCGCAGTGGCTTGTTTCTTTTTTCGCATTGTTTTCGCTTTTTACGCATCTGTTGACCATTCCTGCAAGATAGTCATGTGAGCCTCTCGCAACCTAGTTGGCAAGGTCTTTGTTCTAATCAGCCACACACTGACACGTCACCAATCTAATAATCAAGAGGCTATTTCGAAGAAATAAGGCAATACAGACATGGTCATGCAAATCTGTAATAGAATGCAATCTGTATTGTAGCTTGTGTTTGCTTGCGTTACATTTGGACATACAATAGAGGACATGAGTGCCCCTTGTTATTTTCCAACATGGACTTGCCAATTTAATGAAGGCCTTTTAAATACGTGCTTCTCCTAAGAAGAGTGCCTTACTTTTCTCAACAGTTCTTGGTGCAATGGTCTGATTAATATACACCATTTAATATACACCAAGGCCTTTTAAAAAGCATACATTTTTCTAAGAAGAGTGGCCAGTGGGGATTGAACTCACAACCTCTTTTACACTGTGCTCTACCAACTGAGCCACAGAGAACCACCATTGATTCTGTATGTCTGTAAGAAGAGTGTCTTTGTCTCAGTATTTTGGCACAGGCAAGTGTTTGCGTGCGTAATGGGGTGGCAGTGCAGTATAGCGGTTAGGGAACTGGGCTTCTAACGCAAAGGGTTGCAGGTTCGATCCCCAGGTGGGGCACTGCTATTGTAACCTTGAGCAAGGTACTTAACCAGAATTTCTTCAGTAAATATCATGTGTGCTTTAATGCGCCATCCTCTGGGCTCAAATACGCACGACATATTTTTATTTTAACTCGAAAATGAAAATGAAAATTTAGTTTTGTATATATAGTTCATAAACATGTTGAAGTCCTGCGGGGAGTTGGAACATCCAGGAGCATCCAATCGCCAAGAGTTTGAAGAGCTGTGGGTGGAGCTTCGTCTGGGGAGCACATTTTTAGGCAAGCAAGCACTGAATTCTCTTTGTATGAACAGATGCCTAAACTCCACCTCTATGGATAAAGTGTGAACCTTGATGTAAATAGTTTACTGTAAGTGTTTGGGATTATTCCAGGCTGTGCAGCTTAGCAGAGAGTGTAACCTTAAACTTAGTAACTTTTTAAAGAGTCCAGTTAAGTTCTTAGTTCCAGAGGAGGGCCATACAAATACCTGCACCTGAGAATGATTTACATCTTACCATTTTCCCCAAAAAACAAAACCTAGAACGAGTTGCCACAACATCACTTAACTTTGCACATTCAACGCCAATTTATAAGGCCAAAATATATATGTATTCTATGTTGTCCAACACTTTCACCAACAGCAGGGTGTTCAGGTGAGGTTGCATTCCATGTTTGGTTTCAGGACCTGAAAGTCAAAGCAGCAATTCATGAGTGTGGATCATTTTGACTAAGGGCCAACAAGTTGATTAAAAGGTACAGTATATTCAATGTTGTTTATAAGAACAAGAATATTGGTGACGAGAATGGGCCATCAAGCCCATCCAATCGTGTAATGTGTATGCACCTTGTATACAAATTATAACCCTCTCATAAACCTGCTTATGAATATTGCTAATATAGCCTACTTGGAATATATGCAACTTTCTTAAAACAATACTTCTGACTGTAATTAAAGTATCCAAAAACAGCAGCAACACCGTGTACTCCATTGTAATTTCACGAGCACAGAGGACAAAAACAACCACAGAATATCGTGTATTGAATCCCCCCAATCCCCCAATCGCCCACCTAAACCTATAGATGGAAGCGACGCGCTTCGAAGCTTCCCGCAACAGCTGGCTGTCAACAATGCGCCACCGCTTTGTTCTGGGTGGTTACGCCGGGCGCGCGTGTGTTTGCCGTGCGTTTAAAGGTGGCGTTAGGACCTTGAAGATGCTAAGCGCTGCCGCTGCAGCAAAGGGGAGTTCCTTATCCCAGAGAGAGGCTGTTTACCGAAGAAAGCTGGGGATCTCGACGAAAACAAGGGCTTGACTGCAGCGAGAGAAAGAGCAGTGTGACTGACATATTCAGCATAGGCTCTTCTGCGAAAAACGCACATATCCCCAGCGTTAACATTTTTTCCCATTGTGCATTATGCGCTTATGAGATTTTTCTAGGTCTACTTTTTAAAGTATTTACAACAATTTAGCGAAATGATGCTTTTGTTGCACTTTGTTGTGCTGGGTGTCGCATTCGTGAGCTGTGCATCAAATATTCAAGGTAAGCGTTGGCAAAAAGTGAATTAATTATTCTCTTATTCGGTGTTATGAGGGGGAAATGTCATCGTGTATTTGTTGCATTGCGTTATTTAAATAAGCGTTCGACTTTCCTTCCTGTTGTGTGGGGTAGATATTGTTTATCTAATTTCTGTATACAGGTAATCAAAGTTTTTTACTTAATTATTAGAGCATGTCCTATTTTGTATTGTTTGATAAAGGCAATGCTCTCATTGAACAACACTTAATAAATAACAAACCAACTTCAGAAAAACATTTTGAAGTTCTTGTCTTTCCTTTTTATTGCTAAACGGATATTCGCCCCTTTTATTGTAGGCTATGCATGATATGTAGCCAGCATGTCGGTAGTATTTCATTTGAGTTTTTGGTAATTGTTCGGATTTTATACTCCTTTAAATTTCGAAAGTAATGATATTGTTGAGCGTCATTTGAGTGTTTACACGATCCATCTTTGTACAGAATGCACGAGATACAACGGGGTAGAGTACCGGGGAGAACAACAGATCACTTCAACTGGAAAGCGGTGTCTAAACTGGATGAATACAACCAGGGACTACAATGTAACAGCCAACGCTGACGCGGAGAATGGTATGGATGCACTTTCTCAACGTGTGCCATCCATTGCAAGTGCATTCGATTGTGGCTGACATTTAAATAACCTCTGGATAGCGACTATTTAAAGCACCTTCTGTAATTTTAGAAATCTCCTATAATATATTTCGGGATATAGTGCTAACTATTTCTAAACATGCCTGTTCTCAACATGGCAGTCCTGCTTGGCACTTCGTATAGCGACAGTTAGCAGTTTTTCCAGAATGCATTTCCGGGGGGGTGGGGGGAGGAGAGAGAGAGAGAGAGAGAGAGGGTACTGTTAATGGATGTTACGCGTACGAATTGTTGACCAGGTCGGTGGTTGCGCGAACGAATTGTTCAGCTGTTCAACAGCGCTTAACAGTACGAAACTGTCACGAACTGCATTTCAGACTCACAGTTGACTGAAGAGGTAATATGTATGTCATGAAATTCAAGATTCAAGACTCTTACTGTCCGTGATGGAAAATATGGCATGCAGCTACGAGTTGTGAACAATCAAATAAAAATGTAATGTAAAAAAATTAGGGCTGGGACTTTAACGCGTTAATTTCGATTAATTAATTACAGAAAAAATAACGCGTTAAAAAATGTACGCATTTTAATCGCACTATATTTTTGCACTCCAGACACCACGGAACGTTTCTCAATGCTAAACATGTTGCAGCTAGCGTGGAAGCCAGAGCTAACGCTGATCAGGCTAACGTTAGTCCTAGTACGAGCAAGCAGAGTCGCCAACCCACACTCGACCAGATGACGGGGTTCAGAGCCAAGATGAGTAAGACCACGTCTAACAAAGTAACCAACTCACTGGCTCACTGGATTGCCGTGGACTGTAGATCACTTTCGGTGGTCGAAGATAAGGGGCTAGAAAAGGTGCTACAGATTGCGTCGTCTGACACAATTTATGAACTGCCATGCAGAAAGACAATTTCGAAAAAATCCAGCAGCTTCTTCCAAAGGTCCTCTGCACTATCATATTCCTAAAATTGCTGCACTTTGTTAAAAATTGCACTGGTCTGTGTAGTAGCTAAAATAAACAAGATTTTGCTGCTTAAACTTATGTATATGTCTATTCATTGATTCACTCGTATACCAAAATCCATTTGAATTGAAAAATGTTGCTTCTCGTGTCAAATATTGATATGCGATTAAAATGCGATTAATTTCGATTAATTAATTACAAAGCCTCTAATTAATTAGATTAATTTTTTTAATCGAGTCCCACCACTAAAAAAAATGAATTAAAAAAACAGAACAATAAGTTAGCCAGGGTAATGGAGAGATGGGGGTCTTTCCGTGCAAATTAAGAGCATATTTATTGCACGTGGGACGAAGGAGTACTTCAGTCTACCGCACTTAGCCCATGGCTACCTGAAACTGAGGCCTAAGGGGAGGGCTTCAAATTCCTCACGCAGAAGATGATCAGAGCTGTCCAAGATGGCATGGGCATTGCACAAAACCTGTGAGCATAGACATCACTGAAAGCGGTTTGCAGAGTGTCAACGATCTTACTAGCCACCCTTGAATGCTGATCAACGCTGGCCATCATGGCCAGGGCAAGAGCTTTTAGCTTGGCCAAAACAACCCACACAAACCCTACACAGCCAGGGACACACACTTACCCTTTGTTATGCAAATGTATCATTCATCTTCCAAGGTGAACTATCAAGGTAAATGATTCATGTACCTACATTAATTGTCACCCATTTTGCTATGTCTGTAAAAAATGGGTTATGGGTAGGGCACTTCCTTGCATGTCACAGTAATAAAAAGTTAGATATTAAGAATGTTGCGTTTGCTTGATTGAATCTTCCAGGTGTCGGGGACCACAGCTATTGTCGTAATCCAGATTCCTCCGACAAGCCGTGGTGCTATGTGGCAGGCCAGGAAGGCAGCGCTCAGAGGCAAGACTGTGCCATCGCCAAATGCAAAGGTATCCATTCACTAGCAACATTGACCTTTGGGCATTTGTGAATATTGCTGATGGTCTGTTTGAATGTAACTCCGGTTTTCACTGACCATGAGTAGCAGTACAGTGCAGTGCCTCTGTCAAAATGTAAAGGTTCAAGCCACTATACTTATATCTTAATCCCTGTTTTAGAGGTCACATCTCGAGAACATGTCACATCATTAAATGTAGAATTATTATTTTTTTTCCTGGGAACAAGACTTTGTTGCTCTGAACCTACATAATGCAGTCATCCGCAATCCTAACTATTCTCTGGAATGGCCAGATTTGAGCTCTGAGTGTGCTAGTTGATGCCAGATAGCTTCTACTCTTTACTGGGCTGGTTATGTGTAGCATTAAGTCTACTGTGCTGTTCCATTTCTGTGACATATATTATTAGCCCAAACCCAATTGCTGCCATCTTAGGTGTGACAACCAATATGATGTGCTGCAAGATGACTCCCTGTCATATTCTATCAACTCGGAAACCTGCCGTACCAGTCTCCCATTTACAATCGATAAAATAAAAAAGTCTTAATGTTGAGCAGCTGAGGGACACTATTTGAGGATAATTAAAAAATTTAACAAAGTCTGGCAGCTTTCAGTCTTTTGCCTTGTGATCTGTTTTTTCTTACTAATCTCTGCTATCTGTGGCCTGCTTTTTTTAACGCTCTCCCCCTTTAACTTCTTCCTCATTACGAATGTGCACTTAATAGTTGTGCTTAATTTTTTCATCATTTTGTACTAAATAAATAATCAAATAAAAAATAATAAAATACAAAGGCCTATCGAAGCAGTTGAAAGTTACGTCCTTGAGTCAGAAGACGAAATATTGTTTCGTGGGTTCTTTTGCGTTGTGTAAATATTGTTTTTGACACCAGAGTGAAAGGTCTTCAGCTGTTCCACGATGGGGGCCGGTTGTCATAGTGATGGCTGGCTGTGCCATTAGAAGAGAGAGGAGCTTACGGCTATCGTCATAGCTGGGGCTGATAGCCGGGTCACTGCCACCTGCTTTTGACTCATTGCCTGTCACACACCCTGTAGCTGACCAGAGGCCCCCACTAACACTATCAGACATTGTGTACTGCAAGCTTGTTAATAAAATGGCAGTTGTGCCAGTCCACTCTCTAGTTTGAGTGGACTGGCATTTGCTTTAAATGGCTAAGCTAGGCCGCAGACTTGTTTAGTCAACAACTCGGTATGGTGGCTAAACAATTGCTCCGTGTCACAGTGAAAAACACTGGGCTCTGTGCCCTGTTTGCTTAGACAGGATAACAAAATTAAAATGTGACAATGCATACCGGTATTGAAGATTTAAAACCACCATCTTGTAAAACAGACAGTCCGTCTTTAATTGATAGGAAGCCTGGCCAAGCAGATGTCTGAAACTGAAATGACTTGGCCAGTTGGTCAGAGGAAGTCTATTGTTTTCCTCTATGACCTTTATCTCTTAATAGTCGAGGTAGGCCAAACATGTTAAACAATAACAAAGACCTTGGCCCTATCACATCTGCAAAGCACCATAATTTAAGAAACAAAACCCCCCCCAAAAAACATGAATAACTTGCTGCAGCTGCCTCGAGGTAAAGTGACAAGCCACACCTTTTCTCAACTCATTGGCTAACGTGGTGACAATCTTCCCTCAGAGACGGCTTCCCATTGGCTATGCTCAGCAGTGATCTCATTCCTTTTAACTCTGAAAGACTTTGTAAACAACTTTTTTGGGACGGGGCGGGGGGACTGACCCCCTCTTGTTTTAAAAGAGCAGATGTTGGGGCTTTCAATTTGTACCTCTTCCCCCCACGGTCTCCAAGGCCACAACCTCATTTGCACTCTTTTTGCCTATTTTTGTTTCTCCAAAAAGCAAGCAAACTATAATAATCTCAGAGCAAACAGAGGCCATCTGGGAAGGGCTCCAAATTTGCATTAAAATCTTTTGATGCTTTAGTGCTGCAGCAAAATTAGAACAGAAGTGATTAAGTGAATTACTGTCGGGTTTGTCACTTATCCAGTGATTGATTAGGTAGAGTAAATTGATTGAATGGGGGCCTAATGTGAGACCTTACTTTGGCACGGCTTTAATGAATAACGTTCTAAACTAAGTGGTTCTGTGTGGCTCAGTTGGTAGAGCATAGCGTTGGCAACGCTTAGGTCGTGGGTTCAATTCCCACTGGCACCACTTATACAAAAAAAAATGTATACGTTCACTACTGTAAGTCACTTTGGATAAAAGCGTATATTATATTAATATATTATATCATTATATATTACTAAATACAAGCCCAATTTCCCTAATAACCAGCGGAACGTCACAAATCGATGATAAATCGAGTAGCCTGTTTATGGGTTGCACTAAGCATGTGCTCTGGCCTTGTCTTTCCCTAGACCAGATTCCCGCCGTAGTGGAGAAGGAGACACTCCCAGCGTCCGCTCCGGGCGAGACCGAGATCTTCGAGCCAGCCAAGACCGCCCCCGCGCAGAGCGAGGGCGCCGCGGTGCAGCCCGTTATCGGAATCAGCCAGCGCGTCCACAACGGGCCTAAGCAGAAGAAGGACCTCGGAACCCTGGGTAGGTCCCAATGTTGCCGCCACGCCTACTTTTCCTGTATGTAAAGTTGACCCGAGAACACAGAGAAAATGTATACATCTCAGAATACTGTTTCTCATGTTTTTTCTTGCCCCGTTTAGTTACATTTTGATAATAGGGGCTTGTCGTCCGGGAGAGCTCACCTGGTGATCAGAAGTGAACGAGTGCTTTGTGAAAGCTGTGCCGAGTTCGCCTCCTAAACCTGACTGTCCCCGTGTCCTCCTCCCCTCAGGCTACGTCCTTGGCATCCTCATGACGACCATCATCATCCTCCTCGGCGTGGGCATAACGCTCGGCTACTTCTTCAAGAGGTCAGTGGGAGGAATGGACGTCACGTGACGTCACGCGCTTTCGGGAAGCGAGCAGGGTGCCAGGCCCTCGAGCTCATACCACAGTTCCCCCCCCCCCGACACATCCCTACTTTGCCGTGACGCTAGATTGGCACGGCTTGCCGCTCCCCAATGGGGTTAGCGAAGGAAGATGCGCGGCACACAATGTACCCGAGCCCGTCCCAGCTGTGGCCTAAGCCGTGCTATTCTGTTGTTCTGAGAGAGAGATAAATGGAAAAAATAGAAAAAAACTGCTTGCAGTCGGGCTATTTTAGGAGCCGGTTTTGATGTTTCTAAAAGAGCGGAAAAGCTGGGGCTTTGTGGGGGGGTGGATCCACTGCAGCGGTGGAGCGGGCAGCGGATGGCTTTGGCTCTGTGGAAGGTATTATGATACATTTTGGCTGAACATGGGCTGTGCTCACAGATCTATGTTTGGCTGTCAAATCTGATTAGCAGGCTTGTCCTTCCTGTCTTTTTTAGGAGCTCGTTATCGATGGGACAACAAGCTCAAGGTGGGTGGGGGGGGGGGGGGGTTTACATGTGGGAGAACAGTGATGTCACCCTTTGTAATGTGACGTTTGTGAGGCAGGCCTGATCTGCTTACTCAGCTGCTTACTCTGCTACAGATCACCCTATTGGCTGGGTCGGCTCAGGGTTAGTCGGGTTGGCTGGCCGTTGGTCGGTCTTTTGGTAAGGACATCAAGCCCCCATCAAGCCCACCTCCATTTTCCGATGAAGGTCTGCCTCGCTTTCAGTGTTGCAGTAATATGAGTACGGGAGAGGGCGTTGGCTTCCTGCCGGCGATGCACAGAGCACACTGCGGTGAAATTAACGGCGTGGTATATCGGAGTGTAGGATTACAAAACATGTCGCTTGCGGTCACTCACGACTACAGTCCAGGAGTGACAGGTGCCCTGCCCAGAACAAGATGGCGGGAGGCCAAATGCCTTCTGTTCTTTACCTCCGCTCACGTTGTGGTCGTGGCCAGTGTGACCAGAGGCCTCTGTGAAAATATGCTTGTCATCAAAGCATAAAATGTATGCCCCAGGTTAAAAGTACAGGTGTTTATTTCAGTTCTTAGAAATCGAAGTGCAGCAAAGGTCACAAGTGCCAGAATGACCACTGTACAAGAACCTGAACAGGAACATGGTGTACTCTTGCAGTTGTCCTCTAGGGGCAACTGAACCGTTCCACCACTCACCACAGCCCACTCTGAATTGAAATGGTTCTATGGTCCCTCTCCCTCCTTGCTGTTTCGTACCGCTGCCTGTCGCGTGTTCAACAAGGTGAATATTAGCTCATTTTAGCCAACGTGCGTGAACATATTCAAACATATTCAATACTCTTTCCTGTTTGTCACAGATGTTTGCTAACTTTAGCTAATTTAGGTAATGCGCAGAGAGCAAAAATGGCTGCCGAAAGGGAATAATTATGGCTGTTACAATTCATGATAGGAAATGTAGTATTTGCTCCTAACTTTTAGAAGCAATCAACTGATTTATCCACGGTGAAAATCGACGTCCTTCTCATTGTCACCTGGACGTCATTGGCAAACAAAATGGGACGTACGATTTGGAAGCGAGTTACAAGGGATAGTTCACCGCGTAGTTCACCGCACGCTTGCATTGTTGAACGCACGATACATTGGCAGCATGACTGAGCGGGCTCTGCTCTTTCTCCCCCAGGGGCCTTGACGTGAAGAAGCAGCACGAGCAGCGGGTTTACGAGCGGGAGATGCAGCGGATCACCCTCCCCCTCTCGGCCTTCTCCAACCCCACCTGTGAGCTGGTGGACGAGAACACCATCGTCATCAGCCCCCAGCAGACGCCTGGCGAGGAGGTGGTGGAGGGAGGCGACCCTCTCATGGGCCAGGCCGGGACCCCGGGAGCCTGAGGGGGCGAGAGGCGGGCCCAGTGACGTTGGAACAGCCGGAAAAAAAGAAACCGAACACTGATCTCAGAAGAGAGACTGCCCCTACCCAACAACCCTTCTTTTAATAGCCTTCTGGAAAGGAAATGGGACTGAAAGGTTGAACTCAAAGGCAAACTTGTATCATTCTCGTCTCCCTAATGTAAATGCTTGTGTCTAAATCGAGGGTTGGGTGGGTGGGGGGAGGCACAAGCCAAAAGAAAGATTTCCTCAGCATAGAGACCATCGATGTGCAACAGATGGATGTGTTTTGTACAAAGGTGCATGTGAGGGATGCTTAGTATGAAATCATTTAAATTTTGTATCTGAGAACATTGTTTATGGGTGACATGGGTTATGATTATCCTTTTAGCTCTAACGTTAGGTATTTCAATCACGTCTGAAGATAATCGAAAGATAATGACTGATCCTGGTCCACGTGGCTGAGAGAGAAATGAAAATCGTAGCTTTTATTGTTATGTTTTGTTTTCCGTTTCAAGACCGTGGCGGGATAGGGTGGACGATGTCCTCCTGTCCCATTCTGGGTGGAAAGGAGGACTCGTTTTCTCATGGCCCCCTGCTGCTGTGGCAGGTTTGAGGGCAGGGGGCTATACGAACTCAGAGCATGACCTGCAGACAGATTTGGGATTGTCCCATGGGGAATGTCCCCCCAGTTCTGTGCTTTGCGTTAGAAACGGTAGCATTCCGAAATATTTTCCAGTGCAGGGGAAAACAGGAAAGATGTGGTTCAGAGGTCGGTACAATCCAAATGCAAAAGTCCACAACGCCTCTGTTCCTTCCTTCGGCTCATGAAAAGCAGAAATAGGGAGGGGCAGCTTTTGAACCAGCTCTTCAAAAGGCTATGAAAAACCTCTCATCTCTCAAATGGCCATTTTCTCGGTATGCTGCATTTGCAATGCGTTTTCCCGTTAATTAATATGACCCTTTTTCTCATGATGTAATCCAGATACTAAGGCGTTGGCTCCGGGAGCTGGCGGCTCTGTTAAACCAGAGACTGGAGCTGGGTTTGCCGGAACGCGTCACGCTCGTTCAAACAGTAAGATTAGGGAAGGAGAACGACTAGCACAGTCAAGTCAGTCCGTCGATTGGTCCAAGGGGCAGTCCAAAAATAACACAATGAGGAAGTAGGACTGTAATGTGGTTACCCTCTCATTGGACCATAAAATATCCTTACAATGATTTTATTATCTGTCTGTACCTCAGGGGGAGTAGGTCGTTCCAAGGGCAGAGAGGGGATAAAGAGAAGAATTGCAAGCATATCAGACAATACGAAATAGTCTATCGGCCTGTCCTTTGGCCACATTGCATCCATGCAAGCTCTGCTTTTGCCAGGCCAAAGTAATCAGATCAGATTTTTTTCCCCCTCAGTTGGAAAGCTTTAATTTTAAGTGACGATAAACGATTGTTAGCTGGCTACCACTTGCTTTGAGCTATATGAGAGTGAGGTGTGCCACAGCTCATTTTCTTCTGCTTGTTGTGCTTAAATATCCAAAGATTGTTGTAGCACTATTAAGATATTACCTAATAGTCGGCAATGCACCACACATCTTTGTAGGAAACTTAGTTGTGGATGGATTTATCCAGTATCTGTTCTATTCTAATCTCACCCTTCACAAACAAGTGGTCATGATTTTATTTTTCTTTGAAAAGCTGGGGAGTTGAACTCCGAATACTGGTGAATGATTCAGTCAGTTTATTTGGGTTGACTTGTATATATTTTTCTTTCTTACAATGCAGCTATGAGTACTGTTTCTATTGTTTAAAATATAAAACGGTACTCGCATTTGTATATTTGGCAGTTTGTACTGCTGCGACTGAAATAAAAAAAGAAGATTTTCAAAAATGTGTGGACATTTTCTGGTGATCTCTGATAAGAAATTTCCTGACGATTTTGAATTAGATAATATATCAAATATATGTGATAAGAAAATGGAACCACTGTTCAGTGGCTGCCAGTGTATTCATACCTTTTATTTGCTGTGTAAAAGGATTAACAGAAGAAAAGTGTATAGTTTTGTTACAGTATATAGATATGTAGAATATATACTGTATATATATACAGGAATGCATATATATATTATATTCCAATCTCACATGACCCATGACATACGGTATGATACAAACAAATAAAATAATACAAACTATATGATTTATTGCTAAATATATTTGTATACATTTTTACAATTATATTTATAAATGAAATCTGTAGTATTGTGTTAACACATGAATTCACAAACATTTCCACAAGCTATATCTTACACTATTTAAGTGAGCTTTTGTTTTTGTTCATATATTTCAAAATAAACACTTGTAACAATTCCTCCCAATGCATTATTATACTATCTTCTCATGATTTCACATAAAGATATATAGTAACATTTCACAATCAGCAATGTATACAACCCAAAAAATACCAATATTGTTGACTGACGCTCCTGTTTTATAACAATTTGAACTTTTGAAACATTACACAATAGTTGAATACAATTCTGTAATGATGACCAGTAGCCTGTCGTAGGTTATGGGGCTGTTGTTTTCTGACCTGCAACTAATGTATAAAAATATGATGCCTTTAACCTGTGCAG
This sequence comes from Aldrovandia affinis, assembly GCA_029706075.1. Taxonomy (NCBI): domain Eukaryota; kingdom Metazoa; phylum Chordata; class Actinopteri; order Notacanthiformes; family Halosauridae; genus Aldrovandia; species Aldrovandia affinis. Next base: position 434,685 of record JAINUG010000009.1, on the reverse strand, counting down.
GTGTTCTTAAATGTCATTACAGAACTCTAAGAGAATAACTAAAACAGAATAAAATATGAGTGCAACGGTGAATGGGCAAGACAAGGAACTATACACAAAGGGAAGGAGTCAAGATACATCAATTTACCGTGTTAAATTTCCCAATGTTAAAATAATTTGCATGTATTATTTGAAAATATAAGTAATATTATTATGTAGGCCAATGTGCCAGTAAAGAAAATGATTAAAGGATTTGCCTTATGGACATAATTCATACAAGTCAAATCCAAATAGGAACTGGTCCAAAACAAACAAAGTTCTTCACAACACCTACATGTGGATTTCCACAAGTCTGCTGTTCACTGCTGAAATCAAAGCAACTTCTTATGGTGCTTGTGACAAACCCGTTTGTTAATACTGTGTAGATGAAATATGATTGATCTGTGCAAAGAATGTCTGAAATGAATCTGTGTACCATGACCTACTTAACCAAGAGCACGTGAGCTAGGCACATGCATACCTGCTGCGCCAGCACCATAAATAAATTTATACGCTCTCGCCCTCTTGTGGCGAACCAAGACTAAACATCACAATGATCAGGACATTACTATACATTTCTGACTACGAAAAAGTATTGCACAGGAATAAAAATTATTAATAATAATACATAATTAAATTAAATTACGACGTTATTGTCATACATAATGACGTTCTATTTATCGCGGTTACCCCGGTGTGAAGGGGGAAGGGTGTAAACCAGTGGCGGGCCGTGCATTTCACACCTAGGCCTTCAGTAGTGCTCCGTCTGAATCAATCCACCCCTCAATAACTATTTTATGGCTATAAAAACCATCTTATTGTTATGTTTTGAGTGTCTGTTCGGTTTGTTTTTGCACTTTGTTTCTTTATCTTTCTTCAGTCATGTTTCATTCTCGTTCTGTCATGCACTTCGGGAAATTCTATGTTTCGGTTTTTCCGTCTTAGTTTCTAATCTCGCTTTACTTCCTTCTTACTTTCTAATTACACTTTGTATATATTAGTTAGATGTATATAGTACTAACCAACTAATCTACTAACATTAGGGATTTAGATTAAGTTACTAACACTACTAATCACTAATTCTCACGTTCCGCTTTATTCGCACGCAGATTTCTTTATGCGTTCCTCCTCATCCCTAAAAAAACGAAACATAGAATTTCCCGAAGTGCATGACAAGACAAGGAGAGGAACTCGAACAGAAACAATGACAGACGGGGAACAGAACGAGAATGAAACATGACTGAAGAAAGATAAATAAACAAAGTGCAAAAACAAACCGTTGCACAAAGACACCCGTTGCCGTTGCATCGCAGATAGATAACTCGTGTATCCAGAATAAATGCCTTTACTGAAGAAACAAACCCAGGGTCCTACAGCTGCGACACACATAAAAAACCATCAATAATAACCTCATAAAATTGCAATATTATTTAGGAAAATAGCAACATTTTACTCACCAAAAATCCTTATTATTTGTACACAAAATCCATCCTCCTTTCTTTCCTAAAAAGAGTTCAATTACTCTGTCGTACAGATTATCCGTGTGTTTCAGTTCCATCAAGAAGTCATTTTCTATCGCCATCGAAGCTAATGCTGAAAGTCGAGCCTGCCCTGTCGTATTTCTGGCATAAGTTTTAATTCGCTTTAGGGCTGAAAATGTCCGCTCAAATGTCTGAATCACAGACTGATGTTAATTATATTTTGTCCATGAATACTTATTAAATAATTCCAAATGGTCTGTTCGCTTCCTTTCATAGCTGTTCCCCTGGTTGCGCTGCATCAAGACGTGTATTTTCATATTAAAGCATTTAACCAATCACATTACATCATAGTCAGACACTCTCTGACTATCCAATCAAAGGGTGTGAATACGCTGACGTCACCTAGGCCTTCTAGAAGGCCTTCGTGTCCAGAACTCAAAATCTGATTGGTTGAAGCAACAGTTTGATCAACACTTATTTTATGCTACAGGGCCTGCAGAACGGATTGTGAAGGCCTCCAGGCAGATTTCTTTGACCCTGGCAACAAATGATGGCTGAAATGTGATTGGTTAAATGCTTTAATATGAAAATACACGTCTGGATGCAGCGCAACCAGGGGAACAGCTATGAAAGGAAGCGAACAGACCATTTGGAATTATTTAATAAGTATAATTAACATCAGTCTGTGATTCAGATATTTTTTAGGCCAGCAGAGAAGGCCTTGCAGGCCCTGACGGCCCACCACTGGTGTAAACCTATCATGTTGTCAGGTTTGGGAAAATGGAAAATGTGGTTCTGTGTGGCTCAGTAGGTAGAGCATGGCGTTGGCAACGCTTAGGTTGTGGGTTTGATTCCCACTGGAACTACATATACCTAAAAATGTATGCATTCACTACTGTAAGTCGCTTTGGATAAAAGTGTCTGCTAAATAGCTTATATTAAAATCGCCTATTTACTGTACGGGGGCATGGGGGCATGGGGTGGGCTGTCAAGGGGGATATTGGATAAGTTTTAAATTGGGAATTAACCTAAAAAATCTGGGAAATTAAAATGTTCTTAAAACTGAAAATTGGATCAATTAAATATCTTCTCAATAGCTGATCAATTAAATATCTTCTCAATAGCTGATCAATTAAATAATCGTTATGGTTGTGTATGGTTCTTGCTGACATCATCCAAAACAACGTAGGCCTATACATTATCTAGTTGCTCCACTGCAGTAATCGAATGATAATGTTATATAGGCCTGCCAAAGAATATGGAAAGAATAACCGAATTGGCCCATAACGTTATTTCAACAGTTTACAAAATTGCAGTAAGGTTGTAGTGATTAACAAAGTTATAAAAGTTGTGGTGATTAACAACATTGTAGCAATATATATATATATACATCGCTGTTAATACAATATACATAATGTATTATTATTATCATTATTTTTTCTTTATTTAAATACCCCCACCTACGTTGTAAATGTGTCCAGATCATGCATTTTCTATTCCCGCAAGTAAACGTTTTAAGGACGTGTTTGCGACCCGCAAAACCACAAGAACCACATTTTTTGGGTTGTGCAAAGTTATGGAACTGTTGTATTCTTGTGAAGCGAAAAACAATTAAACTTCTGGTAATGCACTTCCGGCAAAAACTTCCGGTTTACTTAAATTAAATTTCTATCAAAATAAAAGCAGTAAATTACGTTAACAGTGATTTAAAGTCGAAAAAACATCACAATGGCCATTTCAGAGCTTTCATATAGGCAATTTATTGTGAATATATTTTACCGGGGTATGTTTACATTTAATCACTATGGTCATTTTGTTATATGTTCAAAAAACACTCTGGTTGCCATGTGTTCCCACTCATTTCCCGCCCTGTATATACCCTTTCACAGGGTATATATATATATATATTTTAAATGTAATCAGGCATACAAATACATAGTAGTAAATCGATAGCCGGCAGTGTGGTTTAATGGTTAGGGAACTGGGCTTGTAACGTTAAGGTTGCAGGTTCAATTCCCAGGTGGGACACTGCCGTTGTACCCTTGAGCAAGGTACTTAACCTGAATTGCTTCAGTTAATATCCAGCTGTATAAATGGATTGTATGTAAAGAAATGTAAACTGTAAGTCGCTCTGGATAAGAGCGTCTGCTAAATGCCTGTAATGTAATAATGTATGTAATCTATACATTACATACACATTTCAACATGACCAACCAATCGCTGGGAACAATGTTTTCATATGTCCATGCATTATTATAGGCAAGGGTTTGTGTATTATATTTATAAAGCCTTTAGTTGACACTAAGAAGAACAATAAATACGGTTTCAGAAATAATTGTAGGGGCGTGACTTTTATTGTGAAATAACCGGAAGTTCGTCATTGTGCCTAGCATAATCTTCTGCTTCACAGCGCTTTCCATTTCGTTGCTGGTGTGTGTTTATCTTCACAGAGCTGACCTGTGACTTACACCTGCGGAGAATACAACTATATTAACTTAAAGAGAACGTTTTCGAAGGTTAAAATACAAAATCTGGTTCTGAGGAGGTGAAATTAACCTGCTTTTATCCTACTGGGGAGACAAGTGTTTTGGCGACGGAAAGAAAGGACTGATGGTCGTGAGTACCTAGAGAAAGGAAACTGTTGAGCTGGATATTAGCTCGCAACATAGCTAGCTAGCTAGTTAATGATTTGCTAAACGCTAGATATCTGATACTTGGTTTAAGAATTGCCAAAAACACATCGCCATTGTAGAAACTCTGTTTTACTTCGACAAATATTTTCTGAAACATCACTGTTACTTGAGAGATAAAATGGCGAACACGGTCAAACTGCTTGATGGACAGACACTACTAACGTAAACGCTACAAGCGGTTTCAACGAACCTTATAAATTAAGAGGATCCTACGCGCACAGAAATCGTGCACAGAGCGAAGGAAATCTATCTGCATATTATTTTGCCTTTGGGAAAGTGAGGTCTTCCACATTATTCTTATAAAAAACCCCAAGGGATGCAACATCTGTATATATGTTTTTGACCACCTATTTATATTAACATACTGGTGCCAACAAATGGTTGCTTTTCTGAACATGTTTTAATTATGTTGACTTAATTCCATTGATTGAGATCTGAGATTGCTGAGCTGGAAATTCTTAAGCTCTGTTTCTTCAGGCGAAGACATGAAGACTGAACCGATGACAGACAGCACAGAATATACACCATTGGATCTAAGATCAGATGTGAAAAGACGTGAGGACATAGAACAGAGGGTAGGGAGTGAGACTGAATGTGGAATGAGCAGGGAGGAAAAATACATACTATCCAACATAAAGGAGGAGGAGGAGGAGGAGGAAGGTGGGGAGTGGCAGGATGAGGAGATGAAAGTTTGTGTGAGAGATGATGAAGTCAACAGACTCTGGAGGGAGCAAAAAACAGAGAGGGATGAACAGAGGGAGATAGATGAAATTGATCAGACCTCCCAAACTGACAGAGAGGTGAAGAATGGAGGAAAATCAGACCATATAAAACAGGAAGTGGAGGACCTGTCACCTTCTGTCACTTCCTGTCGTCTCAAGCAGCATAAAGAACCGAATCACCACCCACTTGAAATGACAGACATTTCGGTTCCTGAATTTCCATCTCCTCATCCTGTGGCCGGCAATGAGGACCAGGGAGTGAGTTCTCCTTGGAACCAGGATGAGCTCTTGCCAGTGGGGCAGAAGGGAAAGGTCATGACCTGGAAGAGGAAGATGATTGACAGCTCGAAGAGCTCCAAGAAACAACTGCCAGATTCATCAGACAGAAAGTAAGTGAATGAGAATAAGTGTCAGTGCTGTTTCTCCCCATCAGTTTGTACTGAAATAATGGTTTGGTTTTGTCATTCTCTTAGTACTTCGGCTGAACCTTCTGTTGCATCTCCTGACATCTGTCCCATGAATGAAAACACAGGTAAATATTACTAACTGCCCTCACAACATTTTTTTGTTTGTTTCTAATTTAGTTAGCTGTGTGCTTGAAATGGAAATAGCTATCCAACTAGCTAGCTAACAAAATTCAATTACAAATTAATTGTTGCCATTTGGTGAGTTTTCCAATATGAAGAAGATTTTGTAGCAGAGATTTATGAAACGTCAGCTGCCGTGTGGAATTGTGGGAACATGAAATAAAATAAGAAATGGCCCCTTCTCTGAAAATTATGAACCCTTTAACTGTTTCCTCAACCGGCTGGTAGTCCATGGTTTAAGACCCCGAAAAACAAAAAAGCATAGTCCTGCCCAGTTATGGTGGGCTCATTTTTCTGACCAATGGCAGTCAAGATGCACACCCCAGTGTCATTCAGTGGGGCTTCCTTTCAGTTTTGTGGCATTTTATATCATCACATGGTGAGAAGAAGGCAGAAGCTAAATACCAATCTCCAAATATTAGGGTTTATGACAGGTAAGGGATGACAACTGAATGATTTGTGTTTGCAGAGGCCCCAATGAAGATGGAAATGATGATAGATACTATGAATGTCATATATGTAAGGGATAAACATTTTTTTTTAAGTGTGCTCAACCAGGTGGTTGATATGTCACTCAAAGGCTATTGATGACGGTTAATCTAGCTAGCATGTGATACAGTATAAGGTTTAGAAAGGAAAACATGCATAAGTACACAAGCAATTCCTTTATATTTGTGTCATTAAAAACCATACCTAGATGTAATATTCTGGCAATAATCTTCAATGGAATATGATGCTCATGTCATTTAATATATTTTTGCTTAGGTGTATGCATTTGTTTTGTAGTCATGGACACCAGAACGTTTTATGGGAAAGGAAAGGGAAAGGAGAGTGTAGCCACAGTCCCAGAGAATCCTGCTGACTCAGAAATGGAGGATTTTAGTGATGAGGATGATGATGATCCAGATTACACCCCCAGTCATGAAGATCACAGTGATGATTCTCACTTGTCTGAGTTATATGAAACAGATGATACCCCAAGTACATCTCTGAATGCACCCCCTTCCAAAAAAAGAAAGGGTAGAAATAGGATTGTGGTCATCTCCCAGGAGAAAAGTAACAGTGAGCAGCCCCCTGTTTCTCATGCATTGCCACGACAGAGAATTTGGAGAAAGGCAGACATTCCCTCATTCCAGTGTCCTAAACCAACACACCCTCCTCCCATTGATATTGACACTCCATATAATTACTTCAAGCAGCTTTTCACAGAAGAAATGATCAATCACATTAGCAAGCAAACAAATCTGTACTCTTCTCAAGAGTTGGGGGACCCCATTCAAACAAACCCAAAAGAGATGCAGGACTTCCTGTCCATACTCCTGTACACTGGAGTATTTCCATTCCCCTCATTTGAGGATTACTGGAGTCCCGAGAGCCGGTACATGAAGGTGGCTGACATTATGCCATTGCGCAGGTTCCGCACTTTGCGTCGCTATGTCCACTTCAATGATAATTCTGCACACGGAAACACAGAAGACAGGTTCTACAAGATTTGTCCCATGTTTGATATGCTACGTAGACAATGCCTTCTCATTCCCCCAGACAATAAGCAAAGCATTGATGAGGTCATGGTGGCCTACAAAGGCACAAGAGCTGGAAATCTCAGGCAATACATCGCAAATAAACCAGACAAATGGGGATTCAAATGATTCTGCAGGGCAAGCTGCTCAGGTGTAATCCATGACTTCCTCATCTATCAGGGAAACACTTCATTCTTTAACATCTCCTTGACGGAGGTCGAGCAGACTGCGCCTGTGGGAGAGAAGATTGTCACCACACTCTGCAAGATGGTGCCTGAGCCAGCAGCAACAGTTGTCTATTGTGACAACTTTTTTACAAGTTTCAAACTTGTGCAGACCCTGGAGTCCACTGTGGGAGTCAAGTGCTTGGGCACAGTGAGAGCCAATCGAATGGGTGGAGCAGGTGCCCACTTGAAGACAGATAAGGAGTTGGAAAAGGAAGGCCGTGGATCCTTTGACTACCGATCCTGTGACGGAGTAGTTGCAGTGAAGTGGCATGACAATAAACGTGTCACGCTTCTGAGCAACGCAAGTGGTGTCGAGCCTGTCGGTGTGGTCCAAAGGTACAGCCAGGAAGAGAAGAGGAAGGTTGCTGTTCCTTGTCCATCAATCATCAAAGAGTACAATGAGCACATGGGGGGCATCGACCTTTCAGACATGCTTATCCATCTTTACAAGACACCAATGAAAGCAAGACGGTGGTACGTGCCCCTCTTCGGATACATCCTGGATCTCTCAGTCGCCAACGGCTGGCTGATTTACAAGCGAGATTGCCATACACTGAAAAAGAAAGATATGCCTCTGAAAAAGTTCAGAATATCCGTGGCTCACACACTTCAGGCAATCAACAAAACCCCAGCCAGGGTTGGCCTGTCCCTGTCCTCCCCTCCACCAGAGCATGCCACGAAGAAGCGCAAGAGGGATGCCACACCCACTGCCGATGTCCGATACGACAATGTGGGTCACTGGCCTGTCCTTGGTACCCAGCGTGGTCGCTGCAGTCTGTGCCCCAAAGGAGTGTCCCGTTGGAAATGTGGAAAAAATGTGGGAAATGTTTTGGCTTACATTTTCATTGCTATCAGGCTTTGTTATTTTCAAGATGGAAATTGAACAACAAAAAGGCAGCTAAAATGTTTTGTTTCTTTGCTTATCAATGGAAACTGAAATTTTAATTTAATTTTATCAAAAATGGGTCAGTGGCTTTTTTAGTTTTACCTTAAATGGACATCTACCAGCCAGTCGAGGTCAATAATTTGTCAAATAAAGGTCAAGGTAAAAAAACAAAAACAACTCAATGTCTTATTTATTCTCCCAGTAGTAGGATTTTGAGGAAAATATTATTTTACAGTTTATTTTTATTAGAGACAGTTAAAGGGTTAAATAACTTGAAATGTAGGTCTATAGGTCCAAGACCCAACTACACAAAGCATGAAAGTGGCCCACACTCTTAACTTCTAACCTCAATAATGGCTATAGCTGTGACATGCTTGTCTTTTCTGTCTCACTTTTAAAATTGAAAATGTTATTAATTATGTTATCAAATTATTTTGGGAATGTGGGGCATTGTCATGCCATAACCAAATAAAAGTATGCTATGTTTAATGCCTGCTTACATCTTAGTTTCATAGATTAACATCTCCCATCACACTTTCTCCTCAGGGCAGTCTATTGAGGTGTGTCAGGTCTTTGCCTGCTCCCATTGTCCATTCATTCACATGGAAGAAATTAAGCTTACCCAGCACATTGAGAAGGTCCACCCAGAGGAGTTCAGCACGATTCTGACATCGGGAGAAAATGAAGCAGAGAACCCACTGCCTCAAGGCAGCACGCATCAGCACCCCACACCCTGTAAGACACTACCCACCCCGACACAGTCCCACACAGACACTCCAGCGGCCTACCCGTGCTCCCAGTGTGGGAAGAGCTTCAGACGTCCATCACTCCTGACAAAACACCAGCAGTCTCATAAAGGGCTCCGCCCATACCCCTGCTCTGATTGCGGGAAGAGTTTCAGATATCAATCGCACCTGACGGTACACCAGCGAATTCACACAGGGGAGCGCCCGTTCCACTGCTCCTATTGTGCAAAGGGTTTCAAGTCTGAGTCGCAACTGAAAGAGCACCAGCAAACTCACACGGGGGAGCGCCCGTACCACTGCTCCCAGTGCGGGAAGAGCTTCAGCCAGTCGAACTCTCTGCGACGGCACCAGAGAATTCACACAGGGGAGCGTCCGTACCACTGCTCCCAGTGCGGGGAGAGCTTCAGTCAATCAAATTCTCTCACACGACACCAGCGAATTCATACCGGGGAGGGCCAGTACCACTGCTCCCACTGTGGGAAGAGTTTCAATCAGTCAAGTGATCTGACCGTACACCTGAGAATTCACACAGGCGAGCGCCCGTTCCACTGCACGGAGTGTGGGAAGAGTTTTACCCAGTCGAGGGATTTGACCGTACACCTGCGAGTTCACACAGGGGAGCGCCCCTTCCATTGCTCCTATTGTGAAAAGAGTTTCAGTCAGTCAAGGGATTTGACAGTACACCTTCGAATTCACACAGGTGAGGGGCTGTACCACTGCTCCCAGTGTGGGAAGAGTTTCAGTCGGGCAAATGCTCTAAGACTACACCAGCGAACTCATACAGGGGAGCGCCCATTCCAGTGCTCCCAGTGTGGGAAGAGTTTCAGTCAGTCAAGTACGCTGACACTACACCAGCGAACTCACACAGGGGAGCGCCCGTTCCACTGTTCTCAGTGTGGGAAGAGTTTCAGTCGGTCAAATACACTGACAAGACACCAGCGAACTCATACAGTGGAGTCCCCGTACCACTGCTCCCAGTGTGGGAAGAGTTTCCGTCAGTTGGACACTCTGACAGCACATCAGCGAATTCACAGAGGAGAGCTCCCATTGCAATGCTCCCAGTGTGGGAAGAGTTTTGTTAATTTGAATGCAATGATGGAGCACCAAAAGACACACACAGAGGAGTGTGTGTGGATTTCAGTGATCAATGATCCTGATTTAAATTAATTAGCATTCAGGTTTAAAGGTTTCATCATTTTTATTGATTAAAAAAAAGCTTGATGCTACTGCTGACAAAAGACAAAGCAGTATAATACCAGTATATAGGAACTGGGGATTGCACTGAATCTGTAAAACTGCAGGCCAGTTTAACCTGCATGTCATGAGATTTTGGAATATATAATTCATGACTGAATTAGTCTCGGAAATAATGGTGTTAGAGGGGATAGACAATGTAGTTTTGGAAGATGGAACAAATCTTGGGATGACTTCAAGTTTGGCTACAAAATATGTTTGCAAACTAGGTAGAGATATTATTTGGATTTTTAGAAAATACCACATGAGAAACTCTGCAAACTGAATATATATATATATTTGTTTTTTAATTAAATGATCTCACAGTGGATTCACATACTTAAGTTTGATGTGTGTGTTAGTTAGTAGGACAGTGCAGTAATGGGACAGGCCTGCAATCCCCAGAAGTGGGCGCTGGGGAAAAAAATTAAAGGTTCTAAAAGGCGAATGACTAAACCATAAGGAGTAAGTAGAAATGTTTGAAATTCAAAAAAGGGAGTTTAAATTTTTTTTTTTTTACAAAAACTACATTTGCTTACACAGTGCTGAAAAATTTAATTAAACAGAAAATTGTGACTTGCACTCAGTGCACTCTGCAGGCATGAGAAAAGAAAATTCACACATAAGAATGTCATTTCTTAAAAAAAAAAAAAAAAGACAAATTAGATTTTTATAATGAGGACAGTTCTAACCACTACTCCACACTGCTGCTCACTCAAAAACTACCAGACTTTAATAGAATGGCGTAAACTTGAATTAGTAAAGGCCTGTATGTAATGACACCACTTTGATACACACAGCTGAAATGACAAAAAGCTCATACACAAAATTAATCCTGATCGCTCTACCACTTTCAATTTCATTATCACAGTTTATGAAAATCATGACAGTTTTTCTGAGGTCTGGGTTTAACTGCATACAATCCATCCTCTCTTAATGTTGTTTGATCTGGCCCTTCAGCTGTTGGAAGTTAAGTTTAAACTGTGGGAAATGCTGCTCTACCACACAATCATCTTTTAGGGCATACCTACATTATACATAATTTTCAAACATGGATCCTATTGATGGTTTTAAGTGTGTTTACATAAAAATACATTACCGAGCATGGTTCAAACCACTCGAGACCACAGAAATTAAAGCCTTGGCAACACATCTGTCCTACATAAAACAATTCAATAAGTCAAACATTTATGTAAAGAATGGGCCGCTTTAATCGAGTTCAGCAAGAATCAATGTTATTGCAGCGCATAACTGCCTTACAATATTCTTTCTTTGTTGATGTGTTGGAATTATGTAAACATTGGCACCCATTTCCTCCATTTCTTTTGCATAAAATGCTAATTCCAAAGCATAGTTGAATTGAAAACGTTTTTTTCCCTTAATATTGGCACCAAGTAATACTTTGCTACGGAAAGGAAGGCAGACCACAGCAGAGACGGACAGTTGCCATTTTGGCCACTGCGCTTGTTTACCGAGGGTCAAAATCACGCTAGTCACGTGCCGCAGTTCAACAAGAAACAAGGAGTCAGCCATTGCTCTGGGAGTTGGTGTGAAACAATTGATTCATTTAGCGTGTAGACACAAGTCCTCTTTCCAGGCCAGGTATGAAGCAAATCGGCTGGTTCGCCACCAGTTACACAAGCTGTCCACTTGCACTGCAGCTGGGAAGCCATTCTCCAGCACTTTGTCTCGTTAGTCCTGTAACATCAAGAACATTTGGAATGTGTTGTTTTCTGTGTGAATCTTTTAGTTTGTGTTAAAAATGGCATTGTGAGTGGAGGAAAAGCCACTAAAAATGTATTTTCCTGCATTATCGACAATACTGCGTAGTACTACAGTTGAATAAATTAAATGACAAATTATTCACCATCCCAGAAGCCTTTACCTTACACATGCATATATTATACATTGTACGTGCCCTCAGCATGTGTGAAGATGTAAACAGCTGTTTAGTGGTACTTCCAACTGGGCAGAATCCGTTGTGCTTTAAAAACCCAGACACCAGTTTAATGCTTTCAAAGTTTTAATTCAAACACCTCACTTAGTGTAAGAAACACTACAGTGATACAATAGTAGTGGTAACAATTTGTACATGTCAGTACCATAAAGAAATAAAAAAAAAAAAAAAAACATTCTCTTGCATTTTATACATAATTTCACATTCTAAAAGATAATTTTGCAAACCAACACACCCAAGTTCCCCTAAAACACCACCATTTATACACTTATATATAGTTTCTATACATTTCTTACATCCAGCTTTATCAAACAAACAAAAAATAAATCCAGTTTTGTACAAAACTTGAGTTTTAGATAAATGTGAGAAACGCGCAAGCGTGTGTAAGCAAACCACTGCATTCAAAATATGTATTCAGGTTCAAATCTACCTTCTGCATACACTTGTATTTTTGTTTCCTGTAGTGTCAGCAACTATAATTCAGTGCCCGTTCCATCCAGGTGAATACTGTGCGTGTAAGGGCTACAAAAAAAAAAACGTGCAGCCCCAATAAATTTCAATGTGCTTCAAATGTTATGTGCACAACCTTATAAGCAAAGGCAAAAAAAAAAAAACTACCCATGAATGGGCGATGTAGATCAGTGATGCCAGCAGTTCAGGAGGCTCAATCATAAGTGTGGAGCAACTTTTAATCAATGCCACTGCTTGGCAAGAACAATCTTGATTATAACTATTGCAGCCACTCTTAGGCTGTCAAACGTGAATTGTGTGCCGTGATTTTCCTAGGTGCTGAGTGAACTCGGTTCTAAAGACCAGGTTTAGTCATATGGTCCCTTGGTCTGATCGACCGTAATCCACATGGTCATTAATCAGTTTTAAGGAGTGTGCTTTTGAAGGTCATGATACATGTGCGTTACGCGTACAGCAGACACGAAGTAGGACTGAAGTACCTACTTGCAGAGAGAATCTCGGAAACAAAAATTATCATCAAAACATTCACATTCAGACTAATACCGAAGAAAACAAATATTGAGATTACTCCTTCAATGCATTTTGACCCTTTGTGAGATGAAAGAGAAAACCCTCCTGTAGAACATGGATATAGAGAAAGGAAAACCGATGTGAAACCTTTCTCCGTGTTTGTAATTGGGGGAGGGGTGTATGTGTGTATGTGTGTGTGTGTGTGTGTAAGGGAATGCAAAAAAAAGAAGAAGAATTTGCATTGAAATGTTCCTCTTAGCGCCCGTCACTACTTCCAAAGCGAACCCACACCGCGGGCGTGGAACGCTCGGAGCCAGCTGCCCGCTTCGCTGCTCGCGAGAGGAGACGCAACAGTGAACGTCCGCCGTGGTGAGGAGACTTGTCAAGGTATGTAAACGTCGAGTCCAGTTCAGAGTCGGGGGCGCTCCACTCGGCCTCCCGTGCGTTAGTGCTGAGATGGACGTGCGCTTCCGCGGCGGTTAGGTTCCGCTGGTGGCCAGGCCCGGCCCGTCGGGGGGCTGCAGCGGGGCGGCGCTCTCGCCCTGGCTCTGGTTGGCCCGGTGCAGCCGGCAGAGGCTCTGGTGCAGCTCGTCCAGCTCGGCCGGCAGCGGGATGCCCAGCTCCTGGTTGAAGGCCAGAGCCTCGAAGCAGTCCTCCAGCTTGTCAAAGGCCGGCCTGCGTGCACACGGTGGGGGGAAAGGTTACGGAGAGGCCGGAGGGAGAGGGAGGCCTCGGGAAACAAGGAAGTGGTGCTGTCTAGGGGTGGTTTCTAGCATATTCGTAGCTTGGAATTGTAGAGTACATTTACATTGACATTTTAGGCATTTTGCAGATGCTCTTATCCAGAGCGACTTACACGTTTACATTTCTTTACATACAATCAATTTATACAGCTGGATATTTTACTGAAGCAATTCAGGTTAAGTACCATGCTCAAGGGTACAACAGCAGTGCCCCACCTGGGAATTGAACTGGCAACCTCAGTTACAAGCTCAGCTTGTATAATTTACATATGATGCCTTTGATTCCTGTCCTGTTCCTTCCCACTACAGGGTCAGTGTTCCAGGAGCTCTTGGTAAAAATCGACCTACAAACCACCCTCCCTCACACACCTATTTCCTCGTAGTGGCAGAAGGCTGAATCAGTTACATTCATTAGCAGTAAAATTCAGTGCAGGTCCTGAAGGTGTCAACTCTATAGAACTTATCAAGCATTGCTGTATAAACGCATAAGGTTTTTTTACCGGTTGTCAGGGACGAGATCACAGCAAGCCACAGCCAGTGGGAAGAAAGCGGCGGGGCAGTCTTGGGGAAGAAACTTCTCCCAGAACTTTTCCACATTGAGACCAAAGTCCATCGTTCTGGGGAGGCACTCTGGGTCTGCATACACCTGTCCAATAATCTTGAGACAAAGAAACGGTGATTATTAACTTATTAGCTACTGGTAGGTGGAGAGGAGGGCATGTGACTGCCCCCAGTGAACTGGATAACTAAAAAGGACCATCTTAGGTTATCCAGTTCAATAGATTTGGATGAAACTTGGTGAAATGACTGTCTGAAGGAAAAGGAAGACATTTTTCTCATTTAGGGTACACCAAATGTTCAGGGTGGTGGAGAGGGGCACTCTAATGGAGCGTCACTAGTTTGCACTGTTGTGTAGGGGGAGACGAGCATGTCTGCAGCGATGGCACGGCACGGCACGCCAAATGCAGACCGTGAGTCTCACGAAAACCAAATAAAAAGCTGTGCGCCATGCCAATGAACGAAACAGAAAATTATTCAATACTATCTCTGCCAATACGTTTAAGGCTTCTTCATCGTGCATCCCGCATATTGAATAAAAACTTTGCTGGAGGGCAGAGAGACGAGTTTGCGCTGAAACTCAACAGGCCCAGTCTTGCTCGCCGTGCGTTTTTAACAGCCACGATGACTTGTTTTACCTGGAGGAAAACCGCTGATCAAAACTACCCATGAACGGCAATATAGATCAGTGATGATCAACAGCTCAGGGTGTCAAGCACATTTTAGTCAATGCTACTACTTGGCAAAAAGCATGAGTATTTTACTGCATTCTTTCTAAACGTACCACTTGTTCTATAACTCCGACTAGAACTATTGCAACCACTCTTGGGGCTGTCAAATGTGAATTGTGTGCCGTGATTTTCCTAATTGCTGTATGAAGTCACCTCTTGATCGTGACTTGAGCAAGAAAAACAGTTCCCACTGTCCTTTTTAACAGCCACGATGACATATGTTACCTGGAGGCTACAAATGCCTGCATAATCACTAGCTTGCTAGCGAAGACGGTATGAGGGAAAGGTCCATAGTGGTAACTCACAACCGCAAACAAACGCTAAGACAGCCAGAAACAGCCGTAGCTGTGCACCAAGGCTCAGAAGAGCAGCGGTTAGCTGACAAAACTTTTTATCCTACAGCTTTTGTGTGGGCTAGTTTTCCAGGCGAGAGTTTACCACTTCCTTAAGGGCAGAGATCGATTCCGAGACTTTCCTGGTACAAACGGATCACATCACACAAGAAACCTTGACAGACACAAACACATAGACGCACGGACACCGTCTCACCTCACAAAGCATAATCCCAAAGGAGAAGATGTCCACCTTCTCATCGTAGCGTTTACCTGGAACACACAAAACACAAAGACCGTGAACGAAAGCCACTGGCACCCCGTGGAGCTGCCAGTGATGAACATGGGGCTCAGACCCAGCTATGAGAAGGGGCCTGGGGTGGGCTCTTAGCTGTACCCCCCCCCAACACATATAAATTATGTACATTAGGGGTGTAATGGTACATGTATTTGTACCAAACTGTTTGGTGCAGACTTTCAGTTTGGTACGCGCTGTGAACCGAACGAATGCAACCTTGCTTTAACCACTAACGCACGCGCTGCGAACTTTTTTGTGTGCGGTTGCAGCAGTATGTATGCATATGTACATTCAGTAAATTATGGCCAATTAGCCACTGTTTACAAAGTTCATAATAAATGAAAAGCAATTTTATGTTTTGCGTTTATTCCCCCCCGTACCGAACCGTGACTTCAAAACCGAGGTATGTACCGAACCGTGACTGTTGTGTACCGTTACACCCCTAATGTACATGCACATATGCCTCAGTGCCCCCCTCCCCGATGAAAGCATCCTGGAGCAGGGCCTGATGGGGCCAGTGATGAAGAGGAGAAGAGGGCCCCCCACGCTCACCGTTGATCATCTCCGGGGCCATCCAGTAGGGGTTCCCCACCACGGTGTAGCGCTTCTTGCGGTCGATCCTCCGGAAGGTCCTCTTCTTGTTGCAGAGCTTCTCGGGAGGGGGTGGTCGAATCTTCTCCTCCACGATCAGGCGGGAAAGCCCGAAATCGGCCACCACCACCGTGTTGTCCTGGGAAAGAGGGAGAAGGCGAGAGTCAGGCTGGGGGGCCCGTTGCCGTGGCGTGTTCCTTTATTCCGCGAGCTTAGCCGAGATGAACGGCGTCCATTTTGGCCGAGCATCAAACTGTTTTTTCTTTTGATCCAGTACCGCTTTCCCGTAAAAGTCTAAGCTCAATCATAAAAATTCAAATACGAGTGTAAGAAAGGCAAAAAAAACAAAAAAAGAGAAAGTTGGTCTGTCTAAGTATAATGCATCACCGGGCCTGACATTTAATGAAATCATACATTTAAAGAACTTCTTTTATAGCCTTCGCGGGATTATTCTCACAGTGCCTGCAGCAGCCAGTAAGAGATCCATTTATTGAATGTTTGAATGTTTTTTTTGGGAATGTTCTGTTCTAAAAGTGCAGTGTGGGATTTGATAATATCCAAATTTGCCTTCAGCAAATATTTTTGTAAAGAGCAATATGCAAAATAAGTTATTGGTTGGGAATCGGGAGGAAAAATAGTTGCCAAAATGGCAACAGTAGCCATTGAAATCCCTCTTAAAAGCTACACTTGATTCCTTTCTTGGAGCTTTCAATCTTTTGTTAAGTCACAGCAGTGAAATTTGGATAGTAGGCATTTTTCTACCATGATGCATAAGGAAACTAAAAGCTTATGTATCCATGTTTTGCTTGTACGGGTATATGCCCTTTCTGACCTCACAAAGCCCATGCTGGGGTAAAATTCACTGCCAGTAATTCATGTCGGATAACAACTTGATCCTCAATGTGCCAGTCGGCCCCCTCTGTAGTGAATCCAGGGGCCTCCCACAATGCATCTTAGTTTTAAAGGCAGGCTAATTAGGAGAAACATCCTTGTTGAGGTTCCCAGAAGGGCAAGCCCGCTGTTCCCCAAATCGCTAGGCTCGCGGGGCCAGACAAAATGACATTGTTATGGAGATAACATCTGGGGACACCGCTGTAGTGAGTCTCCAGTGAGTTCAAAATGGCCACTTGCAAACCTACGCCCCTCATTTGCTTTCAAGAGCATTCCTTCCTAGCGGAGAAAACTAGCGGTTTGTGCCTGCCCATTGCAGTTTGGAGTAGAACACGTTGGGCAACCGACATATGCAAACCCGAAACAGCTTTTTAAAACTGAATAGATATTTTGTGATAAAGCATTAGATTCCGTGCTATCACACGTGTGCTCGATTCACAACATTGACTTGATGAAAGACTTAGAACAACTCTGTTTGAAGATTTGGAAACTACCGATTTATTCAATGTTGGATTTACTTAGGCCATATGGTCTCAAAAGTGACCGACAAGTTCCACAAATTGCTTTCGGTATATCTTCCAATATCACTCGTACTGTTGTCTCCTCCAATGCAATAGTGTAGTCATGCAGAGAAATCTTTGCCTTGCAAATTTAAAAAAAAATTTAAGAAGAGTAATTTTCCCAGCAAATGCAAAAAGGCTTTTAGTACATTTATAATAATAAAAAAAGATAGTTATTGTTTTGATAACTTCCCGTTATTGACAAGTGAGCTGCCATATCGACAAATGTACTATAAAATCATTTCAAAATAAACGTTCTGCTGCACGATACCGCTGGACAGACTGGGGCCAAGTCTACCAAATCACTGCGCTCTGGATTTTGGTACCATGCAGAGATTTGACCACCAGGGGTCTCCATAAACCTGTGGCTTGTAACGATTATCCTGTCAGTCAGGACGGCTTGCTTTTGTTTATTTGTGCAGATTGGGGGGAACCAGAGTGGGACTGGGGGGGGGGGTGGATGGTTGTTTGATGAAGTGGGTTTTTGGTTCGTGATTACATGTCCCCGTTCTGTCCAAGTTCCCGATACCCCAGGCAGAAGGACCACAGGCACGCACCAGTTTGACGAGGCAGTTGTGAGAGTTGAGGTCTCTGTGGATGATGCTCATCGAATGCAGATAAGCCTGAAATGACAGCATGGAAATACGTCACTCTCTTAACACAAACAAAATGCTGCGAAGCAAACAAAAACAAGGCAGAGACACACACACACACACACACGTGCGGCTGTGTGATTCACAACATTAACATTCGTACAATGGCCTGTTTTATCCACGCAATGGTTGGCACCAAGGGGGGGTCTACTTCTGAGGCAGCACTATGAGTGAGGGGGGCTAGAGTCGGAGAGCTCCTCTGTCTCTTTTGGGTTCACCAACTGTTTAGAGGGACTGAGAACACCGCCCCCCCCCCCCACCCCCTCAGTGAGGACAGAGCTGCGTTTGTGTAACGCTCCCCGTGGGTCCAGAGGCAAAGGGACACAGCATTGCTGCGACAGCAAAGCGCGTCTCCGTGGAGACCGGCGGGCACCATGAGCCACACGCTGGATTTACCACCTCACTGGCTGCGCTGGGGAAGGGGGGGGTGGGTGTGATGAGCTTCCTACACTGTGTACACAGGCTTCATAATGGCTGGACTGATGAGCAAAATCAACATACGCCCGAGTGAACAACCTCCTGCATCAGGTAAAGGGGTCTCTGAAGATCCACTCACCATTCCAGAGGCGATGCTCTTCGCAAAACTGACCCTCTGCTTCCATGGGAACGGATCCTGTGTCACGCGGTGGGGAGATGAAAAAACAACAATTCAGGGAGTGACCTTTGATTTGCGCTTGTGTCCTGTTCTGTGCTCTGCTGGTTGAAGGGGGGGGGATAGATTATCAATTTTGTACTAGGTAAGAATTTTCACAAACAGTGTGAACTATGAGTGCACAGCATTATAATGAGACTACGAAATGAGGGCCTGCACCCGAAATAAACCAGTTTTGAACAAACGAGGCCAGAGAACAAGGGAGGAGGAGGGGGGCAGTTAATTCCTAGCAGTTTGATTAAGAACGCAGTGCAAATGACCCACAGCAGGGGACGTGGGAAAGCTCCCTTTAAATCTCACCTGGGAATGGGACATTTCCATTCCGTTTCCTGACTTACACAACTAGTCAAAACACAAAGCGCAGCAACCATAACAAGTTTCTGTAAAAGGGGTTTACCTCAGGTCAGCCGGGCATGCAGATAGATAGCCTTTTATTGACAAAGAGGACATTTAAAAATGACTAGAGCCATCGAAGGGCTATCTGGGCACAGGGGGTGTGTGGAAAAGTGAATTATCTATTGTACGCACCATGTCCCTAATGAAATCCTTCAGTGTGCCTCCTTCGATAAACTCCGTTATTAGATTCAGCCTCTTGTCCTTGTATAGCACTCCGATAAATTTCAGAACGTGGGGATGTTCCAAACTCCGCATTACTTTGACCTGGGGGAGGGGGGTGGGGCGGTGGGATAGAGAAGAAGCACGCCTGTTAAAACCCCTTTTGTGAATCTGTGATGCCTCGAGATCTCCGGTAATCAACTACTCCAGATTCAAAACACACTTTCTTTTTAATCTGAAATAAAAAGAATAATCACCAATAACTTTACAAAGTCTCTTTGGATTACAGTTCTCATTCTTCCTGTCCTAGTTCAAAGGTCTGTTTCGGCACGCTCTCCACAGTGGGCGCTGTAAACCGGTTTCGTGCGTGACTGAGCACATTCCTGGGGGAGCCGGGGCCTAAAGCACTGACCTCCTGTAGGAAGGTCTTCTGGGTCTCCTCATCGCAGCGAATCAGCTCCTTCATCACCATCACCTCGCCCGTGGCTTTGTGGGTCACCTGTCGCGACACGGGAACATTTTTAATCGGTCATTCGGATCGTCGTCGGCCAGGCGAGGACATTCTGGACTAAAAACCGGCGGCTCGGTTTCCACGGTAACAAGTGCCTTCTGCAGTCCAGGTCCCGCGTCTGGGAGGTAACTCCGGGCTGGCGGGATGACATTCCGCCCCATCCAGGGTGAAGGAAAGGGGTTAAAAAAAATGCTAATTTGACTTGCAAATCAAGAATCCAAATTTCATCCCCTGTGATTCGGGATTGAACGAATATTTGCATTTTTGTGTCTCAAACTGGATTTTTGGCTCTCGCCTTCCAACCGCATGCGCACGCATGTTTGCACGAGCACACAAGACAGCTCTGTTGGGAAGGAGCAGTGATTGATGATTTGGGGGACTGACCTTAATGGCCTGGCCGAAGAAGCCCTTGCCCAGCACCTCCCCATGGATGAGGTCACAGGGGCGGAAGATACGGTGGGAGCAGCTGCTGGAGGAGCGCAGGGATTCAGAGCGCCCTATGTCCCGGGACAGGATGGGGTGCTCTTTCGGGGAGGCCGGGCCTGGGGACTTACAGATGCTGTTGCTGCGCCTGGGAACAAAGAGAGAAATACACGAGGTTACAAATGACAAATCGTCTATGGGAATGGTGCCGGTGGTGCAGAACTTCCCATGGAAGACATCCTTTCTGGTATTGAAGAATTGTGTATGCTGTCTGTTGTCAAATACATTAACCGTGCCATTTTGACGAGGTCATCTGTATAGGAATGAGTGAGTTGATTAGACAGTAAGATTAGACAGTCCTGTCTTTGATTACCGATGCTTTGTCAGCAAAGAGTGCCTCTTTTATTGAATGAGCTAATCAGACGCTATCACTTCCTGACTTCCTTGCTGGTGCTTTGTTAGCAACACAAAGGCTCATAAACTGATCATCTGTCCCTATGTATATATTTAGGTGAGAGACTCATTCACTTTAGACTCTTTACCAACTCGCTGTGGACTGCTGTGTGTAATAAACTTGCATTTCAAGTCAGACTGCGGAGTCTCCTGGTCGTCTCTTCGGAAGACACGGAATTGTGAGATTAATCATCTCTGAATTAATACATAGCATTGGTACCAAAAGCTAAGGGCAAACTTGGGAGTTAAGATGATTTTTTAATGATTGTTTATGAATTGTTTAAAAATCTACCTCTAGTATTAACAACCATTGCTTTTTTAAAGTAATGATGGAAGGTTGCATACTCTTATTGACTCAAAAAAACTAAACAATTTCTTTATTAAAATTACAAATGGCCTCCTGCGTGGCCCAGTGGTTACAACGTCCGACCCTGGCCACGGAGTCCGGGGTTCAATCTCGCCAGAGTCGGCTCTGGCCGGGAGTGCCACCAGGGGCGGTGATTGGCTGTCCGCCCCAGGGAGGGGGGAGGGAAGCCGACAGGACGTTTGCTGCGCATAAGAGTGGCCCTGCAGTACCGGGTTATGGTCGACGGCTTGGCGAGTGCCGTCTCGGAGGAGGCATTACTTCGCCTTCGTCACTACCGGTCGCAGGACTACGGCAGCGAACTCACATTACAAGGGGGGATTGACATAAAAATAGCGGGTCTAACTGGCTACCAAATTGGGAGAAAATGGGATAAAATCAGAAACAAAATCAATTTTTAAAAAAAAGAAGACAAATAACCAACAATTCTTCACTGTCCAATCTGCATCCCTGAATCTAGACACAGTGACTTGAAATGTTTGGGGTTTTATATAAAAGGTTAAATCACCAAAACTGAACTTTTACCAATTTTGTAGGTATTCATTTTTTCAGTGATTTTTCAGCTGCAAGGAACAGTTGAAAAATAACAATTTCTATCCACAAGAATATCTCTGAAGACACATAGAACTCGGTTTTCTTTGGATTTACAAAGGAGCCTTCAAAGTATATACATATACATGTATATATATGTCTTTCCTGAACTATTTAAGACATTTTTACTGCAATGGTTATATGTCTTAAACCTTTATTTGAAGGCAAGTGCAAATTTCACTCTGTGTATCTGTTGTAGCTGGCAATCTACTAAAATGAATATAAATTCAAATTCCAGAGTAAAACACAATGCAGCTTGGCGTACAAAGAGTACACCATGACTACAGCTCAGCTAAGTGTTTGGAGTCTGATAATGCAATTTATGCGAGTGACAAAGCGTTACAAAGAGGGAGCAACAACAACATGATTTGAAAATCCCATTTGCACAGAGAGAGGAGGACAGGAAGAGATATTGAGCAATAGGTTCTGCACGAGGATTCGATTTGGCCTTAAAAGACGTGGAAGGATTTCATCCTTCAGCTATTGAAATAAATGATGTGATGTTTTTTCTTTTTTAAACTTTTGTTTATCCCCTATTTTTGCTTTTTGTTCCCGATGTTCCATTGCTGAAACATTCCCAGCTGGTGCAGCAGGCAAACTGGAGGCACCCGATTCACCGGGGGGGTGGGGTTACGCGGTTGTGCGGTTGTGCAATGTGATGGGGGGGGAAAACGTACTGTCTGGAACCCTCCCTCCTCGGTGGACGCCAATTGTGCAAATTGTGCCCGACCACAGTCAGCACTTGTACCGCCAGGATTAGATTCCGGATTGTGGGTCTCGTCCCTGCTGCAGGGACCGGTGCGTTCGCTGGACGGACAGACTGAGAAGCCCCATAAAGGGCTTTTCAATACGGATGCCTACTAAATGATTTCGGTTGAAAGGACCCTTTATTTTAGTAGTATAGGGATGTGCAAACTTGCTTTGTTTTTTCTTTGAATGCTGTGATGCACGGTAGCTCACTGACAACGGGGTGTGCTATTTTCCTCAGACACTTCTTAAAGTAATTAACATCAGTGAAGTAATGAAGAACATTAGATTGGAGTTCAGAGACTGTAAGTTAGTTCACAATAACTTTCTTCTTTTTGTTTCCACATGAAATGGGTAAATCGTGTTCTATGATGATCTTATTCTCAGATGATGACCCCCCCCCCCACACCACACACACACAGAAACACGTTCACTGTAACCGAACCCTCATTCGCTGAACAGTAGGGTGTCTTGCTGTACCTCAGCGAGCGCCTTTTCAGGGTGCTGTCCTCCAGGTTGTCCGTCCTCTCCAGCACTGCCCCAGAAGGCGAGGAGAGCCGCATGCGGGATGCGGCGGGAACCCCCAGGCGGGAGGACCCCAGCCTGAGCCTGTCCAACCGCTGCCTGACTGGATCATACTCGATGAGCAGCTGCAGGGTCTGACTGGTCCGGTGGATGAGGTCCTCCACCTACGAACACCAATCAGAATAAACCATCCTGCTGAGAAACCTTCGTGGGCAGGGCTACATATTCATGCACTGTAAAAACAACACTATTAACATCACTCAAAATGCTAAGCATTTCACAGTTAAATCAACAGATTTTTCACAACAGAAAGGTTGGTAATAAATAAGCTACCCTATTTCAGCCTGCTAGTTTAGCAATCTGGGGGGGGTTTAGCTTGCATGTTTTTTGTTTGACCAAATCACATTTTTAAAGCTAGTCAGAGCTAGCTTCTTGACATGGTGGTCTTGTTCTGCTACTAAACCACACAAAATCCACTTGGTTACGTTTGCCCATCATCTGCTTTTACTTGATATCATCTGTTCATTTAGTCACTACCTACACTTCTATGCATATTCTAGAAGCCTGTTGAGTGAGGAGCCTTTGAGCTAGCTAGCAGGCTAAGTACATGCATCTCTCAGTACTTATAAGCCAATATCTGTTACTCACTATATAGTCACAAGGGAATAACATAGCATATGCTATTTAGCAGACACTTTTATCCAAAGCGAATTACAGAATACATTTTTCAGCATATGTGGTCCCAATGGGAATCGAACCCACAACCTAAGCGTTGTCAGTGCCATGCTCTACCTTCTGAGCCACAGATCTAATTATAAACATATTTTTCTTTGCCTTCACATAGTAATTACATTCATTTTCATTAGTTCGCTAATCCATTAGTCATAACCAATTTTCATGTCAGTCTTGGCAGTTTATGTCGGGCCTGTTGCTGAAATTACAGGGAGCTGACTCGTTTAACATTTCCCTCTCGCTCACGCATGGACGCTTCAAAGCACACAGACACATCCCCCTTACTTTCCCCACATATCAGCTGTCACTCAAACGCTGATGGGAGAAATTAGAAACCTGCTCAGAGCATAGGTTTAGGCTTATTTCCCCTAAGTGAATTTAAGATAAGGTGAAAATACATTGCTATAATAAATGACAAACATAATACAATACGATTAAGCCTTGATAAGACTTATTAGTAGCCAATTACTATAACCTTAATACTAGCGGTAGTTCAATTTCGAGAAAACACCCATGGTTAAAAGTCACCCAGTAGAAAGGAAACAGTTAATTCTCATGAATACAGTATAAATCTGGACATAGCCTGCACACAGCAGAGCATGAAACCATAGTGATAAAATATGTGTCCAGACAGTTGAAAACATATGGAGTAAAAACAGGAGGAGGACCCATCACAGAACTCTGGGGGACTTATGTGACCAGCGATAAGCCTGTTTTAAAGTAAGCCAAAAATCCCAAGCATTAGAAGGCACACCATTTAAGTGACTAAAATTTATGACATAGAACTGTGCAAGATAAAGGAACACCTTGAGAACCGTGCGATTGAGGAATTTGCTCCATGGAGAACAGGAAAGGTAGAAAATAAACCTCAATTTCGGAATCCACAATTGAAAGGCATAGAATGTCAGAAAGACGATTAGAAACTACAACATCAAAACATCAAAGCCATTCCAGACACCACCCTATCCAAGCTCAAGAATGTGTAAATAATAGGAAAATTATACAGCAGTCACAGTGACCTGTTCTGAAGGAATGGCCAACATTAACAACAGGCAGTTGTATTAAAATTAAAACCATGGCATTTGAGATTTATGTTACCGTTTTCAAGAAAATAAGGGTATCAAAAAGGCTGCCAAGGCGATATTTTTTTTTATGGCCTCATTATGAGAAGGTAATGCAACACTGGGTAATACCGATCCCCCAAAGTGAAAGGATGAAATATTAAAACAAAATTTATGAACCACCAGGATCTCAGTTAAATACAAAACAAACAGGGCACAGTAGAAATGACAAACCCTTACCAAAACTAACAAACCAACGGTCTATTAAAACCAGGATGGTTTTAATAGACCGTTTGGAACAAAGATCAAAATGCTGGAGACCTCTTGTTATTACGGTTGCAAGACTGCAATCACCCTCAATTCAATTCCGGCTGCTAAGTAAAGGGGTAATTTATGGAAAGGAATCTGTTGTCGAAGACAGGAGAGATACTGGGACTTCGGAGCAAGCAACTCACCTCCTCCTCCATCAACGTGCCCACTGGCAGGCCATTGATCTCGAGAATCCTGTCGCCAACGTGGATGGCATTCCGAACCTCCGGACTTATATGCATTCCCAAAACCCTGAGAATTCATGATACACATTTAGAGCCCGCTGAACATTGCAACCACTTTGTGACATCTGTGCATTTACTTTTGACATTTCAGCCATTTAGCAGGCACTCTTATCCAGAGCAACTTACACAGTACTATGTACATGCAAAGTATTTATACAGCTGGATTTACTGAAGCAATTCAGGTTAAGTACCTGAATGCTCAAGGATACACGCACGCAACGCACGCATACTCCTGATGCGCCAACTCGCATGCTGGCAATTACTTTTCACATTACAGGCCACAATTTCTAAGGGCAGGCTAGCGCCAACCATAGGGAGATGTACCTCAGTGACAACTGGGACACTGTGGACAGCTGATGCATCGTTGGGAAGAACGAATGCCTGAGGAATCCTGGCTGACTTAAACCCACCCTACCCCTCCCCCGGCAGGACGAAGCCAGCTGTGGCCGGACCCCCCACCCCCCACTCACTCTTTGACTTGTATGCTGACGATGCAGTTGGCGCAATCCCTGATGACCGACACGGAGAAGCCCCTCTTGCCGTTAGTGGCGGCGGGCATGGAGATGAGGGTGACGGTGTGCGGCAGAGAGTCGAGGGCTGAGTCGGGAGACCGCTTCTCCAGCATGGGCGTGAGGACGATCTGCTTGTGGCACTTCCCGCTGCGGGGAAGGAAGGAGGGAAGGAAGGAAGGAGACCGCAGCTACGTTATCCGGCAGTGAGAGCAAGCGAGGCCCTTTGGGCCAACGGACTCGCCACGCTTCACAAGAAACCGGATTCCACCCTTTAAGCAAACGCAAACACGGGCGAGTGACAACAGCCGGTTCATCCTCGCACGATGAGAATCCCATCTCACGCAATGCAGGCAAACGGCAAATTCCTCACAACCTCAGGAGCAATACCATCGGCTCAACTGAAAGGTCCCGAACAAAGAGGAGTCGGTTTCAGGTTCACCTGCGTCAGGTAGCCTAAAGGCAGTAGCGCGCTCTCCTTACCAGTAAAGCTTGGAGCGCTCCACCAAGGCGTAGGTGTCCCGATCTTCGATCACCACCTTGCAGCTCAAGCAGACAAAGCACTCGGGGTGGTACTTGTACTCTCCGGCCACCTGGGGAAACAGAACCCGACATGCCTCATCGTTCTCCGGGAGCATTTCGAGTTGAGGACGAACGCCGCGGCGGGGGCCCTCCCGGTCTCGTGCCTCGCCTAGCAACCGAGGCGACTGGCTTCACTCACGAAGGCACGGGCGGTAACATCTGCTTCTGCCTCGGCCTGCGTACATCAGACGTCAGACGCCACCCAGTTCTCAGGGTCTGCCTTGCCAATGGCAGCACTCTCGCTCTCTTACACTCGTGCAGGAACACGCACGTTGGCCCTGCGCCAGACTAGTCTTGACGTTCTTGTCATGTGGAACAGGCCTTCGTTCCGGACTCTGAAGTGATCATGTGCTCAGCCAGGCCCAGGTAGACCTAAAATGGTTGGTGTAGGAAGCGTGGAGAGCTGGAGTGTTGAAATAAAGTCAGTTAGACCAGGGGCTCCCAATCCGTTGCGTGGGGACCCACGGGGGTCCGTGATGCAGATATTAGGACGTTTTTCTTTACGCAGAGAGTTGTCAATGCCTGGAACATCTTGCCAGGTCGGGTAGTAGAGGCAGAAACGCTTGGGCTATTCGAGTCCAGGCTAGATGCAGTACTAGATACTCTTTAGATTAGGACATGACGAGCCTAGATGGGCCGAACGGCCCGTTCTTGTCATTATGTATTCTTATGTTCTTATGCAGTCCCAGAGGGCCCTCAACAAAGTAAATCCTTTTTAGAACATTTTGTTTACATTTTAAAAATGACATTTAAAAATGATTAATAAAACCCGTGTCTGGTATACACATCCCTGTTAATACTGTGACCATTGTAATTATTAAGTATATTTATTGTACCAAATAGCTGCATAACTTATATAGATCCATAATAGAATGACGTCAATATTTAAACATGAGTCCATGTACTAGTGCAGGGGTAGGCAGCCCTGGCCCTGGAGTGCCAGAGGTGTTTCTGGTTTTAGTTCCAGCTGAGCTTGAATGCACACTTATTATTATTAAATATATTATTCAACATTATTAAGAGTCTGAATATTTGGAGTCTGAATGGTGGAACACCAAGTACCTCCAACAAATACTCACCTGTTTTCATTAAGCAAGCCTAAAAATGACAAGGGTATGGTTGCTAACCCCTGTACTAACCTGTATTAGTGTATTGTGGGTGTTGAATAAAGCTGTTTAAAGTTAATAATTTGATTTATATGTGGGTGCTCAGCCACAGAAAGGTTATTATAGGTGGCATTAATATGAAAATATTTGGGCACCCCCGTTTCACTTCGAGAAAAGAATGTAGTATTAGTCAGTTCATATGAGTAATGATCTGTTGCTTCCATTTTATTATTATTTGGCCTGTTTTACTGTTGAGCAAAAGTGATGATTCAGTTCACCGGGAGCCCAGTCACCTTATTTCACAGACATGGGTCGACAGATGAATTATTACCCAAGTAATGAGGAGTGATTAATGCCAACAAAAAAAAAAAAACGTAAACCTATCTGCCCTCTGGCCTTGGAAGCAGGGCTGCTCCCGTCTGTGCTCCTCTAGGTCACCTGTGAGTAAGAGCCCTGATGGTGGCACTTCTGCTCATGTAGCACCATCACCATGACGCAACTCAGGGGTGGCCGATCTTATCTCGCGAGGGCCGGTGCGTGGGCGCGAGTTTGCGTTCCGGTCGGGCGGTAACACACCTGATCTGACTAATCGTCATTTTCAATCGATGCTTTGATTAGTAGAATCAGGTGTGTTACTTTCCCGGCTGGAACAGAAGCCTACACCCACACACCGGCCCTTTCTGGGTGAGACTGGCCAGCCACTGATGCAATTTGTGTTTTACTGTACCATTACAGTACATGCGATTTCCCAGCCACGGTTGTGCAACGCCGCCCCTGGGCTCTTGACTCAGCCCCAGCAGAACCGTACGGCCTCCACCGGTGCCAATGGCGACTCCCAGTGCATGTAGCAGCCGCAGGCGTTCAGATGTTATCTCCGTACCACCTTGCAAAACACTGGGCCCATTGTTGCTATGCATAGGTCGGAATAAACCAAACAAGCAAAAAAAAAAAAAAAAAAAAAAGAGGGGGGGATTCAATTTGGAAAGATTTACAAGCGTGTTGGGGCTGTGCTTGTAAAATATTCCAGCCACTACAAAGTAATCAGGCGAACGTTTAAATGCGAAATTGCATGCCACAGTCACCTCGTTAAGAGCACAAAACAGGGTTTCATGCCCTCCCCTCTGCAGAAACATACCAGGCGTGAGTAGCGGCTCCGTGCGGCTCTCCTGGGAATCAGACAGCCACACACTTTGTGCCAAGTTGGTTCTGGGATGGGGCACAGAGCTGCTATACAAGCCTGCCAAAAATACTTGGCATCCCGGCTGCTTAACCAGCGTGGCCAAGATTGAATAGAAGGGCCTGTTATTTCATTTGGTTATTGAAATACTTTGCATAAAGTTCATTTTGGGATGTAGCCCACATATAACCAATTAAAAATAGGCACCCCATTTGTTGTGCGACTTGTGTTTTCGGGGATAGTTCTGGAAATCGGGACTCATTCTGTAGCAAACTGGACATAAGGTACAGCACAAACCCCCCCCGTGCCACTCAACGCCCCTGCAATGATGGCACTGCTGTTGAAACTCCACACACTATAATGAACCCTTCAGTATAATGAACCCCTCTTGCCCATCCACATGGCCATGAGATCATCCGTGATCCAAAAAATAAACATCAATTTGAGAAAGCCCGGGCCCAAAATCCTCATGTACCCTTAATAACAGACATGTGATCTTCCAAGCCCACGCTAGAACACTGCGGCCGGGCGGTGTGTGGGTTAGGTTTACGCGAGTCTAGCCGCAGAGAATACCGGGGCGAGGAACGCGTCCAAAACCACCGCGTTTCCGTTCGGGTTAAACCCTGAACGAGTCTGGGTAACGGACTGCACGAATGCCTCCGTGTTAAGGAATATTGGATGGAGGGGGGAGGGGGTGGCTGGGAGGGGGTGGGAAAACAGAGCGAAAGGTTTAGCGAACTGCCTCGGTCAGCTGAATAACGGATTGCAATCTTGCAGAGGGTGCTCGGGGCTATGCAACAATGCTCGCGTAATGACCGCGCTTGCTGTAAAGCCTGGATAATAATGAAAACTCGTACCCGCTCTCCTCCCAGCGCGCCAGTGCAAACGACCGAAGACTGTTAAGGTTAGACAGCACGCATTCACGCTGCAGCGAACAAAAGGGCCTGGACTCAATCAACATTTGTCCTCAACTTTGCCTCCCGCTTAAACGCATGTGGTACATTTTTCCTCCAACGCAAGCACCTTTTTTCCCCCATTTTTTTCATTCATTTTGTGGATTGTTGAACGTGCCAAACTGTGTCTGAAGAAAAATAAATAAATCTTGCATTTAAATGGCAAGTCAGAGTTCAGGACTAATGTTGATCCAGTCCAGGCCTAGGACCCCTCTCTTGACCCCAAGGACACTTGTAGCAACAAAGGGGTGATGGATGTAATGTGACCTGTGACCACTCTGCCATCACTTAAGAGTGAAAAGGTCCAAGCACCCCCCGACTCTTAAATTACTTCACGGTATATGGACGTTTGCTTGGCTTTTCTGCTTCGAATGCTGTTTTTAGGCTACATCTTTTTCATTTATTTCACAAAAAAAGGTCAGAAAGTGAATTTGAACATTGAACTGAACTTTTTTTATAGTTAAATATGACAATATTTTCAAGAATCAAGATGCATACAAGAGGATACTGATGTAGAGACTGGAATAAAATAAAAAACGCTAGGAGCGCAGTGACATTTTTCAGGTGTGATTTTAAAAGGCAGGACTGCACAAGTAGTACAAAACCTGCGATTTAAGTCAGACGGAACTGTACTTCTGTATAGGTTCCACAAGCAGAAAGATAATTTCTCTGCTCCGCGCTGGCGGAAGTAGTGCAAGAGTTGACGGTCTGGTAAAGTTTTAGAAGAATCTTGTGCTCACCATGGCCGGGCCGGTCATGAGCAGGGAGCAGCCGTGGCACAGCTCCCCGAACTTCTCCCAGTAGTGGCTGCGGCAGTAGAGCTTGCCGTCCTTCTCAAAGTACCAGTTTGTCAGGTGGTCACAGCATTCGGAGCACCTGCGAGGGGAAGAGAAGGAGAGAATGCATTCCTACAGAGAAGGCCAAAAGAAACAGGGGCACGAAAGGGAGAGTCAAGGGATAGGACTGAAGACTAAAGCAAGGAGCATGATTTTGAATAATGCTTACCTGTGATCTTGAACACCTGGTTGGGTTAGGATACGTTTTAAATGCTTTCCCCCTTCTCCCAATTTGGATTGGATTCTAACCTGTGCTCACTGCAACCTCCACTATCAATTGGGGAGAGTTTGGAAGCATGTGCTCTCCTCCGAAATGCCAGCTTTGCTAATGTTCTTACACGCTACAATCTAAGTTCAGCTTGCGCAGACACGAGTCGGAAGAAGACACTTAGTGCGTAGCTTTATACCGACAGACTGCGGGTGCTCGACTGACCTGACGGGGGCCCCTGGCGTGCGATGAGATAGGGACAACCTGGCTGACTAAATCGCTCCCTCCCTGGGCGATTATACCGCCAATTATGCATCGCCCTGCGGGGGTTGCGGACCACAGTCGGCACTGGCACGGTCTGGATATGAGCAGCACGGGATAGGAGACTTGTTTTAATCAATGCTTCCATAGGCATTACACAATGCTTTTACGGTTTGCCCATTGTCCGAACAGAAATTTGACATGGAGACTCAAACAGCATGCTTCAACGGAATGCATCAAAAAAAGCAACAAAAAAAGCAGTCAAGCAGTCAATGGAAAATGTGATGGGGATATCTCTGGAGGGCAGGTAGCACAGGAATTCTTGGAATTGTGTTTAGAGGATAAGGAGCGTAGCGTTTTTTTTACACATACACCCCACCCCAAATGAGAGAAGAATTTATTTTTTTCTAAAACAGAAATGCTGTGTAGATTTCAAAGGGACGCGCTAAATTGAACCTTCAAAATGCACAATAAATCAAAGAAGATACATTTGAGGAATAGAAGGCACGCCTGTTCTGAGAGCGCACTTTACATAAGCTATACTGCAGGTTCACCTCGGGGGCCTCGTTTCAAACGCGATCCTGAGGAACAGAATGAGAATGCGCCCTTTTGTCTGGGTCCGCCGGGCTAAGTGTCGGGGTGGGGGAGTGCTGCGTTTCACACACGTACCGTGGCTCGCTCCACGAGCCGAATGTGGGCAAGGACAACGTGGGCCAGGGAAGTCCGGTGATGCGTAGTGTGTTCACCTGGAGGGCGAGCTCGCAGAAAGGTAACATAATGGAACGTGCAGGGTTTTAACGCCCCGTTTAGACGCGCCTGGATTTCGCTTTGGAAGGTTTACATGACCGTACCGCGCAGGCACAGGGTCCCGGGCCCTCAGCGCAGGCCGGGAAAATCTTGTGCTTTCCGACACGATGCTCGACGTTGTAAAAAAATAAAAAAATAACAAAAAGGTAGGGCGAAGGGTGGAGTGTTTATTGCGATGTTGTGGAATGGGCCACTGGAATGTTTTCCTTCGCAGAGTGCAGCAATGAACGCCTTTGCTTTCTGTTTTTGTGGCATTAATCACAGGAACCATTGCACAATGGGGAAAGGTACAGAAAATCCTTTCAGTAACTGTTTTGTTTTTTATCGCTGTGGGGTCACGTGAATAAGAGTTTTCCCCAGAACACGTGAACGTGCAGCACAACAGAGCTGCATGTGTACATACGGGGAGGTTTTTATGGATGTGCCACTCAAGGATGAGCATGTTGAGGTTGAATGTCGTGCAGGGGCAAGGTTTCATTCTCATGCAGTTGGGGAAATGTTATTCATTACGGTATTTACGGCTCCAGTTCCCTAACATTAAGTCATTGAGTTCCTTATACAAGCACATTGCGACACACGTCAGAATAACTTATTGTCAAAATACAGTTGAGTGCCAAATGTGTGCGATTTCACTGCTGCCAACTAAACCAGAATTAACTAGAAACAGTAATAAAAGTGAAACACCCGTTAGAAATGTATGGAAATGTGCGAGCTCCCTCGGTTTCTGTGTTATACTCATTACTTGAGCTAGCTTCCACACAGGCAACTGTAAATAGTAAGTATTCGCACGCGCGCGCAGAAAATCAACATTCTGTAGGACACAAATTTGAGTATACTGAGAGATAGAGAGGTATAAACAGTTTCAGGCAATGCTGTTTTAGCAGCAAACCACTTAATTCTTTCAAATTCGCTCTGCTACCAAAATCGACGTCCCGGAGCTTGGGAACACTGGTCCTCGTGAGAAGTAAACATCTTTTCCGAGGCAAAGTATGTTTCGGGGCTATGAGCTGAATTTGTTTCGCGTAATGTATTCACCCGTTTCAAAAGGAGGAAAAAAAGGTTGCCGCACTTCTAACGGAAACCAAGACGACCGCTGAATGCGAGGGCCCTTCTGAAGGGGTAAACAAAAACAAGCTCTTGCAGCGGAGGTTTCAAAGTGAGCATTCTCAGGACAGATTAAAAGTCCCAATGATAAGGTGTGGATCACTGCCTACGGCGGCGATGTTTCCCCCTCTCACTCGCTCTACAATTTGGACAGTAGCTATTAGTGACATAACAGAGTGAAAAAATAGGTTCTTTTGTCTTTGGTAATCTCAGAGGGTGTGGGTGCACGTTGAAAACAAACCGGTCACTGCGCAGCCAGCTGGGTGCCAAGCTGGAGCAAACATGACTAATCGTGTACAGGAAAGGAAAGCAAACAAAGCAGGACGAGTGATGAGCTGCGGTCGCTGGAGGACATCTCTATCTGTATAAGGCGATGCTGGTTATTTTTAAATCAGTGTGAAAACATTGCAAAGAACATCCCCCTCGAGAATGACCTGCAGGAAAAAACCATGACCTCCGTGAAAAGCACGGCCTCGGTAATCCGTCTCTCAGTGAGGAAACTCTTATTTCCTCTGAACCGCGCGAGGCTTGTAAGTACCTAATACCCTCATGCAAGACCTGGGGCCTTTGCTCTGTAACTTGTTTTGTTAAGCTGCAGGAATCTCAAGTGATGTTCACTTGATGTGGCATCCTGGCAGAACAATGCTTGCTATGCACACGCTAGACTTTCAAAACCAGGAGAAAAGGAGAGAGAGAGAGGGAGGGAGAACCCGTTGAAATCCCCCTCCGCTATTTGAACGTGGCGTTTGCACAGCGCCAAACCCCCGCAGTCACAGTCGATCAATTCCCTCCGTGTGAATGAGACTTGGCGTCGGGGGTTCGGAATGCTCAAGATGCCAGGAGGGAAGGGAACGCCTGCGGGCCACAAGCACGCCTTAACCAGCGCGGCCGGTTGGCTGAACAAAACAAAAGTGGTGGCGTTCGGTGAAGCGAAGGAACGGTGAAATTCAATTCAAAAACTTTCCTCATTCTGACAGAGTGAAGGAATGCTGCTGAGGTCAGGTAGACACCTCGTCGTGAGTCGAGCGAGGGGCAAACAGCGCTTTGCTGCAAATACAATGGATTAATTTATATAGTTATCATCTGATAATCTCAATGCAGGGGGCACACCTCAACCTCCAGCAATGTGTAGCACCCACGGGGGTGATGCACTGCCACCATTTTGTGCCAGAGTTTTTGCCACACATCAGCTGCAGAAGCTGCATCTACAGATACACGACTAGAAAATCTTATTTTGTCAGGGGAGGGGGGGCTTTGTGTTGATTCTTCTACGCCGCGAGTCAAAGCTCTTACTGGTGAGCCCATGGGTTGCCGCCAGGCTTCAGGGATCACAGTGATATCTGGAGTGACGATTGGGTTGATCTGCCTTTTTTTAGGGAGGGGGAGAGAAGAAGCCATTCCAGGAGATTAAAGGCTCAAGAATTCTTCATCTGTGATTCATTCACCCTTTAAGGATGAGTCAGACCTTTTTATTCCGTAAGGCAAATTATGGTTGATTGTTCAGTCTTGGACAAACAAAAGCTCTACTCATACTGGACAGAAAGTCTAGAAAAGGTGGCTCAAGTAGGCCTACTTGGTGGGGAAGAGGGAGGGTGGGGGCTACGAACGGATGACAATGGAGTGGCCATGCTCCCCATCCCACAGAGATGAAAGGAGGAAAAAACAACTTCCGCCCGTTCCCCGCAGAGCCCGGGTCAGTGTGGAAAAGCTCATCAGTGCGGTGATAGAAATCACATTAGAGCACAGCGGCGGTCCTGGGGGCTGCGTCATTTTGGCCGTCCGCCCAATTAGTTCTTTGTTCAAAGGAATGTCAACGAGATCATGAGCTCCAGCCACAGAGAACAAGACAGACAAAACAACACTGAGGGGGAAAACGGAGGGGAAAAATCCCTCTGCTCAAACGGTGGAACGTTTCCTTACTTGGTAAATTGCACTTTGTGAGTAAACAACGTTGTCATGGAAACGGGCCAAACAGGAAAGGGCTCGATGAGTCACACACCTGCGTTGGTGCCAGACGCCAGGAATGTCTTCGTAAAAGGCTCCTTGGGCAGGACTTTAGAGATTGCCGTCCAGGTGTGCAAACAGAGACAGGCGTTTGGCTAGCGCCCAGCGCGTAAACCCACAGAGTCGTCAGGATGGGCGATAAACAAGCCTTCAACGAGGCACTCTCTAAGTCGGAAGACAAACTTCGCTGTAACCGCCCACGTGACCGAATCTCACCTACCTTCGCTTATCTGCGCGACTGCCAAGGGTAATCAACGTTACTCACGTCCCGAATTCCGCAGGTTCAACGGAAGGAACGACTCGAGGCAACCTTTAGCGGACCAGGTGCATCCAGGCAACGGCACGCCCGATTACAGCCCCGTATTTGCTCAACGATGCACCTGAAACCTCGTAAAGAGCGTGAGGAATGAAGCATTCCCCATTCATCAGCCCTTATCTCTGGGCGCGCGTCGCCCTCTGAGCAGCGGCAGCCCCTTACCAGGGACGTGATTGAGTAGGAGAGTGATGAAATTAAATTCCTCCCGGCTTCCCTGCAAATAACGTAAGGGATTACAAAAATACATTAACGGCCCTCGGTAATGACTTCCATCTGTGCCACAAGTACAGCAATTAGTCAGAGCGCCTGGGCAGGGCCTGCTTGGACGGTGGACTTTGAGGAGGCCAGGGAGCTCAGCTGGATTTGCTGTAATACCCCTGGACGAGTCGCTCGGGCAGCCTCACTCCACAAAACGACGGCCAGCCTTTTAGCAGCGGCTCCGGAACGCCAAATGCTGACCGCCAAATTCTTCCTTCGCTCAAAGGTTGCACAGAAGGCGAGAGGGGAAGGGAGAAAAAAAATTAAAAATAAAATACATTCATGAAGTGAATGAAGAGCGCGGTTCTCTGCATCGTCACCCTCGCGCTCAAGTCCACTGAATGCAAACGATGGCATGAAACGGTTTCCCCTCACCGACTTTTCTCAGCCTTATACTGGTGGGAAGGAGTGCCTCCTGCTTCTAGACAGCAGTGTTTCCGTGTGCCCTGAAGCCACCTGCGTTGACAGCATAACCGTCAAAACACCTTTTTTAAAAAAATGAAATAAGAGTCAAGAAAAACAGCTACTGTACGATTACACATCTTCTCAGGAACCTAGTTGAATGCAAGAATGCATCTGAAAATGTGTCATAAATTCACAATGAAGGCTGGGCGCTTTATCCGCGCAAAAATCTAATTGGAGGTCGGCCCCGGGAGGAATAGAACTGCAAACTTAAAGGGACTATCCTCACAGATGGCGCTCCAGAGAAAACATACATGGGTCTACGCTTTGTTTGATATCCCAGACCCGCGTCTCTGAATCGACGTCTGGGAATGCGACAGCTCAGCCCACAGCACTCCGGAGCGCGTCTGTGACCCGTGTGCATACGTTCAAACGAAAATGGATAACGTCAGCCTCGCACAATGCAACGCGCCATAGGGGGTCTCGTGGGACAATGGACAGGAAGGGGGGAAAGAATAAGAAAACAAAACTACTTTCTGCTTGGAAAAGGGATTATCAAACACCCTCCCCCCACCTCGTCCCCACACCCCTGTCCCAAAAAGTGAAGGAATTCCTATTGACCGCACACTAAGCAAACAAACAAAAATCAAGGGCTTGGAATTTGTCTCGTGTTACCAGAAGTGTGCTTATCCTTGTCAGGAAAGGCCGGACTTTCACCCAGGGGGGGTTTAACAGCCGAAGGCCGAGCTTCTGCACACTTGGCCGCGCGTCAGTACGGTAGTCGGGGCAGAGAGTACATTTTCCGAAGCAGATGCTGAAACCCAAAGCTCCGAGCGAGTAACACAAGGAGGGTTTGTAACAGTGCAGAAAGTCGCACAGCTGCATAACAGATATGCCTATGAATAGACCTGAAGCGGACGCCAGATGCTTTTAAAAAAGGCATTTACGGCAAGTGGGCGAGAGCCTGTATCTGAAAAACTGGGTCATCATTCCAGGAACTTTGCGCATCACATAATTTCTACCTCCAATTAAAAGAGCGGCGACAAACTTAATCAAGGAGTGGAGCACATCCAAATTACGGTGTGAGACCCCATCCCCCCCATCAGTCTTCTAATGAACTCATAATCGTTAGCCTCAAATCGTTACATCACAGTGGGTTCAACTGCACTACGCAAGGCTCATTCCATTTTATAAACGTTCCATTTCTCCCGCTCGTTACGCAATGTGCCGGTCTGAATGGGGAGCAAAAGTGTTAGCCTCTATCTCATTAGAAGGGCGGCTGCGACTACTCATCGAATTCCTTCCCAGTTTCTCTCACACAAAGCACTGATCTCATCAGCGAGCTGGCGGGCGGCCTTTGACATCCCACCTTCATTATCGATTCAAGCAACTTTCTCCCACATTTGTAAGCATTTTGACCTGAGCTTAGCTGTGTGGAGAATGTGCAAACTGATAATGTTCCAGTAATGACTAAACTAGTTGGGTCAGGGCGAAGCATAGAGTGCCAAGTGCAATCTCCCATCGGGATTACTCGGGGAGAGCCTGAAACTTTCACGAGTGACCCTGAACCAAGTCGAATCCACACAAATTTGGGCTGAAAAAGGAAAAAAGGAGGAAGAAGAGAGGGGAAGGAAAAAAAAAAATTATTTATAAAGATTAGACCTGATGTGGATTTTTAAAAAAGGAAAAAAATGTGGGCTAAAAGGAAAAAAATTGCTGGCTTCAGAAAGTTGCACAGCTCGTTAAGTCTCGCGTCTTTGCGCCTCAGTCTAAAGTTCAGCAAATATTAACTATTTTCAGGACACCAGTCGTTGAGAAAAATTGTTACAAAAAAT
Organism: Aldrovandia affinis; assembly: GCA_029706075.1. Lineage (NCBI taxonomy): Eukaryota > Metazoa > Chordata > Actinopteri > Notacanthiformes > Halosauridae > Aldrovandia > Aldrovandia affinis. Next base: position 396,751 of record JAINUG010000009.1, on the reverse strand, counting down.
TCTCGTAAAATTGAGAAAACCTTTAGACACAAGAAATAGGAAATGTGTCAACTTCTGATAGAACTCTTCCAATATTATTTATTCCTGTAGATAACCAAAATGAGTCATGGTGTGCAGCTGTTTGTTCTGTACTACAATCACCAATGAAACAGTTGCACGTCTCGACGATTCCAAAAGGGTGTTTCGTTTTCAGTTAAGCGAATGCCACAGCAGGGGAAGGTGATGTCTTGGCATGTTGTTTACAGAGTCACACCTTGAGTTGACTCGACGGAGTGTGACAGATAGGATCTGCCCTTACGTGGCCCATAGAGTTACAAACACAGGCATTCCGCTGGTAGAATTTTCCAGGACTCCCGTGAGGCTTGAAAAAGCACATTTGGTGTGCTTGTAGACCATATAGGAATGCTTGCTAAAGTCAATACCTGTATGTTGACTGACAAAACATGCCATTGTCGCCAGCAATTTCAATGCAGTTCATTTCCTCAAACAAAAAGCAACAAAACAACAAACCCCATATACTGGCAAAAAATGCTGACCTTTTATTTCTAATGAAATCCCTTTCTTTAGGTTTAAAAGCTCCCCAGTTCCCAAAAGAGTAAAATAATGATAACCATACATAATATGTGTAAAACCCCTTTCTGATACCATCACATTAATCAGTGGCTTAATCTACAAGTAGTCTTTGCTTTAATAAAAACAGGCGACTAATCACTGAACTGCGTAAACAGAACCTCTGGTGTGTAGATCAATCGGCACCCTGCTTGCATGAACAAAAAACCTTGAGGAGCTTCAACTGTGAGATTGAATGATTTTCTAACATTTTCACACAAACTATCACCACATTTTGTAAAATGAGCACACATTTTGTGTGAAACCTTTGAGTGGCAGGTTTTCCCCTTGAGGTCAGATAACAAGGCCATTCATTCACAACAGTGAAGGTATGCAGTGAGGTGTGGTTCCCAAGCCAGATGGCACATGGTGCCAGAGATGATCACCACAATTACAGTGGCATGTAACAGACAATGTGAAAAATACACAAATCAGACAGGGCACTAATCCATAGCAGGGCCATTAGCTCTGACTCCATTCTTTTTAATGCTGAGTGCCAATACAGAGACACTTGGATACCATTTTCAATGTGTTTGGCACCGGTAAGTGCTGCGTCTCCACTTTTCAAGAGTCAGGATGAACACTCCCATCTCAAAGCCACCAAACCAGTCATTTCAGGTATTAATGATTTGACTACAGTGATATAAAAGATCCAATAATTACATTTAAAAATTATAATTAAAACTCAATCATTACTTGACATCAGAACACTTACTGAAAGCAGGAGTTGTGCCAGGCCTCTTGGAGGACCTTCACGTAGAATGCGTCCTGGATCCTTCCTCCGCAACCCACGCAGTGACACCCCTCTTTACCTGAAGACGAGACAACATAGTGAACTACGGACGCAAGCGCTTCTCAAAACCAACTAAAAAACACGAATCTCTATGGACTATCTTGTAAACGTACTATGCACATTCTACAATACACACTGCTATTGGGTGAAAAAACTTTTATACAATTTTTCCCAATTCTGAAGTTTATTACGAGTCATCCTTGCGGTTTAAAAACAACTCTTTCTTAATATTATGCAACGCTTGATTAGTGTCCAAGCGGCCGTGGCCACAATATGGTTTTCGTTAAGGATTCCAGCTATTTTGGGACACAAAGGGAAAGTTTTGTTACTTTTTTTTTTTTTTTTTTTTTTTAACAGTGACGAGTTTCGCCCTCTGCCGTGGAAACATAGTGAAAACGCCTTCCATTTATTTGACTGTCCTGGTAACTTCCACGCCAGTTTCTATAGTATATATACCTAGACCTTTTATAGTTTTAATAGTCTTTCGTATAACCGCTACTAGGCTGTGGCATCACGTAACCAGTGGTTAACGATATAAACAACTACATTAGAAAGTTTGCAAGTAATAAAATTGCAAAACGTAAAACCACAAAACGCAGATAACAAGCGTGATACCAGTCTATCACACGCAACTGGTCTGCTAGCTGTGCGAATTTTAACCACGAAGATCACAAGAATAGTTTGCTAATCGTTTGCATCTTTTCGACAATGTCAAGTGTAAATTAAGCATTTTTGTGGCAAACTCGATATTGCAGCTTTATAACTCAGCTAGTTATCATGTCAGCTAGCCTTCGATATAGCTACAGGTTTGTGCTGCGATCGTTCGCTTACTATCCAAACTGTATTCAATAGCTTTTCACAATCATTTAACTACGTTCCAAACGCAAGAATATAAAACCGAAACGCTATCGCGTTCAAGCGATCATAATTATTTGTCAAGTTTCGTCTATTCCAAACAAATTGCTCACCTTCCCGTTCCTCCATCTAATTGCTGTTATTTTTATTTTTTTGACAAAGTTCGCATGATGGTCCAGGCTCCCCTAGTTACTTTGTCTTAACTTAAATATGCATGGCACACCGTTACATGTGACGTTTCCAAGCCCGCTTTTCGGAATTCGGTGACAAATCCGGTCTTCTTCAGGAGGAAAAAAGTTTCGGTGTTGGAGTTACAAAGTTTCTTGTTGGCAGAGTAAATGACGTCATGTGGTTGAAATTCCAGTACGGAGACCGGAAGGGATCAAACAGCTACACCTGGAGCAGGAGTTTAGCCAAAACAATGCACATCCGTGCAGGCCTAGAGCTGTAGCGCCATCTGCCGCCTACAGGAGTGGTAGCACACTCTTCACACGAATTCGAAATCCCGTATGCCTGCGTCTGCTAACGAACAAATACAACATTAAACGACGGGTTATTTAAACGCAAACTGTTACATTTTTACAGATTATGTTTATGCATACTCCAGTTCGCACGACAAATGCATGCGATGGCCAGCTGAAGATGCATGATGTTCCTCGTTTATTATCACTTTGCTGTCTGAAGTCTATGGATATTTGCAGGGGCGGCTGTTTTGCCTCCGGACACGTGGAAGTATTTGATTTAGTAAACTGTGGCAACGTTAAAAAACGCACCATAATTTGCGTTATTTCAGGTAGATATATTTTATTATAAGCGTAATATGGCTAGCTATGCTGTTTATTCTTATTCGTGCAGACATTCGTCTTTTATTTCATGACGAGTAATATTGAGCATGAAAGTGGGTGAGCCCAAAATAAATAAAAACCGTAATAATAAGTAATCCAATTTGTATTACTACAATGAATTAATCTCTTTTTTCGAATTGTTTGTCTATTCTGAAGACTACAAATTAGAGTATAGTTTAATAACTCCCATTTTATTGAATACCTACAAACTATTACAGAAATGCATATTATTAATTAAATAAACTGTTCATAGGTAACAGTATGAAACGTTTGAAGAGTGAATGTTGAAAATATTGTACGATGCCTCTCATGCCTAAATTGCAAAGGGACTGAATAACTGACCACAATAAATTGAGGGATATTTCCACCACAATCAAAATATTTAATACAATAAAATAGTAATACAATAAATAATAATAAAAAATAATCATTTTAAAATGTGTCATTGACATGCTGTACTTCCTGGGTAAACATGAATCTCAATGGTCTGTTTCTGGTTTGTCTTCAGCAAGTTTTCTTTATGAAACATAACATACATACACATAACAAAGCATAATCACAAACATAACAAAACATAATCACAAGAGCCACAAAGAGGAAGAGGCAAGACAACTGTTCTTCATTGGACTGGGGGGGGGGGCACTTTGATAAGTGGCATGGAGAGGGCTGTATGGGGAAAAGGTCATCTTTCAGGTAATGCTTAAATTATCATCATTATGATTCACATGGTACACGTGTTAATACATATCAAACAATAAACTCCAGAGAAAACTGATATTAAACGCTGTGACAAAAATGTCACAAAATGAGCAGGCTCAGAAACCCTCCGTTGCTGATGACATATGACAGATATTTAAAAACATTTAAAAACATCGTTTTTTAAGCAAATTTCGGTACACTGTTTTGGTATACACCCTAAGTTACATCACTGTAACTTTGTGATGAGTACCCCATCCATCTTTCTTTGTGATTCAACTTATTAACTTAGACAGAAGAAAAGCCTTTGGCCTTAGACAAGTCTGTACTGTTGCAAATATAATCCATTCCCTGTGTACCTGTGGGTGTGTGTCTGCTTTTTCACAGGCATCAGTTTAGAGCAGAGAGCAGACACTTCACAGATCCACTAATTACCTGTATAATACATTGATGAGTCAGTCTAATTGTTGGTGTCCATTATCGGCTACTTTAAAGATAATTGTTCTCTTCTGTAACTATGAGAAGTACTCTGAACAAAAGTTACCAAAATAAATAAAAATGGCAAGCTTGGCAATACTCATAGTAATAATAATCATAGACATTTACATTTTAAGCATTTAGCAGACGCTCTTATCCAGAGCGACTTACAAGATGTGCATAAATACATGGTAAGAACAATCATAGTTCGCACAAGAGATCAGTGCAGTAATACAGCGATAGACGTTGTTGCAGGCAGCTGCGTACCATACCTGTGACACTGGGAAGGAAAAGGTCAGTAACTTTTTTATTTTTTATTTAAATTTTTTTATTTTATTAAATGGAGTAAGCAGGGGGTATATAGTGTTGAGCAAGTAGGCAGTGGTGATGACAATTGGCTAGAATTCTGTGGTAGTGGAGTGAACAAAAAGAAAACCCCCAAAAACCTGCAGGCACTTGTGGTGAAGCAATCTCAAACCCAAAATGAATGAAGGAGGAGGCTCATTGTGAAACGCAAGTGTGTGCAGTTAGCTCCTACACACTAACTTCGCGGTTAGTTTTATTCGCTGGATAAGACACTTTGTAATCCCCGGAAGGTGGATAAAGCGATGTCCACAACTGCTAATCGTAAGATTACTTTAACTGTCTCCTGTCACAGTCAAACAGGAGCTATATCACGTTTGTTTTTGTTTTTCTAAAACCTTACGTGTTTTTGTAGCTTCTCTGGCTAGCTAGCATTCCATTAGCTAGCTAGCTTTAACTAGCCAGTTAAACAAACTAGGTCCACACAAAGGAATTGTATTGTTGCTTAATAACCAAATGAATTCAGCAGAAAGGTACACCGTTTAATCCATTCGAAATGTTATTTTTTAAGTTTATTTTTACTGCTAAATGCCTGTAGGTAGGGCGATTTACCCAACTGAGCTTTCCCGCCTCACGTCACGACGAGCCCGGTCTTCAGGCCCAGCAAAGGCCAGTGCCTTTGGGTTATTGAACCAGAAACCTCTGAGTTACAAATCCAGTTCCCAAACCATTATAGCCGCCCACAAAAGACATGTCAGAAGCGGGATTCGAACCCGCGCCTCCATTCGGAGACCAGAAAGCCCTTTTTCGGTAAGGAGTTTATCCTTGAGTCTGGCGCCTTAGACCACTCGGCCATCCTGACAATTGATACTCTTACACTCCTGACCCTGTCTAATGAGAATCTCAAAATGGACTCTTCAGTTCAACAGCTATTTCTACAAACGTCACCCAGCCAAAATACCCGAATAGACATTTGTTCCACAATAAATTTAACTGCCTGGAGCCCCAAGACAGAAAACAAATGTCCCACAAATAGCGACCAAAGCCAAAAGCTTGTCAACTTAACTGCCACACTCCCTCTCAATATTGAAATACCATCAAAGTTTCACGGCATTCTCCATCCATAGCATCCAGGTCTTTAGTACGCCGTTTAAAACCCAGGGAAAGGAGCACGCTCAAATGAAGAAGGTGTACTAAAACAAAGAAAATGTATGTGTTCCTATTACCTGCTCCTACCACAGAGAGTCTCATACATGTGGAGGTTTTGTAGCAATAATTACTAAATTTCACAGTGACCTACAGTGGTTATAAAGAGTATTCAGCCCATTTGGCATGGCATTTTTCACATTTTATGTTCTTACTTCATGGAATCAAAATGGATTTAACGGATTTATTGCCACTGATCAACACAAAATACTCGATAATGTCAAATGAAAAACAACAACTCTAAAGCTTTCTGTTAATTAATGACAAATAAAAAAACTGTCAACAATTAATTGCATTAGTATTGACTTAATACTTGGTAGAAGCACCTTTAGCTGCAATTACAGAGTCTATTTGAGTAAGTCTCTACCAGCTTTGCACATCTGACCATTGCAAATTTCGAGCAAAATGTACTAAATTGCTCAAGCTCCATCAGGGAGAAATCCCAATTAAATCCATTTTCCATTTTGAAAATTCAAAAGCATTGACAAATGTGTGTGTGGACTCTGTCAACTCTGATTTAGAATTTTACTTTATTTGTACATTTGGTTTTTAGCAGCAATTTGAAAGAACAGACAAGACTCAGGACATCACAGCATACTGAATAATAAATACAAGATAAATATATTTAAAAACCAGAGTACAAATAGCAGCTATACAGACATACAGAACATCATTATATCGAAAACCAGAAAATACAAGAATTAAAAAAATTTCAAAACAACCTAGCAGCGATCATACTGGAGAGTGCAAATCCACCAGATAGACACCGCATACCAGTGTACCCAGTACTAAGAAAACAAACATGAGATATCTCCTCCCAGATTTGTTACAGTAAGTTACATTGCTTGTAGATTTCATTGACGCTAAATTAATTTATGAAGAATTTATGTTTTTAAAAATTAGCACCCCCTTGTGTATGGAAATCGAAATAGCGTGAAGTCGACAAAGATTTTTGAATAATTTAGAAAAATTATTATTAAAAATGAGTTTATTCATAATTTTCCACAGTTCCACAGCCGTGTCTCAAGTCTAGTAAGGTTAACATATTTAAGCCATGTCGTAACGTTACAACTATTTGTGCTTGGAAAATGCAAAAAAAAAACATGTCAGAAGTGGGATTCGTACCGACGCCTCCATTCGGAGACTCAAGGATACAACAGCAGTGGCCCCCAACCCGCCTGGGAATTAAACCAGAAACCTCTGAGTTACAAATCCAGTTCCCAGACCATTATACAGCCGCCCACAAAAGACATGTCAGAAGCGGGATTCGAACCCGCGCCTCCATTCGGAGACCAGAAAGCCCTTTTCGGTAAGGAGTTTATCCTTGAGTCTGGCGCCTTAGACCACTCGGCCATCCTGACAATTGAGAACTATAAGAGAGATATACCAGTAATATACGTATGTAATATAGGTTACTTGTCAAACAAGCAGAAAATATTCAACGAATTCAGGATAGGTACCGAATTAGCTGCTACCAACATAACGTTAGTATGCTAGTTATGTGTGATAGTTAACTAATATGTGCATTTCAAATGGCAAGGGACTTACAATGTAACACAAGTCACCATAGATCAGTTTGTACAGGCATAACCGTTCATAAACAACATTAGCTAGCGACGACCACAAGATAGCGACATTGTAACAGTGTTTCCAGATTAGGATCAGACTTTGGTCAAATACGTAGGCTATATGAAATATCATAACTCTTTACATGGCGGTAATATTTGAAACACTACTGCAGACCGCAGATAATTTTCAGCTAAGCATGTTACCTACTAACCAAAACGAACAATAATAGGAAACAATAATTTTGTTCAGAATATTGTTGAAAATATACATTTCGTTTAAAATGGTCTGCAATCTCAGGAGTAATCTCACCAGGAGTTTTACTTTAATTATTTGATGAAGTCTGATTGGGATACATTTGTAAATATGGTTATTGTCCGAGTACAGTGGCAGGCCAAATTAGTGTATTATATTAGATTTCAAATAACATTTATTTAACCTTATAGCTTTAAGCTTTAAACTTTACTTCCAAAAGCGACTGGTAGTTAAGACCATAGATACAAATACGTAGATGCTGCATTGGCTGCTGTTGTATGTTGCAGCGACACGTCTGCACGGCGGCCATATTGAGGCGGGCAAGGTCGACTCTAAACAAACGTATGTGTATTGAGAGATGCAGACTTCCCATGATAAAATCGATTGTAACTCGCTTAATTCTCAATCAATTTCCGTGACATTTGGCTTGTTATAAACGTGGGACATTTAATTTAATTAATAAATGTGGGAAACCAGATATTTGTAAAACGCCCATTTAACTGTTATATATTAGTTAGTAAAAATGTCAGAGCTGATTATATTTTTATTGTTTGAAGCTGCCAAGAAAGCAGTAGACGATGGTTGTTATATAGGGTGACCAAACGTCTTCTTTTACCCGGACATGTCCTCTTTCTGAGTCCTAAAAAATCTGTCCTGGGGGGGTTTATAAATTCCTTAAAATGTCCGGATTTTTGCTTTGCTTGTTCCACAGACCATTTCCCCCAAATTATTATTTTTTATATCGTTTTTCGTTCCGTAAGTGTCAAACACCATAACAGCTACAGGTCGATGGATTGCACCAGTGCCTTGATCCCATTCCTTCCCCCCTCTTCCAGTCCATTGCTATGGACATCCTCCCCTTTGTCTCCAATGTCATTAACTCCTCTCTTTCCTCTGGCTCTGTCCCCTCCTCCCTCAAATGTGCTCATGTTGTCCCCCTCCTCAAAAAACCCTCTCTGAATCCTGCTGTTATTTCAAACTACCGACCTGTCTCTCTCCTCCCATTCCTTTCTAAAACGTTGGGGCTGTCTATAACCAACTGTCTGCTCATCTCTTACAGAACAACCTGCTTGATCCCAACCAATCTGGGTTCAGAGCAGGCCACTCCACAGAGACTGCTCTCCTTGCGGTCACTGAGGCTCTTCATGGGGCTAAGTCCCAATCCCTTAGCTCCGTCCTCCTCCTCCTCGACCTGTCGGCAGCATTCGACACCGTGGACCACCGGATCCTGCTCTCATCTCTCGTCGAGATGGGAATCTCTGGATCTGCGTTGACATGGTTTGAGTCCTACCTGGCTGACTGGTCCTACCAGGTGGCCTGAAGAGGATCCCTCTCCTCTCCCCACACCCTCTCTACCGGAGTCCCGCAGGGCTCGGTGCTAGGCCCTGTCCTATTTTCTCTGTACACCAAGTCACTTGGCTCTGTTATTTCTGCTCATGGTTTTTCCTATCACTGTTATGCTGATGACACTCAACTCTTTCTCTCCTTCTCTCCATCTGATACCCAGGTCCCGGCATGGATCTCTGCATGCCTGGCTGACATCTCCGCATGGATGTCCACCCACCACCTGAAGCTGAACCTGGGGAAGACAGAGCTGCTCTTCCTCCCAGCGAAGGGCTCCCCGATGATTGATGCGTCAATCACCATGGAAGGCTCCATAGTGTCTCCGTCCCAGTCTGCCAGGAGTCTTGGGGTAACCCTGGATAACCAGCTGTGCTTCTCGAGCCATATCGCAGCGATCACTCGGACCTGCCGATTCTCCCTCCACAACATCCGGAGGATCCAACCGTTCCTCACCCAAGAGGCCACTCAACTCCTTGTCCAGGCCCTGGGGATCTCACGTCTGGACTACTGCAATTCCTTGCTGGCAGGCCTTCCGGCCTGTGCCATCAAGCCACTGCAACTAGTCCAGAACGCTGCCGCTTGTCTGGTGTTCAACCAGCTGAAGTTCACCCACGTCACCCCTCTACTCTGGCTCCCCATCGCAGCACGCATCAGATTCAAATCACTGGTGCTTGCTTTTCAAGCAGCCAGAGGTACTGCTCCCCCTTACCTCCAGTCACTCATCACTCCCTACACCCCTCCCAGACCCCTCCGCTCCACCTCCTCTGGTAAACTGACTGTCCCTTCCCTCCGGGCGCCTGGCAGCCGCTCCTCGCGGTCCAAAACCCACCTCTTTAGACTCCACTACCACTGAACTCTGTCCATCTAGCTAAATTGTCTTCACCACTGTTTACTTGTTCAACACTATACTCCTAAAAAATAAGGCTAACTATGATTGTTCCTACCATGTATTAATGCACATCTTGTAAGACGCTCTGGATAAGTAAAAATGTAAAATGTAAAAAATGTAATGCCTCGTTGAAAAAGGCATTTCCAGATTCCGACACAGCGAGAACGTTTTTGAGTGCCGCACCAAAACCGAGGCCATTGTCAACAGTGTCATAGTGCCGCACTCTGCTGAAACTGCTCTGGAAGTGCTCAAAGAAATCCATACTGTGGCGATGCTACAGACGGGAGTAATCACGGCGCTGTAAAAATATTCCAAATCCTAATTCAGTATTTTGACTGGAAGAAAGGTGGTGTGCAAACAAAATTGATCAAGGTCAAAAACACACCCAATGAGACGGCAGAAACCATTGCGCAATACATCAATGAAACATTAGGGAAAAACAATTTGTCCGAAAAATGCCAGAGGAATCCGACGTGACGAAGTGGAGAAGAATGTGTTCGGGAATGGGGAAGAGGGTGTTGCAGAACAAGTCTCTTATCGGTGTGGGTTTCCCAGCACACATATTGAACAATTGTGTTCATCATGGGGCAGACACACTAGATGTTGAAATTGAGAACATCATTTAAAAAATCTACCAGTACTTCCACATTTACACTGTGTGCACTGAGAATCTGAAGGAGTACTGTGAGTTTGTTGACATTGCATACATAAGGCTCCTTTCTCACAGCAAGACACGATGGCTGTCATTATTCCCAGGCATTGAGAGGCTGCTACAGATGTTTCCATCCTTAAAGGCATTTTTTCTGTCCCAGGAAAAGCCACCCTCAGTGATCAAGACATTTTTTGAAAATGATTTCAGTGAGATTTACCTCTGGCACATGCACTCACTCATGTGTGTGTTCCACTCACACATTCAAGAAATGGAAAAGGAAAACAATTCCATTGTGGAGGTGAAGAAAATCTTGAACATAGTCCACACTTTCCTTCTTGAACGCAACAAGAGCAACAACTTCATGTCCCTTAAAGTTAAGGGACTACTGGCACAAAAGCGTACAGATGGACTTGGGAAGGGCTGCGACCAGTTCTGTGCTGATGTACAAGGTCTGTACAGTGCATGCCTGGAGTATCTGGAGAAGTGGATGACACCCATGGAAGAGTTCTCCTCATTCATGTGGATGGATCTGAGTGAGACACCAGATTGGAATGATGTGGAAGCCTGCATCAAGCACCTGGGAGAGAAGGGGGTGCCAATTGATGATGCAAAGTGTTTTGATCAGGTCACCAATCTGAAGAAATTCACAGAAAGGTGTAACAGTGATGGAGAGTTTAATGGCCTGCAAGCGCACCAGAAGTGGACCAAATATTTTGAGAAGGCCAACAGCATTGCATGTTACTCAGAGCTACTGACGATTGCACAGTTCTTCTTTTCTGTTCCCTCTCACAAATGTTGAGGGTTTTCTCACTGATGCAAAGCCAGTGGACCAAGGAAAGGAACCAGTTGTCTGTTGAGTCACTGAAGGGGCTTCTATTAGTGCAATACAATTTCAAAGAAACTTATTGCAAAGACTTTGATGAGCAATCGGAAACTGCTGGGAAAGATCAGCTCTTCAGAAAAATATGGGCGGGCAGACGAGGAAGACTGAAAAATAAAGATTGAAGAATAATTCTCTTTTCCTTTTTGTTAAATTAACATTTGGTTTTTGAGGCTATTATTCTATTATTATTACATTCTATTAGAGATAACTTAAGCCTAAGACTTGTTATAGAGAGATATTATTTTGTTACATAGCTGAATTTTCTATTCATGTTGTCCAGAAGAGGCATACTTTAAATAAATACATAACAATTACAAAGCATCTTTGAGTAAACTTTGAGTATCTTTGAGTATCTTTTGAGTATCTCCGAGAGTCCTCTTTTTCGGGAAGCAAAATCTAGTCAGCCTATGTTATAAACTTATTAGGTTGATACCTCCGATTATTATAACCTTACTAGGTTAGAGCTGCACATCTTGGATGTGTTTTTACTGCTTTTAATACATTTAAACGTAATACACGATTTACTAAAAACACTGTCATTTGCATTGCCAGCTGTGGTAACAGCATCATATTCATTATGAAATTGTGTGCACTGTATACAATTCATTGTGTTCTCTGGTATGGGATGCAAAGGTGCAGATGTGGAAGTGTCCTCTGATATTCATCCTTGCTGCAAAACTTTGTGAGGTACCGTGTGCCTGTATGGTGTCATTTGAATGTCAGTTCATAACTTATCTATTTCCAGTGCTTCCGGACCATTATTTATTTTTAGATTTTTCTAAGTAGATACATTTACAAGCCCCTAGGTTTTTTAAATCTCACCAGCACAGTTTGTTCCATTATTTTGTTTATATGTATTTTTCTTTGTTCGATTTCATCTTGGAAATAAATCAAATCAAATTTAAAACATCTAATTAAGAAAATAAATACAAAATACTTTCCAAATATATATTGTCCAAATCAGTTTTGCCTCATATAGCACACCGCTCTTTTCTGTTGTGGGGGACAAAAACAGTGAAAATATCTACAAATACCTGTGTAGCTACACACAGCAATTCAGGGGGGCCAAGTTCATTTCAAGCATTTTATAAGTTATAAGTCCTTGAAACAATATGGTTTTGCAGAGCTTCTTTCTCAAACTGCCACTTTGCAATGGCAAAGAGTGCAGTTTGGCAATGTGGTATTGCCTTAGCTTGTGGAAGGTGCTGACAACTAATGAGATGAGGCTGGCAGTGCAGTGTAATGGTTAGGGAGCTGGGCTTGTAAAACTCAGAGGTTGCAGGTTCAATTTCCAGGTGGGGCACTGCCGTTGTGCCCTTGAGCAAGGTACCTAACCTGAATTGCTTCAGTAAAAATATCCAGCTGTGTAAATGGATTGTATGTAAAGAAATGTAAACTGTGTAAGTCGCTCTGGATAAGAGCATCTACTAAATGCCTAAAATGTAGAAATGTAATGTAATGTAATGTGATGATTATCAATGCCATACTGAGTTTCATTAATATGGTCGCCAAGATCAAAGACATCCTCTGAGACTATGCCACCCGGTTGACAAGGGAAAAAGTGCACTGACGAGCTGCTGATGAAATGTTACTGGCTTGTCGAATGCAGCGCTCCGCTGAGCGGATCACCTTGACGGCACCCATGGAGGGAATCATCAGGCCTCCATTGTTCTTCAAGGTCAACAGGTGGTAACTGTCATCAAATGGTGCTGGTGCAGCATCAGACACCAAACAATTTCGGCACACATTGCTTGAAAGCTTCTTCATCACCTGCCTAACAACAACCCCTCCAATATATAAATATTTGATTTATATACCAGGGCATTGTCCACAAGACCCCTGAAGTGAGTTGGCAGGTAACTGCGGTCCAGCATCACACTACAGATATCCTCAAATGGAGAAGAGGCAGTGTCAGCATCATCAGCTGGCCCTCCAGATGACACAGCAGACAAGGACACCGTCTCATCCTGTGCTGTCCCATTGCCAGTGTTCCCTTGAGAAACCCCACAACGGACCATGAGATGGCGGGAAACACTCTGGAACTGAACTGCACTTGGACTATTGTTCCATCCACCTGAAATTCACGCATGAAGTGGCATTATAGTCCTGTATTTTATCATCCAATATAACATTTCCAGGCCTTATCCCTCTTAATCGCCTGATCATTACATACTGTTGTGTATTCAAAATTTAACTCCTACCCGATGCCCTGATGGAGCTCTAAATGGTCCTGGCTGAAACGATATGTACAGACGTATCGCTGTGACTGAAGCAGTTCTGGAGTCATCAGGGTCAAGGTGTCGATGTTGATGATGAAGCCAGTCACAGATAAGCACCTTCACAAATGGTAAATATTGTAAATTGTAGAAATTGTAAACATTGTAAATACTTGTAACACCATTATCTCGGCCCAATAAGGTTAAAATATGTAAATGTAAAAATTGTAACTAGCGGTAACTGTAACTACCTTTGGACCTATACGGAAGACATACTTTTTTGGTAATTACCAATGCAAGGGTTCAAGCAGAGATGTTGTCTAACACACCAATGATGAGCCATGTACGTTGCTTGATGAACCATGTACGTTGCTTGATAAACCTGTTAAATACTGCAACTTCATAAGATATCCAAACATACCTCTGGTTTCAAGAACCTCTACTGGGAACGTTTTCTGGGAACAGAACTGGAACTGGAAAAATGTAAGAAAAAGAACAGCAGACTGGAACATAGAACGGAACATAACAGAGATTCAAACAAACAGCAAAAACCCCAACCTATTATTATTATTATTATTGCTATTATTTTGTGAAAAGATGAAACATATGACTTAATGTCAATGAAAGACATCAGTCCTGGGTGATATTTAAACATTTCTATACAAATATACAAATGTAATACAATAATTTTATGTAATACATCTGCCAAAGGTGCATGTGTGTGTATGACATTGCCACTATACAATAGCCTATATTAACATTCTTTAAAAAAAGAACACCATAACCTTATCATTTGAAAATATACTCACTTTGTTCAGATGGTCCGGAAAGGATGTAAAAACTGCAGGCATAACGCATTCCTTCAGACTTCAGACAAAGTCCTTTCACCCAGTTCTGTCAAAATCACCTGTGTTGAAATGACAACTGCATAGTACTGTGGTGTCATGTGGCTCAGAACTGTTATATCTAACAGTTATGGCCCTTCTAGTGCCTGGATCCTTGGGAAGCTTATTCATAGCTAGCCACCTAGCTGTAATGTAATGACGTTTAATTATTCCGACAACAGTTGTAGTTTGAATGCAGCAACTTGTTAGCAGCTTACTTTTAAAAAACACATAACAGCTTCAAAATTCACGGTTGAGATATGAATGTGCATGATTTATGTCATAGAATAAAATGTGAAACTCTCTTAGGCTTACTTCCAGGTTTTAGGAATGCTAGCTCGTCATGTTGGTATAGCAACTACATTACAAGAATTCCGATGACGTCACTCGGACACATTCTTCGCACCCGGACACATTTTGCCATGACAGTTCAAGATTACCTGAAAGAGAAAAAAAAATTCTCCATTCCTAGCCTCCTCTTCATGCTGCCCTATCAGATTCTGCCGTTGCGCTTGTGAAGTTGCAGTATGGCCACATAATAGGCTGATGCTTTTATTTGATTACAACCATAACACATCCTAATGCATAGGCTATGTTTTATTGAATTAACCAGGTTGGTCTCATTGGGATTTAAAATCTCTTTCGCAAAAAAATAGGCTAACAAACGAATGATCACACATAGCCTAACGTCTTAAATTGTAGCCTAAATCTGAACATAAAGTGGCTATAGTCTATCAAAAATAACTTGCTCGAGTCGGAGACCATCTGTTGGCCTACTTCCCCAGTTGTTTCATGTTATGGCACAGGAACACTAGCTTGTCCAAATTTTTTGGTGAAAAGGCTGCTCCTCGTTTTATTAACGATAAACCCTGCCTTGGAAAACGCGCTTGCAAAGTTTACATTCCACTTTTTTTGGATTGTCCGCAACTAAAACAAAATGCTGCCATACTCCAGATTTTTTCTTTGACATTATGTTCTTAGGTTATATCGAAATGAGTAATTAAAGTATGCCTATATCACTAATCTTAACTGTAGGCAAATCTTTGGCTACAATTAAAATGCGCATTCATGTGCCTAAAACAAGAAGGATACAATATAGGCTACATGAAAGGGGGTGTTACGCATATTAGTTATAAATATATAAACCATACAATTAGCAAAACACATTTATTATAAAATGTTACTTTTATTAGTTTTGCTGAATTATTCACAACATTACTATTACCTTAACTGAGTAATATAATTTAAAGAGAACATATATAGGCCTAGCTATGTTAAGAGTGAAGGACTGTCACTGCCATACCGCAGCATCCAGAATGGATTATTCTACTGACAAGCGCGCCGAACTGTGGCGCGAATCTAGGTGTCTCATGCTGCGTGAATCATTTAAATTTTTCAATTTTTAATTTTCTATTTTTTGCGACTGCTCGATCAAAACAAATCTCGGTCGACCAACAGCCCAATGACCAAACAATCGACCAGTCGACTAAATGGGGTCAGCCCTACTCATCAGACAATATTACTTTATTCTACTGCTCAGAAGTTCAGGTTTTGTGGTCATTACACCAGGTTATGCATTGTTACACATTGGCCTTGGTTACAAATGGTTTCCGAATGGCAGGACCACCATAAGTATTAACTTTGTGAAGCTCACGCTCTGAAATAGTAGATAAAAGCAAAGACACATAGGCTGTCTTGTATATGAATAAGAGCACAACATTGGAGGGAGGAGTGGAGAGGGCTGCGCCTCCCTTTTGACTGCAGTCAGGTGCCTCCGTTCCCTCCCACAGCCTGGAGAGGACTACAGGACCTTGGACAGCAGCGGCCTCACTTACAGGCAGGCTCACCTGAGGCTAATGAGCAATCAACTCAGCTATGAGCCATCGCCTTCGTTAGGCCTTTTTTTAAAGCCCACCTGCCATGCCTGAGTGGAGCGGTTATTATTATTTAATTTTTGTCTTCTTCTTCTTCTTCTGTTTTTGGGGCATGGAGGAGAGGTGCTGGGTTTTTGGTTGCGGTTTAACCCTCTATCACAGGTGAGCAAGGAGGGCCATATCCGTTTCTGGATTTCATGCCAACTTCTGATTTTAATTATTTAATTAGCCCAATCATTTATGTGATGTGATATTTTAGCTAAGATTCTTGATGAGCCCATGAATGACAGCTGAAGACTAAAGTTGTTGTGTTCCCATATGAAACATGTTACTGTGGTCTAATCTACAAGTGAACCAACGTTGGCGTATCCAACTAATTAGCTAATTGAACCAGGGTAATTGGTAGAAACAAAAACCTGCATACACACCGGCCCTCCAGGACCAGAATCCCCCTGCTCTAACAAGTTCTGATTTAACTTCGTTTTTTGTGTTTTGTTTTATTTTTGTAAAAGGATAATAAACTGGCCATTGGCCTATCGGAACTCTGTTTTTGGTTTGTCTTTCATCCACTCACCACCTGTCATGATTGCCACCTTGCTACAACAAGCTTTTATGGATATAAAATTTGGATATGGTCACCCGCTGCTCAGCTTTAGTTTGTTATTCATCATTATATGGTCCATCCCTGCAATCATATCCAACCTCTGCAATGGCTCAGGGCATTGGCCCATGGTACACCGGCAAATGATGTCACCTACAATTTATTGTAGTGAATGTTTAATATTGATCATATCATGAACCAGTGCACATACATGCATATATTTATGTAAAAAACACGTACCTTACACAATTACATGGGTGTAGAGATGGTCTCTCTCTCATTCAGGTGCATTCAACTGCCCCTTACAAGTGCAAAGCTCAAATACTTTGAACTGCTTAGTTGAATACAGATTGTATTTCAAATAGCTGTTTATTGAACTATTTGTTTCAGGGTGAGGTGAAATACAAAACATTCACAAAACAGTATTGTGTGATGGGGTATTTATCGCATATCTGTTCATATGTGCCATTAATAATGTCACCAAATGAGCACATAACGCCCTCCGTTTGAGTTAAGAGGTCTGGGTGGACAAAAACACAAACAAATGATCACACACAAAACTAAAATGTTTTTTATTGACAGACCTGCCCATTGTGCTGCCCCACCCATGGTGACGCAAATGCCTTTATTGCCGACCACCAAACTACCACACTGGGCGGAGGTAAGACACATTCTATTTGCGACAGCCAAAACTAGCAATTACACAATCCCTAAACTTAAACTGCCCAGTCCTTAAAGTGCGACCTGTTGATGAGTTGAATCAGTCTTGCATTTTTAGGTTTTTCTAGGCATTCTGGAGAGACAAACTTGGTTTGGTATAATTTTCTTCAATTTCATCTCTTTCTGTTACATGTCATTTTTATGTCTAGGATTTAATGTTCTTTAAGGTAGTAAACCTACATCTGTAAATTTATTATCTCATCTCATCTCATCTCATCTTCAGCCGCTTATTCCTAGTTAGGGTCGCGGGGGGGCTGGAGCCTATCCCAGCATGCATTGGGGCGAGAGGCAGGAATACACCCTGGACAGGTCGCCAATCCATCGCAGGGCACTACATACACCATTCACTCACACACTCATACCTACGGGCAATTTAGACTCTCCAATTAGCCTAACGTGCATGTCTTTGGACTGTGGGAAGAAACCGGAGTACCCGGAGGAAACCCACGCGGACACGGGAGAACATGCAAACTCCACACAGAAAGGCCCCCGGCCTGGATTCGAACCCGAGACCTTCTTGCTGTGAGGCGACAGTGCTATCCACTGCACCACCGTGCCACCAGATTTATTATCATTTTTAAAAATTTGTTTCAGATTTTTTCTCTCCCAATTTGGTAGCCAATTATACCCTTTATTTCTTTTGATTCACCCTCCCCCATGAACCCACCGCCCGTCACTACGGGGCAAGCTAATTCCCAGAGTCCGGCAATGATGTGCCTCCTCCGAGACAGAACTCGCCCACCTACTTTCTAGAGACACCCTTCTCGCTTCTCGGCAAGTTCGTTCCGACTCACCCTCCCCCCTTCCCCTGGGGCGGACAGCCAAACACCACCCCCAATCAGGGCTCCAGGCCAGGGCCGGATTGGCACAGCTGGGTTTTGAACCGTTATGTCTGTACATTTGATGTTGAATATTTTGTCTTTGTCTTAGTGGTGTAACTTAATAAACCAGCTCTTAATTTTAAGGTGGCAGTAGCTCAGTAGTTAGCGACACGGGCTGGCAAGTGGAAGGTTGCCAGTTCAAATCCCAGAAAGGCCAACAATTAACTGGAAACTGAAGGGAGGCTAGTTCAAGCAAGGCACTAAACCCATAAACAGGGGGTGCTGTACTATGGCTGACACTGCACTTGGACCTCAAGAGAGAGTTGAATGAGAATTGGAATTGGAGTTAACTTGTAATGTAAATGTAATGAAACTTAATTTTGAATTGGAATTGATGACAAAAAAAATTATTTGCCTTATAAGTAAAATAATTGCATGGATTTAGAAATGCCTCAGAATAACGAGGATACATTTGCCATTCTCATTTTTTGGTCATTTTTTAAAATGTCTGTCTGCTTATGATGGGAGCATTATTTTGTGGCCTGGGGAGGCCTTGACCTTGGATGGTGAAACCAGGCATGAAGCATATGTTTTGAACTATGTCTCATATTCTTGAGTGGTGATAAACAGTTGTGCTTTCACTACATAATAATAATAATAATAATAATAGTACTGCCCCGTATGGCCCAATCAGGGCAGGCAGTATGGTGAGCACCTCTTGGTCTCTCATTGAAATTGAGTGAATCATTACTCATATTGTGCCTCCATGGTTATCGCTCAAATCTACAATTATAGTGAAGCCCAGGATGACTAATTACAGTAGAAACTCCACATTAATAAGGAACACTAATTTACAACAACAAAAACAACAAGGAAAAAAACATGACATATATAAATGGTTATAAGTTAAATTAACATAATTTGCATGTATCCATGTTGTTCATTATTGCAATGTGTGACGTTGGCTGATTGCATGTGACTGGTATTTTAATTGATTACACAGGTGCACGACAGCTGGAGAGGAATGCCAAACCCTTTTTAGCACGCAAGATAGTTTCTGACACCAGATTGCATCACGATGGACATATTACACAATGTAAATGAAACAGCATCTTGGCCATTCACAAAATGGGTACAGGGTGTAATATGTGAAGCCGTTGGTTTGAGTTCAGTGCCAAACAATACCACAGAGTGAATGCTCTTTTCCACCACACCCTTAAGCAGCAATGAATGATTCATCAAGTCATTAGATGATGCTCAATGGTAACGGACTCACAGCATTGTAATAATATACTCCCGTAAATAAATTAACATCGGTATTCACACGGAAATGCATATTGTGTGGCCGGTCTTCTTAATGATTTATGATGAAAGCCCTGAAATAGGTGTGTCGTGCCCTTATTTATATTACACATGGAACGGTTTCTTCCAGGGCTTATCTGAATGGGACCAATCAACACAAGTCCCAAAAGCAGATTCATAGATAAAGGCATACTTATATTTCCCATGTGTTCCAAATCCTCTGAAATGCCAATGAATGAGCCAAACGCTGAAAATGCTTAGAAAATATCTCAAAAAGAGCAAGCAACAAAAAGCGTGATGACAAGCATTTCGGCCAAAGCCTTTCTCAATGGTATATTTTTTTCAGACCAAACAAGAACCTATAACACTGCTGCTTAAATTGGCAATTATTTGTACCTTTTAGCCCACTATACAGTAGCGTCCGTCTGGGGAGGTTCAGCCCCGTGAGCCCTTGTAGTGGGTCAAACGGTCCTGGTGGAGCACCACGACCCATCTTCTGGCCCTGAGGCGGACCCGGTACACCACCTCGGGCAGCCGCTCCAGAGCAGCAAAAGGTCCCTCCCAGTGGCTGGCCAGTTTGGGACACAACCCCCTCCTCCTCTCGGGGCTGTACAACCAGACCAGGTCACCGGGATGGAACGGCTGCCCGCAAAACCGAGTGCCATAGGCCCTCTTTCTGTTGCCACGCAGCCTCCACCTGGTGCTCCGGGGGCCAGCTGGTGGACTTCATCCAGGTGGTCTTACTATGCGTGCAAATAGTCCTGGCTCAGGCTCTGGCCCGTACAAAGGTCTGGACGGAGGAGCAGCATGCCTCCAGGACCAGATGCCTGATGAATGGAAGGAAACCTTGATCTACAGGGAAGCATGACTGCATTATATATTGTGCCACTTTGGTATCAAGCCAGCCAATCTGGACTACTCCATTAGCATACATGCATTATCAGCTTTGGCTGAGCTGCTGCACCTCTGTTGCGCTTACTTGTGCACACCGTTCCAGACCAACAGGATAAACAGCCTTCCTGAGTAGCACATTTATTCTGTTCCTCACAAGAATTACATGACAGATGTCCTAAAACGAGGAAATCCAAAACAGGTCATGATCTACCCCCTCTAATTCCGGGTTGTTAAATCTTTCTAAATTGCATTGACAAAAATGACACAAATGATCAGGCGAATTACGTGGTTCTGTGAATACAACGGTAAAGTAAATACAGTGATTTAAAACGAGTCCGCGTATTATGAAGTCCCATGCGGAAGACCTGCGAGTATTATTCGGCCAGGTCGCAAAAAGACAGGATTAATTGGCAACATCTGAATAAGGCGAATTCACTACGGATATGTCACGCGCCTCGTTTCACTTTCTATCCAGCAATGACGTAATAACTGGTGGGCAGAGCCACAGAACCCGGCGACCACGCTGGATCCAAGGCGAAAGAGCGTTATCGTGCAATACAGGAAACTACGGCATTCAAGGGCGGGTTACAAAAAATTGTGTAACTGTGGATGGTACTTAAGCAGGTACACTGTACAATGTATCCATTAACCTCCGAATTGCATCGATGCTTCACATCGGCTGTAGCTTACTAGTTAGTTCGCTAAGTGCTGGTATAGCTCTAGGTATATCTATCGTCAGCGGCTGATTTGCATTAGCTGCGATTGAATTCGGCAGAAATATCTATAGTTTGATAATCAAGGACAATCGCCGTATTTATTCGCGCATAAAATCGAAAATGCTTGTGAAACATACAACGCTTGCGTGCCTGTTTTATTTACGCATTTATTCGTCAAAATATACATAATTTCGTCGACTGGTTAACGCACTTCGATTTATCCCGTTTCTGTCTAGCTAGTCCTTGTTTATATACCACAAGTCTAATTTTATAGGCTATCATTCCGAATACATCTATCTGGTATATGCTAATTTTGGAATTGTAATTAATTAATATCATATGTACAGTTAAGAGTACTTGTATTGATATTCACGAATCATAATGGGAGTGGGAGCCGAAAATACAGTGTCCAATTCAATTAACAATGGGGGCTACAAGGAGCCGATGGAGTTTGCTTTGAAACCAAGCCCAGGCAGCGAGGTCGTGGCAGAGAATGGGGATCCCCCAACTTCAGAGAGAGGGACGTGGAGTCGCCGTCTGGAGTTCATCCTCGCGTCTGTGGGGTACGCGGTTGGCCTGGGAAACGTGTGGCGGTTCCCGTACCTTTGTTACAGGAGCGGCGGAGGTAAGCAGGCACATTATCTGTTGAGTAAAGGAAGCCGGCAAAGTGTGCTCGTGCATAAGTGTGCGACGACTCAAAACCATGTGTGCTGAACCGAAAACTGACAAGAAACAAACCTTCCTGCGAACGTGTTATCAAAACTTGTTTCCTGGAAACTGTTGCTGTGCATGCTGTACTACCACCGTCGCTACAAGATGGTTTTTCTTTAGTAGGGCATCATAGAGTATGACGTTTTATGAAATGAAAGAAAGATGCCAAAGAAAATGAAGCTGTCACCCTATCAATACATGTCAATATATGTCCGTTTCAATCCACATACTTTCTGTTCAGAGTGACTACCTTTATATAAAAGGTGGTGAAACTACAGAAACTGTGGCTCAATGATATATTTTCTTCTCTCCGGCTGTCCCGGGTTTCTGTATTTCAACCCTAGACCCCTCTCCCAGTATTCACTGCTTTGAGTTCACAATTCATGTTGTCAAGCACATGCTATAATGCATGAAATTACTCACAAGGAACTCTTTTTGGCATGTTGACTCTCAGCATATCAATTGTTATACCCCACTAGGAAAGAACAATACAGACAATAAGGTTCATTCAACAGGGTATTTTTTAAACAAATTTCCACCTAATTTCCATTTCAATGCCTTTTCCACCACCTATTTTAAATTCACATGGAAATCAGTGACAGAGATAGGTATTTCGAATAGAAGTGGGTTTAGAATGCGTTAAGCATGCAGACATTTTCCTCTATTGGCCAGTTTCATTAGGGAATTCACCCTAAAGAAACGCAAGTAAATAAGATCTTCAGATAATTCCCTCAACCATGAGCAGGCATCTAATTCAACATGTCTGTTAAATATGCTTTGTGAAGATGCTGAAACATGTTCGAGGTCTTGTCTTACTACGTCTTTCAGCGTTAAACTGTTCCTGGAATGTATGCAGTCGTGGACTTCTAAAATACTTTTTTAAAAAAAATTTTAATCCCTGTTTTTTATCTTTGTGAGTGGAGAAAACAAATTGGTGTGTCAATAGTTCAAATGGGATTTTTTTTGACTGGTCTATAAAATAATTGATCACAGCCAAGCAAATAGGAACTGACGTAATAATAAGTTGATTAGTTTAATGAATGCATCCCACGGCACTAGCCAAGCTTAATATGCTTCCTGAATTTGTGAAATTATGATGAAAATAAATAATTTGAGACATTGCTCAAGAAGTGCCTAACGGCAAACTATGATATTGAGAAGTGGAATGATTTATATTTGTATAATTGCAATCTTAAAGCGTATAGCTTCTTTAGCTAATATTAATTCGACTCTTGACTTTAAAAAAATCTTATAATCTGTCCATATATGACCAAGTACACAAACCTCAATAGTGTAATAATTCACAACGAATAATTCATGAAGCATCCATACTGCTTATTTACTTTGCTGGGATTTGGTGATTTGTAATTCTAGGGATTAAACCATTTGTATTTGAGGGATTTGCTCCACACAAAGATGTGCTTGGTCTGTCGTCTGTGGGGCACAAGGTTTTTGTGTGGCCCCTTGAGCTTGTCAAATTCTGTGATCTTGATGCCCATTTAAGCCACTTCTGCATCTCAAGCCTACTACTTCAAAGGGTTCCCCCATTAAGCTCCAGTGTAGTAGGTGCCTTAATTCATTTCTGACATTAACGTAAGCCTGTACTGGGATTGAAAACCTCTCACGCTGCTGATGGTAGATGAAAGGCTCGTCTAAAGGCTCAATCAAATCGAACTTTTGGCCGTGCACACCAGCAGTGGGTTTTTGTGTCGGAAGACAGACGCTTATGTGGAAACGAACCTCTACATGTAGTGAAATATAGGGGTGGATATTTGATGTTAGGGGGTTGTTTGGGGCTTAATTTCTGGCATGGTTTAGGTCCACTCAACCTTAGAGGGCAAGATAAACACACTGCCACTGCAGGAGAGTCCCAGCATTGTCTCAGTCGCCAGATCTCAATCTTGAAAGATTCTTGTGGAGGAATGGAGATCTTATAAAACTAGAGGATGACTTGCTAATGTAGCGCCTGAGACTGTTTTGCAGCACCATCAACAAAACCAATAGTTCCAGATACAGTAGTAGAATGGCAAATGAAGGGTTCTGGTGCCTCTGTTGTGGTGTGGGGTGCACATGGTTTATGCCAACAACAAGATAAACACACTTGAAGTCTATTCTGGCAGCTTGTAGGAGATCCTTGGCCTAGATGCACCTCAGATATTAAGGCACGATATGTTGGCATTTCCTTTATTTTGGCAGTTAGCTGTATATATTGGCACTGTGACAAGTTGGCCACAAAAATGTTAAATGTGACCCCAGTGGAGCTCTATTAAAAATGAGTCATTTACTTTTGAAAACATGGCACAGATTCAGAGCTACACAGTGTCTTAGGCTGGCCGGTTACGTTATACATGTTGTGGGAAAAATAACTCAGTAGAATTGGAGAGAATTTCTTTAAACGGTATTAAAAGCTTTTATTATGCACAGCTGCATGGAAACCCATGTCACGCAGGACAGTGAATCTCCCGCCTTCAAATTTAAATGTGATATTTTTAACAAACACAACGGAAAGGGAAGGAACAGCGACAAGAGGGGGGTAACGTTACGTTAACCTAAGGGGTTACCTGAAAATAAAACAGGGAAATGACTGCAAATCTGCAAAAGTCATAAGCCAATGGAAAGGAGGTTTCCTGCAGTCAGAGAAAACGTCACAAAATAACAGATGTTCCTTTGAAGCTGTGCCGCAAAAAACCTTATGTTAGCCTGGCTGTTCAGAACTGCAGCGTGGCACTGAGTCATTTAGTGTTGGTGTGTCCCCCTGTGGATCTTTCTCTAGCATTCCAACTTTATACAAATGGGACAATTTTTGTCCTTCCACATATAGGAAAACATAATGATGAGAACAGGCCCTCCGGCCTATCTAGACTCGTCATTTACCTACAGTATAGAGCACGGGTGTCAAATTCATTCCATTGTGGGTCGAGTGTATGCAGGTTTTTGTTGCAACCAATGCACGACACCAGGTGATTTCAATTAGGTACCCTCCTTGGTTGAAGAAGATATATTATTAGTGAAATCACCAGGTGTAGTGCATTGGTTGTGAAAAAAACTTGCATAAACTTGGCCCTTGATGGAATGAGTTTGACATCTGGTCTAGAGAATATCCAGCACTGCTTCTAGCTTGTCTCTGCCTCCACTACACGACCTAGCAAGCTGCTCCACGCATTGGCAACTGTGTAAATAAATAAAAAATACTTCCTGATATCAGTTTGGAATTTATCTTTTACCTCTGGTCAGTAATGTACAATGGTGTTGCCATATTTCAATAAACAGCACAGAATAACCACAGCTCATTAACCTATTGTGTTTTATATAAAAAATGGCCAAAATCTGATTATAGTAAGGATTTTGATTGTTAGCTGCTAAAGGATGGAATACTCTCATGTTTAGATTTAATTTCTGGAAATAATTGTGTAACAGTAGGGGTATTTATCAGGCCTTATGCATTATCTGAGAGTCTGGCTCTGTCCTCTGCTTGACATGTGTTGTACCCCCCTTGGTGGGGGGGAAAGATGCACCCATTCCATATTAAAACAATGGAACTTTTTTGTGCGTGCGGGATTTCTCAAGACCATCCGCTTCTCATTCGCTGTTCTCCCCGCGCACTGTGCTTAAGTTTGCGTTCCTGCTCAAAATGAAAAGGCTTTAGTGGTGCTTCGTGGACCAGCGGTGCCATAAGCACCACTTAATGAGAGCATTATGTACGTGGATCTTTGGATCTTTGGTGATTCGCCAGTGAGCTCAAGCCTGCATGCATGTCCTTGGGCAATGATTTACCAGCTCTGTCGTCATCCGATGAGCATGGGAAATGTGCCTCCCGGGCGATGTGGAGTCACTATTTTAAATGTTAACAAAGACGGAAAGCTGGGACCCCCTGGATGGTGCTTATCCAGATAAAGAACCAGCCCTTGGTGCAGTGATGAGCCCCACAGTACAGAATCGAATTCTCGTCATGCGAACGTCGATGACCATTGGCCTGGAGTTCCACGGAGCAGTAGATATTCGTTGGCCTGAAATAAGGAGGCTGGACCCATACCTCTAAATCGTTCATTACTCTGAACTTGTTTACACTTACGTTCCTTCATTGTCCATCAAGCAATTCCTTATCTAGCGATTACAATATCGGTCGATCCGATCTGCGCAGATCAGGGCCGTTTAGTGTACACGTGAAAAAGCACTGATGTTGTCAACTGAAGTTTGATTGCTCGGTTTTGATGGGTTTCTCAAAGCTAGTGCGCTATATAGTTAATGAAGGGAATGAATGAAGTTGATGAAGTGTGGCCCGTTCTTTGAAACGAGCCAGTTGATTTTTAATAAATGAAACCCCTTATTGACATTTGCATTCTTTAACGTGATGTGAAGAAAGATTGCTACAACAAAAGACACAAGAGGAAACTCAACAGGTTGAGATCAGTGGTTCAGCCTCCTCTGCTCCAGGCTTCACCACCTCATTGTCCAATAGCGACTCCATGGATTGACCAGGCACCTGCTCTTTGCCTGCGCCAGCTGCGTGAGTGGTGCAGTCGCTGCGCAGCAGACTAGACTACATAGTGAAAAGTGTGTGAAAAGTGTGCAGAATCGAAGGCTCATTTAGTTAGCAGGACCTACGGATATGACCAGGCACTCCAAATTTGGTGAAAAGTGAAAATGGGGGATACAAAAGTTAAATAACAAATGCTGAACCCCCTCTGGTTACCAAATGTTGCTTTTATTTTGGCAGTTACCTGTAGATATTGAGGGGTTGCCATGCCAAAAAAAAGGCAAAAACATAAAGCAGACAGCCAGCTTTTGATTTAACTTAGAAGGTAGCTGTC
The DNA here is from genome assembly GCA_029706075.1 of Aldrovandia affinis. Taxonomy (NCBI): domain Eukaryota; kingdom Metazoa; phylum Chordata; class Actinopteri; order Notacanthiformes; family Halosauridae; genus Aldrovandia; species Aldrovandia affinis. The sequence continues at coordinate 369,828 of JAINUG010000009.1, read as the reverse complement.
TGCATACATCTCTATATCTTACATTGTATAGTGAAAACCGAACTCAATTCATAATTTTCACTGTAAATGTTCAAAACTGTACATTGACAGGCACTATTAGGCTCTGTTCATGTCATTAATATGATAATGAAGGCACCTTGCTCTTAGTCCTAGTTGTTGAGCACCATGGGTATGCTTTTATTTTAATACAGTTTTTCATTAGTTACATTCTAAAAAAGATGAAAGAAGTGCAACGGAGAATGTAGGGCATTAGAATTGTCCTTTGTTCTTCCACGATTGTGACAGGGTTAGGTGGATTACAGAGTCAGTTGATGACAAAGCATATCAGCTACATCCACGGGTGACACAGCATGTTTGAAGGGGCTCCAGAAAACACTGTCCTTTGTGGCCTGGCGCCGGCTCACGTGGCTGTGAATTTGTGCACTGTAGAATGACTCAGCAAAAAAGATGTTCCCCAGCAACCAACGTTTTCATGTGGTTTGAAATGTATTCAACAATACTTCCTTGTTTGTACTTCCCCTTCTGTATGACATGGCAAACTGAAGCACAGTCAGATTGTTCAGTTGTTAGCAACTTTACATTCATATTCAAATTGAAATTGAACAATTTATCTTTAGGTTGTGTTGATTTAAGGGTTGTGCTGTGAGAAAATGTTGCGCATGCTTGGAGTCAAAGGCTGAGTTAGCAGCGCTTACGGATAAGACCGGGCACTCCAAAGTTTGAGAGAAGTGAAATTCGGGAATAAAAAGCTGTTAAATGACATGCAGAAAACTTAGATTGATCTGGTCTGGTACCATCCATATACAGGTAACTTCCTAAATAAAAGCAACACTTGTGCGCTGCCTGTCAGGGACGCGGCTTGAAACCCGCGTCTCTACCAGACCGGCTCTAGTCGTCAGCCTCGATCGGAGGCGGCATTTGGCTGTCCACCTCCAGGGGAGGGGGGAGGGTGAACTGGCACGAGTCTGTCGAGGAGCAGGAAAAGGCATCCGTGGTTGAGTTCCGTCTCGGAAGAGGCTGATCTATCGGCCCGGAAAGAGTGTCTCGACCCGGAAGACGGGCGGCAGACCCGTGGGGGAGGGTGAATTGAGATAAATAGAGGCAATAATTGGGTATAATTGGCAACAAAATTGGGATAAAAACTGGAAATTTTTTAAATAAATGTATATTAAAATAAAGGCAACACTTGAGTAAATGAGGAATCCTTTGAATGGGTGTGGTACCGAAAGTGTCCGACGGGGGCCACGGCCAGTACCATCGGACAGGCCCCACCCTCCCCTTGCCAACGAGTCCCCCCCCATCGCTCGGCTGGGATTCTCTTAGCCCGGGCCAGAGTGTCCCCCCTGAGTTACCAAAATGTTGCCTTCATTTTCACAGTTGCCTGTGTAGCGGGTGTGCTCTGGTACGTGAGCGTCCGCTACAGAAAGTGACGTGGATAAGAATGTGATTAGTTCCCGGAGTTAGGGACTTGCTCTAGTCACGATGAGATTCCTCGGTTCAAAACTCACTGTCAGCAGAACCAACTCCGTTACACCTGTAGATACTAAGGGGTTGTTATGCTAAGAAAATGACAAAACAATAAGCAGCTAGCCAGCTCTTGATTTAACTTAGAAGGTAGCTGTCTGCATGCATCTCTATATCTTACATTGTATGGTGAAAAACAAACTAAAACTGTACATTGACACACACCATTAGGCTCTGTTCATGTCATTAATATGATTATGAAGGCACCTTGCTCTTAGTCCTAGTTGTTCAGCACCATGGGTATGCTTTTATTTCAAGAATGTTTTTCATTAGTTACATTCTAAAAAAGATGAAAGAACTGCAATGGAGAATGTAGGGTTATTGGAATTGTTATTTGTACTTCCGTGATTGTGACAGGTTTAGACGGATTAAGGAGTCAGTCGGTGACAAAGCATATCGGCTACATCCACGTGTGACACAGCATGTTTGAGGCGGCTTCAGAAGACACTATCCTTTGTAGCCTGGTGCCGGCTGATGCTGGTGTGGTTCCTCAGGTGCCATCTTAAATGACTTTTAAATGCCAAAATTATGATAGTCCTTATTCCATTGATATAGGCCTTCCTTCCTAGAAGGAAGCCTTATACCATCAGCAGAATCAGATACGGTTTTCAGGTTTGCAGTGTACAGTCTGTTGGCATGCTGCCATGGGAAATATGGATTAGATTCCCATGTATCTTAAACCAGATATGACCATAATGCCTTTAAGATTAGATGGAGATTAATTACTGGGGAGCTGCCCCAAAACAAACCATTCACCAGGAAGAAAGTTTGCACACAAACAAAACACAGCACTTCAGTCAAGCTACTCTTTTTGTCATTAACCATTTCCATTGTATTTACAGAAGCATGGGGCCCTGACAGAAACACATTTTGGCTTTAGTCCTTCTTCCTGTGTATGGGATACACACTTTAAATGATTTAAAATAAACAGATATAGCACATTAATATGATGGCTCACACCAAAATAGAACTTTCACATTGCCCTTCTTACCCTGAGAGTATTTGTTTGACTTGGGAAAACATCAGCTCTCCAAGGCTCCTGATTGCAGATTCTCTCAAAAACCTAAAATAAACGGAAGTCATTTGGAATCAGTGCATCCTACCTCAACTTCTGCTTAAATGTATAATAAAAAATTACGAATGCGAATTGCTATCCTTGGTGACGGTTAACCATTTCAAGGCTTTAGAGCCATGTCCATAACGATATAAGCTGTCAGCGAATCTCTAATGAAAATTAAACATTTTAACTAGATAATGTTGCGTTCTCCCAGCGCCAATTTATGAAGGACAGACTCTCAGTCCAGAAAGAGACTGCTCAGAAGTAAGCAGTCACTGTTCTCGGGCCGGCAGACTTCAGGGACCCAATGGACCAAAGGAATCTTTACTGTGTGATGGGGGTGAGGAATTCCTCCCTGGCGACGCTATGGCCAATTGTGGGGCGCCCGCCACAGTTGTCACTCACACAGTCAGGTCTTGTTCCTTTGGGGCTCAACACTGCACAAAGGACTAGTGTTTCTAAAAACTTTATTTGTAGACAGGCGGTTTTATTGTGCTTTACAGTAACACAATAGGATATAATTTAAAAATGCACATGATAAAATGGAACAGTAAAAATAAAGGCAGGCATTTAAATAGATATGGTCAATAGAAATGGTGAAATGCATTTAAATGGTCTGTTTTTAAAAAGACTCTTTTGAGTCTGTGCAGCCCAAATATATTCGGGGAGAGCTTCTTGTAGTATGGGGGCCTGTGCTGAAAAAGCTGAGTCACACAGTTGTTGTTTCCAGCGAAAAATGTTCTGGTGGAAAAACTTGTTACTGACTTCATTGTCACACTCCAGTATGTCTCCACTGCACAGACCCTCACTGATATTTGATATTTGACCCGCACTCATTCATTCTGGTCCCTCCTTCATTTTTAGCGTGCCGTTTGGACAGTGTGAGGGCACGGAATAGACCCATAATAGACGTATGAGTAGCAGTACTGTACCAGACTCTCACGCACCCTGTAGTGTTTACTCTCATTACGAAGTCAAAACCTCATCACTGAGGATCGGGCCAATATGACGCTCTGGGGTTTCGCTGCTGTCAGCATGTTTTTTGCTGCTTCTTGTCCATTTGTTGCCAGGCCATGGCAGAGTGGCTCCTGACAGACCACTGTTGGCTGGCCATCGGGTCGCTTAGGGTCTCTTAAAGGGCTGGCCATCTTATCTTCACAGGTCTAGAGACACTGTTTGTGTGACTGCTGAGAGCTTGTTTAACGGTCGTTTTAGAGCTGGTGTGGCGAGTGACAGGGGAGTGTGTGTGCGTGACCAGACAGGGCGTGTAAGAGGCGTGCTCTTATCAAGGCCTAGCAGATGAGTGGGCCCATTCATACAGATGTGTTATTTGTAACATTTCAATGTATTACATTTGAATAATAAAACAGTTTTTTGGATCTAGGATAAATTGAATGCTATTTATTCATTTATTTATATATGTATATATTTTTTTTTTATACACATTTTTTAACAATTTCCTATTTCCTTTTCAGGGGCCTTCCTTGTTCCGTATTTTATCATGCTGTTCCTGTGTGGAATCCCCCTGCTGTTCTTGGAGTTTTCCATCGGGCAGTACACCCGTCTGGGTCCAGTACATGCCCTCGCTAAGATCTGCCCCCTGCTGAAAGGTGAGCATGCTGGTGATGTCTTTAGGCCCAGGTGCGAAGAGGCACAAACGCCCGCACCCGTCCGGCCTGTCACATTTTCATCCTGTATCTTTGTTCCTTAATGTGTTTTAAAGCTAAGGTGGGACAGTCCAGCAAATGGACATTGAGTGCTCTGTGACTTTAAGGGGGTCATGAGTCAGCTCAGGCAGGGCGGGGCACTGGCAGCGCTCAGTCTCTCTCTGTAAAGAGGGAGGGGTGTAATGTGGGTAACTGCACTGCACTGTTTTTTGGAATGCAGAGTATGGTAACAGCCATTGCCCGAGCACTGTGCCGTTTTGAATAAAACGGAGGAAGACAGGTGTTTTGAATAGCTGTAGCTGTTTTGAATACCTATTTTGCCAAGCAGGTGCCATAAATGATCTATGTGCATATAAAAGTATCATATCATATTCAAATGATGCGGTAATGCATTTGAAAACACTGATCAATATTTCCCTGGCTGCAGTGTATTGTAAATAAGCGTGTGTGTGTGTGTGTGTGTGTGTGTGTGTGTGTGTGTAAATAAGCATATGCATATATTTGGTCATGCATAATTACACTTTGATATAGTCTGTAAACAATGTTAAAATGTTCTCAGATCAATACATTTGCAGTGTTTACAATGCAACAGTAACAGCAACATTTTTGGAATAGCATTTTTGAAATGTTAAATATATTTTTCCATCACTAATTGCCAATGGTTTTTGATATCTATAGATTGGCTGTAGTTACTACACATAGACAGGCATACTGCCAACTTTACCTAAATATGATAACAACTGTAGCTATGGCGATGTGTCAACACTGGAAGGTAAATGCAGATAATTCCCATAATGTTGAACAGTATCTTCCAATGCATTACCTGGCATGTACAATGAAACACCAACAACAGTGATATGCTGAATAACAGTGACGCATATGAATGATCATAACAATATATGCCATAGTCAGAATGAAAAGGAGTATCAAAGATAATGATATTTAGTCAGTTTAAGTAGACCACGCAGACCACTCTGTCCTGGGGCAAAACAATGCTTCTTGTTTTATTTTTTCAGAAACATTTATTCATGACTGAGTATAGGTTTGTAAAGGGTCAGGATTGTGGTTCCTTCAAAGCACGTATTTGTCTCTTTGCTGGACTGTGGGTAAAGGGGAACGAGAGAGATTATCCGTGGAATTCACTTGTGTTTGTGTCCACCCTTTTGATCTGGGGATTGTAATGTGTTGTTTGTGTCTTTCCAAAAAAATCTACCTGTTGACCGAATGATTTCTGATGATCTGTTGATGGTTGATTAGTCTTGTTGAACAATGGAAAATTGCCAGTCAGACTATCAGACTCTGAGAGCTCTTATTTAATTGTACTTTAAACTACCGATCACTGATTATGATTCAGTCAAACTACAATGCACTTTGTCCTTTCAGCCACTAATTCAAGCAAGAGTTTTTTAAGGTTTTTTTTGTTGTTGTTTTTCTTTTTCTTTTAAAAATTCTTCTAAAAATTAAAGACAAAGTGAATTATGGTTGGATTGTGTCTGGGTCAGAGATCAAAACAAGTCTGATGGACTGATTTCAGGCATTGCCTTATTAAAATGGTTTTCAAGTAAGTCTAATTAATGAAGACACGCATGTGATCAAATCCTTGAGCAAATTCCTACTCCAATCCAAAAAAAAACCATGATCATGTAATGTAGCATGTGTTCTGGATATCTACAATCTTTCAGCATACAGATGTGTTTAATCACGTCAGAAAATGAGCGTTCGGAACAAAGCACATCCATTTAATTTTGGATCCCTCGATTGGTCCCTTTTAATGAGTATGATTACACTGATTTGTCACCGCCACTTTACTGTGTGCAAAACCACAGCCATTGGACTGCTTCTCATCTGAAATAGAAATCGAGAGTGGATATGCAGAACATGGCTAGATGCACGTTCATTTAACACTAAACGTGACCCCCAGCCATCAACAGCCATCATCATAGGCAACGGTATTTGGTTCTGCCTGTTCTAACCTGAAGACTTTTCTCCTTAGTTTCTCCTCTAAGACAGAGAAAGTCTACCCGGTCAAAACTTATGGGTCCGTCACTTGAATTTATCGCTCATTTCAGCCTGATATTGGCTCAGTGATAAGCGAGGGCCTAAAGCAGGTAGTTCTTTCTGTATATTCTTTTGATATATTGTCACATGGTAAATGTTTTATGCCTGTCATTACAACAGTGGTGCTGATCGGTTCTCTAGCTCCTAAGAGACCTCTCCTCTCCTCACATAACACAATTTTTCAAACTCTACAGCTTGGTCCCTCCTAGGATACATGCTAATTTATCATTGTTTCATTAACTTATCTTGCCATACTTTCCTTGTATAGTCCTGGATGTTTAGGAGCGGACATATTATTACGTGTTACTTGTATCTTATTGGTAGTCAGTGGTCTGGGTTGAGGGGGTGGGTGGAAGGAGGCTTACGGTGTCATTACAGCACTGTGAAAAGTGCCTGGCCAGTCATGCATTATATTTGACTGTGAACATCTGTCTCTCATTTCCGTTTTCACTATTATGGCTGAAGTGATTGTGTTTGCTCCTTGAGTCTGGGTTCTTTTGTTATTGTTATGCTCGTCCAAGTTGACAAAATAGTCTTCGATGCGAACGGGGGGGGGGGGAATAAAAATAAAACTTGCTTTGTGGCTTTATGTTTCTCTGAAACCGCATTTCCTGTAACAGGAAAACACACGTACGACGCTTCCGGCAGTAGAAAGACAGCCCTTAAGACGATTCCTGCACTCTCTCTTGAACAAAATGTGACCCCCTTGTTTGTGCTTGTTTCTTCTTTCACTTGTTTCTGACCTTGGCGTCACTTCCTGTAATGAGCTACTCTTTCTTAACTAAGCACAAGGCTGTTGTAGTGGTTAGATGGGGCCGCAGTGTCACGTCTGATGGCCCCTGCCCTGTTTTTCACGCATTTTGTTTCTGCTGTGTTTACTGTGTCGCATATGTGCGCTTCTGTGCCTCCCATACAGGGATGGCACTGTTCCACTTGCTAATGTTCTTTCAGTGTAAATGGTTCCTGTTTTATCAATCCTGTGTAAATACGCAAAAGGTTTGTTTTGTTTCGGGAAACGTTTTCTTGTACAAACTGTGACTTTGCAGATTATAGGGAGCTTTTTTTTCCTTTTTTTGTTGGCAGGTATGAAATATGAGCTATTATACTTCCAGGGTTGGTCTGGTATTCTCTTTATAAAAACCAATGCAAATATCAGTGGGATTTAATTGTATGAATAATGTGTTCAACTGTTACACAGAGGACTGACATCTGAAATGTACAGATTGTAAATTGTTGCTACTAATCAAACCTGCCAGCTGATGTCATAGGTACCTACACATCTGAACTGAAAGCCTTTATTTACTAATATCTTAGTATCTACCTTGCTTTTGGGAAATTGCCTTTTCTCTTAATACTTTTTGCTGTTGGTCTTGTCTACAATGTGCAGAATTCAAACATTCAATTTCACTTTATTTTATATGTATCCTTTTATAGATATATATACACACATGTGTGTGTGTCCATATTTATTAAACAGATGGTGATTTTGGCTACATTTTTTGTATTTCACATTGTAACAGCATTGTAGCATAAAAGCAATGACCTGTCTATGTACAAAGTTAAGCCTAGAATCTGTTCCAATTCTCTTTTTAAACTGATTTGCATTGGTAAATACAGTATAGACTATAGTCTAGAGACAAGATTAGCAAAAACCATATAGCCGTATGGTGGTTCTGATAAATGAAACCTGACTTCATGTCCATTTGTGAAATGCAATACATACCATTTCTGGTTATAAGTGTACATATTTCTCTCAAAATGCAACTAAATTCACCATAACGTAAAAAAAAAAAAAAACACGATGGTTTCCACGGTGATAGGAGCAGACTCTGATCCTTGGTAATCTGCTGAATATCAACCACTGGATTGCCAAAAAATACCTTTTCTCTGACATGATGTAACGCAGGGGCAGGGCAAGTGTTGGTTGATTGTCCTCGACAGTCCAACCGAACGAGCAGTTTGGACACGATGTGACAGGCCAATATGCAAGCATGGTGCCCTGTCACCAGCCAAAAATTTGTCTTTGTGCCAACTGTTTGAATACGTTTGTGAACGCGGTGGCTGGAACAAAAAAAATGACAAAAGATTTTTATAGCGCACCATGAAAGGTTGTTTTAGCTTATACGGGCGCTTATTTCTGCCGGCTACGCTCAGACGCCTACACTCGCTGTGTTCACGCAGAGATGTTTTCAGGAGTTCTTTGCACAGTGGAGACTCTTAAGCCCAATGGGATCAACGGAGCTCAACATTCCAGAAAATCATTCTTATGCCCGGCAGAGTGGTTTGTGTTCGATAAGTATGCCGTAAGCCCTCTAAAGGCAAGCCGGTTTTCTGAAACCCTGCCCTGCCCCGCCCCCTCCCCCTCCCCCTCCCCCATGAAAAAACAAGTGCATTCTCGCAGGCACACATGGACACATGGATAACGGTGGTGTTCCCATAAACTTAGTTTAGGCACCGGCTTAAACGCCGGTCCTCAGCGCAGTGCCGTACAGACCCAAAACATTGACTGTGCGAACCTTTGCTGGGAGTCCCAACGGATGAGGCATAATCGGGCAAAGCTAGGTAGGTACCCACCCCCCACTGAAGTACATACCCTTTATAAGGCTTACCCTTTAAAGTGCACTGTCACACGCCACGTGACAATCCCTGGATGGGAACAGAGCAGTCTGGAGACGGAGTGGAGTTTGTCGATCTACGGACCGGATTTTTATTTTTTTTTTTCTGTCTCTCCCCCCAGACATGGCACATCCTCAGGATGTCCCCAGGCACACACATATCCAGTGACCTTTCAAGTGCTTCCCACCCATGCATACTGAGACACTCGAACTTTACAGTCCGACTTCTATTTTCAACCCATGCATAACGAGACCCTCGCTACTCCTCACAGTGAGAGTTCTCTGGCACACATCCCACATCCCACATCCCACATCCCACATCCCCACAATACCGTGCACGCTCACGCTCACGCTCACGCTCACGCACACGCTCACGCTCACAACAATGACAACACAAGACTCACTCTCCATACACACGCAAGACAAAGACTAACTGATTCCCCATTCGCCCCACCTGCTCTTAAATAGGCTCAGGTGGGACTCGTGAGGCAATCACCCAATCATAATCACTCAACACTAAACAATTCACATTCTCACACAGACACCCAATCAGTCAATTGACTTCCATATCAATTAACTGATTGACACCAATTAAATAATAATTAAATCAACCATGGCCTTTGGAGCAACCTTCTGGGCGACAGTTCACTCTCACACACTGTGAGAGTGCCAAACAATGCCCCCGGAAAGTCTACCTGCTCCATAGCATAGTTAATCAAATACCGAATATCTAAATATCTGCAACCCTCTGTCACAACTTTATCTGAAGGTAATGACAACAATGTTCTCTTTTGTGTCAATGTTTGCTTAGAATGTCTGCCTCAGATAAAACCCCTGACCTTTATACTGGATGGATGGCTCCAGGATTCATTGCTGTGACTTTGTGCCACCTCAGTCTAAGCACAGCTCAATGTGTAAATGAAAGATGAAGGCGATTGGCTCTGTTTAATCGAGTGGCCCAGATAACAGGAATTGGCCGGTCAGAGTGCACTCCGGATCATTTTCTGTTCTCCCTGTAAAACTGTACGCACCAGCAAAAATGCCACGTAACTGCTGATTCACAGTTCACAAACTTCGGAGAAGATTTTTTGATGAGCCCAAATTTTCTGTATTCCCCCAAGTCATGTGGCTCTTTCAAATCAATCAGTCTTTATACGGTGTGAACGTGATTTGGTTGCACTTCTCACCCCTTCCGCCCCATGTGACACAGAGTTAGGTAAGTTAGTAATGTGAAACACTACTAAAGCGAGTAAAACCACTGGCAATCTATTTTCACTGATATTCGTAAAACAAAATAGTTATTTCGTATTATTGTAGGTTTTGGTTAGTAACACATATGGTTGAAAATTCTCAGGGATCGGTGTTTTCAAAAATATTTCCCAGCATCTAACATTTTGCATCTAAGTTATAGATTTTGAAATACGTTTTTGATGCAGGTCTAATGTGGCTTCACCTTAAACTGCCACACCAGGGGCCTCCCACGTGGTCCAGTGGTTACAACGTTCGACGCTGGCCACGGCGACCGGGGTTAGATTCCCCGTCGCGCCAGAGTCGGCTCTGGCCGGGAGTGCCACCGGGGGCGGCAATTGACTGTCCGCCCCAGGGAGGGAAGTCGACAGGATGTTTGCTGCGCACAGGTGTGGCTCTGGGGTGCCGGAGTTACGGTCGACGGCTTGGCGAGTGCCGTCTCGAAAGAGACGATGCATTGCCTTCGACACCGCCGGTCACAGGCCTACAGCAGCAAACTCATAGTACGAGGGGGGGATTGACATTAAAATAGCGGGAGTATTTGGATACCAAATTGGGAGAAAATGTCCTTTAAACTGCCACACCAGTCAGTTTCCCTCCTGTTGTCAATAGGCAGCCTTGTTCAATACGCAACAACTCCATCTAACCCTGCCCTAACCCAGTTCACTTTGTTTTTGAAGTCCAAAGTCTTCCTTTCATCCCCTGCACACGCCAAGGTCATGAGTGTATTCATCAATTTTAGGACGTTGTAGGAAATACCCTGCTCTGGTATTCTAGCTCCCCAGAGTAGTTGCGGGGAGTGGAGTTTACATTAAGGAGTGCCAGTATGTTTTTCCCCAAGATTTTTTGGTAGACGAGACAAACCCTGTTTATTTTGTGTTGATTTGTTTTGTGGGAGGAATTAGGTCGATGGATACGGCCTGTTATGACCTTGGGGAAATACTCCTGGAGCGGTGGGGGTGGGGGGTGGGGGATGGGGGTGGGGGATGGGTGCAGCAGTGGAAAGGTTTTGCCGCATGAGGGTAGCTGAAGTGTGCCCCACCCTTGTGCACTTCAGCCATGGTTCTTTTCCTCTAAAATGCACAGTGCTGGCATGGGCCGGCTTAGCCTATGTGCTGCGTCCAATCATTTTAATGCTTCCTTTTTAAGCATCATTAACTATCATCTGAATTGCATATACTACGTGCATGTGTTTTAGAATAAAGGTGACAGGGTTAGATACTGTCTTAATTTCTTATGGCCTGTGCGTGGGTCAATCCAGGGCTGAAATTTGGAGGAAGTTGGAGTAGGTAGGAGAGATGAACCAATACCAGTCTTTTGCTCTGAAAAGCTTTGTATCTTACACAATTACTTCAGGTTGCTATTTATGAAGGCCTAACTTTTTGAGTGAAGAAGGTAACACAAGCAGAAACAGCACAAAATAGCATGCAACAGAAATACAACAACAACATTGTCGTGTGGTTCCTGACTCCTGTTTTTGTTGCTCTCCAGGTGTGGGACTGGCCACGATTGTCATCTCCTATGTTCTCAGCACCTACTACAATGTCCTCATGACCTGGGCCCTCTATTATTTCTTCAACTCTTTTGGAAACACTCTGCCCTGGCAATCCTGTAACAACACTTGGAATGTAGTGGCTAACTGTTCCAATGGTTTCCCTGGCAACGCCACACACCTTCAGTCGGCAAGCCAACAGTTCTTTGAGTAAGTTTCGGTTTACATGGAAGCAAATCAGTTTTGTCTTTGGTGCCCATTCCAAAGCTTCCCTGTCAAAGTGTTTGATTTCTTGTCACTGTAAATGTTATCAAAGTTACTCATAGTAACACATAAATATAGTATAAATATATAGTGCAGAAAAAGCAGTAAACATTCCTGGGGTGTCGTGAGTTAAGTCGGTGTCGGCTGAGCTGGGAACACCTTGAGTGTAATCAAACAGTAAATCCACTGTGTAAGAAACTCCATAGACAGGCATTTTTGCTGGGCCATAATTTACAGAGAAACCTGACCATAATAACCAGCAAGCCTTTTGTTCCCTGCTTGTGTCTCAGTCATAGGTTACTGGAGATGACCAATGGGATTGAAGAGGCGGGAGGCCTGCGGTGGGAGCTGTTTGGTCTACTCATCTTGGCATGGACGATTGTTTACTTGTGCATTTTCAAAGGAGTCAAATCCACTGGAAAGGTCAGAGTACATTCATTTTCCTTCTCTTTTTTAACATGTTTGTATCGCTTTCTCTCTCCTTGAGTTCAGAGGACCTGAGGAAGTTCCAGGGACGTTTTTGTAGAACTGATGGCGTGCACAGAATCATTGGAGGAAAACGGATATGGCTACTTCTCTCTGCAGAAACACTAAATGAGTCATTTGGGGGCAAAAAAAACATGGCCGACAGGCAGGACAGTTACGTAGCATTTAATGTGCCATTAGCATTAAGTCCTTTCTGGCAGGTAAGGGCATCCAGTAACGTGAAAGAGTAGTGCTTCCACTGCACTCCTCGGCAAGTCAACAAACCACAGAGCATCAGGTCCGAATTCCAGTGCGACCCAGCAAGCAGATAAAAAAATAACCTCTGTCATAATCAGCTGTATACATGAATCAACAGCTCCCCAGACTTTGCGAGGAAACCCCCGGTGCTACACGTAGTATTGGAGGTGTAGAGCTGTACAATGCTGTATCTGAGCAATTCAATTGATCTGCAAATATGTGAAACCCGAGTGTCTTTGCTATGCAGCGCTCCAGGGTGTGGAACCTTTAAGCCGGTTGATAACAAAGCTGGTACATTATTTAGATTAGCCCTTTTAGATCTCTCCGCATCTGGTACATTTTTAGATTAGCCCTTTTAGATCTCTCCACATCCTACAGTAATTGTAAGGGTTCGAAATGTGTGCGGCCTGATAGTCTATCGTGGGATACTGGCAGCTGTGATGACACAGAAACCCTTTCGTGGTTGCGTATCATATTTAGTAGTCAAATTAATACAAATATTTGAGAAATTTCACTCGGAGATGCATAATGAAAAGCAAAGCCACAAGATCCAAAGTACTTTAAAAAAAAATATATATATATATACTGTATATATATTATATTATATTGATCTACTGTATAATGCTGGTCTGAAACTGATAATTGAATCTAGGTGAGACAGGAGGAAAGAAGAAAATGAAAGAAATCTAAAAGTCTTCATTTTTCATACCCCTAAACTTCAGGCACTCAGTTGTATGTCTTATGCATCCTACCACTCTACCTACCACCTTTGTTTCTGATGCATCCTACCTATCCTACTACTCCTGTAAGGAATTATTAAATAGCAGCGTTGACTTCTAAATATACTGGCTTCTAAAGAAAGACATCCACTCTATTGTAAACAACTGTGGATTAATTGGAGGGGTGCTTATTGGTGGGATGTTTATGCTTTTGTTTCCAGTACCCCCCTTCTGACAACAATAGAAGTATAAAAGGTTTGGAGAGTCGCCGGTCTCAGCTGGCCCAGTTCTGCAAAACATTCTGAACTAAAGGCATTTGTCTTGGATCCGAAAAGAGAAGGGTCGTGCCATGTCAAGCTATTTTCAAACTTAATAGACATTGTTTAACTGACATAATGTGCTGTATTTTCCTGTTCCCTGGGGCAAAATTTGAAGGAAATTGAACTACGCCCCGGTTGTGTAATCTTTAGGAAACATGCCCCCTTAGGCTTTAGGGTTTCTGAACCCAATTTTAACCCTAAGCTGCATGTCAAAATGTTCAGATATCATCCATATTCATATAACACAATAATATACAACCTCCTCTCCTGAATGTATGATGCATAATGTTTTATGTAATGCCTGAAATTAGTTTTGGATAGATGTTTCTGTCAGTACCTTACAGAAAGAATTATCGAAAACGATTTGACTCTATTGGGTTTCTCTGTTTTTTCCCCTGTGAGATTAGGTGAAAAAGCTTGCCACTTCCTTCTTTCCAGGTGGTGTACTTCACGGCCACGTTCCCGTACTTCATTCTGCTCGCGCTGCTGATCAACAATGTCCAGCTACCCGGGGCCAAGGACGGGATACTCTACTTTCTGATGCCTAAGTGGCACAAGCTGCTTGAAGTCCAGGTACTGCAACAAAGGGGAATCAAGTGCCCAGCCCACCCCCACATATACACCCGCAGGAAGGCCAATTCAGACACGAGCACTCCTGTGCCAAGTCTCTTCCCCTTAGGGGGGGAGGTTTATGCCAGCGCCCGCGCAGGTGTGTAATCTGCCTCCTCCGCGTCTCTGAGCTGCCTCCCCTCTCCCCCTATCTGCCCCCTGGGCACCCCTCCCACTGGGAAGGTTATGAGGCATCAATGGAACTGCCTGGCCCTTCTTGATGCTGACACCACATTAATTGTACTGAAAGCGCTTTCATTGTAAGGGGGAGAAAAGCAAAGTTCTTTTTTGTTTTTCTTTTTCTTCTTGCGTCTTCAAAACCTTTGAGCAGTAGAATTTGTAACTGTCGGTGCGCATTGCACAAGAGAGGCGTACCTTTCATACACCTTTTGGAGCAGGTTTTTATGCTCAACCAGGTGCACCAGTTCGGAGGGAGGGAAGCCAATTGGGAAAAGTGATCTTAGTGCAGTTACTTTTTCTGTTTTTGCAAGTTAAGACTGACTCCTCGAACTCTAGAATTTTTTACTTCAGACAAGTTGACTTGAATAAAATAAGAGAGAATTTGAGTAATATAGATGGGTACAACCTCTCAATTTGAAAAAGTCTTGGCAGTAGCAGTTGATCAACGTTTAGCACTGTGCTGTTGGAGTAAAAAAAAACATAAACAGGATGCTGGGATACATTAAAAAGTATATAATCAAAGGAGGTTATATTGATGTCGTACAATGTGTTCTAGTATATTGTATGCTATGTTCTTACATTGTAGTCGCGTGTTGACCTTAACGCATCCTCTCTGGTGGCCGGCATTTGCTTCTCCCCTGCAGGTGTGGGTCAACGCTGCCGCCCAGATCTTCAACTCCATCGGGATTAGCTTTGGCACCATGATCTCCATGGCCAGTTACAGCAAGTTCAACAACAACATCCTCAGGTGGGCAGTGCCAGCTTTCAACGTTGCCTCTCTGTCACCGGCGCGTAGCCACATGTTTCTCGAGGTGGTCAAAGTCCCATCAGTGTAGTGTGTTTGACCTGCGCGGCTCACCACTGCATTTTCATTTTATGATCTTCTGTGGAGAGATAGAAGCGCGTGTCAGCAAGGACAGCGCTCTCAAACAGGGCCAAAGTGCATGTTTTTAGACTGGCACTGCACGGGAAGCCCAGGATCCAACAAACACAGTTTGGCGAGTTTAGCGCTCACCAAAACTACCATGGCAAATTATATTTCTGAAGAAAAAAAAGTGATATATTTAAGTAAGCAAAGTCAAAGTTAAGGACAAATGTGGTCAATATGTCTCCTTTTATGGATTGGTCATTTCTAGTGAGGCATTGAGCACCCATCTGTTGCTTTTAGATCTTGAATCCATAGACCACACATTTTTGTTTTGCTTTTTTTCCCCCCATACAGGGATACTTTGATTGTCTCCCTGGCCAACTCGGCCACCAGTATCTTCGCGGGCATTGTGATATTCTCTGCAATCGGATATATGGCTCACATTCACAACTTGCCTGTTGACAATATTGCCACAGATGGTAGGTGATCGCCATTTGTGAATTTGTACAGCGGGTGCAGTAATAATTTAAAGTACTATTTTGTTTGGTCCTGAAGAGAATTTGGGTTCAGTTTTCAAATGAAATTCCTCATTTAAGTTATCACACCTATAACATCTAGCTAATAACTTAAGTTGGTGCCCTTTGCCTTTTGTCTACTTTGTACTTTGTGCAGCGGCAATGTAGTGTAATGGTTACTGTAAATCAGAGGTTGCTGGTTCAATTCCCAGGTGGAGCACTGCTGTTGCACCCTTGAGCTGAAGGTACTTAACCTGAATTGCTTCAGTAAAATATCCAGCTGTATAAATGGATTGTATGTAAAGAAATGTAAACTGTAAGTTGCTCTGGACAAGAGCGTCTGCTAAATGCCTAAAAATGTAAATATAATATGTAATGTACTTTTGTTTATGATGCTGCCTTTATCATCTCAGGCCTTATTGTCAAGTCTGTCATACTTGTCAAGTCTTAACATTAATGTTGCTGCAGACTAAAACTGAAAGTCTACAACTCAGAATAGGGACTGGTAAAACTGGTGGATGCCTCGACACCTGCTACAGCGCTGCCAGTTGAGGTTGTGACGCATGCCAACCATTTTGAAAGTAATGCTTTAAAGAAGTTCAGAAATGATTGAACTAGGTGACCTAGTTCACAGAAACCCAGAGAACATCAATGTTTTATGCAGTCATTTCCAGTCTCAAAGCAGTGAATGACTTCCTGTTGAAAGCTCTGGTTTTCATTATTACCAACTGATTGAGATGTACACTGAAAATGAAAGGAGACTGGAAAACACTTTGTGGACACAATACTGTAGCTCAAATTGTTTTGTTGGTTCAGGCACAGTGTGTAAACTAGTCATTAAAAACATGCACATGCTCACCATATTTTTGAAGTTATAAACTGTCGGGGAGCAGTGGGGAAATGGATAAAGATCACGAAATAAAATAAAGAAGTTCTGGATTTAAAGGGCTGCTAATCTTTTAGTAAGCTTCCTGCCATTGTTTCGAAGAGTCAAAAATAATCCACTCTTAGCCAAGGCTTAGCTTATGTATTCTATTGTTGTATTCCAAATTGAGCTATTATTAACTCTTTTTCCCCAGACAGTAAGATAACATCTTACAGCTGAAAGCTAAGAAACAAAAGGTTCAAGTGGGATAATTGTCTGTAAATATATGAAAATACCCCTTGAACATCCCCATCAAAGAAAGGTAGTGGTTTGCTCATGTGCCATCCATCCCTAGTCACAGAAGCAAACAGAACGCAATACAACGAAAATAATACTTAAGTTTTCAAAGCTCGGGTTGTGCCGAACCTGTTGCTTGTTTCACACAGTGATAAAATGGCAGTGTCTTGTCGGTGAGCCTGCAAGAGAGAAAATAAACCCCCTTCATTTAGGTTGTGCTTTGTGGGCGAGTGGCAAGTGGACACTTGACAGACCACAGGCACCTCGTGTTCCAGCAAAGTGACGGAAGCGACCCAAAATAAACCGGTGCATAGGTGCAAAAATCAACAGCAGGTCAGCATAGACCAGTTTCAGATGTGTCATGTGTTGTGGCGAGTTAATAGTTCTGTTTTGAGAAACATTCTGGGAGGAAACTGTGACCAAAGTGTGAGTAGGAGAGCTGCACCCAACTACTCCCAGTGATTCATTTGGAATGAGCGATGGATTGATTGGATTGGGTTATCACACTCCATACAGTCTAGCGTGTTTGTGTTACAGCGCAGTAGGCTCCAGTGCATAAATGGCTTCACTGGGTTGTTCTTGGTGTCTCTGTGTGAATGCAGGGCCCGGCCTGGTGTTTGTGGTCTACCCTGAGGTGCTCTCCACCATGCCTGTCCCCCAGCTGTGGGCTGCTCTCTTCTTCCTCATGCTGCTCTGCCTGGGCCTGGACAGTCAGGTGACATGCGTGCAACACACAAGCCCACGCTGTGTGCAAGCACTGACTGACTCTCTCACACACACACACACACACACACACACACACACACACACACACACCACACACATACACACACACACACAAGCCCACGCTGTGTGCAAGCACTGACTGACACACACACACACACACACACACACACACATACACACACACACAAGCCCACGCTGTGTACAAGCACTGACTGACACTCTCTCACACACACACACACACACACACACACACACACACACACACACACATACACATACACACACACACACACACACACACACACAAACCTACGCTGTGTGCAAGCACTGACTGACACACTCTCTCTCTCACACACACACACACACACACACATATACACACACACACACAGGCCCACACAGTATTCAACCACTGACTGACACTCACACACAGACACACACATAGACATATACACATGCACACACACACACACACACACACACATACACACATAGACATATACACACACGCACAGACAGGTGCATAGAAACTGCACCCTCAGTTGTTAGCCTCCACATTCCTAGAGATGCTATTGTAAGAGGCTTAGCAAAATATGTGAACCGTAAATAAACTGCCATACCTCACTGACAGAGGTGGATTTTTGTGACGTGTAGGATCTCTGTGGTACGGTGAAATAAGTAGGTCTTTGGAGGGGATCTGGAGTCTGCATTCCTCTTAGATATCATTATTTTTGCTAGATTTTGAGTTTTTTAAAAACTTTTATGAAGATAATTAAAAGATTACAAAAATGCAAGCAGCCACACTCCACCCTTTGTGGGCACCCACCAACCACTCAGGTTACAGAGATCACACAGATTTGTAATCCATAATACAAACTCTGGGTCTAATAGTTATTTTACCGCCGTGAGCAGACACGGATAATGCAACGTGTCACGCGGTGAGACAGTATGATGTCATCGAGTTCTCATAAGAATGCCCTCTTGTTTTCGTGCAGTTTGCCATGGTGGAAGTGGTGGTGACGTTCATCATGGACGGCTTTGGACCCAAGGTCCTCCGGGTGTTGAAGCGCAAGGAGTTTGTTGTCCTGGTCGTGTGCATTGTGGGATTCCTCCTGGGACTTCCTCACATCACTCAGGTGGGAAAATGGGCGACCCTCTGAAGTTTTAGGAGACCCACGTCTACACATTCCTACCATTATGAAACCTTATACCACAGCTTGGGCGAGTACTTGATTCTGATTGGTTGAGAGCCTGTTGAGTGTTTTCCAGTAAACCGCACAGAGAAGCGCAATAATGCACGGATATGAAGTAGTTCCAGCAAAAATGCCATTATCACAGTTCCAAATTGATACACAAGTACGTTCAACATTCTATTTCAATTGAATCAATTGACCGCTGAAAACAGCTTTGTTAAAGTAACAAGTTAACAAAAAAAACATGGTTGGACAACAGTTTTGTTGTTTATTTATTTCTGTTTCAAGTTGCTGTGGTATAAGTGTATAAACCACTCCGGATTGTGCATTTGTATGAAAATAAATTACTTCAGGGTGGGTTTTCATACAACTGCACAACCCATCATGGTTAATTCATAACACAATAACATTACATAACATAATATAATATAATATAATATATGCCATTTAGCAGACACTTTTATCCAAAGTGACTTACAGTAGTGAATGCATACTTTTTTCAGTATATGCAGTCCCAGTGGGAATCACAACCCACAACCTAAGCGTTACTCTACCTGCTGAGCCACACAGAACCCTAAACTGTCCATTATGGAGCACTGCGTCCCATTATCCCCCACTACATTTTTGGATTTACAACTTTATGGCATAGCAGCTCACCAGATCTTATTGGGAATGTATTGCACTTTGGCTTCTGACATTGGCTCTGATATTGTAGACAAGTCTTTTTGGCGTCTATCATGAGATTAGGTTTTATGCATTCATTTCAGGTATCCAGCTAGCGCTAACTAAATTACACAGCAATACACAAGATTTATTACCAGCTAACTCAATTGACAATCCCTGGACTATGAAAATAAAAGCACAGTAATTAAGTCAAAGTCGATTACATGTAATTCCCTTTGGCCAAGTCGTAACGGATCTATCTGCCGTTTTGCAATGAAGTGCTTATTCGGCAGTGTAGTCCACATGCGTAGATTCATGCGCATGGACTACAATGCATGGACTACACGCGTGTACACCCGGGTAACATGCGTGTCCACCACCGCCCTGTCCTGTCCAGGGA
Source organism: Aldrovandia affinis (assembly GCA_029706075.1). NCBI lineage: Eukaryota > Metazoa > Chordata > Actinopteri > Notacanthiformes > Halosauridae > Aldrovandia > Aldrovandia affinis. The sequence continues at coordinate 349,825 of JAINUG010000009.1, read as the reverse complement.
GGGATCTTTGTCTTTCAGCTGATGGACCACTACACAGCCGTCGTGTCGCTGATGTTCCTGGCCTTCTTCGAGGTGCTCGCCACGTGCTGGCTTTTCGGTAACCACGCTTCTTCAGGGTATTGCGGGGGAGGGGGGAAGGGGGTCTCTCGTGTCTCATTGATTTCTGCCGTGTGGCGCATCGAGCAGGATATCTCCGTTAAAGCGTCGGCCCTAGTTCACGGAGCGCTGCTCCGTCCTCCGCGGTCAGCTCTGGCGCGGTCATGGTCAGGAGTTTGGACCGCGGGGCGGGGCTCGATATGCCAAATCAACGACACACGAGAGACCCCCCCCGAGAGGGGCCCTATGGGGCGGTGCATACATGCGCTTGGTGTCACCGGATTCGGGGTCTCGGTTGACAGTTTCACTTTTTGTGCAATAACACCTTCTCTGGCGAGGAGGACGTCTGCGATCTGCCTTCTCCAGCTGCACATGGTAGAACATAAGAACATAAGAATAACGAAATAACGAAAACGGGCCGTTCGGCCCATCTAGGCTCGTCATGTCCTAACCTAAAGAGTATCTAGTACCGCACTGAATTAGTGCAGCAACAACCCAGTTTGTGCTGGTGGACAGCAGAGTTGAAAAGAAGCAGCTGGCTGGTTGGCTGGTTGGCTGCACGCTTTCTGGAGGACATGCATGCCCGTGTGCACCCTCCCAAATTGTTAGAGGACGTTGCCTACAATGACAGTGACAAAAAGGGAAAAGTATCCTGCTGAGTTTAATGCCCCAAAAATGAGTTTAATCATCACTGCACCACAAAGAACTGTTGTACGAGGCAGTGAATAAACTCATTTTGAATAGCGTTAGCAAGAAATTTTTCCATCTTGTGATTTGTCCTTTGCCCGGCAACAGTGCCTACACGTTACTGGCCTGCTATGATAACAATGGACCAAAGGTTGTTAGGGAAAAAAAAAAAAAAAATGGCTTTGGAAATATGAGCACTGCGGAATTGTTACAAACCATGATCTATTTCCCAGGGCTCTTGAAAACATTATACAACATTGTTGCAAACGCACCTTGTGTATGACTTTCCTGTCACCGAACAATGCTCTGGCAGTCCCCGTGGAGGTGAGTGCTCTCGCTCAAACCCTGCCTTCTGTTTCCCAGGGGTGAGGCGCCTTTCCTGCATGGTGGAGACGATGATGGGAAAGCCTCCAAACATCTACTTCCGACTCTGCTGGATGGTGTTCTCCCCCGTGTTGGTTTTGGTGAGTGTGTTTGTCAGAGTCCGTCCCCCCCCTCCCCTCCTCATGGTCTGGGTCTCAGAGGGGTTTGAGTGTGATTTTGATCGCCGTGTCCCATCCCCCCCTCTCCCTGCAGTGCATCCTGATCTCCAGCATTGTGCAGTACACGCCGGCTCGCTACGGCAAGACGTACAGCTACCCAGCATGGGCGGAGGGAGTGGGCTGGTTCATCTCTCTGGTGTCCATTGTGTGGATCCCTCTGGGGGCCCTGCATGAACTGTACAGCTGCAAGGGCTCATTCCTACAGGTAAGGTGCACACGCACCACAGAATGGCAATAAAAACACACACACACACAAACACACACGCTAGGCAGACACACAGAGGAAACGCACACACATACCCTAGCGGTGTAACGGTACACAAAAATCACGGTTCAGGATGTACCTTGGTTTTGAAGTCACGGTTCGGTACGTTTTCTGTATAGCGGGGGAAAAAAGAAATGCTAAATTGCTGGGGCCTCCCGGGTGGTCTAGTGGTTACAACGTTCAACGCTGGCCACTGTGACCAGGGTTCGATTCCACCGGCCGCACCAGAGCCAGGGGGTGGTGATTGGCTGTCCGCCCCAGGGAGGGGGGAGGGAAGCCGACAGGAAGTGGGTGGGTACAAGAGTGGCTCTGGAGTACCGGAGTTACGGTCCACAGCTTGGCAAGTGCCGTCTCGGAGGAGAGAATACTTTGCCCGTGCCACTGGTGGTCACAGGGCTACGGCAGCGAACTCACAATATGAGGGGGGGATTTACACTAAATTGGGAGAAAATGGGATCAAATCAGAAAAATAGTCTGAAGAAAAAAATTGCTTTTCATTTATTATGAACTTTGTAAACAGTGGCTAATTGGGAATAATTTACTGAACAAAGTAAGGCACATATCTATATTTCTTAAATTAGAAAAAATCTGTCAATACTGCTGCAGCTGCACACACAAAAAAGTTATGCGCGTGCGTTAGTGGTTAAAGCAAGATTGCATTTGTTCGGTTCACAGCGCGTACCGAACTGAAAGTCCTGTGCTGAACGGTTCGGTACGAATACGTGTACCATTACACCCCTAACACACATATTTATTTATGATAAACTTAGCTTCATAATGTTTACTCCAGAAATCAGCATTTTCAAGCATGACAGGTGGGCCATAAATATTCCAATCCTAATTTAGACACGTCAGCAAGTCAGGCCCTCCCTGGAAGGTGCCTTATCAGAGGGAGCCGTATGATTCCTCCAACCAATCTCCGTGCTGATTGTGCCTCTGTTCCTCAGCGACTGAAGACCTCTGTCACTCCAACAGTGGAGCTGGACACATTCCGGCACCTACCGGAGAAAGAGAGAGACACACCTGAGGCCATGTCTCTGTGCACCATCCCTGGGAAAGATCTCGTCAGCTCTCCGAGGAATGACATATAACCGCCCCAAGTTTACGTGCAAACACCTCTGTGGGTCTATTATGTAAATAGTTTTGTTTTTGTTTCTAAATGTATTTATCTCCAAATTGTAGTTCTTATTTAACTGAATCGCTGACGACCATAACCTAAGCAATATGTAAAACGTTATTCATTCGCCTCATTTTCTCTCAATATGTATTGGGACCGAAAGTGCTGGACTGAGTTTACTCCTTAAGCTTAAGTCTGTGAGCTTAATTATAACTTAATTACGCCTACACTGTTTACTGAGGGGGCTGTGAAACCCCCCTGCTAAATCCCCCTGCTAGTCCTTAACTTTGACTCGACAGATTTAATCAACTGTTACTTTTGCGACTTAAATGACGTAACGAGTTTGGCGGCCAAACCCGAACCGACAACGGAGCTTAAATAACTTAAGAGAGCAAGACTTTGCATTGTTGTGCGAAAGTTAAGGGCAAACCACAATGTGCTTGTATTGAATCCAGGCTTTCGTATCCTGTTCGCTCCACGCTGAAGTACAAATGTTCAGGGGGAGGAAAATAAGAAGCACGTGTACATGCTCTGATAAGCCATTAAAAAAACTGATTGGAGCGTATCAAACCAGGTCAGAGGGATTTGTAGAGCAAATCTTTTCCTGTTTAAGAAGTGTTTTTTTTCACAATCATTGCATAATCATTGAACTTTTATCCTGGCGCCCGAGTCGATCACCATACAGGTGCAGCTTTTCTGAAACCACCTGCTGTACAAATATATATATATATATGTATAATGATAACGCTTTTACTAGCAGCTTGTGCACTGACCCTCTTTCTCAAAAAAAAATGTGTTCAACAAAGGAGAGAGAAAGAGAGCACAAACATATGTATGTATACTTGTACTGTGTACACATGCTTTTTTACTTTAAATGCTGCATGTGGCCCTTCTAGTGGCTTCCCAAAGACCGATGTTTTCCAATGTGCCTGCTAGGTGTTTTTCAGTTGCTTGCTAAATGCGTCTAGAATCCCTAGACGCATTTAGCAAGCGATACGCCACAAGGTGGTTGCCTCAGAAAATGTGCCAGGTGAGCCGATTTTCCCCTCGTCTTTCATGCAGAATCGTAGTAGAACCTTTTGGCTGTCAGCCAAGAGAGCAGAAGGGTGCAACTTGAGGAACATTTGAGCTTCTGAGTGAAATAAGCAGCAGTGGAGAGGATACAGGCACCGTTCACTGTCGTAAAAAGAACGGGTGCAAACGTTGGCTATTCTGCCAGAGCAGCAGTGTCAGTACAGGGCGCACATGGTAGGGCTATTCAGTTAGCAGTCCGCGCACCATCGTGCTTTCCACTGGCCCGATTAATGCTTTCAACCGGCCCAAGAATGACCGTGAGTACAAGATATATATTTTTCCTTTTTTGACGAGCCGTGAACCTTTTGACGGCTGATGAATCGCAGTGTCCATTTTAAAGTGAACCAAATGACCCCCCCCCCAGGTCAACAGCTTGTCTCTGCTCATCCTTCCATTGTTTTATACATTTGAAAGGAAATGTCAAATGTTTGGCCCACCTGCGCTTCTGGTTCTTAAAATTGTCAAATTTGACCTCAATGAAAAAGTAATGGGATAGCCCTGGTATACAGTGTCACGTATGTCGTCTTTTTGTTGTGTAAATTCTTGCGAACAAAGGATTGAAATTAGAATAGAGGCTTGAAGGCAGTGAGCACTTCATATATATGCAGTGTGAAGGCCACCATTTGTGAAAGGCGGTTACTGTATTTTCTTATTAGTTAGGCTGACCACATTTTACTTCCCGAAAAAGAGGACACTCTGCTTACGCTCTCGGAGATACTCAAAAGATACTCAAAGATACTTTGTAATTGTTCTGTATTTATTTAAAGTATGCCTCTTCTGTACAACATGAATAGAAAATTCAGCTATGTAACAAAATAATATCCCTCTATAACAAGTCTTAGGCTTAAGTTATCTCTAATAGAATGTAATAATAATCGAATAATAGCATCAAAAACAAATGTTAATTTAACAAAAAGAAAAAGAGAATTATTCTTCAATCTTTATTTTTCAGTCTTCCTTGTCTGCCCGTCCATATTTTTCTGAAGAGCTGATCTTTCCCAGCAGTTTCTGATTGCTCATCAAATAAGCATGAAAGTCTTTGCAATAAGTTTCTTTGAAATTGTATTGCACTAATAGAAGCCCCTTCAGTGACTCAACAGACAACTGGTTCCTTTCCTTGGTCCACTGGCTTTGCATCAGTGAGAAAACCCTCAACATTTGCATTGTGAGAGGGAACAGAAAAGAAGAACTGTGCAATCATCAGTAGCTCTGAGTAACATGCAATGCTTTTGGCCTTTTCAAAATATTTGGTCCACTTCTGGTGCGCTTGCAGGCCATTGAACTCTCCATCACTGTTACACCTTTCTGTGAATTTCTTCAGATTGGTGACCTGATCAAAACACTTTGCATCATCAATTGGCACTCCCTTCTCTCCCAGGTGCTTGATGCAGGCTTCCACATCATTCCAATCTGGTGTCTCACTCAGATCCATCCACATGAACGAGGAGAACTCTTCCATGGGTGTCATCCACTTCTCCAGATACTCCAGGCATGCGCTGTACAGACCTTGTACATCAGCACAGAACTGGTCGCAGCCCTTACCAAGTCCATCTGTACGCTTTTGTGCCAGTAGTCCCTTAACTTTAAGGGACATGAAGTTGTTGCTCTTGTAGCGTTCAAGAAAGAAGGTGTGGACTCTGTTCAAGATTTTCTTCACCTCCACAATGGAATTGTTTTCCTTTTCCATTTATTGAATGTGTGAGTGGAACACACATGAGTGAGTGCCCAGAGGTAAATCTCACTGAAATCATTTTCCAAAAATGTCTTGATCACTGAGGGTGGCTTTTCCTGGGACAGAAAACATGCCTTTAAGGCTGGAAACATTTGTAGCAGCCTCTCAATGCCTGGGAATAATGACAGCCATCGTGGCTTGCTGTGAGAAAGGAGCCTTATGTATGCAATGTCAACAAACTCACAGTATTCCTTCAGATTCTCAGTGCGCACAGTGTAAATGTGGAAGTACTGGTAGATTTTTTAAATGATGTTCTCAATTTCAACATCTAGTGTGTGCCTGCCCCATGATGAACACAATTGTTCAATATGTGTGCTGGGAAACCCACACCGATAAGAGACTTGTTCTGCAACAACCTCTTCCCCATTCCTGAACACATTCTTCCCCACTTCATCACGTCGTATTCCTCCGACATTTTTCTGACAAATTGTTTTTCCCTAATGTTTAATTGATGTATTGCGCAATGGTTTCTGCCGTCTCATTGGGTGTGTTTTTGACCTCGATCAATTTTGTTTGCACACCACCTTTCTTCCAGTCAAAATACTGGATTAGGATTAGGATTGGGAATATTTTTACCGCGCCGTGATTACTCCCGTCTGTAGCAACGCCACAGTATGGATTTCTTTGAGTGCTTCCAGAGCGGTTTCAGCAGAGTGCGGCGCTATGACACCGTTGACAATGGCCTCGGTTGGTGCGGGAACTCGAAAACTTTCTCGCTGTGTCAGAGTCTGGAAATGCCTTTTTCAACAAGGCACTGGTGCAATCCATCGACCTGTAGCTGTTATGGTGTTTGACACTTACGGAACGAAAAACGATATAAAAAATAATATTTTTGGGGGGGAAATGGTCTGTGGAACAAGCAAAGCAAAAACCCGGACATATTAAGGAATTTATAAAAAACCCCCAGACAGATTTTTTAGGACCCAAAAAGAGGACATGTCCGGGTAAAATAGGACGTTTGGTCACCCTATGTCTCGGTGGTTATGTTGGTGTTGAAGCAGTTCTCAAACCAAATTCAAACGTAAAACCTAATCCTGTCTGCACGTTATACTTTACTACATGTTGTTATACTTTGCTTAACTCCATTCTGGTGCTCGGTGCAAAACTGAAGATCTTGCTAACAAACTACCTCTAGCTAACAATATTTGAATAATATAAGATATTGGCGTGCGTGAGTTTAACATTTTGATCAAACTGAATAACGGGGGGTAGGCTACTGAGTGCCTTTTATACCGAGGGGTTAGCTGGCTAGCCCCGACAAGCTAGCTAGGCGAAATTGAGACTGCAGTTGCCAACTCTAGTTGGTTCTCATGTTCGAAAGGTTTTATAGCCTATGGGGGTTTTTTCCCCCATAAATGACATTTTACTGGAGGCACATTAGACGAGCTATTACAACTGCAATTACTCTGACATTTCATAAGATAACAAGAAAGAAAATGCATGTAAAAACTTTGTTTGTGTACATGACCAAACAAACATTTTTAAAGTCAATATTTATATTCCTCTCTATGTACGAGTGCCTTTGTTTACAGTGGTGCGCAGAATCCTTCTGATTCATTGGGGACGAATATTTAAAGTCTGTTGGTGAAATGGAAACCAGTTTTATTTGGTGATGAGGGCACTTTACAAGCTTCTCCCCCCTTTGCGTCGAGACCGAGGCCGTGTCCGAAACCGCTCACTCGTTCTCTATTCCCTATTCCCTATATAGTAAATACTATATAGTGTACTATTTAGAGAACGAAAGTAGTGTTTTCGGAGACTACAACTGAACGTCATTTGCAAAAAAAAAAAAAAAAAGTGCAGGATATTCAGGTGACGCAAGCGGATGTGCTCAGTATCATAAACAAACCGAGCACTCATGGCGGCAGGTTTAAATGTGCTAAAGTTTTGATTTTCAAAGACGGGCAAAATTTTGTGTAAATGTAAATAAATGTAAGTAACGTTAAGCTAGCTACCTTTTCTGTATTTAACACGTTAATAGCCTGGCTTTTGCACGTAAGTTACCTCAGGAATAGCCTGGCTTTTGTACAAAAGCCAGGCTATTAACGTGTTAAATACAGAAAAGGTAGCTAGCTTAACGTTACTTACATTTATACACAAAATTTGCGGCGGTAGACATTCCGGTCATTTCTGTCGCCGTCGCTGTATTTCTTTCTGTCGCCATTCTTTCCCTTCTCTCCTTCGGTATGACACGACCGCATTGCATTGTGGTAGACGGGATCAATTCTAGGGTAAAGTAGGGTACAGTCGATGTACACTACAAATCACGGTGAATTGTGGGTATTTTCTCGTTCCCTATTTAGTGTACGAAATTCACATTTTAGAATTCGTCGCACTCTACAAAATGGCGTCCACACAAAATAGTGTACTAAATAGGGAATAGGGAGTGGTTTCGGACACGGCCCTTGTTTCGAAGGCCGCTTCAAACCTGAAGTGCATTTCCGTTTGTCAAAAAGCTTAATTTGTGTATGCAGAATAATTCATGCTAAATTTAAAGATAAGCAAAGGATCAAAATGGATAGGTTGGATAGAGTACATAGTGGAATGAAATTTGGGTAGGCTATATTGTAGGCCTATATGAACAGAACTGGGTTTAATGTACTACTACTCAAAAACAGTGCTTTATTATCTGTCTGAGTTTGAATGTTGTTTAATATAAATTGACATGCTTCCGTTTCCTTGTTAAAAGGATCATTACGTTTGTGATGCCATGTCGATGCAAAATAAGTGTGAAATGAAAAGGAAGGAGAGTGCTTGAATGGCAAAATCTGCTGGAACAAGAGCAAACAGTGATGTTTACAGAAAAAATAGCTTTAGAATTCTTCATTCTATTTGCGCAAATAATTCATATTTTGCAGAACAAAGACTAAAGGGAGGATTCACTAAAGGATTACACTTTCTTTACCACTAGCCGCACATACCCGAAAAAACGAACGTGGGATTCATGAAGCACACCCTGTGGTGCAATTAACAGCCATTTTCTGCTGATCTTGACATAGTGATTTTTTCCCATTGATGCATACATTTCTATACATGAGATTTATTTAGTGTTGGGACTAATTGGAAAATGTCTGAACTTATTACGGCACAAAAAGGTGCCCGTTCAGCACTATTTTGGCTGCTTTGTATGACGCCAGTACAATGTGGGGTCACGCCATTGACTATAGCAGCTGTAATTGCCACAAGGCAAAAAACATGATCAGCAAATTGGACCAAGGAAGTATATTCCCTGACTATAGCTTCGCCTTTCCAAACCGGCTGAAAAACGAATGATTAAAATGAATGTGAGACGTTGCAGGCTCAGCCGTGTCTGTGCCAGCTTCTCTCACCGCCTGCTCGTCCTGCGCCGACCGATTCTGTCCACGCTCTGATAGGGGCTTCTCCTGAGGTGATGGCCCCCCGCCTGTTTTTTCTCACTTTTTCCCCCTCTTTCTTTTCTTTTATTTCTTTTTTTTCATTTCTTGGTCTCATTTTCGTGCTCGAGAGTGAATCCCACTCTTCCTTTCCCCAGTTGCGGTGTTGCGTCCATTTAACATAGAAGATCATTTCTCTCTCTGAATTTCAGCATTCCCTTACTCTTACCGGTGCTAATCAAATTTTGGGTGATTGCTCAACATAAGTCATTTAGTGACTTGGACATACCCATATCGATTATGGCATTGAGGCTCAAAAATTCAGGCAATATGCGGTCCTGATTCATTCTTGGTGAATCCACCCCTAAATGATTTGTTACTGGCAAAGTTGTTGGTAAACATAAACATACAATTGCACCACTGGAAATATAGAATATGGAAAATGTTTAGGGTTATACAAATGGAGTAATTGGAGGGTCTCAGTTGCATGTGCTTTAAAATGGCACCTGACTATTCTGTAATTTAATTGCCACTCTTATGTTATACAGGAGCTATGATTTCCTACACTCTGGAGTGTGGTGTGTGATGATCAGGCCTGAGCGATTTCCGTTAACTTTGAGGCGACAGTGATCGCTGGTTCATCACATTCATCACAACACCAGAAGCTGCGTGTGCTTGTATCTATAATTTGTTGTTATTGGCCTTTGCAATTTCATACTGGTTCACTCCCTGTGGGAGAAACAACTGTCATTGTTGCTATAAATCTTTATTCTGTTCATGCTAAGACAACAGTTAGTTAAAATCACACTGTGTAGTTATAAAAAATAGTAACACTAGATGGTTGATTATAAGCATTCATGAAGGATAAGGCTTCTTGTATTGTGTGCATAGTTATTTTTTGTATTTGTGTCCATCACTTTGGGCCGAACTATGCATTGTTCATTTATTTTTATTTTCCTTTTTGTTCCTTTGGATATGATTTATGTGTACTTGTTAAACAATTTTCTATTTTTTCCACTGTCCGTGTATGTGAAATTGTCATTTTTTCCATTTGATTTTTCCAAGTCATTGAACGTTTTTGGAGAGCAGTGTAATAATGTGTTTGGTTTGGAATTAAATGACATAACAAAATAATTTCTGTTTCCATCTCATTATTGCTACATTCCTAAAGGCATTGTGCTAGAACCATTAAACGGCATAAAACAAGCTAAAGGATTTGTTGGACACCAAAAGGGCCTGTGCCCTTGTCAGAAAAATGTGAAAATGCTCCCGACTTGTACACTAGATGGCAATAGCACACCATTGAAACCACAGTACATATTTATACCCGTTTTGAGATTTCCTTTCAAAGCATACGTTTTTCCTTTCCTTTCAAAGCATCACTCGTTAAGAAAATACTTGTAAACCATCATCATTGCTGTAATTTATGGCGTTCATAAATATTGTAATACAAAAAAATTAAATGATTGTTTCCCTCATGCTTTGGCACCAAAAGAGATCAAGAGCACAGCTTTTTAATGATCTTTTAATGAAGCCCAGCTCGTAACCGCAGTCAGTGTACCCACAAATCGGTGACACAGTCCAGTGGAAATGACTACAATTTTTTGTTAGCATCAAAAAAAAAAAAGGTTATGTTATTAGCTATTTTGGTAGTTTTGCTGATCGCGTATATGTAACTTCAAGTTTGCATTGAGTATTGAGGAATTTGATAACATTTTGTAAATACTTTTCATTGGGGGGAAAAAATAATTTGCAAGCTACTAACAGTAATTGTCTGACAAGTGGAGCATATAAATTGCCTGCGCTAGAGGCTAGAGGCTGGAGTTGTTTACTTCGGGGCTTTTTATGTCCATGAAGCAGATGTCAGCAGGTTGCTCTTTATATATATATATTTTTTAGACTGGGAACAGGGGGGAATTGAAAGTGCAGAGGTTGCATCAAATTGGCATGGTCTCACATGATTGGTGTTGACATGTTTTCTCCAATTTGTTGTGCTTAGCTACACAGATTAGAACAAATGCTTTGTGCCTAATGTAATCTCCTCCTATTCATAGTAGTGTTGCATAGCCCGACTCTGCCCTCAGAAGCCCTTCGTCAGTAGGACAGAGCGGGCCTTGCCAGCCCAGGCTCTTTGCATCACATTGGGAGAACAGCAGCTGTCAGACTGAGGATTTTTTCCCCCTCAAAGGGTTCCTTGGGGATGGTAGCCTGCAATATTTCCGACACGGAGTGCTTCATTCTGATAACCGTGCAAAACTGCCTCTGAGCTAATCCTAACAGGGCGGTGTATTCGAACAGTGTTGAATAAATAAAAACTGCATGTCTATATAGTAGGGCTGTATACAGTAGCCTCTAAAAAAAAAGTGGAGTTTTATGAAGGATGAAACCCACTCCCAAGAGTGGGGCTTGCGTTCCTTTAACAAGGGTGATTTGATGCATTTCTTTTGTTCCAAAGGATTTCGTGTGGATTGCAGCTTCAGGGACTGGAGTGTCCTGGTTCAGTCCTCGAGATCTACTTGTGTGCAGGCTTTTGTTCTGTCTCAGTGCTCGGCAGGAACGGTAGATCTCCAGGACCGAAACTTGGGCACCCCTGTTCGAGGGGCGGGGGGGGGGGGGGGGAAGAAAACCGCACACGCGGTCTGAACACTTGTTTGTAACTCTGTGGCGTTTGAGTTCGTTAATTAGATGGAGCACCCGAAGCGGTCTGTACCCTGATCGATACCCTCCCTCGTCTCACCCTGGCGTGACAGAAATGTGTCACGACCAGTAAATTACAGCTTGCAGGGTTTCCCAATCAATAGAGATACACTCGGCCCAAGGGCCAGTAAATTAACAGGAGACGTGGGCAGCCAGCCCTGAAAATGGGTCGTGAGGGTGAAAGGGGGTGGGGGGAGGGTCAGTGTGAGCGAGGTCAGTCTAAAGATGGGCAGGCTGGATTGCCCAAACAAGGTGGGTAGAGGTCTTCCCTCATAACCTCTTGTAGGATACCAGAGACCGTTAAAGAGACCACTGTAAATTAACAATTACTAACAGAAACTGGTGAGGTAAGGTGACATTTTTTCAGAGAGACAACCGTTGTGACATGCTATTTTGAAACCCATCTTACGAGAGGTCAAACTGGAAACCTTTGCTATCAACAGGAAGTGGTGACCACCTTAACATCACAATTTTCTGGCTGCTCTTATCTGAACAGTTCAAGGTTGGAACAGACAGAAATGCCTCCTGGACTTGTTCCAAGGCTTGACCTGGGCCTTTTGTGAAATGTTTCCTGAAATATGCACACAAGCTTTGGGAGTGGTAAGGTTACGTTGAGCAAAGGTCAAGCGTCCACTCTCCACTTCCATTTCATCTCCGGTTTCATTTTGTGCGTGGTTCTGGACACTGGGGGCCTTTGATATCAACTCTTTTCGGACTGCCAGGTTCATGGCCTGTAAAAGAGAAGAGTTCAGCAGCGGAGGGAGTTGGGGACCGGTGTTGCCACAGAGGCTGTCGGAGTAGGCAGTTTTTACAAACGGGCCTTTGCTGGGAAATGGGCTCCCAGGAGCTGCCTTATTTTACAAATATCCATTTGATACCACATATATAGTCGGGTTCAGAATTATTGGCACCCTTGATGAAAATGAGCAAAAAAGGCTGTATAAAATAAACAATACAAATTATGAGCTATATTGTATGCTCAAAAAATGGTCAAATTATATTATTTCCTACTTATTCAATTGTTCAGAGAAAAATATTTTATTTAACAATTTATATATATATACATATATTTTTTTTTTTTTTAAATGTGTCAATTATTGCCCCCTTAATAATGATTTAAAATAAAATCCAACAAAAATAAATCTGAATGAGCATATTGTTTTTTTATAGTGTTTGAGATTAGGGGGGATCTTTGACCATTCCTCCAAACAGAATCTTTCAAGATCCTTCAGATCCTTTGGTCTGGGCTTGTGTACTGCCGTCTTCAATTCAAACCACAAATTTTCAAGTTTAGGGACTAGGATGGCCATTGCAAAACAGTACTTTTGTGGCCAGTTAACCATTTCTTGGTTGATTTACAGATATGCTTAGGATAATGGTCTTGCTGAAAGACACAAGTTTCCGCTTCCTGGCAGGAGGGAACCATGTTTTTGCCCAAAATATCTTGGCACTTGCTGGTCTTCATGATTCCATTGACCTTAACAAGAGCCCAAGGACCAGTAGATGCAAAAAACCACCCCATAACACCTAAGTCCACAATCATATTTCACAGTAGATACAGGGCCTTTTCAACATAAGCGTCTCCCGACGCAAAAACCCACTGCTAGTCTGCATGGCAAAAAAGCTACATTTTTATCTCAATTGACAAAAACACATGGTTCTAATCGGAGATCGGCATTGGAACTCTGATTGGAACCGGGTGTTATGGTTTATTCATATATGTACACTGCCTATATTCAGATAATACTGCCTGGACTATACTCCACACCTCTACTCTACCCTGCACTGTTGTTGACTCATTTTTTATCTTTTTTTTGAGGCAAGACTTTTTTTTTTTTTTTTCCCCACAAAGAAATGAAATACAGAAGTTTTCATACTATAAAATGAAAACAGAAGTTTTCATACTATGAAAGAGTATGAAATATACACAATATAAGTTTTCATGACAGCTGATTTGCATATCACAGGAATACAGGTGTGTTTGGGTGGGATTCAGTTACGAAAACACCACAAGCAAAGGCTATTTATATTTTGGCAAGAAACATTTTTCTGTGTGAAGATGTAATTTATTCCGAGTGGCCTACTTGAAAATCAAAGCTTGGTGTGAAAATGTATACATAGCATGCTCAAAATGCATTAGGACTTAATATGAATGTGTAAGCTGTCTGGCAGTTCCACCGATTGTCAGTTTATGATTCTGGGGATTGAAGTGCTATTGGTGTACAGACATGCTCTAGTTTAAATTCAGCTGTTCGGAGTTTAGTGTCCAGTGCCGAAGGCTCGTTCTTGCTGGAAGGGTGCGGTAAACTACTTTTGGTGGAAATAATGCACCGTACAGTTGGAAAGATCAAAAGTCAAAACATTGCAGGGATGAAAACCGAACCCGGCTCCATGAGAGACTGAGATGTCTGCTCAAGCTCAGAAACGGAATGCGTTTGAAACACAGTGCTGCCAGTCAACACAAAAGGACTGGCACCATTTTCAAAGCATGCCTCAAAACTCGCTCTTTTAAGCTACCTTTGAGTTCCCATGACCTTTAGCCGTCCCACTAAAAAAGTGTTGTGCCAATTTTGTTCCAAATTCTTGTTCTGCTATCTGAACATGTGCTTCATTGCAATTCTCCTTATGAATTAGTGAGGCTCTTAAAGCAGAGTTGCTGAAAGCCTGTTATTTTTGCCACTGCTTTTCTTCCTTTTTTCTATTTCTTTTTCCTGTTTTTATTTTCATGATGACTCGTGACAATTTTGGCCAGACACATTTATTGAACATAGAAGAACAGTGCATAGAAGTGTGTTTTGTCATATTTGGCACATTTGTCAGACATGGACTGTATACAATTGTTTATTGTTCAGTGTCTAAATGTATGAAATAAAAGTATTGCCCTAGGTCATAAGCCACACCTATTATGCCCATCAAGTTTTTTTTTTACAGGTCTGTAATATTTGAAAGCATTCTTTCATCCCATATTTGGTACATTCATCAGGTGTGTGCAAACTGCTAGCCATGGTTCTGGGTCCATGCCTATATACCAAGAGCAATATGGCAAATGCTATTGTTGTACATGGATGTTCACAATATTATTTTCTAATATATTACCAGAATTTGCTCATTCAATAAATCTTTGCCATATTTCTCCAATATTCTCTCTAGATGTAAGCATTCTTGACCATGGTTCAGATTTGCCTGAAATTGATCTTAAAACCTCTGAGATTGCCCACAACCTCTAGTTTTAATTCTACTTTCAAAGTGAGTAATGCATAAATTACATAGTGATGGCATACTCAGAAATAAAATACACAACAACAACTAGAGTAATCACCATAATCATATGATGTTTGTGCCCATGTGAACCTTGGAAAAGAGTTCACAGGGAAGATTTTGTGCAGACATTATTATTGTTTAACCTAGGGCTAAAGTGATGGCAAGTAAAGTCAAGTGATCTGGAGAAGAGGCAATGGTGGACCATATAAGGTCAGACAAAACTGAAAACACATTTTTGAAATGCTGGCATCCAATTGTCATATGATAGGGTCTGCACTGAACTGCTTATTTTCAATTCCAGACAAAGGAAGGGCTTCATTGCTCTGCTGCCAGTAAGGTCTGATAACAGCATTTGACTGAAAAATGTATTCCTGTACAGGGTACCTTTTTAGTATAACTCAAACAATACATCTTGCGAGGAGAAAGTTCTAACTTTATTGTGACTTTTGGGTCCCTTTTAAAGGTACAGTGTGCAGATTTCTCACTGCAATGCTTTATAGAGTAAAGTAAATTTGCATAAGAAATTAGGTGTTAAAAAAAAAAATAAATGCATCATTCAAAAACTTTGATATATATTGGCAAATCGGCCATTTGAGTTGGATTTCTGTATCACAGAACTTGGTACTTGATATGCACATTAACTGCCAAAATAAAGGCAACGCTTGAGCAAATGACGAGGGAACCTTTAAATGGGTGCAGTACTGTGAGTATCCATCGAGGGGCGCCGTGGCCGGTTCCAGGCGGATAGACCCTTCGGCCTTTCAAATGAGTCACCCCGCCGCCCATCTGGGATGACAAATGGCTGTTTGAGTCCCCCCCAGTTATCACCGAAGTGTTGCCTTTATTTTTGACCTGTATTACTTTGTGGTATTATCCTCTTAATCACAAAGTAATACATACCCTACATTTGTGGCTGATTTATTCACTGAGTGCTGTCCAATGGCACAAAGATCTATCTTTTACATATATTTACTGTCTCTTTGGATTTAAGTCCTGTATAATTTATGCATCTATTCGTCAGTTATACTTGGTCTAATCGATTTAAATCATTGTTCATACAGATGGTAAATCAGCAAAAACCCATTTTGGGAAATGGTTAATTGGCTGATATTTAACAGTCCAAATGGGAAGACTTTGTGCAAGACAATCCCAGAAAGACAATCCCCTCTGTTCTTGTCAGTTGAGGACCTTGTGTGCCTAATCAGTCAGAGGTTTGCAGAGTACCAGTGGGGCAGTGAAGATAACGGGGTGTAAAAAAAGAACAAACAAGTCTAGATTGGCCTTAACATGGAGCCCTAATTGCAATGAGTCATATTCTTTTCATTTTTTTTGGTGGAGCCTCATGGAGGCCAGCAGATAAGCTGATGAAACAGCACCAATCAGCATTCACCCCCGGAACCTGTGGCCTTCTGCTGACAGGGAACTCTTACCATGGGGGCCCAGCACTCATTAAGATGCGTATCTGCCTGCGGGTGCCGTTCGGAACGTATCTTTATACCCTCCCCCACCACGCCGTTTTTCTTTTCCAAAAGAGAAAATGGCTCTTTTAGTCTAAAGTAAATGCCATGACCTCTTGCGCTCTCATCTGTTGATGGAACATAACTGTGGCTGCTGACATAGTTTTCAGCAGCTGGCTCAAGGACTTTATTATAAAAAAATAACTGAAACATCTCAGATGTTTGAATGAATGCATTCGTCTGTGCTTTTAAGAAGCTTGTGCTGTGTATCCCTTCATGCTATTAAAATGGTATCGAGAGTGCTTGGGAATGTAGCCGTATGCAGATATGAGCTTTTGATAGCGAGGCACGTGGGCGCTCTGTGTGCTCTCCGAGGTGGTCAGGGCGCGTTCACTTCCGTCTGAGGACCACCGGGGATCGGTGTGCCCTCGTGCGTCAAGGACGCCGCCGTTGGTGTAAACAGGAGGACTGCCAAACGAAAGGCAGCGGCCTCCGCTGAGTAATTAAGACATCGGAAAGATAGGGATGAAGTTTTTCCAAAATTGTTACAGATTTCTCACTTGTTTTTTTGTTTTTTTAAACGTAATCATCTTTCTGAATTACTCCCCCGCCACACTCTGCATTATGTATTTCATCTGGCAGCCATTGTATGACAGATGAAGTTGTGAATTCCTCATGATTTATAAGTATCTTGAGGCACCTCCGCTGGGACATGGTACACCTTACATATTTATCCTAATCCAGACCTCGTACCACACCTCTGCTGATTTAATATGTCCTCAATATTCAATGCATGCAAGTACAGGTAACTGCCAACATAAAGGAAACTCCACGTGTCTATATTGGGCCACCACGAGTTGCAAAACAGCTTCAATGTGTCTTGGCATAGGTTATAAAAGTGTCTGGAACTCTATTGGAGGGATGCAACACCATTCTTCCACAAGAAATTCCATCATTTGGTGTTTTGTTGATGGTGCACTGGCACTGCTCCAAAATCTCCCTTAAATGTTCAATTGGGTTGAGATCTGGTGACTGAGATGGCCATGGCATTTCATTTGCATCGTTTTCATGCTCATCAAGCCATTCAGTGACTATTTGCGCCCTGTGGATGGGGACATTGTCATCCTGGAATAGACCACTCCCAACAAGATATAAAGGCTTCACCATAGGATGACAGTGACCACTCAGAATGGCTTTTATTGGCATTTACCTTGCCCTGTAAATAGTCGAGTGGACCTAGACCATGCCAGGATAACACCATAACAGAGCTACCGGAACCCCACCAGAAGTATTTCCTTTATTTTGGAAGTTACCAGTACATGTATGATTGTGCTACAAGTGCATGTAGTATTCTTGTGATGTAAATGTATGAACAACTCTAGTGTTAGTGCATGCATTTGTTCTTGAGTTATAAATCCACACAAGTATTGCTGTGTCATAAATACATACATTTGTACTCGTAGTGTATGCAATATTTTGGTCGTATGCATGCAGAATTCCAATACTCCAGGATGGTGCAGAATCTTTTGGGCACATTCAGTACTCTGTGAGTGACACTGTGAGTGTATGCAGCATTTTGTCTTCTGCGTGCCTGAAGCATTCTTGGGTTCTGCACAAATCCACACGCATTAGTGGTACTCATTTTATAACTGCCCAATCATTCCCCGGAGTCCTGAGCTGGAGTTATTGGGTCCACCATTGTTTATACTATTTGTACAAACTTAAATAATGGTTTCACATAGAATCTAGCCTCGCAACCTTGTGGATATAATGCCTGATGTGAAGTACTGTGTTTGGTGATATGCCCGCCCACATTGCAGGGGGGAGCCCTGTTGATCCCCCTGCTAATAATTTTACGTGATGAATGATGATCGAGTAAACATAGATCAATCTGGGAGAGAAATGAGAGACAGGAGGGAGGGGCTTACTGAATGGTCTAACAGCCAGCCAATGAAAAGTACTAAGCCGAGACAAACATAGAATCATATACGAAAGGTAGTATCATTGACAGTTGGCTCTTAAAAGTACATATACAGAATTATTGTGTTAGGGTCAGAAATAAAAAAGGCACCCTTTTGTGGTCAGACTGATTCTTGCATTCTTGCCTTGCATAGATAAATGTCATTACATAATTAAGGCAGAAGACTTAGCTTTTAGGATAGATTAGGCTTGCTATGACATCAAAAAGATTTCAAACCAATGATTTGCACACACAATAGTTGAACCCTTTCAAGCAACTTATATCCCACAGTGTATGAGTCATCACACTGGCAAATGAAAGAATTACTGATTCTTTCATTACTGCATTTTGATGTAATACGTGCGTCCTTGGTGGATTTCCACAAGTTTATTTTTTTGCAGAGGCATCTTTGTAAGATGGATGCATTGTAATACTTTCCTCTTTTGTTCTGCATGTTTTTAGTTTTGAAAGAGATCTTCGTAATCCCTAGTTGGATTGCTACTGTCCTCTCCAACATCTGAAGCTGAATGAGCCAGAATAAGGGCATTAAACTCAGATACCACGGCAAGCGGGGGAAATCCTCTGGACACGTCTTGTGACAGAAGACAACCGCAAACAAAACTTTCAGCCTAAGAAATGGGGAACGGTCGATCTCTCTCTGATTGAACCGGATGCCCGGCGCAATATTTTGCCTTCAGTCATGCGCTCTTGTCCGTTGAGGGCGTTGAATATTTATGAATTCTACACCGATTGATGAATTCCCCGGGCAAATAATTAGAGCTTAAAGGAGTGCTTGTGAATCTTCAGCTTCTGTTGAAGAAGGGATAACAGCGTTTGATAGGCAGGATGAAATAAAAAAGAAAAGAAAAGAAAAGAAAGGGGAATGGTCTTAAAATAGAATGACTATTTTTGGGGGGGATAGGGGGCCGGTTGACTGAAGCCGTGGTCATGCTGTACAGTATATTAGACAAACCCGTGGTTTTGTATTCATGTCAGGTAAACACCTCTGCCCTCCTCCTTTCTGCCGTGATCTTAACTGAGCAACAGAGGCACAAGCTGCAGCAGATCTACTGCTGCTGTGGTGGTGTCTCGCCCCTTCCTCCCAGACGGACCCGGAGTGGCAGAAATCTTCCCGCTCAGACCGGCTTTGATGTGCTAAATCACTCCATGATGAAAAAAATGGATAAAAGGAAAAGGGACATAAAGGACCACAGATTTTGCAGATGGTGCTACTTGCAGACGCTGTGCTGGTGTTCAGAAATCTGAAAAGAAGAAACGTTCTCACAGCCAAAACAACATACTACCCCAACGGAAAAATCACGTTAAATTCACATGTGAAATGTCCAAAAATACATGTATTTGATCACGTCGATCGAATGTGGCAATCGGTGACAATATGTGATATATACACATGTCAATCACATGTACAATGTCCAAAAAACATGTGTGATTCATGTGATTTTTCCATTAGGGTTTTGTGAGAAACTGCAAAAAAAAGTAGTGTGCCAGGAAAAAAAAAGATTTCATGTCAAGATCTCGTTTTCATCGTGGGATATTATATTTTTTATATTTATATTGCGCTTCAAATGAAATCTTGCCACGAAAACAACAAACCCTGCGATCGGCCTAGCGAAAGCTATTGCCTTGCAATTTCCTGCGGAAAGCAAACCCCCACTGAGCAGTTTGTTTGGGTTGCAGGAAACAAAATAGTAATGCAGCGCACATGGTAGAATACTCGACACTGGGGGATAGACATGCAGGGATTTTGGAAAACATCCTGGTAAAGTAGGTTACCCACTGTGTGCATGTGCAGTTCCAGTCTAAACATCCAGCGGGAGGCAATGGGGCCACAAATTAAACGCAGGCCTTAAGACAATGACAACAGATACTCGACAGGATGCATCCACGTGTGAGAGAGTGCCACCAGAGACCGGATAGAGATCGTATGTGTTATAAATGAACGCCATAGCCTGAGATTGTATGTTGCATATTGTGGTTCTTTGTGGATCATTAAGTAGAGTGTGGCCCTGACAATGTTTAGGTTGTGGGTTCATTCCCATTGTGGCTACATAATGAAAAATGTATGCGTTCATGACTGTAAGCCACAAAGCATCTGCTAAATGGCATATATTATATTATAGTGAGCATGCGTGGTGGGGTGCAACAAGAAGACGAGTGGAGTCAGGCAGCAGTTTAAATGTGGCTACAAACCATAGCCACTTTAATAATGAAAGTGACAATATCCATACCCCATACACCACACAACCCCTGATATCATCCTAAGAGCTTTTTTTGGGAACAGACGCATCCTTAAAAGGACACACCGGGTGTGCCTCTTCAACTAGCTAGTACATCACACAGGAAGTACTTTTCAGTCGATGAACGAACACTTTTCTCACAGAATTACAGGTGACCACCCTAAACAGTCACCGGTCGCGGTGGCTCTAACTTTTACATAAGAACAAATATTACACAAGAACACACACAACATGGTTTAACAAACATCATTCTAATTAACACAGGGGGGAACAACAAACATGCAACAGTGTTCCCCCACAATGCCCTGCGCACACATTTTCATGCAGCAACCCACCTGGACTGCTACAATATCATATACTATTGTATTGTTTAGATATCCTCAGCTACTTCCCAGTCTAGGGAATATGAAAGACTCAAGCATTTGCTAAATATCACCTCTAAATTATACTACTGAAGTGTTTGGGGAGTTTGCTCTCCCAAATGATGAAAATATAGTTATTAAGAACTCCAATTAATGAGAGAGAGAATGAGTGAGAGAGAGAGATACTTTCTTGCAGTAGTTATGTATTTCTGCGTATGCGTCATAGAGATTTCACGCTTTGTGCATTAGTAATGAATTTGAATGAAACCATCCTATTCAGATACAAAGCTAAATCTGATATAAATTTGTTTGCAAAGAACAAAATGAAATAAGTCCTGTGATTTGGAGTGAAACCAAATTCTTGACACAAGAAGCTGAGGGGAACGCTCAGCGATTCACAAAAGGCTGTTTGTTCCAACGTGTTTTGCACTGTTTAATATTAGCAGCCATCCCCTACGGGGTTCACAGAAAGAGAAAGATCATCGCCACGAATGGATTCCTTTACCAACAAAGTTTTTTGATGAATACATAGCGCTTGTGTTTATTTGAGACTTTGGGAGATACTTGTGCGCATTTTTTAAATTACAGAGAAGTGCTTTCACGTACTGTGTTATTGGGAGCTTTATTCCATAACATTATGTAGTGAAATAATCCAAAGGCAAAACTATTTTCATATACTCATGAATGGATTATTGCAATGCATTATAGCAAGGGCGTAACCACATTAAATACCACATAAAACCACATAATGGAAGAAAATGTTTTATATCTAGAAAATGATTGGGTGGGGGCAGATATGACTGTTTTTAATATTGTGGGGGAGACATATCCCCCCTTTCCATCCGCCCACTCGTTATGCCTATGGATTATAGTAATACTTAATGATAATCCTTTGTATTAGGACTAGCAAATCATGTGACATCAATAAGGGCTCTTGTATAAACAGTTGTGAGAACACCTGAAGGGTGTAATAACCTACTTAAATGACAATCATTAATGATCTCATGAATTCTAGTAACAAAATCCTGACTGTTCCCATTCATCAATACTTCAGCGAGAGTTCCGCGACCGGCGCATTAACCATTAATCATGTGCGGCTTTAACAACTTAATTAAAGCCATACCTCGCGCAGGGTTATGGGCGAAAAAAGAAAAACCTCACATTTTAATTCTATCCAGTTTACCTCTATTTTAGCCCCCCCATCTCACACATCGATTGATTGAGCGCACGAGCGACCGAGAAGATCGATTCTGGTCATCTGGGGGTGTAGTTATTGTGTCCGATAAGGGTGGCGGGGGGTGTTGGGGGTGGCTGGCGGGGAGACATGAGGACGTAAAGACAATTACCACGTCCTTTTCCCCCGTAGTCGAAAGGAGCAGACGGGCAGTGAGGTGCGGGGCTGGCCTCGGCACGGTAATGGCAGGCAGGATTAGCGGCATCTGTCTGGCAGTCAGATCGCAGGCCTCCTGTATTTACTCACCTTCACTCCCAGCCCCTAATGACTTGGCCAGTTGACGGATCGGCTCACCTGGAGGAAATCCACTAGAGAGGAGAGCGATCTCCGGCCCTGGGCTGCGCTCGATAGGCACGAAACGGCTCGTTCTGGAGTGTGCACTGGTGCTCGGAGCTTATTACGCACCAACAGCTCCGAGCTCTGGTCTCTGGGCTATCTCCTATCGCCAGGTCCGCTGGCTATGCAGCGGCTGGCGCTTTGGGCCCTTGTTGAACAAGAGACTAATCCCTTTGTCTTTTGAAATGTGTCTGCAAGGCAGCGTCTACCGCTTGGCGTTTTTTGTTTGCTTTTTTGTGTGTGTAGGGGATTCACAGAGGTTTCAGCAGAATCCAAAGCTCTACAGCATACCTCAGTGGACAGAACAATGCATACAGTAGGCCTATGTAGTCCTGTACTCTCTTGACACTGGACAAACAAAGGATCTTTAGGGGGGTTCTTTATCCTGGAGTCACATAGAACATAATTACAAGAACAGAAGCACAGAAGAACAATGTGTTTTGACCTCCTCTTTTGTTTTACGATCGATGCTTTTGGCTATATACTGTGTCCTGTTAGCCTCATCGCCAGCGCAGTATCTCGCTACGGAGACAGAGTTGGCTTTATTACAGCACCTAATGCCTAACACACGCATCAAGATTTTAAGCTCTTTTAAAAATAATTTTAAAATAAATTTGCTTCAGATTTTTTCTCCAAATTTGGTAGCCAATTACACCCTCTATTTCTTTCGATTAACCCGCCCCCACGAGCCCGCCGCTCATCTTTGGAGTTAAGACAGTTTTTCCCATACAGGGACGCCTTCGCACTTCTCGGTGAGCCCATGCGGGCTCACCCTCCCCCCTCCCTCTGGGGCGGTCTGCCAATCGTCGCCCCCAACGGGGCTCTCGACCAGAGCCGGACTGGCACAGCTGGTTTTCGAACCATGGCTGCAGTAGACATTCGGGCGAATGCTTTGACCGTTACCCTACCCAAGGCCCCATGATTTTAAACTCTTTTAATCGCGACTTGCAGGTTTGTGTAAAATACTTTTGGTTTAGCGTTTACTGCAATATTTGCTGAAATTTGGCATTTCCCCCAGCTTACAAAATAGCTTCATAACCTTAACAGGGCAGCATTAGAGACAAGTTGATGACATTATGTGAATCCGTAATGGTTGCAAAATCCTGGGGTAGTGACCCATGGCACAATTCCCTGATTTCAAAACCAGCGTGATGTATCAGTCCCAACTTCCCCGATTTTGTGTGTATCAGGTTCGCCCACAGCACTGCACAGATTTGAGTTTCGCAAGTAACTCATGCTTGATCAAAATACAAAAATGCCCAACTTCCTTAATAAAAACAAATCTAGAATCTTTGTTAAACATGACTTCCCCCTTCAGAATTGACTGTCCCCTATGAAGCCCCTATTTATCCAAGAATAATATTAATGTATTCCTAATGAAATATTCCAATATTTGTTTAATCTGTGTGATCCCCATTGTTTGTTTTCATCAATTTTATATCCTATTGTTTTTCTTTTTCTTTGACTTAAGGATTCGATATCAGACCTTGGAGCACATCCACACACTGGACTCACATATCCTAGGCATGGTCCACCCAGCAGGCCCTTCCCTAACAATATCCTTCTTTCCAAAAACCTATTTAGTTTTTCTATTAATTGAATACTGATTTTTGCAAATGGTTTGTATATTATTCACTCAATTAAGGAACCCTATATATGGCCCACAGGGGTCTGCAAAGGTATTCATCTAATAGTTTATTGGGGGTTTCTCCTGTACTGCAGCATCCATTATTGTACACTTACTGAATACTGAATACTTCCCAAGTACAGTACTGTTGTGTCAGACAGGCATGTCTGTGTAGCCTTTTCATTGGTGAAGCTCTCAAGAAAGTAATTGCTTGGTTTGTATGCAATATTATGATTGCTATAAAGCATAAATCCATCCCTAGTTGCTCCAATTTCATACAATTAATTAACTGCTGCTTTTGACAAATTACAGTACAAGAAAACAACATAATAGTCTTACAGAGAGTAATGACCAGTACATATTTGCATACTAATGACATATTTAGGACCACTGACTCAAAACAAGATGTGCTGGAATAACAATTATTTCAGGACCAGATTTCTTTCTTTCTGTGCTTCGGTAGCCCGCATTTAAACTATACGATTTGTGATACAGGTCTGTTTCCATCGAACGTTACCTGTTAATCTGTTACGTAAGGAGAAACATTAAAGCTCCATGATTCAAAGGCAAAGGGCAATGAGATAGCCCAGAGGAGACCTCCCCCCCCTTGAAGCGATTGATTTCCCTGCAGGGTTTCCTCCAGGTATGGTAATAAAAACAACTTCAAGCAGCCCCATGGCCTGAGCGAGCAAGGCAAATTACCCACCTCAGCGTTGATAATAATAACATGGGTTCGAAACATTGTGTTTACAATCAGTTTATTTCTCGTCAGAGAATAAGCAAGTGCACCTAGGGGATTGCGTCGACCTCTCTGGAATGCAGAGGTGGAGGTTAGGTTGCAGTCGGGGGCACGCTGCTGGGAGGTTACGTCGGTGGAGCTGAGTTGAGTTGAGCGGGGCTGACTTGGACGCTGTATCCACACACAGGAATGTCCGCGGAGCATGGCCTTCTGTGATCACTGACCCTGGCCTGATCTTACAGTGGGGGGAGGGAGGACTGCCCTGTACTGGCCTCGTGGGATGGAACACGGGGCTGCATGGTGTAGAAGGTGGAAAACATTAAAACAATAAAAGGAATTAAATTAAGAAGAACAGAACAATGAAAATGAAGAAAACAGCAGTGAAAATAAAACGTAAAAACTAAAAATACGGCTGATACAATTCTGATTAGAAGTAAACAGGCATGTTTTGAGGGGCCTTTAAAAACTGTGATAGTGGACGAGGGGTGCGGAATGTTGATGCATTGTACAGAGTTTCGGGGAGCAATGTCCCCTTGGACCCTGGGCATGCCTTTGGTTTGGTCTGGAGAGCTAGGTGTAGCGGACCGGGTCAGAGTGAGATGATTGGTGGATGAACACAGGCTCGGTCGCCTCTGCTCAGAGAGGGACAGAGAGCGAAATGGAGTACGACATCACATAACTGGACTGCAGTCTTCTGGAGACCGCTTAGAGCAGGGGTGGGCAATTCCGGTCCTGGAGGGCCGGTGTGTATGCACGTTTTTGTGTCAACCAATTACCCTGGCTTAATGAGCTAATTAGTTGGATACACCAGTGCTGGTTCACTTGTAGATTAGACACTGTAAAATGTTTCATATGGGAACACAAGAACAGTGTTCAGCTGTCACTCATTGAGCTGAAATGTCAGATCATGTAAATGATTGGGCGAGTTAAATAATTATGAGCAGAAGTTGGCATGAAATCCAGAAACGGATATGGCCCTCCTTACCCACCCCTGTCTTAGAGGGACGCTGCATTGTGCCTGATTGCGCGATTGACAGATTGCTTCTGTGGCTACTGACACATGATGACAATGGATGATAACAATCACATTGCTGAGGACGGTTCCTGTTTTTTTGTGCTTTCCGGGTTTTTTTGCCTTTGGCTTTACCTCACTTTTTCTGTGTACATTTGTGGCTCCATTGCTTGTGTTTGGGAATATACCAATACAGGTTTTTGCTCAGAAAGACACTCCCCAGCTGTGCCATGAAAGCAAAATAAAGAGTTCATTGTGGTGGCAAAAAACGACACAAGAGCCTTTTCACAAGCTCTATGTTTTAAATGTCCACTGAGACTGCTAACCTTTGATAACAGGTTTATTGTTGAAAGGCTGGTTGTCGCACGGAGGGAATGAATCGGAAATGCTTACTGAGTGTGACATTGTTCTTACAATCAGATTGCTGCCAAGCGACCAGAGGAGTGTTGGTGTGGGGGGGAGAAGGTTCAAATGACCTTCACGGCAATAATTATCTTCTTTCGCGGTAATCCCGTTAAGAGTGAAAAGGTGCGATTTCCATTCAAGGCCATGCAAAGAGATGCTTCTAGAATGGCAATCACCAGCTTGAGATCACAATTCGCACTCTATTCCAGCACCCTTTGAGCGAACCGCAATGCACCGCACCGCGCAGTCTCGCCCCGTTCGAACGGCGATATCCGAAAGCTGGAGATAATAACCGGGTGCTTACGATAATGTAATTATTAATTCATTTCCCCGCTAATTAAATCTGCATGTGCCTTTAATAATTCATGCCCTATTTTTGTCGTCCTCAGAGCGAGGCGGGTGAATTATTTATCCAAACAGGCTTCGCTGGGCCCGATAAATGTGCTTCTCTTGCGCTGCTATTTTCGTCTGGCCGGAGAGGCTCTGTTCACAGCGCAGGCACCTTCCCGTTACTCATACCCCCGCACGTGGCTTCGCTCGGAGGGGCCTCAGCCGAACGTCGATTTTATTTAATCTTTTTTCATTGCATTTGCTCCCGGACGATCGAATTAGGGTTGGGATTTTCATCTTCCTGCTTGAAAAAGCCCTGTTATTTGTGTATGCGGGGGTGGCGGTTAAGTGACGCGTGTTTTATTATTATTGACAGCGTATGCGGGGGGTTGGGGACCTCTGCATGCCTGTACCTGTGTGCTGTATGCAGGTCTTTGTTGGCAGAAGAAACGGCCTTTTCATTTCCCATTTCAAGTCTGTTTACCCTTAAATGACATGTCACATATTTCTCACGGAAGGTCACGCTAGGCTGCGAGGTCGGCTTTGTCAATAAAGCAATTGAGTAAGACCTGCTCTTTGTGTGGGTGTCCGCTACGTGAAACCGTTGTCCAAATACAACATAGAGACACTTAAACGGCAAAGATTTTTACAAAAGCGGTGCCTTGTTTGTGACTTGAACCATCGATCACTTGGTTATAATATTGTTCTCTAATACCTATGCCATGCTGGGATATGAGTGTTATAGGAACTGTAAAGGAACCGTTCCACTTCTATGTTTTATGGGAAGTGGCTGTGTCTGAAGGGAAGCAGGTGGTGGTTGTCATTGGCGTGCTCTCCCAACGCTCAATTGCTTGGGGCCTTCAAAGTAGGGTGCCCCCTGCTGTTGTAATGCGATATCACATTATATCCTTTTTGATCGATCAATAACTTTTAATAACATTTCGAGATGAACATAAAAAATACTGTCTGATCCGTCTGTCTAAATTCTGTGATAACAAAAATGTACATAATTGTATTAACTGACAATAGACCTTCTCTAGTAACAATGGAATGATCCACTGTTATTTCAGCCATCACATCACACATTCGAGCCACTGCATTTCTAGCTCGCATTTCCACGATAGCAGCAGTTATTGTAGTGGAGCTCAAAGATGGAAAAAGAGAAAAGATTCCTGTCATGTAAGATATGTTATGTGAAAACTGAAAAAATTATAAAACCTTTCATTACCTAAAAAAACCTCTTAGTCCGTCTAAATATTAATATAATGTGCCATATTAGGCCTGGCCTCAAAATTGAGGCTTGATTGGGGCCCCAAAATGACTAAACCCATCCCTGGTGGTTGTGTTTTCACAACAAATTCCTGGGGGAGTATAACATTAATGTCTAATATTTGGGAGAAAATAACAGTCACTTCCATTAAACATAGTTCCACAGAGTGTACCAATCATGTCAAATACCAGAATCCCATGACAAGTTAGACGCAGTGTTATATAATAACATGATAATAGAAAAAGGACACCACTTGACCCGCTCGTACAATACAACTGTAATTACTGTTAATTAAAATAAACATTTTAAAGAATGACACATTTTCACAAAAAAAGGATGGCAAATAAAACTGTAGAGAAACTGTCTGCCTAGGTCCCTTTCACCAAATTCACCAAGCGAAGCTTCTGTCTTCTTAATTACTGCAGAAGCCTTGAACGCCAGTCGATCTGTGAGGACCAGCTCCTCAATGGCCTTCTCTTGGGCTTACAACATGACAATGATTGTATTTCCACACAGAAAGTGGCACATATGCTGTGCACCAGCTGTGGTGCCTTTCCTTTTTATTTTGGCCGAGCAGAAGCATCAGTCCTCTTCACTGTCAGAGACAAGACGATTCACCTTGCTTGGGGCTCCCCTCCTCAGCTCTCAGTTTTACTCGATCCCTCTTCTCCTAATGTCCTCCCCGCCGCGCACGGTGACAGCGCTTAAAGGCGTTTTAAAAATGTTAATAGCGCACGTAGCGGCTGCTCACTCACATTTCCCGAATATCCAAATTCATAAAGCCAGGCAAACATTAAAGCAAAAAAAAAATCATCCCCTGCCAGAGTAATTCTTTACTGACACGCAATTCACAAGATGATTTCGCGTGTAAAACCATAAAACCATAGAGCCCCATAAATTGCATGCAAGCAATGAATGCAAACACGGGATTTGTTCGATTTCGCCAGTCATCAGAATTCCAAATGTCACCGTAATAACAACACAACCAGACACAAGACGCAACTTTTTGCACACAAATGCGATTTCTATGTCTCCCAAGACGGGGAGCACACATTTATTTCCACTACCCCGGGTGGGATGTCATACAGTAAATGCGTAAGTGTATGGAATGTGTAATGTCTAGATACAGTACAGTGCAGTGTGTACAACCCACATATTTCCTTAGCCAAATCTGCCTACATGAAGTAGATTTTATTGGATACAAATGCAGGCAGATGCTGTAGAATTTAGTTTTTTAATCACTGGGATCATTCCTTGACATACCTAATTAATCTGATCCCATCCAAAAAAGATGGATTAGGAATGTTTCCAGCTCAGAATGCTTCACCGTTATTGCGTAAAAAAATATCATCATACCACGACAATTCCCTCTGAAACGACCCCACTGAACTGAAAACAACGGGCAAGTACGTTTATTTCGCGCCCATTCTTTTTTTTTTTTTTACCCACCAGTGGCCGTGCCCCTTCATAGGGGAACTCCTGATTCCTGTTTGTCTCTTCTCTTGCACTCCCAGAATCAGCCACATTGCTCCCTCACACAGAAAGAGAGCATTTTATTTCAGAGCCTCTGCAAAAACAAGAGGGCTTGCGAGTCACCACTCGATGACCTCCAATCGACTCGCTCAGAGCATAACACTTTTGCCTTTGAATATTTTTTTGTCTGCGGAGAGTTTGGATGCGAATGACCAACTATCGCCTCGCTGTCTGGTCTTGACCTTCTCTTCAATTTAAAAAAGTGTTAACAAAAGCTTTGTAGTATAAAATATGATCTGGTTGTGGTCATGTGGTTCAGTGTAGCTCAGTAGGTAGAACATGGCGTTTGCAACGCTTAGGTTGTGGGTTCAATTCCCACTGGGATCACCTATACTGAAGAAAAAAATGCATTCACTGCTGTAAGTTGCTTTGGATAAAAGTGTCTGCTAAATGGAATATTATATATATACTGTATGATCTAACTTCTCTGATTGCCACCAAACTGACAACCAGTCTGTTATTAACGTTTCCTCAAGGGCATCGGACCACCCTCACCAGACCTGATCACCCTGATACTGCCGATGCCGTTTCTTTAAATGGCAAAATTATTAGTACACATCACTGCAATGCAACTGGTAGAAGAAATAAATTCTCCCCCCTCCTCTTTTCCACACCACAACCCTGCTGACATTTTCATTCCCTCCTTCCATTTAATTTAATAGCTCTTTTTTCCCCTTCTTTTCCAGATTGCCTCCTCACATTTCCCATCGCAAGTGCACTTTCCATTTTTCGCTAAACAGTCTGCATGCATATGGAACAGGGCAGGATACTGTTGCAATAAAAAAGAG
The DNA here is from genome assembly GCA_029706075.1 of Aldrovandia affinis. NCBI lineage: Eukaryota > Metazoa > Chordata > Actinopteri > Notacanthiformes > Halosauridae > Aldrovandia > Aldrovandia affinis. The sequence continues at coordinate 319,690 of JAINUG010000009.1, read as the reverse complement.
GGGATTTGCATTAATTCCATCCACACAATACTTCACATGGTCTCCGGCACTGTTCGCCACCCCATCTCCCCTCCCCCCCTCCTCTCCCCCTCCCCTCCAGTCCAGGGGCACCTTTCAGCATTGCTATCCATCCTCCTGGGTCCTTTAGCCTGCCATCAGTTTTGATTTGTCTGGGCAGCGCTGCATACAAAACTCACCGGCCTGGGCACAGATAAGTGGGCGAAACTTTTCCACTCCGACGGTCCTCACTTCGCTTTAAAGTGGAATGCTCTGGCTCTCGCCCCCTCCCCAGCCCCTGAGGTTAATGGACACTGTCACTCACCAAGGGCTCTCCCTTGAAACTGAACTCCTGCCTGCTTTTCCCTCTGTCTCCACTGGGGGCTCCACTCATCTGCACAGCAGATGACTGCAGGCCCGGCCTGTCTTCCTGTAGCAGTCAGTGTGTGTGCCTGCAGGCATTAAGTGCGAGTTTGCTGGAAAGTGGTTACTTGTGCTATTCCTGCTCATTCACTTATTCATTCATTTACATACAGGTTGCTGCCAAAACAAAGGAAACACTTGAGTATATTGAAAGCAGGTGCTTCCACACATAATGATATAATATATGCCATTTAGCAGATGCCTTTATCCAAAGCGACTTACAGCAGTGAATGCATACATGTTTCAGTATATGTGGCCCCAGTGGGAATTGAACCCACAACCTAAGCATTGCCATCGCCATGCTCTGCCTACTGAGCCACACAGAACCATCACACAGAACCACATGTGTGGTTCCTGAGTTAATTAAGCAAATAGCATCCCAGCATGCTTACTGTCATGTATAAAAATACTAGGCAGGCCCAGTTGGCCATTATTTTGGCTGCCATGGCTATAAGATCTCAGTGACTTTGAAAGAGGGGTGATTGTTGGGGCACATTTGGCAGTGACAAAGACTACTCAACTTGCTGATGTTTCACGAGGAACAGTGGCTAAGGTGATGTCGACTTGGAGGTCTGAGCTAAAGATATCATCAACTAGGGGCAACTGTGATCGAAAGCTCATACTTCTTGACCGTGATGTCTGTGCATTGGTAAGAGATGCAAGGCAAAATAGACAAGCAACTCTTAATCAGCTGACTGCAAATATCAGTTCAATTAAATTCAGTTTATTTGTATAGCACTTTTAAGAAGTACATTGCCACAAAGCAGCTTTACAGGGTATGGAGACTTAAACCCCCCGAAGAGCACACCAAGGGCAACAGAGGAAAGGAAAAACCCCCTGAAGGGCATAGGAAGGAAGAAACCTTGAGAGGAACCAGACTCTGGGGGGAGCCAATACTCCTCTGGCTGGCACCAAAACGATTAAGGGAAGGGGAAATAGTTGATTTCAGGGGTGGGGGGGTCATAAAAACCAGGCCGGGACAGGGGAAGGCAGCATCCGCAGAGTAGCAGTGAATGATCTGGTCGTAGGGTCTGGTTGAAGGATCTTCTGATCACGAAGATTGTCATGCCAGGGGAGCGACATGGAGTTGGGTGCCTGTCCGGACCATACCTTGGAAGTTTCGACACTGGACACACGCTGAGGATTTGGGTTCGGAGCAGATCCCTGTATGGGAGGGGGAGTAAACACCAAACACCAAACAATGGAATTTATTGTGGTAGAATGGTGTTGCATCTCTCCAATAGAGTTCCAGACACTTGTATAATCTATGCCAAGGCACATTGAAGCTATTCTGGTGGCTCGTGGTGGCCCAACACCCTATACTATTTTGGCAGTTACCTGTAGTGAAATTGAAATAAATGAGAAAATCCACAACAAATGATTGGACCAGAAATCTAATCTGAAAAGAAAACAACAACAACAACAACAGACATCTACTGTATGTATGACGGCAGTTTTACAATACATTTGATCTGTGCAGTGTAAATAAAATAAAGAATAAAAACGATTTAAATGCAATTGTTGCAAATACAAATAAGGTGCACAAATGGCACCATTGAAGCATTGCGGACCAGGTGGAGCTGCTTATGGAAGCCCAGTGTTATTAAAAGCAGAATGAGGAGACCTTGTGAAGACTTTTCATTGCGAAGCAGCATTCGATGCTCTCTGTCAGAACTGGGGGGGAAGGTGGGTAGGATAAAGAAACAGATGAATGATTAACCCATTATTATTATTAAACTTTTACAGGCTGAAATCGGTTGCCATTCCACATTGGTGCGCCTTGTCGGGGGCGGGAGAGGTAGACTCTTCAACCCCTGTCTCCACGGTGTCTGCGATTCTTCCATATTAGGAGCTTCTTCGCCTCATGAGACGTCATCATTGTGCTCCATCTGTCCTGTATATCGCAACTAGTCCCCAGTCAGGAAGCAATAACGGAGATGGTTTGTACCGTGAGCTAGGCATTAACCTCTTAATCGCAGCTGCCCTTAGAACAGATTATGCTGCTCCCAAGACATCCACATGCAATGTGTGCCCATGTGTAATGCACATTTATTCATTTGTCATGAAGGAGAAGACCACATGCCCCCCCCCGTTCAGGAGAAGAAAAAAATAAATAAATATATATATATATTTATGCACATTTTTATCATAATTCTTGCTCAAAAAACAGTCATTATAATGATTTTACATCAGGCTGTTGTTGCATCTCCTTCTGGGGAAACTTAATGTCAGAGCCATTAAAGTGAATGGATGGATGGATGCTGATTTCATAAATACTAAGCGCATTATTTCAAGTACATAAGAAGAGGACATTGTGAGCTAAATGCCAGTCCATTCATACACAAATGGTAGGCCTATATCAACTGAAATGATCTGCGAGGGTAATTGCGGCAGGAGGGGGGGGGTAGGGGCTGGTACTTTGTCTGTTGACAGGCAGAGTGGCTCTTTTTGTCAGAGGTCTTATCCAGGACAGAAAAGACGTAATGCACATGGTCTTCAGCCCTGAGAGAGTCGCACAATGCTGTCTGAAATGATTAGCTAATCCGCAGTGTATCTGTGCCCCTGGACAAGCCTCAGTGGGAGTCAGCAGGCAGCGTCACAACCCGGGGCCGCAGTGCCAAAGCGACAAGGTTCGAAAAGGTCACTGGCCACCAGGGCGCTGAGATAAACAAGCTGTTGCACAAGCTGATCCAGAGGAAGGGAATGCACTCCAGTGTGACACCAAAAAAAAAAAAAAAAAAAAAAGGTGGTGCTACTATATGTAACTCACAAAGTTGAACCAATCATTGTGTTTGTTTTGAAGAGCAAAACCTTTTGATTGGTTCAATCAAGTCAGTGATTGACAGCTAACGTAACTCCATCCTTTTTTTTTTGCGTGTCATCTCATTCACCCATCACTAACAACCGACGCACCAAGATGACTATTAAAGAGGTCGCTGTTTACACAAACCTGCACAAGACCAATATGGAGGCCAATTTCCGTGAATGGGTCCTTCAATGAGAAATGTTTTCATTTAAATGTATTAATTCGGCACACACATTTTGTCCAAAGTGACTCACAAGGCCGTTAAGGCAAACTACACCAAGTAAATAACAAGGTTAACTGCAAGCACCAGAGGATAGTAGACAGTGACACTATAGAAACGAAGTGCAAAGCTGATCGGACTCAGCTATTGCACGTGAAAGAAGTATCAAGTGTGTGAATGTGCACTGCAGGCATGTCCAACTTGACACAATGCCACAGTACTTACTCAATATTCATGGTAGAATGGGGACAGAGTGAAATGCTGGATCGGTTTGATTAATTTGCTTGGTGTGCTTTATTGTGTGTCAGGAATTGAATCCATTATTAAAAAATTGCAGTGGTAGGCAATTAAACATATGGGATTCCCCTGTGAAGGGAATCATATGCATGCTAACAATAGTGCTATAGAATCTATTCATCCAATATTACATTTTTATCGTTTTAATGCCTTTTTTTCTGATAACACAATTAAAGATAAAAATTTGATCTGCAATATTAAACACAGCTGTCACGTGCAGCAGCAGAATTAATTTTCCACTTTGAGAAGCAGTTCTGCTGTATTCTGACGCCCTTGCCAGCCAGGCAGTTTGTGGCTTTTTCCATTCACTTAAACCTGCTGACATGGGAGCAACAAAAACAAGATCCTTCTGACAGTACTTTGTTTCAACAAAAAAGAGCCTTTCCTTTTGATTTTGTATAATTTAGTGCAGTTTAAAAATGATCAGCCCTCACATTTCCATATTTTGGCTTCTTCAGTGCTCCAGAACGAGCTGATATGTCCTACAGAAGGGTCATCAGACATATCCTTTTACATTTGAATGCAGTACTTACAAATCAATCAGCATGCTCACATATGGGTGACTGTCGCCTCCACCTGCTGACTGGCTTACTATACTGCAACTCGCACTTAATTTGAGACAATTTGATGATTATTTGAGATCACACAGCGAGGAATTTTGCACGGCCCTATGTATAAATAATGATGTTCCTTACCAGCATAGTCTACCTTTTCAGTGAAATTGATTATCAATTATTTCACACTGACTTCCGGGATTGAGAAGTCACAGGGAGTCTTTAAAAAAAAAAGTTTTGGTGGATTTTTCAGGTTTAAAGCTTTTACTCGTTTTTATTTTGATTTTACTGAACACAATTGTAAATAGTTTACCTATAAATACGCACAGCAGGCAGATATTCTCTGTTCCTGTTGTTCCACGGTGGTCACTGGTGAGGTAAAACCACCACCACCTGAGGCAGCCCGAGGCCCATTTAACAGAGGAAGGGAAATCGGCAATTATTTTTAGAAGGTTTCCTCATTAGGATTCAAAGCTGGTTAAATGGAGCTTGAAGATTTTTTTCCCGCCCCCCCGGCCGGTTAAAAGACAAACGGTTTTGCAAATTTGTATGCAGAAAGAAATTGAGCTGATATCCATCAAAGGGAAAGAAAAAAGCTCTTAGCTGCTTAGACACTGACATGGAAGAATGCTTTTCAGGTGTAATTAAGTTTCAGTTCTCACACCAGTGGTGGGAATGTGTCAGTTTTAGTTTCTATTGGTGGAAGGAAGGAACTGAAATACTTTCCACTAAAAGAAAAGCCCCTAATGAGAACACCCAACCCAAACTATTGACACAGTGAAGTCTATACAATACGTTTTATTTAATACAATACAAATGGTGAACACAGCACATCAAACGTATTTATTTGTTTCTGTTGCAGTAAATCATGCCCAGTCTTTGTTGCAATGTGATAAATGAAGCTCAAATGCTTAACTTGACACTTTGGTGAGCTTTAAATTGAGCCTCATGGATAATAAGACACACCGATTTCATTGGGTTGCGAGTTGCCAAACTTCATACAAGCACATTATTTTCACTCAGTCAATAGGCACACGCTTCTCCTAAAAGGCCTATTTAAAAAGCGATGTTTGTCTTTCACAAAATATTATGAAAACTGTACCATGTTTGTTCTGTATTCTCAAACGCTCGCAGTCCAGAGGTCAAAAGGGCAGTTGCGTGAATGGCCCTGTTAGTTAGCCCTGCCAAACTGGCAACAGCCCAAGTGGTGCTGGGCAGCAGAAGTGATTGAGAGACTGGATATTGAGCTGTTGGGTCAGGTCCAGCAGTATGCATTGAAAGGAGGGCGGTTGGGGGTGGGGGGTGGAGGGGTGGCGGGGCAAGGGTGGGGAGTGGTACCATGGGTGGCAGTCCAGAGGTCAGTTGCTGGAATGGCCCTGTTAGTTTCACTGACAGCCCAAACAAATTGAGCTGTCCCCTGAGACTGGAGCCTGCAGTTTCACTGATGCAAATAAATCAGACATGCGGCTGATCAATAGACACGAAACATGATTTTCAGCTGAGAGCTACAGGAGCAATTCCAAATCATCCCCACCAGAGAGAGAAACGGAGAGGGAGGGAGAAAGGGAGCAAGAGGGGGAGAGACACACAGAGAGAGTAAGATGGGGGAGGGAGAGGGTGGGGTAGAGCAAGAAGTGAGAAAAATATGGGGTGAAAATTGAGATCCTGCAACGCTCTTACACAGACCTCCACAAGGGCCTGTGCAAGGCCAGCATCTGCACGCCTGACGGAGGAATTTCCCTTGAATGCCTGGGCCTAGTGGATTTGGGTCAATGTCAACTGGCCTGCAGACAAAGCCAATGAGTGTGAGTGCTGAGCATCCCTCCACCCACCGCCACATCCCCCCCCTGCTCCCTCCCTGACCGCGCAGGCCACCTGGCACAGGCGCTGGAGGTGTTGGGTCTCAACTCGGGAGAGAGAAGAGACATTTTTTTCAAAAATCACATTTTGATATTCCCAAATCTCGATCCCCCGGTCAGGATGGATTTATGTTGCTTTTGTTTTGCCGAAGGGGAACGGAGCGGTCTGTAAAGCCAAACCCGGCGAAGCTGGTGTGTTTTTTTAATGAATAGCACAAGTTCTGTTTTTGTAACACGGTCCCTGGCTCATTGAACTGTGGTGGGGGGGGGTGGCGGATGCAGGTTTTGCTTCGCGCTGCTATGAACCCTGGAGAGGCTTGAGGGCCTTGGTGAGAGTACAGCTGCGCAGTGCCGCTGCCTGCCAGGGGCCCACGGAAGGGTCTCACAGGCCGGGCGCAGGCAGCAGAGAGACACCACACATTCTTTAGACTCAGCAGATGCTAGGCTCCACAATCTTAAGCTATGCGAGTCCTGGCTCCCCTGCCGTTGAAGCCCAAAATTGTGTCTCGCGAATCACCGTCGCAATGGAAGCTCCGTACAATAATGCAGTGCTGGAAACTTCTATCACCAACCGGAGCCTCCTGTGGTTTAGAAACAGAGAGAATGCAAAGGATGCAGTTGTTGAGTATCTGGGAATATGGCTGCCTGAATTTGTGCAGACACTGGCGAAAACATTCTAATGCGGGGGGGACCAGGGAAACAGATGTAACCTCTGCCTTGCTTCCCCCTTTCAGATTTTTTTTCTTTCCCTGTTTGTTTACTGTGCGTGTGCCGTTGATGCTTCTCAGATCACGCTCCCTTGGGAGGCGAGGTTGTTTTCATCCGAGGAGGTGGATGTCAAGGTGAGAGGGAAAGCGTGTCAGGTGGGGCGAAGGCTACTCTGCGCAGGGGAGTAAACAGCCAGTCTGACCGGGGGAAGTTCACACGGTTCCTGAGGCCCAGAGTTCTCGACGAGTACATCAGTTCCTTGGATGAGGATTCTTGGCAAACTTTATTTGTGTCTAGTTGTGTCCAAAAATATGGCAAAGCAGTGCTGTAAATAAGCACAAATGAGCACAGGGAGACCCGGGTGTGTTTGTGTCTGACACAGCATAGAACATCTGCTGATTATAAATGTTTAAAGGGGGGTTAAGCCACTGAATAACAACAACAACAACCAAAAACTGTTTGTGTATAAATAAGCCGATTTTGCATCTAATGCAGTGTCCAAACTGTGCTGAACACAGCAATGTTGCTATTTCAGTAACAAAACTAATTATTGCCTAAATCTTCCATTTTACCTATCGTGACCTGCTGACTCCAAGAGACAGGCAAACAAAACCTATTCTCTTTGTCAAATCTGGCACTGTTCTGTTTGCCTGATCTACCAGAAAGATGAACTTTATCATAAGTGCTCTCATTCCTCGTTTGATGGAGGCGCAGCTCAGAACTGTCACGAAAATGAAATAACACACTGACTTGCTGGAGAGGAAATTCATTTCCCATTAAGATTTCCCGCACCAGAATGTCACCAGGGGCAGTTCCATGTTTCCATGCGCATTGCTGCAGAGAAATGATTGGTTGAGAGACGGGCGTGTGACAGAGGCACTGGAGGTGCTGGTCGATATTCCCCTACAGCAGAGGCACTTAGGTTACACCCGAGGCGCCACTTTGCCGAGGAGGAGCTGACTTAAATGACGTGTCATTGGCTGTGCGCTGTCTTGCTAAGAAGGACGTTTCAGCCGCGTGGGAGCGAGCTCACCTGCGTTGTGATCAAGGTGAGGTCAGTCTCCCGCGAAGGCCCACCTATCTCAGCTCACCTCAGGGGTGCCTGAATATATTACCTAGGAGCATTTCTATTGGCTACCCTCTTTCGAATGTCGACTTTATTGCGCCTGTGGCTGCCGCCATGCCCTCAAGACTGCATTCAATCTTTATCTGGGCTGCTGGACTGGAAAGTGACACTTATCTCTGCAGAACTCGAAAAAAGTTTTGAGGAAATAGTTCAACAAGGATACTCAATGAATAGCTTATTATAAAGTTTTACAGTCACTGCGGCGTATTAATCTACTGCAAATAATGTGCCGGCTATATAATTAAAAATGAATGACATAATTTAATTAATATAGCTGAAGGCTTTTTTCATTTCTTCCAAATAAAGATCCTTTACCAAGACAGGAGAGAAGGTACGGAGATTTATAGATATTTTGGAAAGATTTAGTGCGCTTGAATGAAATACATTTACAGACATTGTGTCGTAACAACATGTTTTGCATTAAAATGCACAAAAAAATGTATAACGGTTAATGGATGGTAATAAAACTGTTAAATACTCCTGTATCATATCCTAAGTCATGCGTGCGATTATGCAACTGCACGAGGGTCATGGCTAACGTTACACAATCCATCTGCCCTGATTAAAACATGCATTAGCATGCCCAGTAATGACAATTCCAATCTTTTCGTGTCTATTGTTATGTGTTTTGGGAAGGGGGGGGGTAGGGATATGAGAGGAGGGGGGGCACATACTGTAGCCTTCAAATCCGCAGCCTCCTGGAATCCATTAGGAAATTGTGCCCCTCGGATCCGGGTTGTAAATAATCCCCGTCAGTCCAATAGCCGGGAGTCCCACACTGAGATATCACCATGAGCCGTGTGATGGAATGTTTTCATTAGAGGCAAACAGCACATATTAAATGAAAACATAAACTCAGAGCTCAGATGTCTGCCTGCCCTCTGTTCACCATCTTCCGGCTTCTACTCTTTCCCCCCCTCTCTCTCTCTCTCCGTCTCCGTCTCCGGCTCTCTTTCTCATATTCTCATTCTCATATGGCTGTTTATTGTCTATTTCAACAACCCTTGAAATGTATCCACAGAGAAAGGGAGGCCAGGCGGAATTACAGTCTCCACCTCTTTTGAATCGCCATCACAATATACAATGCGCCAGTTCCCGTAATTTGACGTAAACACATACTGAAGGCTGTGATGTCAAAGGGTGCAGCTAACAAGGCCATATTTTAATCATGCACAATTTATTTCTTGTGTGTTTGTGCTTTTGCTCCTGCTTTTGCGAACATTACAATGGACAGTGACTGGTCATTTAAACCTCTGGGTTGTCTGTCCTTCCATCAATCTGTTCATTCCCAGTGGACCAGACCTTTAATTCCTCTATCCAAAAAAAAAAAAAAAGTATTATGAATGGGTGGGGCATTCTGGTGCCAGAATTCACTCTTTGAGACGAAAGTTCTGTCGTTATTGTGCATAAACTTTGATCGAGCTTCAAATGAAAGCATAATGTATACAGCAGCAGTATAAACATGAATGTTTTTTTCCGCCGTATACCCTCCGGTCACATCTGCTCGAAATGATAAGTGTCCTCACGACAAGAAATGACATTGAACGCAACCTTCTCCCACAAATAGTTTCATTGGAAAGGGAAATAAATGCTTTGCTCTTACAATGGCTGCCCTTGCCACAGCACAGAATTTTCAGACAATACTATGATACATACTATTACCCTTCTGACCTGCCAAGCAGATGAAAGCAAAGAAAATGGAGCAGGTAGACTGATTTGTGTCCATGTGAAAGACCTTTATCTTTCTTCTAAGTGGTTGATCAATTGGGATTTTAGGACAGCAATGTGTCAGACAACACATCATTTAGATTTTTTTGTTGTTGTTTGCAATGGATTCTGGGAATATGAGAGGGGGCTAAACTATATTTTTTGTGTTTCTTATCTGTACCTGGGGGGGGTACTGAATTTGGCTAATCTAACAGGAGGAACAGAATAGGGTGTACTGAGCATGAAATGTATCATAAAAACAAAGGAATAAGATGATGGTGAGAACAGGCAATTTAGCCCATATTGTCTCTCTCTCCTGTCGATATCAGTAGTAATGATATGAAGCTTTATTGTCATGGCCTTCATGCATAAAACAATAAAACAAGTCTTTGGAATGAATATTACACACAAAAAAACCCCATAAAAAATAAAAATAAAATTGCAACCATAAAAAGTAGATTAAAAAGCAGTGCAACTACAGTGAAACTATCGCTTCTGACATGGCATTGCATGCATTATTAACGCTGTGTGATGAAATACTTTGTTGTGTGTACGTAAGATTTCCACCGCTACTCTCCCAGAAAACTCGGAGATGTCTCTACCACATGAATCACTTAAGATGTAAACTACTTTAATCCAACCTGAACTGCCTTTTGCAAAGGAAATGAACTGAATAAAAAAAGAATAAGACCATTTCAGAATTCATATTTCTGGGGAAATACCAGAGCCGAAAGAGTATGTTGTCGTTTTGATCTTAATACCAGGCGCGTGTGTGTGTTTTCCCAATAATTCCTGGGTATCAGTTCTGTTCACTGTAGGCCTACATGTTTACATTTTCACTCGTAAAGCTCTCAGCAAATTAATCTGCATTTGGAAATGCATTTTTATTGACCCTTTTTAATACCTCTCATCTGTGACTGAATAACTACTGGGGTTTTTTGGCATTTTAAAAGGGCAAATTTCAGTTAGAAAAATAACTCATTCCGTTTTTCCCTCCTATTTTTCACTATTTCCAACTCACTATTTTCCCAGTTTTTTTTGTTTTGTTTTGAGCCACTTTCTCCCATCTTAAAACATTATGTCATAATAAAAAACATGACAAAATTATTGTAACCCTGCAAAGATTTTTCCATAATAAATGCAAAATAGTAGATTGAAACAATGTTTTTATTCCAATAATTTGGATATCATGCAACGTGTGCACAATATTGAACACTGAACGGATATATGATCTTGCTCTCCTGGGCAAAAATATATTTTTTTATGAGCCAGAAGTGCCGGATGATGTATACTGTTTCTACCCACCAGGATAAAGGTATCAGCTATTTGGGAAGGGGGAAAGTCAAGTGCATTTGTGCGTGCACGTTTTGGTGAAGTACCGTGGTAATTGCATCCGCGCTCACTGAGCCGAGGAGGGATTTAATGTTCACCAAGTTACAGCTAATTAATTCATGTTTCCTGCCTTGAGCAGATAAGTGCAATCAATATGTATATCCCTTCACTTGGTTAAAACGATTGAGAGCCGCTCCCTATATAACTCATATTATTCTGCTTGCCGTGCACTAAATTGCATTACCGCGCAAATTACTTGATTCGCTTTTTTGAATGCCTGATGCCTGCACTTTAGAACGGCCAGAGTTAATTTCCCAAAGGTCAGCTCCACAATTCCGCCTGATTCTCATAAGAGAAAACTAGGAGCCGCACTTTTCCTTTTCTAACAGGGTGACCAGATGTCCCTCGTGGTGACACGTAGTCCCGCGTCCAACAATGATATAATCCATATTTCAAATGAAAAAATAACATCACCGATACGATTCTCCTCCCGATCAACAATACCATCAGCAACCCCCTCTTGCATCCTTATATTGTATCCTTACTCTCCCGTCCTGCATTGTCTCACGAATTCATCCTGCCTGTCCTGCATTTGGACTGTTTGAACCTGGTCACCCTACTTTATACTGCTGTGTGCTTCTGTTTCAACTTTGCGGCTCAGCCTGTGTGACCGTGCGTGTATATGGCAGGTTCAGCATGGCTGTGCACTGCCGTTAAGATGCTAGAAGTGGTTGCAGAGGGGGAAGGAAACTGCAGACTGCCACCCCATCCATCAGCCAGACACCTCCAGCCTTTCCCTGTTAGCTTCTCTCTGCTGCGTGACGAGACATGGAGGGCCCCGCACAGAGTGGCCTCGTGCATTTCTGGCTAGTAAGCACTTTGAAATGGGGTGGCAAAAGGCCAAGGGACCTCTGCAGAAATTCTCCCTTAATCTGGTCAGGGATGTTGACCCATAGGCTACCCTCCGATGGAGGGATTGAGGAATTCAGCGGCGCAGTTATAGCGTCACGGTTACTGTATGGATGGTAAGAAGAGAACAAACAGGTGGTTTGGGTGCTAGGCTTATTTACTCTAGATAAGATAGCTCTATAAACTCTCATACATTATTAGAGTTAAAGGATACTGTTGCACTTTGTTGCACCGTTGTCCATTTACGTATGAACCACGAACATCCAAATGCTAAATATAATGGAAGTTAATTGCTAATTAATTAAACTCACACTAACTGTAATTTGTGTTGTTTGGCCATGTACAGGCTGTGTAAACTGAGTGGAATACAACTATTTTATATATTTTACATTTACTATTTTACATTAATTTTCTCATGAATGATAGTTTCCAAACAATCAAATTTCCCCAACCAATGCTTTTACTATAGGGACTGCATTCAATTTCACGGCTAAAAAGTATCACACCAAAGAAGTGTGTGAGGCAAGCGAAACAGGTAGAGGCGTGATTTTACACAATGTTTGTTGACACAGTAGCCAGCTAGTTAGCTAGACAAGCTATCCAGCAGTTATCCAGCAATCTTTTCCAAATACCTGATGTCAAATTACATTGAGGAAAATATAGCCATCTACATTGCTCGTCCATATCTGTTCAAACCGGAATACACCGAAGAAGAGTGGATGAAGAACCTGCTAGCTAGCTTTTGAAGCCGAAGCTAGAAGAAATTGCAGCTGCTTTCAAAGATGGGACAGACATTGATACCCTACCCCGCATTTTAACAGGGGCCGATACTAGGCGAATAAATTGCCCAGTGGGCGTTCACCACGCTTGACTGGCTTCCTCAAAAATGCTTCCGACGTGCTTACAACATTTTTGCATGGTAAACGAATAGTTCATCATAGATTTTGATAATCTTTATTATAAATATTAGTTGGCTAGCAGTATTGTTTCCTTCAATTATGAACCGCAAACTCAAATTTAGAAGGCTTTTTGCAATTACGGCCATTTACTTGCGCTGGAAATAGCTCGCAATTTCTCTCCGGTACGTTTTCCAAACGTTTTTCCAAACGTACCCATGCGATAAAAAATAGCCTTTTAACCAACACAAACATTAAATAAGATGTATGTAGGCCATATAAGTTTAGCTAGCTATAAATATTTATGCTTTTAGGATTAAATAATGTATGGCGGTACTGCAGACCGCTGTTATCAGTTTCTCCTCATTCATGTTGAAGTGTCGGAACTAGGAACAAAATTTCGGTGTTGTGTTGGTTTCCGCATGGGAGGTAAAAAGAGCAAGACATGAATTTGATTGGCTCTTACCGGGCAACATTGCCCGAAAGTTCAGAATTTTCAACTTTTCGGGGTTGCCGCCACGCCCATAAATCAGACAATCGGTCAGGCACTGGAAGTCGCTCACTCTCATAGAGAATCAATGCATTTCCGGCAACTAGTTGCCGAATCGCCCACTGTTAGACCGCAGGGTAAGGTGTTTGACAAACCACCCAAAGTTTGATAGCCATCTGCATTCTGCGGGGTTAAGTCCTTTTACAGCATTCTTAAAATAAACTGGAAAAGGCTATCTAAACCAGCCAGATTGGATGGGCAGCTTTTGAACGAGTAGCGTTCTATGTTTTGTAATGTAGCTTGCTGTGAAATGTTATTATCTGCCTTGCAACCTAGCAAGCTATAAAAAACGGAATGATACGAAAGCTTAAGTTAGTGACTAATTAGCCATAACAGCTAAATTAGCCACTTTATCTAAACATAAGAACACACATTGTTTGAATATTGTTAGCGTGTTCCAGGAGGTATTCGTGAAGAGTCGAAATACTTAGATCTCAACAGATGTGCTAAGTCGTCTTCCGGGAGCGCGCTCAACCTGGGGCCCCGAACCTCGTCCTTTGTCCCCTCAAGTCCTTGCTGATTGGCTGACCCCCTTTGGTTCAGGCTCTCCAATCAGCAACCAGTTACGCTATCTGTCTTCGTGCATAGTAGGCACATTTGTCTCTCCGTTCTTAACCTTGTAGAAGCAGGTGGTGCAAGATTAAGAAAACGGGCCCCCCCGGTTAGTATCTAGACAGGTCAGAAGATTTAGATTCTATGCGGTTAGTTCACAGACAGGTCAGAAGACAAACACTAATACATTTCCACAATATGTTGCTGTCTAATGCCAAACAATGCAAGCAAACTCATTCTATGATCGCTATTTTTTATTCGATTCGCAATTCATGTGGATTACATAAATGTAGCTAGTTACATAGCTAGCTAGATATGATAGTAATCACATTATACTATATATCCCTGCTAGGATGTAGCATCCAGGCACAATACACTTCAACTTAATTTTTAAGTCTGTAAGAGATCTTCAAAATGTATCTTTGTTTTCTTCCTGGGTTAGTGCTGAACTGTTGGTGAGAATATACAGTTTAACTCACTTCCTCTCACTATGTGTTTGTCTCTTTGCTTGCTGCCAACACTAAACTTCACTGAATGGTGCACTCCTCTGTTAACAAATGTAACACGGCTCGGATCTCAGTCGCTGTGGAAGTACACACAGTGAGTGATGAGTATTGTTGGCCTGAAAAAATAAGTTCCACTTTGGGAAACGTCAAAAAAATAGAGAGTAGCCCTACCAAGTCAATATTAATCTTAATTTAATTCTCATAATGTCAATGCGTGGCCAGAAAAGATCAAAGTTAATCTGGGGTGATTTAGTGTGCAGTTTGAACACTTGAATTAATGACTCCCAACATACAGCCAGGTCCAGAATTCTTGGCACACTTTATGAAGAAATGAAGACTTATAAATAAACAAGGTGGGAAAACTATATACTTTTATTCTCATACAATTATTCAGGGATGTGATTTTTCCTGATTATTCAGGAAATGCTGATTTTCTGGTGCTAAATATCTCTGGCTATTTGGCTTTATTTGCTGAACATTCTCTCCTGCTATCAGCTGTCAAAGAGTGCAACATTTCTTAATGTGTATGCTTATGACATACACATGTCCACAAGATATCTATGGTCTGAAAATAAACATTTCCTGATTAACCAGGAAAAAAATCACATCCCTGATTATTCTAATTTTCCTTTTCTTTTTAATGAGTAAGTATTTTTTCTGAAAAATGTAGGTGTCAAAAATATTGTCACCCCTAAAGCTTCTTTTAATTCAAACCAAACAAAGTTAAATCTGCAATAAAATTCTTATTTAGGTTAATTCAGTCTTAAGGAACTCTGTTGTGACCTTGCATCACTTCCTGTTTCACTAGGGTATAAAAATGAGGTAACACGTAAAATCCCCTTTGGGGAAAACCAAAGAATTGTCAAATTAAAAGAGACATATATTTGTCTGTCTCTTACACAAGTCAGGTAATGGGTACAAGAAATATATAAACAGTTAAAGATTCCACTAACCACTTTTAGGGCAACAATCTAAAAGTTTCAAACACCTGGAACAGTTGCAAACCTGCCAGAAAGAGGATGCAAGTGCATGCTGTCCCCACA
The DNA here is from genome assembly GCA_029706075.1 of Aldrovandia affinis. Taxonomy (NCBI): domain Eukaryota; kingdom Metazoa; phylum Chordata; class Actinopteri; order Notacanthiformes; family Halosauridae; genus Aldrovandia; species Aldrovandia affinis. Next base: position 304,205 of record JAINUG010000009.1, on the reverse strand, counting down.
ATGAGGAAGAAGGTGAGGGAGGCAAAGAAGAACCCAAGAACCACAAGAACTGCAGACTTTAGTTGCGCCTTAGGGTCACAAAGTCTCAAACTCAATCATAAGACGCCACCAACAAGGCCATACCAACAGGCTCTTTGGAAGGGTTGCACGAAGAAAGCCCTTACTGAGAACAACTAACAAATTCAAGTGTCTGCCAAATGTCACTGAAACTATGACTGGAACAGGGTGCTATGGTCAGATGAGACCAACATTTTATTTTTGGCCATGCCATCATTGGCATGTTTTGCTTGTTTGCCATCAAAAGGGATGCATACAAGGAAAAGACTTGTAGACTCCACTACCACTGAACACTGTCCATCTAGTCAATCTGTCGTCACCACTGTTTACTTGTTCTACACAAAAAAAAAAAAAAAAAAGACCCACTAACCTTTTCTTTCCCAATGTTACAGGTATGATATGCAGACACCTGCAATGATGTCTACTGCCGCTTTACTGCACTGATTGTTCTTACCTTGTATTAATACACATCTTGTAAGTCGCTCTGGATAAGAGAGTCTGCTAAATTCTTAAAATGTAAATGTAAATGTAAAAGCACCTCATACCTACTGTCAAATATGGTGGTTGTTTTGCTGCCACTGATCTAGGGGCTCTTGTTAAGATCAGTGGCATAATGAATTCCACCAAGTACCAGGATATTTTAGACAAAAACCTGGTTTTTGGAAGCTGAGACTTAGCCGTAGGTGGACCTTCCAATAAGATAATGACCCCAAGCATACCTCAAAATCAACACAGAAATGGTTCAGTGAAAACAAAATCAATGTTTTTCAATGACTATCTCAGTCTCTGGACTTAGATCCTATCGAAAACATGTGGTCTGTATTAAAGAGGGCAGTCCATAAGTGCAAACCTAAGGATATCAAGGATCTTGAAAGCTTATTAAACATTATAGAAATAGGCTCAGTGCCATTATCTTTGCCTGTGGAGGCTGCTAAAAATGAGCACTAAAAACAGGGGTGCGGTAGGCCTCCCGGATGGTCTAGTGGTTACAACGTTCGACACTGGCCACTGCGACCAGGGTTTGATTCCACCGGCCGTGCCAGAGTCAGCTCTGGCCGCGAGTTTATACTGTACTGTTCATCTGAACTGGCATTTTGCTAATTCCACTTTACTGTAAGTAAACTTACCTGCACTAGCTGCTTTTCATTTCCCACTTTACTCTAAGTGTAAAAAACACAGGGAACAAGATGCAAATGAACCAAAGTTTGTAGTGTTTGTTTGAAATGTGCACAATATTAAGAACGTGGAAAAAACTAAAGAATCAATATCGCACACTCTTACAAGAATGCCTTAGTCAACAGGATCGTGGGCCGGGTCATTTACAGGACAGTGGGAGTTTTCATACTTAAATCTTAAAAAAGCTTTCTGTGAAAAGACCTTTCCAATCCACTTCCTAGGCTCCAGAAAAATGGAAATGATTTACAGGGCCATGAAAACAAATGGAGTGATTAAGGAAAAGGCCAGTTGGCCAAATAGTCCCTCTAGGCCTCTTTAACTCTGACATCAGTACAACTGAACGGTAAAAGCCGGGAAGGGGTGGAGGGGGTGGTAGAGGAAATAAGGCTGGTGTGTTGAAGAGTCTTTGTTAGTTTATTTGTACAGTTTTTTGAGTCCACTGTGCTTATGAGATTGAAGAGAGCTCTCTCTAACGTTCCCAGCCTTAATTTCCTAGGGGTCATTTTTGAAGTCATCCTTTTTGCATCCTCAAGCAAACAGACGTTGCATGCGACTTGAATTACAGTACTTTTTTGTTAAATGGGGGCTGGAGGCTACAGGCTGCGCAAGCTGGTGTGATCCTACTCCCCACCCACAATTACACTGCAAAATATTCCACTACAGTGTTTTACCCAGATCTTTACATGAAAAGGCTTTTTTCTCCTAAATAGGTTTAAAGCTTTAACACCTGTAAAAAAAAGACATTGATACACCTGACACACTAAAAAAGGTTTTTGGAGGCAAATATTACAAAGCAGATTGACCCTTTCTTTCTCCTTCACACAATGGGTTTTGAGTTCAAGATATCTGTAGCTCTCTCACATTCATGGGACAAATACCCTTAAGAAAACTGAAACCATATTAGCCAAAAAAGAAAGGCCCATAAAGAACAAGGACTCTTACAGTAAGCCTTGGGCATAACTCAAAAACAGGTCACATGAGGACACCTGAGATTCAGGCCAGAGGTGCGGGTCCCGCGTCGGACAACGGGAAGAGCACATTGTCGTTCACAAAGTAGCACGTTGACCCATTTGTATTCTATGTGCAGAGAGCCACGCTGTACCCCTGGCTGTTCCGTAAGATTGAAAATAAATTCCTCAGAAGGTTCCTTATTTTACAAGTCAATATGAGATAAATGCACCAGGTGCGTAGGTCCCAAATCAGGGCAGTCAATTATTCACAAAAAAAATGAGACTCACACATTAATGAACATGAACTCTGTTCACTTTCATGCAAAAATATTGCATCAAAGTGAAATAAGTTCATGTTCTTGAGTTTGCCAGTTTCGTAAGATTTCCCAGGAGGGCTGTGTTGGAGAAGCCCTGATGCTTTGTAGGGACTTCACTCTGAATGCAGATTCCCAATATCAGTTCTTTTTGAGAATAATTCTTCTCTCTTGTGCTTTCTTCCAAGGGATGTCATAATTGGGAGTTGGTTGATGGAATCCTCCATGATGGTCTTTTGTGACTGCGGCCATGTCCGAATTAGTCCCCTCATTCCCTATTCCGTACATATATAGAACACTACATGAGGGTGTGAACAAGCTGAAACGGACACTACGACGATACCATTTTGTCATCATTTGAGTGCCATTAGCTAGTTGGAAACTGCGGCGCACGACAATGTGAACTGCAATGGTGTGTGATGCATTCTGGTACTTTTTTAGCCATAGAGGGTACATGGCTTCATCCCTACAATTTGCGGTGAGTTTTGGAATATTTCTAGCGGACTATAAAGTGGATCAGATGTATTTTTCAGAATGCGGACACAACAACAAAATGTCTGATACCTGAAATGCTGCACTATATGACATATAGGGGGTGATTTCTGACACGACCTGTGACTTTTTGCAACCCCGACTGAAGAAATCTAGACTCAACTCAGCTAATTTTATCAGTCACCATCAGTTTTAACAGTCGTACCTGGTAAAATAATTTTCTTTCATTCTTAACTCATCGATCATGCATTAACATGACATCGAAAAGAAACCTGAATATAAAGTCTCTTAAGCCCACCGCATGCACCCAACTGATGAAATCTAGACTCAACTATCTATGATCTCATCTCAAATCCACCACCCTACTGTGAATACTGAACAAAACGGAGTCCAACTGTATATAATACATTCAATTTCAGTCAGTCTGAAAAAGCCACACCACACAGGCAGACTGACAACATCTGAACAAAACTGCGATGGAAAAAGATTCCAGCATGTTCTTCTTCAGCTTAACAAAACAGAAGGAGTCTTGCTGAAATCATGGTGATCTTTTTTGTCTAGATGGAGAATAGATGTCTTCAGCTGGGCTGTGTGTGTTGGGATTTACTTAATGTCCTTCAAGGCTTTGCTTTAATTGCGAAGCTCAACAAAGCCTGAACACAGTCCCCTGTGGTGTGCTGAAAAAGGAACCGTTCAAGGTGACACTGGAGACACTGTTAGCCTGTGTTTAATATGGCGTGCGCTAAGAAAGAGCAACTTTTGCACAAAACCACTGAAAACTGTTGCCATAGCATGTATAGTAGTTGTGCACATCAATTATAATCCCCAAATCCACAACAAATGTAAAAGAACTATCATTTTTCCCAAAATGATAGGATTTGGGGACCTTCCCAAGACTGAAATGGGACAAAACATAATTTGGGGCATGGTGACATCTCTCGTTTCCTTGCCTAATTACTACTGTAGTGACATTAGCGTGGGTCGCAGCAACGTACACTTATTCAATATTTATTTAATGAGTACAAAGCCAGTAGTCAGCACAAATAACAGACAAACAACAACTTTAGGGGTTAATTTGACATTTATTGATCAATTTGAAATATCTAAATATATCAATAGATGCTCTACAATAAAATAAATTACCAAAGAGCTGATTAAGAAACTCACCCTTCCGTGGGCTAGTTGTGGAACCGTTGACCTGCTGTTGAGTGGCTGTTGCAGTGGGACTCCCTGGGAATATGCATTTCACATGGTTAATTGCTGGTGCAGCAGAACATTCTCAGAATACGTGAGAGGTAAGTCCTTTCCATGTCCATGGCTGCGGGACTCAACACTGTGGGTCAGGTCATGGAGTAGCTGGCACAATTGAACTTTCCTGGAATGCACGAGAGAAGTTTCTTCACGGAACTGGATGCAAGCGTTCGTAAGGCACAGGAATCAGGAGCTCCCCCAGCTGGAAATGGGATACTTCTCGCCAGAAAGCCGTTGCCACCTGCACAGGATCAGATGTGTGTCCTGTCAGGAAAGCTCTCACCTTTGGCCCTGTGTTGAATGTGTATCTTGTCCTTATAGATGCCAAGATCAACGGGGACTGGCATCCACACCAAGAGTTGGACCATCGGGTGAGCAAATGGTCATCTCCATGTCCCCGAGTGGAACCTCACTCCTACGTGTGAGCCTGGAGAGGCACCAGAGTGATGTCTGAAGCACAGTTCCTGTTATTCTGAGGTCAGTAGGTCTCTGTCCCCAAGAGATAACAGTCACAATACAACAGGGCCCTGCATGCACTACATTACCCTCCAATGAAAGTTTGGTTCAGCCCTATGGTTCAGCCAAGTAACTTCCCTCAAGAGTGGGATGATAACGCCCCATCTATAAAGACTGGCGAGGAGCACAATTCTACCTCTTTCACACTGAGCAATCAGCTGTCTTCTAACCCTCCAAACTCCCAGACTCATCACCAGCAATGTTAGCTAGCAATACAGTATTAGCAAGTACAGTATTATCAGTACCACACAGACAATGGCATCCACTTGTAGATGCGTGGTTCAGGATGCAAATCCTTTAACGGTTTAGACAGTGACGACACCCTTTTTTGAATATTCATTACAGAGAGATTACAGCTGACTTCTCATTTCGAGCATTATTTGAATGAAAATGGGGGTTGGATTTTTCCCTGAAAGTCACTCTTTAAATTCACCTGTGGTTATGAAACATCACAGTTTATCAATAATATTATTCCTAGTGCCTTTATTGTTCTGAAATTAGAACCTGCTCACAATACTGAACAATTATAATTGATGTAACATTAGTTCTGACTGTCTAAAATCAGTAATTAAATGTATTTCTTGTTACCAAGTTCTTATAATGATTTAAACCTACTTTTCAGACTGCCGGTACAAAAATCAATTTTCTTTGTGCCTACAGTGGCATCGTTGCAAAAGCTTCCTCATTTTAACTACCTCCAATCATTTCCTTTTCTCGACTAGCACTGATATTAATGTGTCTGTACACTCACCCAATGTCCCCCAACAGACAAGCATGTGCCAGTTTTATGGTCTTTTGAATGGTTGAACGTTTTGAAAATTTTCTCTAGGACACACCACACCAACAAAATACCCAGACGAAAGCAATACTGCATTACAACTCAATACAACACTACTGTATTCTATACTTAATGATACTTGGTCCTCTGTATTTTTTGAGAGCACTACAATGAATTTGACAGCAGCAATTTAGAAGCTGGGAGCTGGGAGTGGGGCTGGCAGTGGTTACCGCAGCAAGGGGAGCCAAGGAGATTATTCAGACCTCAACTGAGGATTACAGACTCAAGACATTCTGGCTTGCCTCCTAATTAATAGTTGTCGATTCAAAATCCTCACCCTACCCTTTGATTGGTTATTGAGCTGGTGGAATTATTTCCACATTCCTCTGCAGTTGGTCAGGAAGTAATTTCATGCTTTGCCAAGGCTTGTGGAATTGCAAAGCGCACTCCGTGGATTTTTTACCAACGCGATTCAGCGTGTTTAGGAGAAGCTAGCCTTGCGTGCCATGCTTTTAAAAAATATCCTTTCGGATATAAAGCCTGGTCGCAAAAGCATTGTGTTTGGCGATAAGCCCGCCCACATTGCAGGGGGGAGCCCTGTTGATCCCCCCTGTCAACGATTTAATATGACGAATGATGGTCGAGTAAACGCGGATGAACTTTCGGGATACAAGACACAGGAGGATGGTGCTTACCGAGTGCTCTAACAGCCAGACAATAAAAAGTACTTTAGAAGTCCTTGAGTGGAAAGCAAAAGCTATTACCCTTTTTTTGACAAATAGTAAGCTGAGGACACCAACAAATGTAAAGGCAGGCTGTCTGTGAAGGTCAGGGCTGCCAACTCTCCTGCAATGAGCTTGAGTGTCATGCAATTCACCCATTTCAAACACTCTCACACATTTTAATCAAAATGTTCTTTCCATTTGAAACAACATTTTGTACATTTGTCCAGTCCATGGTAACGTAAGTATAATACGGAGAACACACTTCTGAAGAGAAAATATGCTGTAGAGCAGGGGCGGGAACTACATTTGGCCAGGGGCCAATGTTTTTAAGCATATGGTGGATGGGCCAAATCATTCTCACACACTGCAACTATACGGTTCATTTTTTCCATTTTTATATTTTAAATCAAATAATAAATAGTATATTTCAGTGCCATCAAACCTGTCAAGCACGCATAACATTTACAAGATATCTAGAATATTTGTAGTAAAACTTGTTCAAATAAAAAATGATTTTTGTTCAATTTGTGTTTTTTTCTTCTCTCTCAAAAGATTGCTATCGGCAGTTTAAAAAGCATCAGCTTGGGAACACATGAGATGGGGAAAAAATGAGGGTGAAAGAAAACTTAGGCGGTTTATCACACATTAACATCACACTTTGCACTTCCGTCCCTAGCTCTTCCACTTTCAGGAAACAGTATTAGGTAATAACAGCTTTTGAATTGGTAGATGTCAAAAATGCATGTCCTCTTTCTTTTTCTCTTTTGGCTTGAGTATGCGTTTGCAAGTTGAAATGTTTCGTTTATTGTCTGCTTTTATCGTTGGCCATTTCAAACAGTGCTTTCATTCGATCAGTTGCCATGCTGTCCTTTCAGAGGACGTTTGTGCATAATGAAGGGCGCGAGAGCACTTTTGGAGAATCATCCCAGCTCCTGACAGGCTGAAGCGAGTTAAGCAAATATTCATTGAAATTAAAATTAAAATGTAAATGTAGCCTCTGTGGTGTGGTTGATATGCTAGTAGCGAGATATTGTGAGATACAGCACGCATGTTTTACAGAAGTCCTCGAGGTCCACTGCTCACTCCTATCCTGTGGGCACCAAAGTGCACGTTGTGTGCAGCCTTTCTTCTCTAAATAACACGTTAGAGATACATCTACCTAGCGCCATATGGCATTGAATGGCGCAGAATATTGCGGGAGTCTTTTCAAATAATATTTCATGATAAAAAGGGGAGGCTGTTTGCGAGCCAGAATAGACTCTACAGCAGACTGTGAGTCGCAATCCCTGAGTAGAGCCAATCCCCCTCCCTCTCTCCTCTCCTCTCAACTGTATTTTTCCCCCTGATTCAAATCTCACTCTTTGCCATTGCTCAAATTTGGCAGCTCTAGGTTGGACTTCACAGATGTGAAGTCAAATATGGGAATACAGGACAAATGCTAATATATTTATCATTTTTCAATGTTGTAACATTGAGATAATTTTATCATGCAGGATCCAGATCATTATCAACGTTATGTGAACAGCAATTTAGGTGGATATTTAATTTTTCCCCAATGTATCTTAAATGAGTCATCATAACACATCAGTCCCTGTTCATTTCCTGTCCCGTGTAAATCTTACAGGCTCAAAGGATTTAATGAATGTTTGGTGACTGATTGCTTGTTAAGAAGCGAATAAATTATCCTACAGGCGTGTTCAAAGAGGGACCTGTGACCTTGAGGGGACTGTGAGTGGATTTAATATATATATTTTTATATCCTACAAGATCTTGATGTTTGGGGCTACCCTTACCTTTACGGTACCACATAGAATCCAACAGTCGGATAACAAAAAGCAAATCTAATTATCTTTTCCTTGGAAGACCTATGCCATTCCATTAGAATGGCATTGAATGTGGAGTATTTAGTTTTTTTTATCCCTTCTTAGCTGAAAGAATAGTTTTCATATCTCAACTCATTACACCAATACTCATAGATGGGTAGATGGATTGATGAAACAATACAACCATAACAGAGGCAAAATCGCAAGACACCAAAGTAAACCACAATTTTAAGAGAAACACCATCAGAAAATCACCAAAACACCAAAACGCAGGACAAGCAACAAACAAGTAAACAATATGAGCTGAACACTCGAGATTGAGAGAACCCCCCGAGCTCTCATTTTGAAAAGTGTGCTAGTGACCTCGCGCACGAAAAGGACACAGCTAGAACCCCTAGGCGGACAAAACCATGAATGCAAACAATCGTTCCTCGGCAAATAGACGGACCGACGGCATCCTTATCTACAGGGTCAATGAAGGAGAATATCTCTCTTATCTAATCTGCGAACATCGCCTTCTGGTCTGAAGTGGCGAGCGGATGAATAAACAATGGGCACTTTTCTCTCAGCGGGCGTGGGGTGCTCTCATGCAGCGCTCAGCTGACTCAGCTTAAACTCCCGACCCCTCCGAGGGTGGGCCCTTGCTCGTGTCCTTACCACGACCCCCCACGACCTCCGTCCAACCCTTTGATGTCCAACCCAGCGGACGACCAGTGGCGTAGGATCAGACGGCTCCTTCTCCAGGCGCCGAGATCAAAGGCGGGAGAGGGCAGCGATTGGCGAAGGTTCCCGGAGCACGTGAGGGGGCACCTCCACGTTCTCCAAGCTGGTGCGTTTGCTCGTCTTTGGAGCAAAAAGAGGCACCGTCAACAAACTTCATACAACCGAAATGGGCAAATTTGACATCCCAACCTTCTTATGATGAATGCAAACTGCTGACACCGTATGGTCGGTGGAGGGCTGCACACTGTATCAAATATTGCTCGTCAGTGAGAATAAGTTCAGGACAGACGCTGCGTAGATCCACTGATCTTCAATCATTGAGCTGATAGTGGACACGGGCAATTAGATCGAAACATCTCGCTTGATGTAAAGGTCAGGGGATGTTTGGAGAGACTGCTCTGAGCTGACGTCCATGAGCGAGCAGGCGGCTTCTTTTCCCAAAGAATGTCTGAGGAAAATCTCGCTTCTCTGGAGGCGACAGCAAACAATCAGCCACCTGAGACTCTAAAGCACTAATCAGTGGTTACTTGTTAAATGAGACGAGAACAGTCTGATTAAGGAGGAGCCCCGGAGAAGGAGAAATGAAGAGAGGCTCGTTTTGCACCTAAGCTGTCAGGGAGGAAAAACTGCATGGGGCATACTTTAGGGCAGACACCGGACTCGCACTGTGCTTTCTAACCAGTTCACCTGTTTGGGTTAGTTTTGCATTTCAATTTACAAGACCCCCAAAAGGTAGTTAACAGCTCAAACGGTGCTGGGTTTTAATTTTGTGTTTTTCTGTTCAGTTTTACACTACACACCTTACAGGTAGTGACCAGAAAGGTGGAAACATTTGGGTAAATGAGGGACACAAAGTTTATTGAAAGCAGGCGCTTCCACACAGGTGTTTTTCCTGAATGAATCAAGCAATTAACATCCCTACATGCTCAGGGTCATGTACAACAAGGCCAGGCAGGACTGGTTGCCTGTAATTATGGCTAGCATGGCTAGAAGACAAGAGCTCAGTGACATTGAAAGAGGGGTGATTGTTGGGGTATGTCAGCAGGGTCCACTGACCACCATCGGTTTTGGAGACTATTGCCATATGCCCAGGACACATCTCTGATGCAATACCTCTTAAACCTGAATGAGCCGTGGCTTCTTTTGCCTAACGCAGAGATGGAACGCTTTGTCAAATGTGACACATTTGTGGAAATTGCAATTAGTAGACATTTTTCCTTCTGGGACATGAAACCATGGCTGTTGCAAGCCCTAATGAGGAGTTTTAGTATTTGAGTTATACTTGACTATATGGAAAAAAAGGAAGAACAATGCTATAATAATATTTCAGGTGAATGCATCATTCTGTACATATTCCTAACCATGTTTGATGCCTTGACTGGTATATCGTTTTTTGCACTTTTGCTAACAAAGAAAAGCTATTCACAGTTTAACATTTTTTGGTTGATTAAAATAACTTTTTAAGTTGTTCAACGGCAACAGACAAATTACTAATCCACAATGTGCCTTGTTATCATTTTAATTGTTCATGTACGGTTTGGGCATTTAAATCGTTTAAATATTAATTATAAAGTATGATAAACATCGAAAATTTTGTTTTAATTAGGGATTGAATACAATGCTGACAATTCCCCAGTCATCCTGAATTCCTCAGTTGCTCAGACATTCAAACAAACTTAAACACTCACAAAAGCAATTTATTCGCATATTCGTTCAACAAAGGTACACAATTTGTATGGAAGTGCTGTGGTTCTGTTCCGCCGGTCTGGCAGGCTCAGGAGACTGTTTTATTCCAAGTGGTGAGAAAGGCATACATATCATACGCATCAGCCTTCCTTGACAATGACCTCAAAATAGATGAAACGACGATACTCCTCTTTGTTGTTAGTGCACAGTGGGGGCCGGGGGAAAATAAGTGAGTCGAATAAATGTTCCCTTCATCTCTTCAACATGCCTGCTGATAAAAAAGGGTCATTTTGGGGCTGGTGTCTTGGTCATTGTTAATCTGTTATAGAAAATATTAATGGTGGCTTCCTTAGAGGGTGCCCTTGCGAAAGAAAAATTCATTGATACGGCATGATGTCCATTATACTGTACATAAAGGCATCGCATGGGAAAGCGTTCTGAATGCATGCATCTCCGTGTATCCCAGGGTTACACATGGCAATACGCTCTGCTGCGAGACAGCCTCCACACGAGGACATGCTAGCTAGTTGGATTAAACCCACATTGCGCTTATGGCCTTCAGTGAGCAACTTCGGCTACACAGGGTGGGCCAGGCATGGTGCCTCACACTGTAGGAGTCATCCTGCGGGTGGGCTTCTATTGTCATCCACATACCCATGCGGCACATGAGGAAGTCTTCAATTCAAGTCACAAGATCTTTTACCGTCCCATTTAGGTGATTTCATTTTGTTGCCGTTTCAAGGTCATAAAAACAACCAGACAAGTAAAAAAAAAAAAAAAAAAAAAACAGCCCATAAAAATCTAACATCACCACAACAGTAACAATCCTTTTAAAACACAGACATATGGGTTTAATGAAAGTTTGGACCTTCAACAGATATAACCCAGCCTCTCTTACATCACTTCTCTTCCTTCTCCTCCCAGCTCCCTCAGCATCTACTGTAGTAAATCATTGATGCTGGGTTGAATGGTGGTATTGAAGACCTCAAAGGTTGGTTGAGATGACACGAAGGAGATCTCCATGGATCATTCGTAAGATATTGCAATTTAAACTAATCTCTGAATCGCCTTCAGCTCGGTTTGGCTGTGCCCACCTTACTAGCCTTACAAACCAAAGCCAACCAAATGTTGCTTCTGTTAGCCTGTGAAGGGCAGATGATGATGCTATGATGATAAAACAATCCCAGACTATCACAAAAGCTGATCAACTTCGCAATCTAAGGGGATTGCATGTTTTTGCTTTGTGCCCCTGATAAAAAAAGAAAAAAAGAAATCTCAAAACAAGAAAGGTAATTACAAGAAAATAAATGACAATGCTACTGTTCTCCAGGAAATAAAAAAGTACAAAAAATAAAGGAGAAACTTTATAAGTATTTCTGAAAATCTTCCATTGGAGGTTAAAACGGAAAAAAGGTTCCTTGTCATAACTGCCTTACATTTAGGCACAGACAGGGCATAAATGATCTCTTTGTGACTCCCTGTTGTCTGTCTCTGTGCCAGAGGGGTTTCAGGCAACTTCTGGACACTCACAGTGCTGAAAGCGATCTTGTGTGGGGTGAGGTTAGATGATACGCTCCCCTCTGTACAGGAATGCAAGAGGGACACCTGCCCCACTGTGTGAATAACCTCAATGCAGAGGTCAACGCCAACACACGAGTAACACTAGACAGCATCTGCCACTCAGGAAATGGACCTTCCACTTTCTCAAGGTAGGGAGTGAGGGGAGACACGCACCAGGGAGGTGTAACTCCTGGGTCACATTTTCATCCAATTGAAATTTTTGATATTTAATCAGCAAGCATCATTTTCCAGGAGACAGCAGGCGATCTTTGAGCAAAGGAGAGAAGAGATAACATTGTGTTATGTACAGTATGCAGTGAAAGGTATTGTATACATGCAGTATGTGTACGTGCAGTACAGTGAAAGAGTAGATAATTCACTTGTGTGAAAGTCTGAATTGACAGGAAGTCTCTTTGTTTTGTTATTATACTATTCTGCAGTGGCATTGTGTTGTAAGGGCTGCACAGCAGATTGCGATCTCCTAAATACTTTCAAGGTGAGAGCTATGGCTACCTGTCTACTCTGCATGCAAAGTAGGTATGTAAAACAGGCAGGATTCCGAGCATTTCAGAATAAACACAAACACAAGATTATGGAGATTGTGCTGTTTTAAGAATATTTTTTCTGCTGTGACATTTACAAGTTAGGTAATTCTGTGCTGTAACTCCTTTGTTTTACATAAGACAGCTAAGAGTAGCTTCATGATTGCTCAGTTTTACCACTGTGGGTTCTTAAATACCAGCTCTTCAAAAAGTTTGCCATTGAGAGAATGGTCATCTAAAATGTGTGGGAAAGGATTAAACGAATTTCCATCCATTTTGGATTTTTTTACACACACAAATTATATTACTTATATATGATACGAAATGATGCATAGCTGGTAATTATAGGATTGGAACTCTACTTGCTTATATGTGACGAGTCTAAAGTGATGTGGGATGCATCAAATTATGGAACCGACTAAGGAGTAATATCATTTTGGAAATGCACAGTCACGAAACCACCGTTAGTGCGTCTGGCTGGTGCTCTTGCCGTGTCTCTTTAAATACTGTAGGCAGTGCTGCAGGCCAGTGCGGAGCGCCCCGTTCCATCGTCTTAGCGGTGATGTCGATGTGTACCGGGAGCTGCGGGGTTGTTTGACAGGCGGTCTGGATACGGGGAAAATAGACAGGTCTTTTACCGCGACATGAAATGAGGAGACTGTATCTGACCTGATTATAGGCGGGGAGTGCAGGCTGCGAATACAGCATGCCAACCCCTTGTTTCAAAAAGCCATTCTTCTGTTTTTCCAACGGACCTTTCACCATTTGTTTTTAAATAAACGTGGGAGCATAGGCTACTACGCATACAGACTGGTGCGATTCTGCAGCGTCCAGCTCGCGCTGTAGAATCTAGCGGGATTGCGAAGCTCAGTGTCAACCGGCACGCGCACGAGGAAGTGCGCAGCGTTCACTGTGAAATTGAGAAGGAAAAAGAAAAGATGTACAATACATGTTCGAAATGGAAGTAGAAATGTGGAAACGGACAAGGTAGAGAACGCGACATCCGTGGGGATATTTCGCAAAGAATTACAACCAACATCATAATCAAGAAAGACCATACGCTTTTTTGAAAGCTTGCGGTTTCGGAGTTGAATCCGCACAGCTACTTAAACGTTATTTTTTCTTTTCATTTTTTTTTTTTGGAGGGAAACATTTCGGGAGAAGCAAGAATTCATAACCTCAGTTGTGTGTGCGACGCGTGAAAGGATTGCGTAGACTCACAGAGGTATGTATCCCCACCAAGCTACTTAATTGGTGCGCAAAGTGAACGCGACAAAATGTCCCAAATTGAAAACAATTGGTTGGCTATGATGACAAAAGTATCTTTACCAGTAGCTACAGCGAAAGTGTCCTATATATGTTTTTGTGCATGGCAATTAACCATTCATGCACAAATCGGATCCATTAACTTGAAATATGCCTAATTGATTAGCTACATTTGTTAAGGATAACTACTTCAAATAGTAGCTCATTGCAAAGTGGAAGCAGTCGAGAAGCGTACTGTATAAACGACGTACTCATCCGAATGGTCAACAAGCCGGATGTCACGCAATTTGTTTCTCAAACGTTAACGCAGTTTTGGTACACAGTGCTATAATATTTGCGAGGTTAAATCGAGACGATAATTAACATTATTAGGTGTGGTCCACTCTGACACTGGAAATTGTCATACCGTTTAACGTTCTAGTCAGCATTAAAGCAAATGTCTAACGTAATCATTTTAATTCGCTTTGCATCGTGTTCATTCAGGCCTGAAATGATCCCTAAACAACTGAAGACGTTCGAAATCTTAAAGTGAAAATGTGCTAAAGAGACAAGTAAGAAATAAATGGTTAATTTAATAGCAGCTTAATCAAATCCTTACTCATTAAATACCTAATTGGATTCTACAACTTCACTTGACAGCCCTCTGTTTTTTGAGATTAATGTATGGCCTGCAGCATTAATTTCATGGCTTCTTTAAACTATAATTTCTGTACTAAATCCAACTGCCAAACTACTGTAGTTATATAACCAAAGAGTTTCTGCAGCAAATGCAATTGTGTTTTCGGCTGAAGGTGTGACTCATTCTGTTCCTTGGACCGTTTCACAGATCTGCTGAAATTTGTAAAGGGGAAATATATCAGTGGGGCAAGAAATGCAGATTCAAGCTTGTGTACTTCAGGTGAAAATATGAATGTGTTCTGCAGAATGGCCCTGACTCAGCATGTAATCTTGTAGCTTGCTCTGCTGAAATTTTTAATTTTTTCCGATGAGGTGTTTTGAACATGAGGCGGGCTCCAGAGTCAACATCTCTTCCTCAGTCCTTTTCCTGAGAGTATGATTCAGCTATTCTTTAATTAGAACTTTCCTGCGAATTTGCAACCCACCCATAGTGACCCATGCAGTTCCCCTGAATAGAAAAGCTCAAACAAAACACTGTTTGCTCTCAAATTCTTTTAGGTCTGATGATAAAGTACTGTCACCCGAAACCTGTAATACACCCTTCTCCTTATGGAACAGATATAGGGTATTGTTATTGTATTGTTATCACCTTATACTTTTACACAGTGAAAGTGAGGGTGGGTGCTGAACTGGAAAGCCGAGAACCTGTTATAGATACTAGTTGTCCACGGGGTGCGTTTGTTGCAAGTGCATTTTCTGTATATCGAGGGTATGACACGTGTGTGACAGGCGACTGCCAGACGCGCCTCCAAACCTAGGATGACAACACAGAACCATGTCCTTTACATCTGTGAACTGTGTGGACCATATAATCTTGGGCCACTGGCACCTTCTCCATATTGTATGCAAACCTGACTATAGGCAAACTCAATTTTCACATTATGCCTACCATGGCCTAGTTCATGTCTGCCCCAATATTTTGATTCATTGTTCATATTTTGCCAACATTTAATCTGAATATGACTTTTATTAATCAGAATGAATTTGATCAGTTTTACTGTATTAGAATTATGGTTGGTTGTCTTGGGGCATCTATGTGTCAAGTTTCCAACTTCTCTGTTACTTTCTGTGGTTGTAATATGGATTTGGTGTATTGTATATATAATGTGTTATTAGATCAAACTTGGAGGCTGAACATTGTGTCCTGTCCAATATAATGTTACAAATGCTATTTTTGTGCAATTTGCTGAACATATGGGGAAGTTATGGGCATTTAAATATGTACCTCCATTATCATATTGATTTATGGGCCTTTGCCACCCACATGTTCTAACTACTTTGCATTTTTTCCTGAATGAAGACCTGTGTATTTATATTTTGTCCAGTTTCATGCAAATTGAGCCATCAATGCCATGGCAATTTGAGGGATTTACATATTGCCCTGTGTTACCAACCAATTCTATTTTCTCCCTATTATTTTGCACATTATATGAGAAAAAATATATAGGTCTTCCACTTTTCATTTTGGCATTCTAGACCGTTTCAGGTGAGACTTCATGCTGAGCACGGTTATAGACCATTTCCGGTAAAACCTGAATTTAACTGCTGACCAGGGTTATGTCCAGGGACTGGAGTATATTTGTGATGTGATCAAGTTGTTTAGGTGATTGTTTAGACACTTTTTTCCCCAATTTAGTCAAAGATGCAGTGGGAGAATAAAACCAACAACAATAGATTTGCAATCATCTATGGTGCTTGACCATAAACGGAATCCCTCTCTTCAGATACGTAGCTACAAATGGTGATGGCCACATGGAGTTACTCGATGCAGGGGACAAGGGGCTAAATCAGGCTCCTCTGAAGTTAATGACAGGTTTTATATTGAAGTGTGATGGCCTCCTGGATGCATTGCATGAATTAGTAGTCACTCACTTTGACAAATTAAATCATCACACAGCTGACTGTCTCGCACAATGGCTGTTCCGCCACAGACAAAGGCTACGTACGACCGCGGGCAAGGCGGACCAGAATAGTAGATATCAGATTTTCAGGGAGTATATTTGAGCTGATTGTAGTTGTGTCAAACCGCCCCAATATCTGATTGAGTGGTTCATCTCTGCGAAGAGTGGGCTCAGAATGTGCCATTTGCGAAGAGAAATTCAGCATTGGCTCACTGCGTTTTCAGACGCGATACAGAATCCAGAACTGGGGGTATAACAGATGGTTGTCAGATACCAAGAGGTGTTGCTACAATTTCCCCACAGTGCGCTTGTGAAAGTTGTGCAGAAGAAAATACTTTCGTTGGCATTATGGCATTTGAGTGTCAGTGTCCCCAACAAATGTCATTGTGCATGTTAAATCTGTAATGACCAGAATCACTTGAGCTATGCTGCACTTTCACAAGCGCAGACAGAGTTTCCGACGGACGGGTATTGAATGTTGTGAAACCTTAGAGGTTCGCCTCATCTGCTCATTCTCTTAAGGCCCTCAAAGATCACCTTCACTATCCAGTGCAAACTATACAGTTCAAACCACGCAATGCACCGTACAGTATATTTGCATCTGTATTTATGCAGAATACGCTGGTGTGTAATTTATTTGTCGAGAGGATTTCGCTTTTGAAACACTTCTAAAGAATGTATGTTATCATATTAAAAGGTGGCAGATGCCTAGCGGAAAAATTTACTCTCTTGAAACCGAGGTTTAACTTCAGGCTACTGTATAGGTTCAAAAGCAAACACTGCTGTGCAGTCACTTTAAATTAACATGAGTTCTTGTACAGTAAGAATTGTTCTTCAGGCTCTCCCTCCCCAGTATTCTCATTGAAAGTGACATTGCAAAGGAATGGTGTGCATGGAATTCCTTTGGTTTAATGTGCGTCAGCCATGCAATTATGCATGGCGTCTATAGAGTGCTTCTGCATACGTCTTTTAAATGTAAACTTACTAAAAAAGCAAAGAAAAAAACAGGAAAAATGACAATACAAATTCTGGATAAAATTACTGTCAGCTACATGATAATATGATGGCGCTTAAATTGAAGAACATTACTTTGCTCCCATAAGATCAAAGATCAACTTAAGTGTAAGCCGATGAGGCAGCCAGCTGGACTGATTGCAGTTTGCAGACCAGACAGTAGCGTAGCTGGTGGAGTGCAGACGAAGAGACAGGGGGCCCCTGCTTTATCTGTTTCAGGTTTGCTTACAAAAGCTGAAAAGTGGATTAGTCCTCTGGTGTGGGTAGCATGCAGGAGCAGACAGATAGGCGATGAAACGGTTTTGGAACAGCCGAAGCACATAACATCTGAGGGAAAACCCGGTATCTCACATTTAGGGAATTAAAAAAAGATTCATGAAAATGGCAAGGAAAAAATAAACGCTATACCTAGCTTCGCGAAGGCTGCTCGGTAAATGAATATTTGGAAGGGAGATGTTTTCTTTGTGGTTATAATCTTTAGCGCTTATGTAGTCGGTTAGGGGGCGGCTTTGAGGAATGAGCAAGCCTTGCTTCGTACATATCTCAGAGATTCTCAGATAGGCCTTAGACTGGGATTATGTGCAACATTGGGGCTTTGCGGCGAATAGTACTGAAGCTATCGCGGTCAGGACAGGTGGCGTCGGAGTGTCAAGATACTGGGAACGGGCCAGCGGTATAGCGCACACATTGTTGCGACAATTCGACGCAGTATGGGCCTGAGAGGGATCTTCCAAGCCATTACTGTACTCCGCGTGGGTATTTACAACTCGGTGGCACTTGGCACGGGAGTGCGTGAACATCGCTCATCAGCTTTCCCCTGTGGAATGCCATATGCTCCAAACCCAAAAGCCAGGCTCTTTTTCAGGTTTGCCAAGCATAGAATATAGCTTTTGTGTTTCTGTAAAAAAAAATGTAATCGCTCTACTTTACATAGGAATTTGGGGGCAGAAAATAATGCAGGCATGCCTCGCATCAGAAGAAATATGTCCTGTAGCTGGGGACGGGATAATAACAAAACAATATTGCTTTCACACCAAAAAAACTAATATTGGGCCATTGTAGCATTTCGCATTTCGAAAACAGTCATTCCCATGATACACTGTAATCTTACCGCTGGATGACAGAGACTATTGGCAAAGTGTGTTTGAGGCGAGAGTGCTCAACCAGACCAAAAATGAAGACTCAGCCCTACTCAGCTACATCTGCGCACATACCCCCCCCACCTCTAGCATGCCAAATGGCTTATGAATAAATAAATGGGCGAGGCAAACACAGCCATAATGTACTCATTTCCACTTCTTACAGTCTCCCTGTCCACTTTTTCAGTGGTATGCATTTATGGTAATTGCTCCGCAAGCCGAAGTGTTTTTTTTTTTTCAATGGTCCCTGCTTGACGGCAGATGTACCACATTGAGAAACGTGGATGAGGGCCTGCTGGAGCAACGTCTGCCGGAGCTGAGGGCCAGGGGTGGGGGCGGAGCTGAGGGCCGGTGGTGGGGGCGGAGCTGGGGGCCGGCGGTGGGGGCGGAGCTGAGGGCCGGTGGCGGGGGCCCCGGAGCCGGTCCCGGCACAGCTGACGGTAGTTGCAAAAAAAAGGAGAAAAAAGTGGGCCGTAAATCGTGTCTGCCATAAGGCCATTGCCCCGCTTTGTCGAGATCTCGGGCAGAGATAGCTGATTAGTGACTCGCCCGCCGCTGCAATGACGAATCAGGGAGTGGGAGCGCGGCCCCCGACGACAACTGATTACCGCGGGAGGCTTTGGGAACGGCCGGATACTACATGCCGTTAGGACCATTATCACGTGGACGGCATAATCATTATTATTATCGCTGGTCGGGGGTGTATTTTATCACTGATGTCATAACGGCGATATTATGTAAGTGATTAGTTGCCGGTGGGTGACTCACTTTTTTGCCGGCGTGGTGCAGCTATGATACAGGTGGCTTATTACCATGATTTGTGTACGGATGTGCGGTAGTGATGGTGACATCTTTTTAATTATCACTTGATCCGATAGAGCCGATGGAATGGGTATGGCTTAAATGAGAGGAACATCCCTCGTCAGCTAAAGTGTGGCGGGGGGGGGATTATCTTTATTGGTTAAAGAAACTCTTGGTTCCAGGACAGGCCGGCATCTGTAAAAAAAGAAAAAAAAGAAAAAATCCAATATGCGTAGTCATCGATCTACGCACTCAGAAAAGATGATGTCAGCGTTTCAGCCCCCCGGGCTGCAAGATAATGTAAACGGCCATTGCCAGCGCGCGTGGCACACCAGCGGTTTATTCCCCTAATAAATGAGGACATGCATAATTTGAAGTAAGGCCCACTGGGCTGCTGTGACCCGGCCGTCCCTCTGGCACCGTCCTCCTGCTCGGCCAGTATGGGGCCGTGTGGATGGCACCCCTCCCATGGCCCATCTGCACGAGAACAGCAGGTAGGCCGCGATGCACCACTGAGCTGATATTAAAGAACCTCTTGCATGACTGTGGGCAGCATGTCGTTTGAGCAAAGCTCCATTGTGAGCCCCGGACTGATGGCAGTGTGATGACATTGTGATCGCATTGTTGATTTGCTTAGGCGCTTTATACAGCAAGAGCAATTTACACCTGTAGCAGTTTAGGTTAAGCATCTTGCTCAAGGGTATGGACGGCAGTGCCCCCGCCCGGGATCAGAACCTGCAACCTCCCAGTTACAAGCAGAGTACCCTAGCCATTGTGCTACGCTGCCGTCCCGATACTCTGCTGGACTGATGGAGCGACAGACAGGACTGTACCTGGGGCTCCTGTCTCTCCCCCTTGCAACAGTGCACATAACAACACTTTTTTTTAGGACTCACAGTCCAGGCGGAGTTTAGAAGCCTTGACATTGTGCTGTGCGGAGTGAGAGAGAGAGAGAGAGAGAGTCGGCTGGGGCTTAATAACCGCGCTTCAAAGGCTGCCTCGAGATAAGGCCATTAATGGAGATTAACCTATCAGCGATGAGGGATCGGTAATCGTTTACCTGGAATAGTGGGCCTCTCTTGTACTTTGCGGAGAGAGGACATGGGGCCAGCTCTGTCATTGTGACAGAGCAATCCTTATGTCTGACTGCTGTGGACCAAGGGGAGGTATCCAAATCGGTCATTGCATGGATGGTTCCATTCATATGTCTGAGAGGGAGGGACGCAGCTACCGTGAGCACAAAACGCCATTTATCTGGAGCTCTGCTGAGCCGCGGAGTACAAAGCCCTATTAATATTAAGCACACAACTTCGAGAAGCCTAACCGTTTTCACGGTATTATATTCGATTCCACAAATTAATTTCCGTATTGCTGAAATTAATGCCTTCTTAGGCGATAAGCCACTGATCATTCATAAGGGGGGAAAAAAGATAACCAGAGTCCGTTTTTAGCTAGTTTGGCAGACCTGTTCGTCTGTGTTTCACTTCGTAATGCGGTTCACAGATTACACAGTTTTGTTCTCTGGCTTTTACTTTTTTCCCCGAGATGTTTTCGGCTGTCCTGTTTTTAGGGGAAAAAAGTGAAAGAGAAACAAAGAAACTGTCAACACTGATCAAACAATTTGCGTCCACGACATTTCCCAGCCGTGTAAAGTCGATTATGAAAACAACACAAAAGGAAAGGAGGAGACGACGGAACATACACAACTACAATGAAAGGGTGTCACCAATGAATTCACTTCACATACTGTAGTGCCCCGAGTATCAAGAGCAGTATAAAGTGTTGAGAAATTGCACAGCTGTGTTTTGGGAGCCGATGTCGGAGGGCTGCGCCCGAGGCCCGGGCTAAAACTGCTGATGGCGAGTCGGCTTTTGAGCTCGCGGCTTCATTTTTCATTCCGTTTCTCGAAGTCCGGGGCTTGGGGAGAAATTGCCCCATTAGGAAAATGGAGAGCAGATGGCTGGGAGTGCTCTGCCCGTTTGTCCCTTACATACATCAATATTTAACGTCTGCTTACACACCAAACTTCACCGCTGTCCCTGCCGTGGTGATATATGATGTACGTACGCATGTAGGTAGTCTATTCCTCCTTTATTCCTTTAAATAGCTGCAGTTTAACAAAAAAATACAGTTAATTTCCTAGTGGGGATTTTGAGGAGATTTGAAGCTGCAGGTAGAAAGAAGTGCTGGTAGAAAGAAGATGGACATCAGTTAGCTGGAGAGGTTGCTATGCTGTGAAATGGCTTTGGAGCAGGGGTATCCAAATCCAGACCTCGAGGTCCACGGTGTCTGCAGGTATTTGATCCAAACACGCACTACACCACCTGATTTTGAATAATTAGTTTACCTCCTTGGTCCAGGAAGCGAGCGAATTAGTGAAATCAGGTGGTGCAGTGCGTGGTTGGAGCAAATACCTGCAGACACTGTGGACCTCGAGGCCTGGATTTGAATACACTCGCTTTAGAGTATTCTAATTGTTAGCATTGTTTCCCGATAGCAGTGCTTTCCAAGCAAAGAGACTTGGCAATACAAATCACAGCACATCCTACTAGTAGTAATAATCATTTCTAGATACACCTTTTCAACTACAACTACACCATCTATGCTCCATACTTATTTTTCTAGTTTTGGAAAAGTTGTAACACCTTTTTATTGTCACTAAATCAGCATTAACCCATGGTGGCAATCACCAAAGGCTCGAAATTCATGAAAAAGTTACCAAATGTGTTTTTTAGTTGTTACATGTAACAT
The DNA here is from genome assembly GCA_029706075.1 of Aldrovandia affinis. Taxonomy (NCBI): domain Eukaryota; kingdom Metazoa; phylum Chordata; class Actinopteri; order Notacanthiformes; family Halosauridae; genus Aldrovandia; species Aldrovandia affinis. Next base: position 282,062 of record JAINUG010000009.1, on the reverse strand, counting down.
GTAATGATGTTGTTAGTTCAAATACTGCACATTGTTACAGATGGTGCACACGATGGCAGCTCCTTCAAACATCTCAGTATGACACCTTCTTGTTTACATGCTCCAGGCATCGGGCATCTGCCTTCTTCAACATTTACCAAAATGGTCATGAAAGGTTTATCAACCCAAACATGAATCAACGAAAACGCTGTAAAAACCTATGTAACGATTCAGAATTTTGGAAAAGAGTACAGACATTTTGAATGTTTTTTAATATCGATTTTAAAATAGCTCGAGAGTAGTATTGTTTGGGGACTGCTCTCACAAAACATCAGAAGATGAAGTTGTGAATGCTCAGCCATTTTGGAAAACTGCTCCAATCTTAAGCTAAGGTGTCGGTGACTGAAGCTGAAGCATGTAACTTACAGGTAAGGTGATCAGATAGTCCCGCATTTTGACTCATTGTCCCGTGTCATAATAAAATAATTACATAACGGATATCAACAACATCATCAGCCACCACCCCTATTTTGATTATTTATTTCCCGTCCTACAATGTCCTGCGAAATAATTCTGCATTTAGACTTTTTCAATCTGGTTGTCCTAGTTACATGACGTACAGCTGAAACGACAAGGCATGGCCTAATATGGACACCGTACATAGTACATAGAAACACATCAATTTAAAAAAACTAGATTTAAGAAAGCTGGGAGTCTTTTCTCACACAAGGTCATCCTCTCCATCAGCCATTGTGTTATTTTTCCATTTCAGCTGTGGCGAGGTGGTTCCAGGGTTCCCCCCGCGTGTGTTTTTTGCAAGATTGCACTAGCCAAAACGCTCTTTAATTGGATCACGCCTGCGGTGGAGATTTTGGTCATATTTTCCTCTGCTTTCCGAACCAAAGCGAGGTTCTTGGGAAAGTCGCGGGGCGCATCGGGCTGCGACGGCGAGGGGCCCTGACGTGCCGTGTGTACGGCGACGCCGACATCGCTGAGCCGCCGCGGTTGACTTCTCAGGAAGTCTGAAACGAGGACGCGTCTCTTACAGTTACACATTGTCTCCGAGCTGGGGCCTGACTCCTGCCTTGGTGGCATCGGCTCGGATAAACGTCTAAGTGTCTTCTCCGCTCTCCCCGGAGCATGTGGCTTCCAGTCAAGCATGTTTCGGCCTCACGGGGGGGGGGCTGCGTGGTCCCCTGTTTCCAGGATTTCTGCCAAGTCAGCCTCCATTAGGGCCATCTGAGTGAAAGGTTTCTCTGGAGTGCCTGAAGGATGACTCAGCATCCTCTAATCCCTGATGAGTATTGGGCAGGAATGATCAGCTCACGAGGAGCCCTGCAGCAGAGAGAGAGAGAGAGAGAGAGAGAGAGAGAGAGAGAGAGAGGGAACAAGGTGCACTGCAGACCAGCTCTCTGATGTCAAAATCTGGCTCAATTCAGTGTTGAAAACGCAAATGTATTATTTACCGTGAGGAAGGGAGCTATTTCGCGATCAGCTCTCACGTTACATTATTTATTTGCTTTAGCAGACGCCCTTCTCCGGTTTGCATACTATCCATTGCTACGGCTGAATATTTTATTGAACGGTCCAGATTTAGTACGCTGCTCGAGGGTACAGTGGCAATGCCCCGCCTGCAACGTCCGCACTAAACTACTGCCCTCACGCCGGACGTGCTTTGCAATAGAAATCGGGTCTGGAAAAAAACTTGCAGTGTAAAAAATTGTGTAACCCTGCTACATTCAGAATCACTGTCTGGTTTAATACACACGCCCTCATTACAATGTGGTAGGGGAGCCCCTGCCTTCCATCTGGTCTCTTCAGCGATGCATCTTCAATGATTTACATTGACAAACGAAAGTCCACTGTGCATATGTTTTAAATGATTATAATAGTGGTGTCATTAAAAAAAGTATGAAAATAAATTACTCTCGAAATTTTGTATCTTAGAAGCATGAACCATGACCTCTCCCCTGGCTATTTAGGACTGCTGGAGTTTCCATTACATGCAAAAGGTGTGCTGGAAGACTTCCTTCTCTGAGACCAGGGAGGCAGTGTGAGTGACTGGGCAATAGCATGATTGCTTTCCGCTTTCATTGAGGCTGACTTTATATTCTGATTGAGCCAGGACAGGAGTGCAATGTGCTATTCATATTTTATTCATTTCACAAGGCCTGCAGTACAGACCTTTTCAGCCCTGTAAGCCAAAGAAGTCTTGACAGGTGTCAAATGCTTTGCATTCCAGTTACATATTACTAGGTTTTAAAAACATCCATCTGTTGTACAGTATCTGTCTGTCTGATTGTCTGTGTATTACCAGAAAAAAAATCCACTTTCTCTAGTATGATTCTGTTGAATGGGAAAAAAATCTACCGTATTCTGAACCCTGCTAATCATACGATTTACAATTGAGTAATTTGGCAGATGCTTTTATCCAAAGCGACTTACATAAGTGCATTGAAATGGCTAGAGACTCGTCGCCAGAGCTGTGGATCAGTAAGCTATAGTCCATTTGCCGTCATTTAAATTCATGGCGCAAAATCGAGTCCCGCTTCAAAACGATGTACCCTGAACCACAACAATGCCCACACTGTTGCAACATCATTGTGAAACAATTGGGGATAGGACAAAATGTGATAACTAGCTCACAAGTGGCACTTAGGCCTATATAGCCTAAGATGCTGTTTAAAAAAAAAAAATTCAATTGGCTGGATAACGGATAACAGGAGGCAGTTGTGCATTATTCAGCTTCCCCATTGCATTAACGATGCCCTCCTCAAATTTGTGGAATTGAAATGATATCCGGCTGCTGTGGGCACTTGCCTCGGTCGAGCGGATTTGGCACGGTGAGAGGACCCCATGGTTGACTGAGTGTTCTACAAGGCAAGTCAAGCTTGCAGCCCTTTGGAAATTAATCATGGTCCAGTGCGTCCTAGGCCCGGTTTGTCCAGAGATCTTCTGGAGAAAAAAAGAGGCTGGATGTGTCGACATTTTCCCTCAAATAGTGGCAGCAAGGAGAGCGTAGAGTGGGATGACATCATATTTCAGATTTGTTGATCATCGTTTTTCTGACTGATCATGAAAAATGTCAAAATGTAGACAAAACGACATAAATATCCTTGTAGTTAGTATGCAACTGTCCTAATGACCTGTTTAAATTCTGAACCAACTCCATTTTTAAAATAATTGATATATTATTATTATTATTATATATATTTATACAGTGCCTTCAGAAAGGATTCACCCCCTTCAGATTTTGATATGCTGCGCACTCAAATTGACATACATTTATATGGGAGTTTTAAGGCACACTCAAATTGACATACATTTATGTGGGTGTTTTTGTCTACACAAATGACTCTAATATCATAGTGGAATGATAAATCTGGAAAATGTGAATGAAAAAACTGAAAAGTGCTCACCCCTTCAGCGTGACACTCCAAACCGAGCTCAGGTGCTTCCAATTTCCTCACTCTTAACACTTGAATGAGTCCACCTGTTGTCCGCTCAGTTGGTTGACATGATTTCAGAAACACCCGTTTATATAGTCCCACTCTTGTGTATGTCAGAGCACAAACTCAACCACGAAGATCAGGGAGCTGTCTGTTGAACTCTGTGACAGAATTGTGAGGAGGCATATATCTGGAGAAGGGTATAAAGAAATATAGCATTTAGAAAATTCCCAGGAGCACATTTAAGAAATGGAAAGAATATGGAACTACCAGACACTACCTTAAGCAGGCAGCTCTCAAAAACAACCGGGCAAGAAGGACCTTAGTCAGGGAAATGACCCAGAACCCAACGACCACCCTGCTAGAACTACAAACCCCCACGGCTGAGATGGGAGAACCTGTCTGTAAGCACTCAGAGCATACAGAAGTGGAGCATACAGAAGTGGCACTTAGCAGCCATACGCTCGGCAGCATACAGAAGTGGCTTCCATGGGAGACTGGGCAGAAAGAAGCCTATCCGAGCCATGTGGCAAAAGAGTCTGCGGTCCGATGAAACAAAAATGTAACTGTTTAGCCTGATTGCAAAGCGCTAAGCCTGACGCAAACCAAACACCACTCTTTACCCGTGTCACACCATCCCTGCTATAAAGCATGGTGGTTGCAGCATAATGTTATGGGGATGCTTTTAGCTGCAGGAACTGGGGCACTTGGCTGAGGGGGACAATGTGTGGAGCTGAATGCTGGCAAATCCTTGAGGACAACCTGCAAGAGACAGTCCACAAGAGACCTTTGACTGGACAATGACCCCAAACACACAGCCAAAGCAACACTGGCATAGCGCTTTGGCATAGCACTTTCTGGATTCAGAACAAGAGGGTAAATTTCCTTGAGCCACCCAGCCAAAGCCCAGACTTGAATCCCATTGAGTATCTGTGGAGAGACTGGAAGATTACAATACAGACGTTCCCCATCCAACCTGACAAAGCAAATCCGCAAGGAGGAATGGACAAAAATCCCCAAATCCAGATATGTGAAGCTGATACAAGCATACCCAAGAAGACTCAAAGTTGTATTGCTTCCATTGGTACTTTGAAAAAAGTACCAAGGTACCTTTTGTACAAGGGTACAAAGTATTGATTGAGGTGGGTGAATACTTTGAATACTAAGAAGACAACACTTCAATTTTCATACATTTTTGTTGCACAATAAAACATTTTGCCCCTTAAAATTGTTTGGTGACTTTTTTGAAGGCGCTGAACAATAATACTGTCCAACACCACTACGATATTCTTCAAGTTCTGTCTATGAAGACCTTAAGCGCAGGCTTGCTTTGTGTACAGGTAGCAGGTTTCTCCTAGCCCTTATATTTGTAGAACACCTCAAATGACCAAAGGCTAACACGGCTCCCTGTTTGGGATATTTTTGGGTGCCACTGAGCAGCGGGCGGGGGGGATATAATTCAGCTCCTCGCGTCTCTCCTGCAGTCACACAGAACCGTGGCACGGCCGCGTCTCCCGAGTGTTCCTCCGCAAAGACAGCTGCTGAATTTACAGTAGCTGCTGGTTTCCAGGAAAAGCACTGTCACTTCGAGCTGCACTTTCGCGGCGGGCCACAGCTGTTCGGTGAAAAAGCCAGCCTCTTTCTCTCTCCACACATGTGAGGTACTCCGGGATTTATACACTGTGCTTAACTCTAGGATCCGGGAAGACAAATCCTCGACTTCCTCCTGACGGCTTTGACACTAAGCCCTCCCCTGCCTCCCTATCACTTCCTCTGCCTTCGCCCTCGTTTATATTCTCGGGCGCCGCTCCTCGAAAATCATCCTCCCGAGTCTTGCCAGCACCCACCAGTTGGTGCTGTGATGATGGGGGGGGGGGTTAACGCGGTCGCATTCCTCGCGTCTCGTGAGACACTCTGGCAGTCACGCTCTCGAAAGGGTGACAGAGCTCTGCGGCTCTGTTCTGCTTATTTTATCAGAAGACAATGGAGTCTCAAGAGGGGCGTTAACACTTGCGTCCTTGTCTAGTAAATATGGCAGCAGCTCACACTGGCAAATGCGCTGCAGTTTTGCATTGTGTCAGTGGGTGATGAGCAACACAATGTGGATAATACAAATAGTGGTTCTGATTGATGTTAACTCTTACTATAGTGATATACCACACTACATGACAAACATGTCAACATTTAAAATGATTAATATTAATGTTATTTCAATTGCAATTGGCAATTGGATAAAGATAAACTTCTACCTCTTTGATTTCGGGAAAAGGAAACCCTAGCTTCAAGAACACATAAGGACTATCTTTTAATTTATGTGGATAAAATACAGCGTGTAACACAAAACGTATAAGTTGTAGTGAATTACATACATGCAGCTAGCTTGTGGCGCGTACACTGCGCATGAAATTACATGCGCGGTCTTGTCTTCTGATGAAACGGGAGGCAGACGGAGAGAGGTGGAGTGAGAATGAACAGGGGCAAAAAAAAGGTGCAAATCTCTGCAAAACAAGCCCCTTCCTGTTTGCGGTGTTGCTGGGCCACTCTTGACCCACACCTATGGAGTTAAGCTGGAGGATGGAGGATTTCCTCTGTGGGGGAAAGGTGAAGATTTACTCTGGGTCATTGCACCTTGGCCCGCCGCTCTAATCTTATCCTGCCTGTATCCCTCCCTAGAGTCATCAGCCTATGGGGCCTCTCTGGTACGGCGGGAGTGCGATCGCCCTCCACAGCCGAGCCAAGACCTCGCGTGACCCTGTGAACCTGGACGGTGTTGTTTTTCCGACTCTGGAAGCAAAACCTTTCGGGTTTTCTTTCAATACCCATTCAAAAGTAACAGGGAAATCCAGCCTTTGTCTCACACGGAACGAAGGTGTGAAAACTTCTTGAAAAATGTGCTTCATGGAATAATGATGGAGCTCTTGCTTTGAGTGATTGAATAAACAAGACTACACCACCGTGTAGCCACAGAGCCAGAGGCACAGACAGCGGTGTTTGTCTTGTGTTGAATCTTGTTAGCGAATGAGTAGAGCACCGGCCAGTCTTGATGATGATACGACGGGATTTCCTTGCTGGGAGGGGATCCTTTTATAGGCAAACAAGGCACAGGCCCTATCTCTCACAGTCAAACTGGTCAACGGGGTCACACTCTGTTGGTGCAAGAATTGTCTTAGGTATTAGGTGACAAACCTTGCTTTAATTCACTGGGAGAATAAAAAATCCTGCTCTTGTAAACACACTGCTCAGCTGTATTGCCCCAACTAGGAGAATCAGATGATTTTTCTTATCAGTCTGTGTTGAATGTCAGCCCCATGTGAGTCCCAGCAACTGATCTCTAAAAGGCCTTGGAAGAAGTGTGGACCAATCCACAAACATTTATCGCAAAATTATTTTAGAGTCTGTCTGGAAGAATTTCAGTTGTTTCGAAGGTATATGCCATAATCATTTGCTTGATTTGCTTCTTTTTCTATAGATGAAGAATCATGCCATTATTAATAAATCAATAGTCAAATGTGAGCATAAATAAATAAATCTCTGCCCCCAAATGGCACCCCTGGCCAGAGTCGGTGGGCACCTTGCACCTAGAACAAGTGCCTTTTACCGGTTGTTCCATCCAGTTGCTCAAGACACATATTTCTATGATGACTGAGATCTATGAACTCCCTCGAAATGTAAACATGTATTGAACTGTGAAGGTGATTTCTACTGTACAGGCAGTGCACACAGAAAGCACTCTAAGGGTATACATTATATATAGATAAAGTGAAAAAAAGGATCTATCATGAGGTGAAAAAAGCCCCCATCATTATTACGTACATGTGCGGTGGAGGGTAATGTATTCCTCATTCCTCTGTGGCTGCCTGACTTCTGGCTTCTTGAGCGAGGCCAAAGGAACACGCAGATCTTATTTGTCTTAAATGTAATACACAGAGGTCAAAGGCCTGCTGGGCGATGTGAATAGCATAATGATGATGCCCTGGGATTTGGGCCCTCAATTCCGCCCTCTGTCAGTCAAGGGCAGGAGCGGTGATTCCATCAAGGTTTCTGCTGATGTCTGATTTGAACTTGTTTTTGTCTGATTAGTTTGAACTTGTTTTTGGGACTTCTCTGAACGATAAGCACTGTGGAATTGTTACAAAAGCTTGTGACAAAGTCACATCCTGAAACATGGAGTTACCATATCTGTTGGAAATTGTCGTGGAAATTGACACATGAATATCACATTCGCTAGTAAGTGAGACAATCAGTCAAGCCAATGACTCGAACACAATATTAAGATATAAGGTTTTTTTTACTCCGGAACAATGGAAAATTAAAGTCTTTTATACACAGATCAAAACAACTGTCACGGTTTTACCTTGCTCAGCCGCTGGAGGGCGCTTGACCATGTGATGGCTTGTTTTCTTTGGTTTTGTGTGAGGAATCATTGTTATAGCCACCTTCCTTATATGGTCTTTCGTCGGTGTGTTTTCCGATCACGTCCAGCTGTGGATTATCAGTGCTCATTCCGCCTCCTATTTAAGTTCTGCGTTTTCCTCATACAAACGCTTCCGTGTAAACCATTACTACGCTCTAGCCGGTACTTCTAACTAAGGGTTAGTTTTCCACGCTGTGGTCTCTCAGTTAAAGAGAGAAGGTACTTCGTATTACTTCTAACTAAGGGTTCGTTTTCCACTCTGTGGTCTCTCAGTTAAAGAGAGAAGGTACTTTGTATTATTTCAAACAAAGGGTTAGTTTACCACTCTGTGGTTCTCTCAGTTAAAGAGAGAGGGGTCTTATTTAGTTATCTCTACTCTTTGTTTGTCGGGGCTATTGTTCCCCAGAGCTAAAGTATAGCTATTTGTTTTCAACGCATCTCGTTGAGGAGCGTTCGCCCTACTACTAGGTTGTTTCTGTTGGGTTTATTCCCGTGGAGTTTGTCCCGGGGTTTTTTTGTTCCCCGCTCCCTAGTCTGTTTTCAGATTTAGTGGGTGGTCGCTTGCGTCCAGCTTTTAGATACCCGTGAAATATTCCTCCTTCGACCCACACAACAACAACAGGTGCATCACAGAGCTGTTATTTCCTGTCCTCTAAACTGCTATCAAGTTTGGGCGCAGGTGTCAAAACCGCAGCCTCAACCTGCATACACTCGGCCCTCGATGGAATGAGTTTGACACCTGTGGTCTAAATACTTAGTAACAAACGCACATCAGCCTTATGTCTGGAAGAAGCCAAATACTAAGAAAACACAAGTACATGTATTTAGGTCAAAAAGAGCAGTTTTGGTCTGCAAAGCAGAAGCACAGTTATATATGTCAAAAGTTTACTTTCAATCAGGTTTAGGCCTTACGCTGTTACATGCATTATAAAGAAATAAAACATCGTTAAATGGAAATTTCCCTCACAAAATCTGCCCCCCAATAAAAAAGAAAAAGAAAACTGAATAAAGCCCAAACTTATTGTTTATGAAGTACCTATTTTCCTTGGTTTAGAATTAATTCACCATCTTCTGTGCTTTGCTTCCACACAATGCTCTCACTATTCAAATGAAGCCAAAGTGCAGCGTTGGAGGAGGCTGAGGCCTGAATGCATAGGCTCCCTTTGTGCTTCTGTCACTCGGCCAAGCTTTGGGCTTTTTGGGCCCCCTGCTAATACACAGAGAGAAAAAACTGACGTGTTCTAATATGCTCTGCTTAATTGTAAAGAAAATCTTTGGGACTGGCGAGTCCTTCTCCCTGATTGGCATCTTGCTGAGGTAGCTTCCTTTCTGGTCAATACGGAAACAGTGAGAGTCTTCCTCTCAGTCGATAAAGGCCGCTGGTCAGAAGAGCCACAGGAAGTCTGTAAAATAGGGTTCAGAACTGTCATGTGCTGGAGCCCTTGCTATCATTAACAGATTTTTTTCACCCTGCAACCATAACACCAGGATACCTTGTAAAAGTTGCTGAGGTAAAGGGGCCTGGGATTAGTTCGGATGGGAGTCGTCTTCCTTAGATTAGTTAAAGGTAAATTCCACACTGTCATCAGGGGAGTATTTTTTTGCGCAGAGAAAATATGCGTGGAATAGCTTCCCAGGTCATGTAGTAAAGGTTGCCACGGCTTGAAGCAGTGCTGGATACTCTCTAGACTGTATGTAAATGACAAGCCTAGATGGGCTGAATGGCTTGTTCTTGTTATTATGTATTCTTATGTTCTTATGTTCTTGGCTGAGTAAACCCAATGCCGCAGTACAGTGATGGTGACATGGAGCTGTAGGATTGTAGCTCACCCCATGGGACTTCAAGAGAGTAAGAGGACTCTAGTTTGTTAAGGATGGAAGTGAAAGCGCACGTGGCCGGTAGTGGAATTTCCGTTTTAGTCTGCCACAAACCGAATATTTATTTCCTCCGGCCACTTTGGTATTTTTGTGGTCTGCAGTAAAAGTGTCAACATGACTGCTTTGTGGATGTCCTGTATTTTACTGATGAAAATTATTGTTCAATAAATGATTTGAAATGCAATCTGTATCCAGCTATGCAAAGTAAAATACAAAAGAATCATTCTTTAAAAATAATAACAGCATATGGTGAATGAGTTTTTTTTAAAGAATGGACTAAAAATAATGTTCCATTTGGCAGTATATCTACAGATTCTGTTAGCGCTGCAGCGATGTCTATTTGATTCTCAGGGCTCAATGGCCTACTCATTTATGTTTTTCTGTCAGAGAGATGCATTTACAACACAAATCTACAAAGAAGACTCTGCTCTGTCTACGATTGTTTCACTGTGTTGATTTACACAACAATGTGATGGGTTGCTGACCTACAATGAACCAAACACTGTGCTATGTCTTTAAAAGGCAAACCTTGCTCATAATTCAATTCAATACTATCTATGTGTAATTCTCCACCCACTCCAGTGTGACTGAATAACTTCCTGAATAAAGAGAATAATTAAATTGGCTACAATAATGATGGCAATGTTAATTGGGCAGCTCTTAAGTTTGTTATTGTTCGAGTTAGGCATAATGTTTAATTGGATTTTTCACTTATTCTGCAGTTTTTAGACATTTGTTTGCTATCATGTCATCATGTAAATCGACACAATAAAAGCAATAAGATTAGCCAAGTGTTAGCAGTGCTTTCATAATGCCATAATGTTAAGTTGAGTAACGTTACTCTCTCAGGTGTCCATGACTTATGTGTATGCCTACGCAAAATATATTTTGCTGTGTCAAGTGTTAGCTAATGTATTACTAGCCAGCGAATGTAAACAAATTGTCGCGTCAATATTTAGAATATAGATATCCCAGTTATAGATTTTCCAAACACATCCGTTCATCCATTCTCGTAAGAATAGAACGGAAGCACCGTTGCGGACTGTTTGATTTAGTTTTGGCCCACGTTTATATCAAACGCATCAATATTGATGCTTCCACATTCTTTAGCAATAATGCTAAAACATGCTCCTTTTTGAATCAATTGAAAGTGTGATTTGTTTCAGTGTAACGCTCACTGGACTGGCCAATCTGTAACTCTGCAGTTCAGATCTCTGAGGTTCCACTGTATATCAGTCAAACTGATGCACACCCACATGCAGTTTAGTTTATTATTGCCGTGACAATTATGTATTCCATTTTATTGCTGTGGAAGCAAGTCTCATAAGCCATGGCACTTGCTCTTCATTAGACATTGCCAGTTCGCTACGGCAAAGGTGGCAAAGGGGAAAAAAGCTGATGATCTGATTGGTCATAATGAAGCCACACCCCTCACCACACCCACAGGTAATTTATTCTTCTTATGCCAACCTCTTTTGTCACAAAACCTCCGGAGTGGTGTTGGATGCGCCTTAATGCGCCACCATCGTGGATTAACGCCCGGGTGTGCGCATTGTGCTTTGACAGAGAAACTGGAGCCCAGAGTGTTAATACTGATTTAATTCCTGTTAATCTTGTCATATGGTGGAGTGTTGCATGTGTTTTATTCGTTCGCCGCGTTCAGCATGCTTAGTGGAGGCAGGAACCGTTTCAACCAACACACAGGCTCTTGATGCTTAAATCGAGGGGATAATTACCGACGGAAAAAGAGGGATTGGATTTTCTTTTACGCCGAAGAATGAAATATCTTCTGCAAGATCTAAGCATGAAAGCCGCGCTTTGGAAATGCGGTTGTGCCACTGGACTTGAATAAAGAGGCTTTGTATTCGATGGCGAGTGGCAGACATCATTTGATCTTCCGTTGATGGAGCTTCCCCCGTACGCAGGCTCTGTAGATAATTGCTTCTTTGACGGAGCTATTAGACAAGGCCAATTCACCTGATTGTTAAAAAATTAAAAATAAAAAAATGTTAAAAAAGTTTCTTCTGTTGATCACTAGAGTGAAGGAAGGACTAGAAACGTGTCCCAGAGTCAGGGAGCAAGTCCGAATGGCACAATGTTCAGAGATGGTGAAAGAAGGCTGCATGGGGATCAGTGGTGCTTTTTTCCCTTTTTGCCCATGCCCAGGAACCCATCTGAAGGGATTTGTAAAAAAAAAAAAATGCAGGTTTCATTTATCTCCTCCATTCTTTCAGACAGAACCTTGAACAAAGGCTTTGCAAAATGACTGTGATTCCAGATTCCTTTGTCCCGAGAAGACTGATTCCGTTGTTCTGAAAACGTGCTTTCACACGCCCTCAGCGAAGGTGCGAGAGAGCCAACGACTTTTTTATTGTTTAATTGCGGTCTTCTGCTGTAGGGTGCTTTTAATAATCAAAGGAAACCTGTTATCGTTTTTTTCCCTCCAATTCGCATGAGTAAGTTTCCATGGCAGCATATGCTCGAAAGACATCTCCAAGTTCCTATTGGTTTTACTCAACAATGCACATTACACCGAGGGCAGAGATATGAAGTTATTTTTACACTTGTTTATTCTCTTCACACCCACTGACATAAGCTCACCAGTGGAGACAAGGGACCATGGAGCATTATAAGCTTTTGAAATAACTATTCCAGGCTGAATTTCAGACATTCTGTCTGAATTTATAGGCTTAATCGGGTTCATCTAGAACCATAATTTATGGGTCCCAAGTACCAAGCAATGCATTCCCTGAAGCAATGCTCCTGCTCACATTATTGTATAAGTGACTGGTGCAACTTCAGGCAACACGGCCACTTATTTACGTCTAGCTGTAACAGTACAGTGAAGAGGTTAAAGAGTCGAGATTGTAATTCAGAGTAATGCAGGTTCAAATCCCAGGTAAGGCCCTGTCGTTGGGAACCTGGCATGCTTTGGTAAATATCTACCTTCTGTAAATAATATAATATTATATATTATAATAATATATATATAATAATATAATATAAAATAATATAATATAATATAAATGTAAATGGATAGAATTAGCCTCCTTTGGCAAACTGACTGTCCCATCCCTCTGTGCGCCCGGCAGCCGCTCCTCGTGGTCTCGCCTCTTCTCTGTTCTGACCCCTCGGTGGTGGAATGATCTTCTGCACTCGGACCACGGAATCACTTGCGATCTTCCTCAAGAGACTCAAAACCCACATTTTCAGACTCCACTACCACTGAATTGTTTACATCTAGCCAATTGTCATCACCACTGCCTACTTGTTTAATACTTTTTGTGTATGTATACTTGTTTACTCCTCAAAAAGAAAAAAAACCCCCAAAACATTTACTAACCTTTTTCCTTCCCAGTATTACAGGTATGGTATGCAGCTGCCAACAACGATCTATCGCTGTATTATTGCACTGATCTCTCTTGAACGATGATGAACGATGATTGTTCCTACCATGTATTAATGCACATCTTGTAAGTCGCTCTGGATAAGAGCGTCTGCTAAATGCTTAACATGCAAATGTAAAATGTAGAATGTGAAAACTCTTAATATGTAATATAGGTTGCTGTGGGTAATGGTGTGTGCCTAGCAAATAATGAATGTAATAATAAAGGTAAAGGAACAGTTATGGCACTCCATAGACGTAGACATGTCCAGGGATAGGTCCCTTCTGTCCAAAAGCAAAATTAAACATGTTCACGTGTCTTGTTTTCACAGTGCGCTCTGTGTCACTTGAGGTCCTCTAAGCCATTTTGGTCGGGCGCCACCCGGATTTGCGGACAGCGCGCCATCGTCTTGTACAGCCTAAAACGCTCTCTGTAAGTCTTCCCTTTTCCTCTCTTTGTCTCTTTCCTAAAAAGGTTATGTGCTCAGATACTGCAGTAAATCGCTCTTTATCCACGGTTGTGCACCTCGGAGCCATGCTCCTGCTTGCTTAGGAGAACATGATGGCCAGGTTTGTGCCACGTGCCGTTCCCATTGCTATTCATGCCTGCTTCAGGGGGGTTGAGTGAACCTGTCATCGAAAACAACAACAAGCACTCGTTTTTACAGCTATCTAGAGCCCTGCAAGTGTACAGTATACCATGACTATGCCATGACCTTACGCTTCCTCCCTGCTAACTCTTGTCATTTCCAGGAAGAATGAAGGGTAATTATGTTTGAAAAAAATTAAATGCTGGTGTCTCGGATTCTAAAGAATGTCGACAACGATGCAACAATTAATTATAAGGTTGCCACAGCACTCGAAAGACAGCACTTCGGTGACTTTACAAACAAGATGTATTTATAGAAGCATGATGAAAAGCAGTATTAACAATTACTCATTTGGCAGTGGAACAATTCCTAGGGGTTTAATTTAAATAATGTCGCAATCGTACATACTTCTTCATATTGTTCTTCCGTTCTGTTAACATTGAGGAATAAGAGACAGCTTTTCCATCTCTCAAATATGCCATGGCGTGCTCCTAGTGGCACTCCGTCCTTGGACTATTAATTTAGCAATTGATACACCTGATGCAAAATGGATGGAATCTGGATAGGTTACATGAGCTGGAACATAAGTCATGCATAAAGTGTGTGCAAAGCATTCTGGGAAAGATTGTGGCTGTATGCGATCTAATGGTTAGTTGATATGCCATAGTATCACAAATTGCAGCATGATGGTTTCATAGAGAATTTTTTGTGACGAGATCAAGAAATTGTAATGAGGTTTTGTAACTGCATTGCTATTATGCAGTTATAATAGAGTAGTAAAATATGTAACGTTTAGGCATAAAGATAGACTTATGTGAGGAAAAGTAAGGGTCAAAGTTACATACAGGGCCACGGTTTTCAGTAGGACACAGTTAATCTTGTAGTATTAGCATATTGCGGTGTCCCTTGGGGTGGGGTGACACTCACAGACCTAGGCAGTTAAATAACCCTGGAGGCAGTAATACAAACAAAACAATAATTTATTCAACTAATTTCGACAAACACAAAAAGGGTGGGGTCTTCGGGGGAATTCAAACACATAAAGTCCACAATCCTTACTCGTTGTCTATGTCTGTAATCAAAGTCCAGAATCCAATCCAGTTCCTCAAACAATCGAATTCAATTCAATTCAATTCAAAAACACCTTTCTTCTTGCACTTTTCTTCTTGCACCTTTCTTCTTGCACTTTTCTTTTTGCACCTTTCTTCTTGCACTTTTCTTTTTGCACCTTTCTTCTTGCACTTTTCTTTTTGCACCTTTCTTCTTGCACTTTTCTTCTTGCACTTTTCTTCTTGCACCTTTCTTCTTGCACCTTTCTTCTTGCACCTTTCTTCTTGCACTTTTCTTTTTGCACCTTTCTTCTTGCACTTTTCTTTTTGCACCTTTCTTCTTGCACTTTTCTTTTTGCACCTTTCTTCTTGCACTTTTCTTCTTGCACCTTTCTTCTTGCACTTTTCTTCTTGCACCTTTCTTCTTGCACCTTTCTTCTTGCACTTTTCTTCTTGCACTTTTCTTCTTGCACTTTTCTTCTTGCACTCTCCAACACACTCTCCACAATCACCAACCTACTCCCTCTCAGACACGAATGAGTCCTTTAAATAGGCCTTCAAATAGGTCTTCAGCTGTCCGTAGTCCCAATCGCTTGACTTACTTCAGGTGCGGGACTGCGGGCTGCTGGGAACCGTAGTTCTTCCGGCTCCAGTGGCTCCAATGTCTTAAGGGGCCAGGCAGCCATTTCCTTGGGCAGCCCCTTGGGATGCCACAATATGCATTCTTTATGGATTATTATTATTTTTTAATAGATTTTTAACCACTCTGTGTACTGATTGATCAAGAAGGGTGAGGAAAATAAGAGGAACAGCTTTACAGGGCCCTATGTAGGGCTTCTGGCTGGACAAAACTCTACGTGATTTTCTGTGTAATTTTCAATTGTAATATAATAAAGCAGTCTTGGTAATGTGTGCGCTTTATAGCACACCATATATGCACGGTACAAGGACGTGCAAATGTGGATGCAGTAATGAACGCTTGAATATGTATGCATCTCTGACAGATAAAATGTGCATTAAATTACCCCTGAAAATTACAAGAAGCTGGAACTCTGTTCAGTGCACTCAATACAACATAGAGCCAATTAGCATCTAGGCAGTCTCTGTTGGAATGTCTTAGCACCTTGGCATGATGTGTGGGGAAATATGGGAACTAATTTTAAAGTTTTGTTTAATGATTGCATCTCATCGTATATATCTCATCAATATATCATCATAATTCAAATAAATACTTGTGCACATGAGAAAAACATATAGGTAACTGCCAAAATAAAGTAAACGCCAACATGAAGTGTCTTAATAGGGTGCTGGGCCACCATGAGCCACAGCTTCAAAGTGCCTTCGCATAGATTCTACATTGTCTGGAGGGATTCAACACCATTTCACCATTTGATGTTTTGGATGGTGCTGGAAAACGCTGTCTCGGGCACCGCTCCAGAATATCCCATAACCGTTCAATTGGGTTGAGATCTGGTGACTGAGATGGCCATGGCATATAGTTTACATTGTTTTCATGCTCAACCATTCAATGACCACTCGTGCCCTGTGGATGGGGCCATTGTCATCCTGGAAGAGACCACTCCCATCAGGATAGAAATGCTTCACTGTAGGATGAAGGTGATCACTCGGAATGACTTTGCATTTATTGCCATTCACCTTGCCCTCTAAGTGAACCTGAGCCATGCCAGGAAAATGCACCCCCGCACCATAACAAAGCCGCCAAAATGCTCAAGTGTTTCCTTCATTTTGGCAGTTACCTGTACGTCTATATGTGACAATTTGATATGAAGATAGACATATGTATAGGAAGATGGCATATGAGCCAAAACATTTGTTATTGTGCTGCCCATTGCTACCCAGCAGCAGTATTGGCCGTGGAGGACCAATGCACTGCGGCAGGGAAACGATGGCTTGAGTCAAAGGAGATTTTTTTTCAAAGAAGATAGAACATCAGAGATGGAAAAAAACCGGGGAAAACAGCCTGCAGGACATCTCTATCTTTCGGTCGTCTGCGCACTGGCACCACAGAGCCGAGCGCATTGCCAGAACAATTGAGCGTGCACCAGCAATGAATTGAACTTGGCAGCAGCCAGTCACCAGCACACACTGGTTTCAGATATTTCCCTAATTAAAATGGCTGGCAGAATAATGCATACCCCACGGCTCAAAATGGTTGTGTTGCCAGGTGTGGAGCGCTGTGGCTTTGACTTTCCAAAGTCCTGCAGTGCATATTACAGAAACCTTTGTAAGCTCAAGCTTTCTTGGGTTCAGCTCAGCTACCTGGCGACAGTCTAATTATGTTAAGTGCATGGACGGTGTATGATAAGATGTTATTATTTTCTTGTCAAACTGGCTGTTGGTGCTCCTGGGAATTGTCACAAACAAGTGAAGCGGCGGTTTATTTTAAAGCAATAAACCAAACGCAGAGCGATTTGTTTGAAACAAATAATATGTGCCTGCTTATCTGCTTGGCATTTTACCGCATTGGCAGTGTGCTGTATGACTCAAAACACTACGAAATGCATACACACACGCACACGCATACCCACGCACGCACGCAAGCACGCACACACACACACGCGCACACACATTCACAAATGTGTGGAGCGAGGATACCTAGAGCCAGCTCTGCTTCCTGTTTGAACAGAAGCAATTACGCCACTATGACAGAACCTTGTTTCTTGAAATATGCATAATCCCTCACATCAGCGCTGCTGGGGTCTGTCTGGACATGATTATGTGGAATGTCTACCAAGCATCTGAATGATTCAGAGCCGCGATTCGGACCAGGAGAAGGCCAGAAGGGCAACAATCACCGCGGCTGAGTGTGCGGTCGTGTAAACATCATCATCCCCATCACCGGGAGCCCGTCGCGGCTCAAAGGCTGTGATTTGACTCGCCGGTTTATACCGAGTTGAGCACGTTGCGAAGCGGGGGAAATGGGGCTTCTCGCCGAACTGCGGAATCATTACGGAAGGAAGGGAGACATGCGCTGCGTTTCGAACGCGCTGCGATGCGCCGTCCAATTAAGGGGAAGCGGCCGAGGCGTGCGGCCCGCTCCCGGTCACGCGTCAGAGCCGCGCGGCTCGCGCTTGTTAGCCGCTTTGATTGGCGTGGCGTGACAAAGACGACGCCGTCAAGGACAGGATTTTCATTTGTTCTCATCCCTCCCGCCGTTCACCAATTTCGTCCAGCTCTCTCGCCTTTCACTAATTGCACGCCTAGACCGAGGTCGGTCCTGAATGAGAGGCGTCTCAGCCAGGCCGGTGCGATGCGTGCCTGAGCCAATTTGGACTGAAACTGAAAATGTATTTTTTAAAGGCTTTTTCTCCCAATTTGGATGCCCGATTGTATTGTTAAGCTGTCGATCCGGCGGGGCGCAGACAAGCGTGCGTTCTCCTCCAAATCATGTGACCTCAGTCGCCACTACTTTTCACATCGCTGTCCAAACAAGGAAGACATCTATGTAGCTTTATACCGGCAGACTGGGTGCCCGGCAACATGGCTCGCTGGTGAGCAAGGTGTCGCCGACAATCCGGCTGACTGAATCCCTCCCTGGGCGACGCTCCCGACAATTGTGCGTTGTCCACGTGGGGATGCTTGCCGCAGTCGGCACTGGCACAGTCTGGATTCGATACCAGACCGGCTCATCCACACACTAGAACGGTGCCTTAACAGGATGAGCCACCCAGCAGCACAGAAATATGGAGACATGTAACTATTGAATATACAGTATTTTGAACATAAAGTATCCCATTGGCCATTTCTCTTTGTGTCTACAGCTCAAAGCAGCAACCATTTGAAAACCACATCACAAAATTCTTGGTGTTACTCTACCTCAATTCAAATGTGCTCTAGCAGAGACAAATTTACTCCTGTTGATTTAAGACCATTTTATCTTGCAATTTAGTGCAACAGTGTTTCACCAGCACATGTGCTCACTGTGGCGTTTATGTGGCCATGGTGTTATCTCACCCTACGTGTCCGTGTTTAAAAAAGAATTCCGTGTTGTTCAGGGGAATTTTGCAGCCATCAGCTCAGTGGTTTTCCCCCAACATTTGCCTCACGTACCGATGCACTGCTAAGCACTGACGATAGATAATTATAGAGGGACTGCCGCAGAGGAGACTAATGCAGCAAAAGATTTATGGAGCGGTTTACGCAGCGCGTACACTCGGCACGCTTAGCTCACCGCGATGCGATGCCTCTCACTCTGTTAGCAGGTGGGAGAACGAGCAGAGAGGCAGAACAGAGCCGGAGACTCATTCCAAGGGTGTGGTGAAAAGGTGCTGGGGTCGAACAATAGGTTTCTCGTGACACAGTACCTATCACGATACGATGCATATCACGATACAATCTAATCACGATACGGTGCATATCACGATACAGTCTAATCACGATACGATGCATATCACGATACAGTCTAATCACGATACGATGCATATCACGATACAGTCTAATCACGATACGGTGCATATCACGATACAGTCTAATCACGATACGGTGCATATCACGATACAATCTAATCACGATACGATGCATATCACGATACAGTCTAATCACAATACGGTGCATATCACGATACAGTCTAATCACGGTGCATATCACGGTGCATATCACGATACGGTGCAATCTAATCACGATACGATGCATATCACGATACAGTCTAATCACGATACGGTGCAATCACGATACAATCTAATCACTCTGGGCCTGCCTCGGAATGGTCGGGAACTCTTGATTGACTTTGTTGCACAAAGCTAAGTATGTAAATGCACTCTGCCTTGTGTTCCCCCTGTGACTACAGTATACATGATTTTGTTGACTCATTATCCAAGAAAATGCAAATGTTATATTGACTTTTAATGATATACCGTACGACAACGAGTAATGGTGTGCATATTTTATTTGAAAACATTCATACGGCGAAGCACTCTGAACATGAATTAAATGCAGATGTTGGGAATGACCTTATATGAGGACATAGTATTACCATAGGCATTAGTGTGCATTTTTTGGTTTTAAAAGATTTATTCGTGGGTCATTCAGTCGATACTTATATCACAAATGAAAAAATCAAGACACTCGTCATTCACAGCCCTACTGAACATGGGGAAAAGCAGCTTTGCAAGTGAATAAAAATAATAATATGAATAATAAGAATTATATATATATATAGCCTACGTATAAATAGCCTTTAGGCTGTTGACGGAAGCTTTTTGAATTGGTTACAAAATTGTTTGGTCACGACGGGCTCGAGAAATGTCATGTAAAAATCTACCACATTTTTTTTCTTCCTGTAACAGTCTCTAAATTCAGAGGTAATAACTCCGACCCCCGTGGGGAGAGGACCGCTCTGCCTCTGTCAGCCTCCCATTAGCGTTAATGATTGTTTTTGTTTCGTCGGGTGGGTCTGAATGCAGAAGGCCATTTTAAAGTGTCAGGAAATGGGCAGCGCTCATTCGCTGGCCCCTCTCTGCGGCCCATTGTCAGCGGCCGCCTTGTTTTCTTCCACATTGTCAGCTTGCATGAAGCACACTGTAGCGATCCGGCCGCGGCAACAAGCGGTCAAAGAGAAACGGGAGGGGGAGGGGGCGGGGGAGCTGAGAGGGGATTAAAATCAATTCAACACAAATAAGGCCAGTTTTTACTCAAACTGAGAACGTTTCTCGCCGTTTGAATGGCCTCCGTTTCAGCGGTGTCGATCTATTCGTATTTCAGACAAAGCGAGTTGGATTCAAGGCAAGGTTTTGTTAGCTGACAGACAGCACAGAATCAGAAACGATTAATTGCAGTGAACAAAACAAGAAACACACGTCTCGGGAGGTTTTGACCACAGGAGTCTGGAAGGTTTTTTAACGCGTGATATTGTATTGTCTTTACTAATCTTTACATCTTTACTAATGTCCTCATTTCCAGTCAAATATAGATATGTCCTTTTGGGTAGGCATAATAAAATAAATAAATTTCTTGCTCAACGTGCAAATGTTGCCATCATCGAGAGGGTTGCGCATGTTCGTATGTGTCATGGTTCTTTTTGAAAAAAAAAAAAAAAAAAAAGTTATATTTTAGGAAATGTCACAACATGCAGTAATGAATGCGTCAGAGCCGGTGTGGGATGGGAATGAAAATTGTGAGTGAGCTGGTGGGTTCCGCTGGCCCAGAAAGGCTCGCAGTCTCATCGGAGGTGTCAAGGGGACTCTGCGGAGTGGCCTGCCGACCTGGCTCAAGTGTCCTGTGACAGATAAAGTATATTTATGGAGCTCCTGTCGCCACCTCGCGCAAAGTATCCCGGAGTGGGGGGGAGGCCGACGTGCGATGATTAACTCTGACATTTTCCTCTGGAACCTTCTGTGATTAAATATTTGCTGGCTCATTTAATATGAATGTGAATTAATGGCCAATCGGAGGGGGTTCAGCCTGTCCCGTCAGACTGATGGCCCGGCCGTGACTTGGCTACCGAATCCCTCCCTCCTTTTTTCCACCTGGTGCTCTGAAACTTTAATCGCGATCCCTCTCTGTTTAGCCACGTTCTGAAAGTGCGCGCGGGCGAGTTTCTCGTCTTTCGGACGGTGGTGCCGGATAACCCCGCCCCGCCCACGCAGGTGACCCACAGGTGCGAGGGCGCAGTTTCGGTGCCCGTCTCCCAAGTAAAGCGTTTATTATTGAACAGACGCCACGTCATTGGCACCTCCGTTGTTTTCCCCCTAATTATTTGTAAAACCTGTTAAACGTCAGAGGGCCTTGTTGTTCTCTCTGTACGAAAGATCACGTGAATGTGAGGGGGGGGGGTTGCTGTTTTTCCATGTGACTCGTAACACTGCTGTGTCTGTGGTGGCCTGTGCCTCGGGGTCCGCGCCGTGTGTGTGTGTGCGTACGCTTCTCTCTCCGTGTGTGTCACACACTGTGTTTGTGTTCTCTCCGTGTGCACCCTCCGCGTGCTCTTCCGACCCTCCTCCGCGGAGACGCAGGCCAATGAGTCACGCCGCGCAACGCTCTCGGTCGCCCGTGCCATCTGTCACCAGATGTGCTGCTTCCCATTCCCCGCCCCTCTCGACGCTTCCCCTTATTCGTCTGGAATGTGACCGTTTCCCAGCAGAGCGAGACTTCCAGCGCCATCTGCCAGTCGCAGGGGGCGAGGGGGGCCTAGGTAGGAAACACTCCATGCACGTGGCGTGCCCCAAGAAATGCCTTCGCTCCCGGCATGAATATATGTGTGTGTGTGTGTGTGTGTGTGTGTGTGGGGACTACAGTTGTACAGCATTAGTCCTGCCCACAGTGGGGCTGCTCTTTGTGTGTTCTGTCTCTCGGTGGCTGAAGTAGTAAAAAGGCAATTTCTGAAATGACAGGCCCCCTATCCATCACAGCAGATGTGCCCAGAGCCTCAAGGTGAAGCTCGCCACCCCTGCCGTGGCCCTTGCACCTAAATCTTCATGAGCATCTGGGTGGTTTTTCTTTTCTTTTTTTGCGGGTGGCCCTAAAGGCTATAAACCTAACTTTGAGAATGAGCGGAGACCTTTTTTTTCTATCACAAAGGACAAATCAAAGGGCAGCATTGTGGAAGCTTGGGGGGTCAGTTATTTATTGCATCCAATCAATATGGAATGGAGCTCAGTTGGGTCAACGGATCCACAGACCCTTCTGTTGGTGTTTTGAACCAAACTACAACTGCCTGTGTATCTCTTTCACTAAATATACAATTTACTTCAGTTTACCATTTCACAAGAACAGAATGACAGAGAGGAAAGAAAAATGCTTGGGCCAGGAAGAGGAGAAAAGGACAAATAAGTAAAGAACACTCTACTGATGGCTCCCAGGTGTGCGCAAATGTTTGAGGTTGTGGATCATGTGATCCGATAATGGAAAGCGACTCTTTCACAGTTTCCTGGGTGAAGGCGGAGAACTCTCTGCCTGGTAGCACTGAATACTGCTTTTTGGGATTGGATAGCAGTAGCATAACTGTAGCATAAAGCTGGGCAAAATTAAATGAACAAGTATGGTCTATAGAAATCCTTCCTGAAGGGATTCAGTCTCATCCCATCTGGGCCAGCTCACTGATGTGGCCCGTTCTCCCCGTCTCATTGTCACGGTGACGAGCGAAACGCGATCATTCGGCAACTGCTGCGTACCCTTGAACTCAGCTAAGGAGCGTGCGGCGTCTCAGCAAATCAACGCCGCCCTGGGCCACCCAGTGGACAGTCGAGGCCAGGCGATCGAGATGAGGATCAGCTGTTAGGAGAAGGGAAAATCGCTGATGAATGATAGTGCCGCTAGCGGAACGCTGTAGTGCTGATTTGCAAAACGGACGAACAGCTGACGTCGATGGTGGCCTGAGAGCTGCTTGCTTGCTGGGAACTGTCCCAGGTTTTTTTTTTTTTGCTCAGGTATTTTGCATTGTACAAATGTACAGAAGGTGTAATATCCCTCGCGGTGGTGAACCTCTAACCCGCATCACACCCGACGCACAAATAATGCAGCTTGAGCGAGCTCCTTGGCTGAGCGTTGCTTTTTCTCTCCACAGCCGTACGCTCAAAGAGATTTCTTCAGTTATTTTTCTTCTCTGATTATGTTGCCATGGTAACAAAGTGAGCCCTCCCACACACACACACACACACACACACACACACACACACACACACGCACGCACGCACGCAGACACAGACAGGTGCGTGGATAGAGACTGTTTGCTTCACAGGCAATAGAGGGCATAATTCTGCTGGCTCAAGGGTCTTGGGGGCAATTTGGTAAAGCCTCAAGACACAGCGTTTCTCTTCGAAATGACGTACTTCCTCTTCATGGTTCTTCTGAAGCCGCAATTCCTCTGACTCATTGTTGAGCTATGTAACGGGCCTTAAATTAAACGTCAGCTTTGAGAAATACGCCAATTAACGTACAGTACAAAAGTTTTTCATTTAACTCTGCCGGGACAACTGCTGGAAACTGGGGCCTGTTTAATTCGGGTAATATGAAGCAAACAACCCGAAAGCTAGCCAGGCTCCTCCCCTGTCCCCAGAGAGGGGGAGGTCTGATGCTGGAGGGGCTGAGCTCCTGCTGTGGCCGGGACGTTTTGGGATGTGTCTTGAGCATCCCCTCGGTGGTCTGGCCTGGCCCGGCCCATGGGGACCGGCACCTGACCAACCCTGTGCCCTCTCGGGGACGGAAGATGAGACCCGGGGAGGAGAGGAGGGATCGAGTGACACGGGCACTTTTGTTGGGCTCCCCGGAGCGGACAGCCGGCACGGGGGCCAGTGGCGCTGGACGTGCTGGAAAATTCCACCGCCGCCGCCGGAACGGGCTCCATTACGCATTTCAATTGAGACGCTGCGAAACGGTGCCTCACCCCCAGACAGAGGCTCTTTTAGATAAGGCCGAGAGAAAGAGGTGGGGAGAACTCCTCTTTCTCACTCACTCTCTCTCTCTCTCTCTCTCTCTCAACTCTCTTTCTGTGTTCTCCCTCTCTTTTTTTGATTTGCGCTGGATTCGCTGAAGGTACGGTGAGCGTCAAATAAAGCCATGGGTTTTACAGCAACACGGGGGGTTTAAGTGTGTGTGGGGGGGTAAAACGGATCGGTGGCCCCTGGGTGGGAAAGAGTGCCGGGCCATTAGTGGGGGTCAGAATGTCTTCCAAGTGATTCCAAGGGGCGCGCGCTGAAAGAAGGGAGAGGCTAATCATATTCAAATCATCCGGCAGTAAACCTGCGCTTTGATGGGCCATCAGAGCGGCATTAGGAACCAGCCGCGTTGAAAAGCACCTGGAGCAGATGGGCCGGGCCACACAGGACAGACCCATTAGGACATGGCTCATTGACGTGCTGGCTGGCCGATATCCCTCACGCCTCCCCCTCCCTCCCCTCCGGCGGCAGTATAGTATAATGGTTAGGGTGCTGGACTTCTGACTCGGAGGTCGCTGGTTCAATTCCCAGGTGGGAGCGCTGCCGTTGCACCCTTGAGCTAAAGGTACTTAACCTGAATTGCTTCAGTAAAATATCCAGCTGTATGAATGGATTGTATGTAAAGAAATGCAAACTGTGTAAGTCGCTCTGGATAAGAGCGTCTGATAAATGCCTAAAAATGTGAAAATGTAAATGTCTCCCCTCCCCGCACCCCTGCCCTGGAATGGGGAGAAAATAAAGCATTCTGGGGTCTTTGTCAAAGATTGACACAGCTGCGTCCCCACCAAGAGCCGGCCAAGGGGGACAGGGCCTCCTCATAACTGGATCTGGACAAACAAGCGGCTCAATTCACTTCCATTGGACGCAAGCTGTGAATATTTGAATGTAGGCTTATACAGTGCCCCCTGTATCCGGGGAAATGTTTTCATTGGAATGTGACTGATTTCTTACCAATTTGGTACACTTTATGGCAGTCACTCATCTTTACATATTATATGGGAGGGACTAAGGAGGAATGTGGAAATAAACATCCAGCAGGGAGTAAGAAGAGCGAATGGGGCTGTGGTGTGGGTTAGAGGGGTACGCCCTACCTGTATTACAAAAAGAAAGGTTGTGTGTGAGAACTGCGAATGTGTGAGAATAACAGGGTGCGTACGTGCGGTCATGCTGATCAGCATCAAACTTGATGAGATTAAAAAACGCTTAGGACGGGACATGCGTTAAAATTGGATTATTAGCCCAACGCAACTAATTAGGGCGTTTGTTAATGAATTATGCCGAGTGCCGATGAGATCGGCGATAAACCCGGTGTTCTGAGGGACAACAGACAACAGGATCATAGGATTACACTCCCGAAGTTCGAAGTTGTACGCTGCTTCTTTTGTATTAAACTTGTTCCGTGCATGTTTTACTTTAATTCGTGGGAATTTAAGCTTTGTAGGCATGACCATTTTCACTAACGGAGCATTGGCATTTTTATTTGGACGGGGCTGGTTTGCGATGAAGACAAATGTCCAAGAGCACGACGCGTTCCTTTAGACCCGTGGGCCCAATTTACAGCGACATAAGTGGACACGCTCTCCGCCACGCTGCGCATCGGATACGTATCAGCCTGAACCTTAGCTCGGCACTGCGAGCGGGAGACAGAGAGAAAGGGCTCAGTCAAAGCAGTTCTTCTATTTCGGCATATTATACCTTCTGGGATGTTGCTGTAGTTAATTTGATATAGCTGGCCATTTTTAATTACCACCTGAGACACCTTGATTAATGGAATTGGAGCTCCCACGTATGCTAGAGGGTAACTCGCTATCTATTGCACTCCATGCAGGGGTGTTCTATTCCAGGCTGATTTACCTGGTAAAACTGCGACGGGACTGGCGCCCGCTGTAGATGTAAGGCCCTGAATTGACAAACTGTTTGTTCCTATTTTTTTCTCTTTCTTTATACTCTTTTTATTTGCTACTTTTCCCCTCGGTTGGTTTCTTGTTTTCACACCGTGGCGTTGTTTGATCGTGAGCCGCGGTAAACGCACGCAGGCTAACGCATGCTTGTTCTGCTTTCAGGTGGTGGACCCCCGCCGTCTTCCTCGGATCCAGGGCTCTGCGAACGACGGCATTTCGAACTGGTGTCCGTCTGGCGCGTCGGCTTCAGCCGCCAGGGGGAGAGAATGCCCCGGCGATCTTGGGCCCGCCGGGCAACGACATGAGAGAGGCCGCGGCGAGCGATCGTCTTTCACGCCGCCACCACCTCCGAGAGCGCTCAACTTTCACACCGTGGCCCCTCCAGCAGCTCCGTCTCCCGGACCTTCGGCAGGAACTTAAATAAGCAGGTGGGGGGGGTGAGAGAGAGCTGGCGCGGGGCACTCACTGGATACACGAGCCGCAGCGAAGGATCAGCCTCCAGGCTCCGTGCGCGCCAGCAGAGAGAGGACTTCGTCCCTCATTTCCCCGTTTTTGAGATTACCCGTTTTTTAAAGCCTGGCCTCTTTAATCTCTAATTGAGAATTTTTTTTTTAAACTCTAGTTTTTTTTTCTCCCACTCCTCCCTTTTTAATTAATTGACTCTTTTTTTTGGAGTGAATTTCCCAGCAGCCCCCGGGTGACCGGTGCCCGCCGCCGCTTTATGTTCGCCGTGTTCCGCCGGGCGTCCGCGGGGCAGCGGGACACAGGATGGCGAGGCCACTGCTGAAGCTCCAGCGGTACTTCCGCCGGAAGCCCGTGCGCTTCTTCTCCTTCATCATCCTCTACCTGACGGCGGGCAGCCTGGTGTTCCTGCACGCGGGCCTCACGAGCCAGACCGCGGGCGGCGGCCGCGACCCGCTGGCCCCCTCGGCCGCCAACGTGGCCCCGGACGGGCGGGGCCTCGGCCTCATTGGGAGGGTGTTCCGGGAGCCCCGCCGGCCGGCCCGGAGGTACGGCGCGCTGTGGCCCAGGTCCACCACCCAGGAGGCCACCGAGCGGGGCAGGGGCGGCGACTACACGAGCAGCTGGAACCGCGCCCTCAAGGGCCGGAGCGGCAAGGACCCCGAGGAGGGCAGAGGTGAGTGGCACGCCGCGAAGGTTCAAGGTTTTCGGGGGTCCGGGTTAAAGTGATAGGTTTGGGGTTATGGGGTGAACTTGAGAAATATGTGGTCCTGTGTGGCTCAGTAGGTAGACCATGGCGACAACGCTTAGGTTGTGGGTTCGACCTTGGGACCACATATACTGAAAAATGTATGCATTTACTACTGTGAGTTGCTTTGGATAAAGGCATCTGCTAAATGGCATATATATATGAACATATATATATATATATGTAAAAAGTGGCAGGTCAGAATTGTTGCTATCCACTCTCGTATCGCGTGCTCTGATGTGAAGGGGGTCTCGGCGGCTGTGGCAAGGCCGCCCGGAGGTTATTTATAGAACTGCGCCTGTGCCAGGGCCATGTGAGTGCCAGGGTGAGGGTGAGGGGTTGGTTCAGCTGCATCCACACACAGACAGGAGCCCGTGGCCGGGCACAGAGGACAGGGTGTTCCAGCCACGTCCTGCCCGAGCCAAAATGTCACGCTACAAACACCTCAGGAGTGTCATTAGAGAGGTCACCCATTATGACCGGATAAAAACCGTATTTAAACTTCCACCAAACTTAAATCCAGGAAATCTAGACTAAGAGTAAAATTATGTTTTTAAAAAAATTACAGTCTGTGAAATAATACAATTTGAACATGAGAGATGCTACTATAATGGTGGGTGCCTGGGTGCCAAGCTTTGGCTACAGCTACAGTACTGTTTCAGGTGTCTTCAACTGCAAACACCTCAGAAATGTTACACATTATAATGCGACCAAAACCTAGTGTTCCGCTAAACCTAAATCCATGAAATCTAGCACTAACATTAACACATAACATATGCCATTTAGCAGACGCTTTTATTCAAAGCGACACAATAGTGAATGCGTACTTTTTTTTTTTTTTTTTTCAGTATATGTGGTCCCAGTGGGAATTGAACCCACAACCTAAGCATTGCCAACGCCATGCTCTACCTACTGACACAAAATCAAAAGATGTGTAAGGAAATGTATTAATAAAAAAAACATTCCCCATCATCTTTCCTCTCAAAAACATCAAAACACAGAAGGTTGGAGGGTCCATCCTTTACCAGATGTACTGTGGTCCCTTAATATGACTGTAATGTGGGGAAGGAGTGTGTGACAGTGTAGCTAGACCACGTCTGACCCCTTATTATTTTAAACCGAGTCCTTAGGCAACAAAACATCACACTCAGGCTTAAATGGGGTACGCTGAACCGGCCGGTCACTGTCCACACACACACACAGACACACACACACACACACACGCGCGCGTGCACACACACACACACACACCGAGAGCGCTGAAGGTTAATATGGGAATAAATGAGTGGGAGTCTGCCGCAGCTTCAATTCCCCCGAACACCTTGGATATTTAAATAACTCAATACATAAGCAATAATTTCCCCTCGTGGTGATGCCTCTCCAGACTGAAAACGCAGTCTCTTCCACACGGTTAATTCGCCGAGCTAATTTACGCTTTGGGTTCCCGGGGAGACGGCCGCATTAGCATGAGATTCATTTGCGGTCACGCGAAAAAAACTCTGGGGTCGGGCCTCAGACTGGGTTTGGTCAATGATGCCCTGCAGGTGTGTAAAACAATTCCAGTGTCAACAACTGGTATAGGATATGATATAATGCAATGAAAAATTTTAAAAAGCCACAAGAGGCCGTAGTCTTTATATTAAGAGATATATATATATTTACATGAGGGATACCACCATTCTGTGTTTCGGATGTTTGCGTATAATGTAATATATGCCATTTAGCAGACGCTTTTATCCAAAGCGACTAACAGTAGTGAATGCATGCATTTTTAACTATATGTGGTCCTAGTGGGAAATGAACCTTCAACCTAGAGTGTTGCCAACGCCACGCTCTACCTACTGAGCCACACAGAACTGGCGTGTGATCGCCGTTGTTATCGGTTACCTTTGGGACT
Source organism: Aldrovandia affinis (assembly GCA_029706075.1). NCBI lineage: Eukaryota > Metazoa > Chordata > Actinopteri > Notacanthiformes > Halosauridae > Aldrovandia > Aldrovandia affinis. The sequence continues at coordinate 252,918 of JAINUG010000009.1, read as the reverse complement.
GTGCAGATGTGCAAGTGGCTGATCCTGTGCGCGGCTGTCGCAGGCCTTCATCAGTGTGAGCGGCGTGCGCTGACGCCGGCGCACCTCGTTCCCCTGGCCGGCCCGCCCTCGGGTAAACCGTACATGTTTGGGACTAGGCTGTTCCTTTCGGTGACGAGGTTTGTAGGGAAGCTTCACGGCGTCATCGATCTGAATGGCCCTATTCTGTGAGCTGAACTGAGCGATCTGAGCTGCGGCGCGCTCGATTGGCCCGAGTCGCCGAGGGCAAACGGCCACTGATTCGGCCCGCTCAGGTGCGCCGTCACCTGTAGCCTCACGTCACCGACGCGCCACCTGCAACCGCGCGAGGAGCAAGGCAGCCGAAGTGTGCGCACTCCTCCGGCGCACCTGCCTGCATGCAAGCCTGTGCTATTTTACGCACCGCAAGCCGCACACAGTGCTCTCCCAAACAGCTAGGCGCTGGCTGATCGAAGAAGAGATGCATCCCTCACTAACAAAGGCTGGTAGCCTGTGGGGGTCTCGTGAACAGCCGGAGGTCAGTTACGCAGTGCCACACTGTGAACCCTGGCTGATTTAGGCCCGTCTTAATGGTGAGACCAAGCCAATATCGCCCTGGCACTGTGGACCCCGTTATAGTTGGCTAATGACATAGCACCAGACACGCACTAATACATTCTAAGTTTCTCCAGAAGTTCAAACACTGATCTTTGAGTTCAATATTTCTTGCGGAATTCTTACTGTGTATTTAGGGATTACCGGATGCTGCCTGAAATCTCAATTCGACACGTCTCTGCCATGATTCTGCTTGCGTTTACTTAGGGGTATGATGATTCGTGTATAGCTATGAAGGAATTATCAGTTCTAATTCTAACGAGTTGGAATTCAAATTCTGCGCTACGCGCAAACACTATAATCAATGTAAATTCCTCCCATATGGATCTAATATTGATTCAGATGCAGCATGTCTTTTTTGCATTCTTTTGTCTTACAGAAACAAAGACGGCTAATTCACTTTGACCCGTCTCCATGGTGACACTCGTGCAGTAGTTCACCTATTAAAATTTTTGAATTACAATTTAGGTCAGCACAGTTCCCATTTAATTGGGCCGTGCTTTTTGTCCATTCATTAGATTAATCAAATGGTTTAATCGGGTTGCTGTACACATAATCGGGTTACACTAATTCATTCTCAGCTGAAAGGTGTTGTCCCGCACGCGGTCGCCCATGGCACCACCACTGCGTTCAGCATGGGCCTTTCCCAGCGCCTGACGCTCGCAACGGATGGCTGCGCTCGCAATGTTCGGAACTCCTCTGCCCTTCGGCGTCCGCTGGGCCCGCTCATGTAGCACCGCGTCCTGGCCTTCCCACTACAGACATTTTTTACATTTACATTTTAAGCATTTAGCAGATGCTCTTATCCAGAGCAACTAACAAGATGTGCATAAATACATGGTAAGAACAATCATTGTTCGCACAAGAGACCAGTGCAGTAATACAGCGATAGACATTGTTGTTGGCAGCTGCATACCATACCTGTAACACTGGGAAGGAAAAGGTTAGTACATTTTTTTTTTTTTTGTTGAGGAGTAAACAAGCATGCATATGCAAAACGTATTGAACAAGTAGGCAGTGGTGATGACAATTGGCTAGATGTACAGAATTCAGTGGTAGTGGAGTCTGAAAAGGTGGGTTTTGAGTTTCTTGCGTAAGATCGCGAGTGATTCCGCGGTCCCGACCGAATGTGGAAGATCATTCCACCACCGAGGAGTCAGGACAGAGAAGAGGCGAGCCTGCGAGGAGCGGCTGCCGGGCATCTACAGCCGAGACGAGAACTGTGTGTGACAGCGACGTACACAGCCGCTGCATGTCGATCCGAGGTGGGCTAATTCGGCCCTCAACGGGCCCCCTGGTTGCCTTTCCAGCTCGCGTCCTAATTATATAATTGAATATGAAACCACAGCCTCTTATTCGGGGTCTCAATCAGCCGCTAATGGAAATGGATCTTTAGAACCTGCGTGGTATGCTTTCCTCTGACGTAAAGGGATTTGAATATAAAACCATGGAAATGTAATTTAAGAGCTGGAAGAAATGAGAGAAGTGCAGTATTATAGTATTTGTTGGAATTTAGTGCCTGTGCCTACAAATACCTCAAATTAGACTGCCTGGCACTCAAATCTAGACCTAAAGCCTGTCCACGTGTAGTTTTCCCCTAGAAAATGTTGCCCTTTGTTTGTTGTGTTCATACCCTTAAGATTCTATTATACTTCTATTATTGTTATTGTTATTTAGCATTTTTATGTATTTATTTATGAATTTTCTGGTAGTAGCAGTTGTCAGTGCATTAGACAAACTAGCAGTTATCATCACCACAGATGTCGTAGTTGTTGCATTTTATTGACATTATTGCACATTATTGTAATTAGTACCGTTATTGCATATTTGTTTAGCATGTGCCCCCGCGGTATGTTGGATTTTCTTCCAGCTATTCTGTTGGATTTGTTTCACGGAGCGATCTTACTGCAGGTAAATGTGTCTTGCTGGGGGTTAGAACAGCAGCGTTCCACTGAAAATGTAAATCTACGATGATCCTTGATCTCATCCATGACGCCACTAGGCGCCCATGTTTGTGTTAGAGACAGTTTAACTGCTGCACCATCGCTTAAAAAAAAAAAAAAAAAACAGGCCGGGTGTGCACGTAGCTGTAGAAAGCCCCCTAAAATTTCAAAGGTTCATTTGAAGATTGTATCTGTCTCCGCTCATTAGGCTAATCCAAGCTGACACTTTAAGGGTTCCAAGCAGATGGTGCCTGTGCTCAAATCTCCCGTGTCCATAAAAGCTGCACAGCGTTCTCCTTTCCGGATCATATGTAACGCGTCCACGGCGATTAACCTCTGACGAAACGGCCCTCTCCTCTAAGTGACAGGAATTCATTTTGTCCCGGCGAGATCGTCTTACAGTTGTCATCCCTGAGTGAGCAGCTGCCGCCAGACGGTGATTGTCATGTTGCGGGTTTTTGGGAAGAAGCCGAATGCAATCTCAGGCCAGGTTTGCTCAGGCAAGACCCCTGATGGAGGGGCAGGATCAATTCCCCCTCATTCATTAAGATTTCTCATTTGTACCTTATCTGATGAGAGCTGGGCAAACTAGAACCATAGATTTGAACAACTGGGATGTTGTTTCAGCCTGCAAGAATATCAGAGAAACACATTTACTGTTACGGTTAATGTGGAACATTGAGGATATTCTTGACACTTCTGACGCAACTTTCATGTTTCCTCTTGCCATGATGCTGATATTTTTTAGGGTTTTTTTTCAAACTTTTTCAAACTGTTGTTCCTCTGCTGATTATTAATATTTTTGCATTAATGCGATCAATTAAAAACATAAATCAAATTTCTTGGATCTAAAATATGAGCCTATGATTTATTCAAAGCACAGTATCCTGAAAAAAGTCTGTTTTGAACATCAAACACCAAAGTGACAAATGTCTCTGGAAATGTTTGATGGGATGAATCCTCTATTTTGCCATTTGCTTCTTTCAGAGAATAATAGCAGCTGTCCCTGAGTTTACACATTTTGCTGTTTTTATCACCTTGTCATGTACGCACCTCATTTCAAAATAAAACCAAATGAAGACAAATAACTTAAAAGATTTTAGCAGTTTTTTTAACTAAAACTGTTTTTAGCAGTTTTTTTATGCAGTGTCATTCATTACCCCCTTGGTGACTGCAGAATCCAAAAAAGGAAACTACACCGGCACTCTAAGAAACAATATCAAAGCTCGCTGAGGAATTAAGGAATAGGAAACGTTTTGTAATCTTGTCAGGGCCGACGGCTCATTTTTAGCGCTGTATAGGAACTGTAGCGCACATGCTGATCCCACAAGTCGGCGCGATCAAGATGAAATAAGGGCCCTGCAGAGTTCATAATCTTAGCTTGGCTTGCCTCTTCCAGGTCTCAAAGGCCATTTCATATTGTAAAATCGGTGGCTTTAAATGTCATCGGAAGACATGCGCTGGCGTAGCCTGGGCCCTGTCTCTGAAGAGCCGTAGTGCGCCACAAGCTCAACCCTGGGAAGTTGGAAAGCGTTGGCGGGGGGGAGACGGAGGCCACTTGTGATGAAAATGCACAGAGCAGGGAGACGATTTGTTGATGGCTTGACACAAATTGTGTAAGTGCCCCTCCCCCCTGGCCCCCGCCATTTATTTCCCTGCTAAGACTGCCGTGCGAAGTGTGCCGGATGAGCCGGGAAGACACCGACGTGACATATGGCTGCGCTTGTCCTCCCTGCACACCGGTGGCATGTTGCTTCCTGAGTTTTTCATCAGAACATTAATTTTCCTATTTGCATTCGCCATCCCCAGGCAGAGATGTCAAACACTGATGTTCAGTGAACTCATCTGTGCAGAATGTCTCTCTTACCGTTCTCTCTCTACCTCCTCCTCCTCCTCTCTCTCTCTCTCTCTCTCTCTCTCTATCTGTTCTCCCCCTCACTTGCTCTTACTTCCCTTGTAGTCTCTCCTCTCTCAAGTGCTGGTCCCATGGCACCCGGACAAGAAGCCGAAAGAGTAATTAGTGCCTTCAAAGTGGCACCGCTCCCTATCAGCCGGGCCTGTCTCGTTCCAGTGTGCACAATTGCCCCCTCATCAAACTCTGGGTTTTCTGTAATATTGTCTCCATGAGCCCACCCCGCCCCCTCCCTCCCCCGCCCCCCTCCCCCTTCCCGCCCACTCACGTCTGAAAAAGCCGAGCGAGTCTGAAAACGCTGTGCATCGTGGATTTAGTTCACTGCTCTGGTGTGTTACTGCACCCTGTGGTGAGGTGTTTCAACTGGATGGGAAGTGTTAGTGGATTTTTGGGCTACTTCCTTCTTTTGTTTGGTCCCCAGGGAAGTCCCTGCGGGATTTAGGGAGTAAGGGGGTGGATGTAGGGAGTGAATTCCGAGCCAGCTTCTGCCCAGCTGCCTCAAGGTAGCGAGTGGGAGACATTCTCCTAATAGATGAGTAAGTATTGACAATAAAGCATATGAAGCCCACTCGCGGTGAGCAGGTGGTCATGTTTCTGTAAATGAAAACTATGATTTAATGTGTTGAGAGGACAGATTGTGGTTGGGTTGGGGGGATTTCGTAACCATAAATACAGAATGGCGAAATAGGTAAAACACTTCTTATCGTCTCGGGAAGTAGCTGAAGTTCCACAAGACACTCCTATTAGAGGCAAAGAATGAATATTTTTGAATTTGAACGAAGATTCTGATCTATTTCCACCTGACGTGGTTTCGCACATTCGACCGTACGGTAACTTTGAGCTAGTGAGTTCACGAAAGTCGTCCTGTGTCTGTAGTGGTAACAGGACAGATGTTGACGGATACCGTCAGCCCATCGCAGCGTACCCACAAGTATCCTCCTCTATATGAATCATAATTCTCTTCACAGTAAGGGGATTTGCATATAAATGTGGGAGCAATGTTAAGGGGCCAGATATTTTGTCTCTTTTATTTGTGGATGGATGACAACGCACGGAGCGGGCGGCAGCAGTGTGGACCCAGATACAGACAGTTACGTAATGGTGTCGCTTGGCGGTAATCCAGCCAGAGCACCTCCTGGATATCAGGACAGTGAGCTGGTGGCTGGGGGCCCAGTGGCGGAATCTCCTCTGCTGCTGCGGAGTGGGAGAGCAGATGCTCCCGAATCCACTCTCACCTGGTGGCTCCTCGTAATCCCTCTGCCAAACACACCGCACAGATCCCCTGCAGCAGGGCTGGGAGGGCCGGCGTGCATGCTGGGTTTTCCTGCTAGTAGCGTAGCCAGAGTGGGGGAGGGGGGACCTCACAACTGTTGATTCACGGACACTGTTATTCGGCACCATTAATATTTGTTTGTGCACCCCCTGCCCCCTGCCCCCTCCCTCCGGTCAACAACGTGCTCTCACTCTTCAGCTGTTGTGTCACGAGCTCGACAAGAAATGGAGCTGAAATGTCAGAACACGCAAATTGGCTAATTAAATAATTGGGAGCTGAAGTTGTCTTGAAATCCAGAAAATCCACAACAACAACAACAGCAGCAACAAAATCTTATATTTCTCTGATAAAACAGCCATAAGATCATTTCAGTGCAACAGGGCTGCTCCTCCAGACAGAATGATTTCAACTTTGAGAGAATATCCCCAGGATAATGCATATCAGGGCCTATTCAACTGGCAGCCCGTGGGCCAAATGCAGCCCGTGTAGTGTTTTTCTGACCAGCCCACGAAATAGCATTTGTCACGCACTTAAAATGAAAGCAAACACATTTGTAAAGGAACAAAACGAACACGCAGTTCTGACGCATTGCAGGCAAATACGCTTTTGAATGAATTAAACACCCCCCTCCCCCGCTCGATAATTGATCACTCTCTAACCCCCACACGCCCCCCCCCCTTCCACCTTGGAATGGAAAATGTTTGGCCCACCTGTACTTTTGGTATTTAAAATCTGCCCCCAAATGAGAAGCAATTGAATGCATATACATTTCCAAAAAGAAAAAAAATCCTTTGTCACTTAATTATTCTTTTGATCGTGTTATCATTTGCATAAACCTATCACTTCTCGTGCCATTTTAATGAAGTCTTCCCTTTTTTTGATTTTGCATTTCTTTCCGTACACAACGGCATAAAACACGCGCTTTAGGTCCCAGCTCAGCAGCGTATCGATGACCTGCTTCTCCTTCGAGCCTCGTTACTCGGCTGAATGCCGAAGTGCATTGTTTTAAAACCTGCTCCCCTCTCTGCGTTAAAGCAGATTACCACCTGCGTAGGGGAGTAAGATTACCGCCCGGGTCCTACAGTAGTCGGCGGGCCCTGCATGCTTTTAGACAATTAAAATAATGACCTGCGCGTTAATGTGCATCCTCCCCAGCTCTTAATGGAGGTATTACGGAATAATGGGACAGGGAAAGGCGAAAGGTTGCAGACAGATGGCTGCCAAACACGGGCGAGAGTCAGAAGCGGGGGGGGTTGGCGACGTACCACCGAGCCCCTGCAAGAGGGGGTCATATGGACTGATTTAATATCGGCAGCCGTGAAAAAGGGACAAGGCTAATGGGCCAAGCAGAACACAGCGGCTATTTGTGGAAGAGCGTTACAGACGTGCCTCCGCCACCTTTGGGTCCAAGCGTGACGAACAAGCTGCGCTTGCAGCAGCGGGCCACTAGGAGGGGATGCGAACTAAATAAATAAATAAAGACTGCGGCGTCGCGCTCCGCTTGAAGGCCCCAAATTGCGTTTTGAGGCAGATTGATGCCTTTTGGAGAAGACGCACTCGGCGAGGCGGGGTCGTGTACATTCGGTCGTTCCGAGAGGAGCGCTTCGCCCTCGTTCTCGCTCTGCGGTGTAAATAAACAAATGAGCGCGGTTGGCATTGTTTTTTCTAAGCTGAATAAATCTGAAAATTAATTTGCTCCTCTGGGAATGCCGGTTAGCAGAAGAAGAAACTTTGGATTTCATTTCGTAAATCTGCTCCTCCAGCCCATTAATCTTCTTTCTTTCATTTGTGGCGAGGAAGAGTGAGTTTTGTTGCGGAGGAGAATAGAGACTCAGATTTTTAATGGGGAGGCTGTGTCGAGAGTGAGCAGATGCATTTCAACAGTAATGCGGTAATCACATTTTCCCTACTTCAGGGCCACAGTAAATTACCTCAGAATCTACTCCATGCATACATTTATATCTCATTGTATGTTTTGTCTTCAGGTCTATGAGAAAAGTACCCCAAAAGCACAAAGTCATATTAGTACTGCTCGTATTATGAGGTATATCTTTGAAGTGTGTCTTAGGGAGAAGAGGCATAGATCTTTTAGGTAAAAAAAGAAGTTATTTTTGTTTATTAGATCGCACAGCCATTACTGAAATAAATAATTTCCCTGGTCTTTCAGCCATGATTCTGACTATTTGAGAAGACTGTGGCACATTTAGGATGGAGTCTTAAGCCCTTGGGCTGATGCTACAGTATATGGTCATTTGATCCAGTGTGTGGGAGATGCATCACTGTAAGTGCATCAGTATCGATTCAGTGTAGTTTACTCAAACTGCAATGGGCAGTGTGACATGTCAGGTAGCACATACAGAATGAAGCAGCTTCATTAGATGTCTGCTAAAGAAACCTTCATTTTTACTTTGCTGCTGTAATTATGATATATATATACAGTATATTTACATATACATATATATAAGCTCATGATACTGAATGTTTCTTAAGATACAGTACCTTATCAAAGTAAAAATTAAAACATTGATTAGGTTGGTGAACAAAGCTGGCCTCTTTGAACAAAAAAAAAAGATAATTGTTGAGAATGACTTTGACTATAAATGTATTTATGGTGAATGTTGGATTTATGGTTTCCAGTGTCTCTTGACATAAAATATGCTCCTTAGGACGCTTCATACGATAAAATCCTTTCTTATGCATTTATTACTACCCCTGATATTACGATTGCGATAAAGTGCTTTTGACTGAAATGCGGTGGGTTTCTATATTTAATGGGGTGGATTATTTCTCTTTCTCTCCAGCGAAATATATCGGCTGCTACATCGACGACACACAAAAGAGAGCACTCAGGGGAGCGTCCTTTTTTGACTACAGGAAAATGACTGTCTTCCGTTGCCAGGACAACTGTGCTGAAAGGTAAGGACTGCGGTGAGAAGTCTCTTCCCCAGTGTTAAATTAGGACTGCTTAGCTCACTTATCTTTTTCCATTTCATTGGCGCGGGCAAAACTGTCAGTGACGCATCTTTAGATGAAGCAACAAACAGCCCCCAGGAGGTGGTCGTTTCGGGGGGGGGGTCACACGTCAGAGGGCCCGGTGTTACTGGTCTGGGCTCCTCTGGTTTTCCCCTTACTCTCTCCTGCCACGGTCAAGACCAGGGCTCTGGCTGTCCAGAGTACCATGCATGTCCTCCTCACTCCTTCAGGGACAGAAGACTGCACAACTCAGAAGCATGTGCATTCGCACGCAGAGCACACTAACACACACACATACACACATAACACACACACACAAACAAACACACATAACTCACAAAGACTGCACACTAACACACACACATAACACACACACACAAACAAACACACATAACTCACAAACACTGCACACTAACACACACACAATGCACACACATGCGCGCGCACACACACACACACACACACACACGACACACAGAACAAACAGACATACACACACACCACACACATAATACATCCATACAATCACACAGAAAAACAAACACGCATGTACATACACCACACATAAACACACACACATAACCATAACATACATACACACACACACACACACACACAAACATACATATATATGCAATACCCATGCATGCACTAGACACACACACACACACACAAACACACGCACACACAAATATATATATATATAGATGGGTGCACAAGACCAAATGTGTCAAAAGCTGCGGTAGATAAATTGGTTTGACAGGACTGGATTACAGTTTTTTGCAATTGCTAAGACACAAAAACTGGTACTTCTATTGACCAGGTATGCTAAACCATAAGCACATTGTCTGCTTTACACTAAGTTTGAAATTCTAAAACACACTTTTTGCAAATAACTACACACGGTTATCTACATTAGACACATCATTCAAAACTAAAAGCCTGTGTGTGTTGTTTCAACACTGCCATTGAAATACCACACTCAATTATCAATCACCTGCACACAGAATGCACATGTGAAAACACCTGTAACCAATGAGATCACTTAGAAATCAGGGCCCGTATTCACAAAGCATTTTATCTTACCACTAGGAGTACTTCTAAATCGCACTAAAACCTTTTAGTTAGGAGTCCCACCTTAAAACCTATTCACAAAGCTGCAAAGACAAACTCATACTAAGGAATTCCTACAATTTTCAAGCTAAGAGTGAGGGCGGGGTTGACGTCGTTGCTAGGGATGACGTTGTTTCTCATGAACGAGCTTACTCAGAATGCCCACAGTGATTGGCTGATATAGGGGATGGGTCATCATAGAGAAATAGTTTTTCTGCCGCTGTTTTTACAGTAACAATTCCCTAAATCTCGATGCAGAGTTACAGTGAAGAGATAGACAACCATGTATGTTTTGGTTTGCTTTGTTTTTCATACTAAATGCCTTTCTGGGAGGCATGTTTTTAGAAACACGACCGAATTAAATAGAATTGAAACATTAGCGATCTTTTATTATTTTATTAAATTAATTCAGGCATAAGACCACCCTAGTTAAATCGCCTAAGGCGTACTGAATCTAAAAATGTATTTTGTGAAATTTTCAAATAAAGATTTCGTGAAATAACTTAAATTGAAAAACTGAAATTATCATTCATTCAATTCCTTGAGAATAGTTCCAGGCAATTTTTGGTGGAAACGCGCCTTTGGTCCCGTTATTTTTTTTTTTGCTGATCCGAAAAATGATCCGATGCACCCCTATTATATTTTAATAAAGATTCTAAAATACAAATGTAGGCTACGTGTCACTGATTTAACATGAAACCAAGAATACTGACTAGTCAATTGGTTACATGTCTGCATCTCGTAAACAATCAGCGGGTATCTATATATAATATATATAATATTATATATATAATACCCTCGCGATTGAGGCGGTACCTTTTTATGAGCTCTGTATCATTCAATATCTTCAGTGTTGACGCGATTGCGACAACGATTGCCGGCCGCAGCAGATTTTCGGATCGCCGTGAGTAGGTCTTTAGCGACTTAGAAGTCCTCTTGGCTGCTTTTAACTTCTCCTGGACTTAGGAGCTGTTTTTAGCTCTCAAACCCTTTGTTTAGGAGTCCTAAATTTATGAGTGACACGGCCATTATTTTTTGGACTTGCTCCTAAATTGCGCAGTTAGGACCAACTTTTACCCTTAAAATGCTTTGTGAATATGGGCCCAGAGCTTGAACAGTATAAATAGGATTCAGATTTGCTCTTTGGTGTGCACAACAATGGAGGCCAATTTTGGAGAGAGAGCTAGAGGAAGAGGTGTTCGTGTAAGAGGAGGATGAGGACGAGGACTAGGAAGAGAAGGAAGACAAGGAAGAGGGGGAGAATGAGGAGAAGGAGGAAGAGGAGGAAGAGGAAGAGGACACAGAGGACGAGGAGTGGTGAGAGGACAAGTCAGATGGACTGTCACAGATGAGATCCGGGCCACTTTGATTAACCATGTCATCAACCATGGCTTGAGTCTACAGGAGGCTGGTCAGAGGGTCCAGCCTGATTTGAACTGCTACACTGTAGCAGGTATCATCAGGACATTTCTAAATGAGAACAGGTAAGAAATCCTACCCTCTATATGATTTTACAGTATTTCATAAGAAGGAGATCTTAGACCTAAACATTCGCATCTGTTTTTGCAGAATTGCAAGGCGACCGCCCACAGGAGGAAGAAATCACCTGTTCACACAAGAACAGGAACAACAAATCATAAACATGGTCATTGCAAACAACAGCATACTTTCACAACAACTGCAACACCACACCATCACTGACAACACTGTTGTTCCTGTTCACACAAGAACAGGAACAACAAATCATAAACATGGTCATTGCAAACAACAGCATACTTTTACGACAACTGCAACACCACATCATCACTGACAACACAACATTCAACAACATACACAGGGTAAGTTTATCCACAATGGGATAAACAACTGCGCTATGAATATGTACAAGTAAGTTACATTTTATATATTAGCCTATTACAATATTGGTACTGTATTCCAGTTTACTGTATTACTGTGCTACACTATATGGACTGATATCTGTATCCTTTCTGTCATTCAATATGCTTTTTCCTGACTGTTTCAGAGAGTCATCATGGAGCTAGATGCTGCTGAACACCAGCATGTTTATATATATATTGATGATGTTGGCTTCAATCGAGCCAAAACCAGACGCCGGGGAAGAAACATCATCGGGCAGCGTGCCATTGTCCATGTTCCTGGGCAGCGTGGTGGAAACATCACAATGTGTGCTGCAATTGGTCAGAATGGTGTATTTCACCACCATGCCACTCTTGGCCCATATAACACAGCCCATATTATCGCATTCCTTGACTCCCTGCATGACATCCTCATTCCCAATGACCAGAGGAATGTGCCAGGGTACTCCAAATTTGTTGTCATATGGGACAACGTAAGTTTCCACCGGTCTGCTGTGGTGCATAATTGGTTTGACAATCACCCACCATTTCAAGTTCTCCCCCTTCCACCTTACTCACCTTTCCTGAACCCTATTGAGGAATTATTTTCGGCGTGGCTTTGGAAGGTGTATGACTGCCGACCCTACCAACGCGCAACTCTCCTCCAGGCAATGGAAGAGGCCTGTGGCGACATTGATGTGGAGGCGTGCCAAGGCTGGATACGCCACTCAAGACGGTACTTCCCCCAATGTTTGGCAAGAGAGGACATCGCTTGCGATGTTGATGAGGCGCTGTGGCCAGATGCACATCGAAGACAGGATGGACTATAATTTCAATATATACTGTATTAGTGTTTACAGTACAATGATCATGTAATCTTCAGTTAAAATAATTGTGTCTGATACTGTTATTGAGAATAAACAAATTTGTTTGTTTCCCCATTGCATTTGTGTTCATAGTCTATATTTCCAGCATGCTACAAATGAAAATGCCAAAGACTATAGATAATAGTGTTTTATGCTTAGCACGTCAGTGTGCGGTTGGCATGTGGAAAGAGCTATTTATTTGGTGTTTGTGTGTAACTTTGTGATGCAAAAATACAATTTTTGGCAGAGTTTATATAGTTTTGAATTAAGTGTTTGCTTTTGCAAGAGATGTAAGATATTTTGTGTATAAGTTTTAGATTTTTGTGTGTAGAGTTTCGACAAAGAGGGCTCTAGTTTCAGAAATTGTGCTTTAGCAATAGTAAAAAACTGTAAATGCATACATATTTTCCTCTAAATTCTAACCACATCCGCTGTAGATTTAGGTGTCTGTGAGCTCTCTCTCTTTCTCTCTCTCCACTTCCGCTCTATCTCTTTCTCTCTACCCTAGCATATCACAGGCCGTTGACCAGAGTGCCTTCCATTACACCCACCACTGAATCATGGAGAGCAAAATACATTTTTATCTTTCTCTCACTCTCGCAGTACCCCCATCCCCCCCAGTCCACCCACTCACACGGTGCAGAAGAAGACAGTTAATAAATAAATAAGTGAGAACAAATACGACAAGCCATTAGGGTTTCAGATGATTGACAGCCCTTGGTTTTTCTAAGGGATAGGGGCGGGTTGGGCCTTTAATTTCATTACGACAGAGCCTAATATGACTACCCCACACACACACACTTGTCAGCACGCCGAAAGCGCAGGGGCTGAACATGATTGAGCGAGTGTCCTTGCGCACATATTGATTTATAATCATTGTTAAATTTGTCAGTCCATTAAGTGCTGGGTGCTGGGCTGTCATAGCGCAACTGCAATAATATGCATGCCCTGTGCCCTGACCTCCGGCAGCGATTACCGGGCAACCTGGGCTGTTTTCTGAAAGATAATCACAGGTCTATCTTGTGAGTTGTTATCACTAATTGGACATGGAAATGAATTTCATGCTTTCTGGAACTTAGTAGTAAACAAGTGGATGCACAAGGACACTATCTACCCGGACAAGACAAATTTATAAATTATTGGTGCCACCGATCCTGCTTTCTCCTTGCGATTATTTTTGTCACACAACCGGAGCGGCCTTCAAAAGAATATCTGCATCAGCTTGACATTCTGCCGATGCCAGCAGAGGAGGAATCCTCAGTGTTCTCATTACGGTTGCTAAGAAAAAGGTCCTAAACCTTCGCAAAGATTGTGCGTGTCAACGCCACTTACACGAAGGTCAGTGCGCTTCCTCGTCGAGCCTGACTCAGTGGCTGCAGTTGGTGAGGCAGAGTGGGTCCTTGATGGTTTCTCCCCCATCCTGAAAACATGCCCGAATTTTATGGCCCAATCTCTGGATTTTGAGCTGCAGCTGCAAATTATGAAATCGTATCACGCATGGATATATTTCCCCCTCCTGACGGCCGGACGCATTTACTGTGGCCTGCTGGCTGATGATGTTCTGACCACAATGTCGATGTTTGGCCAGGATTGTCGTGCACGTGTCTCATTTACCAAGACCGTGGTCAGCAGTTTTACTCGTTTCTCCCTTTTGACTCAAATGACTGTGGTTCCTCTATGTGGCGATGCGCCAGTTATCAGTCAAGCTGATTTGCATTTTATCACAGACACAGCCATGTACAACAGTGACTACTGACTGTTACCAGATAGATCAAATAAGTACCCTGCCTTATTGGGCTGAGCATTTTAAATAAGAAATAAGGGGAGAGAATTGTCCTTAAAGAGATTTTTCGTCCAAAATCAACGTAGGTATACTTTTTGTCCTTCTAATATGATGTAGGAGAGCCATTAGGGAATTCAAATTCTACACAGACTGACCTCTAACAATGGCTAGCTTCATTAGCATCGATGCCCAAAAACAATAGGGATCTACATAGCCGCAGGTAACAGGCTCAAAATTGCATGCTAATGTGACCTCCTAGTAACTACTAACTAAGTTGCTCAGCCATTTTGTTCATTCGGAAGTTGGACATGGTGTATTGAACTCTCAGCTGATATTATTTTTGCAGATAGAAGGACATAGTTTCAAAAAGTTCTGTGGTAGTGTGAGCTAAATTGAAAGTAGATTGCTTTTCTAAGCTACTGTCGAAGTATCAAACACAATTATACACATGTTGAACTTCTAAATTAACCACATAGCTGAGGAACAGAGGAAAGAAAGGAATAAAATAATACCTACATACATTTTGGGTGAACTATCACTTTAAAGACTTGAGGAAGTGATTGGCAGTTTTTAGTTTTGTATGTTAACATTGCAATTGTGTGTTTTAAGTATTACATCTTACAACTCTTGAAAGGCGGAGGTTCCGACTCTTTGACAGCAGCACTAATGTGAAGAACTGAACCAGCCCTGTCCTCTGTCTACAGGGGCTACCTGTATGCGGGCCTAGAGTTTGGAGCAGAGTGTTACTGTGGCCACAAGATCCAGGCCCCCAACTCCAGCGATAGTGACTGCAACATGGACTGCAAGGGGGAGAGGGGGAACTTGTGTGGAGGAGCCAATCGACTCTCCATCTACCGTCTGGAGCTGAGCCAGGAGTCCGCGAGGCGCTGTGAGTTCACACTGCAGAAAGACACTATCTGTTTAAAAGGTGACACTGGCAACACGCTAATAGATTCAGCTGTTCCCTAATGACCAGCCAGGGAATCAAGCTCACTTTCTTATCCATTGCGTACCCATTTCAACATCTTTTTTTTTTTAAGTAAGAATTTGTCCCATTTGGTAGCCAATTTCACACGCTATTTTCAAGTCAATCCCCCCCTTGTAATGTGAGTTCGCTGCCGTAGCCCTGTGACCGGTAGTATTGAAGGCAAAGTATCGTCTCCTCCGAGACGGCACTCGCCAGGCCGTCGACCATAACCCGGTACTCCAGAGCCACTACTGTGCACAGTGAACATCCTATTCGCTCCCTCCCTCCCTGGGGCGGACAGCCAATCGCCACCCCCGGTGGCACTCCTGGCCAGAGCCGACTCTGACGCGACAGGAAATCGAACCCTGGTCGCTGTGGCCAGCTTTGAACATTGTAATCACTGGACTACGAGGGAGGCCTCCATTTCAACATCTTAAACGTAAGTGTTCGACAAAGCTATTAGGCCCGGAGCATTACATTTTAAAAAGCATTGATTGATTTTAATTTTTGTAATTTTTTAATTTAGACTTGGCACTCAGCTAGCTTCAGGTAGCACCTTTAAGAATAGTACACCAAAGGTGGACTTTACTGTTACATTTTCCAGTCAGTGTACTGGTATGTATTTTGGAAAGAGTCATTTGAAATAGAAAAAAGCCAGCTGATATATTTCAGTGTGAAACTTTATTGTTGGAGATGTGTAATCTTTACAACATGTCAACTGAACTAGGTAGAAGGGAGTCAAAAATGTCATTTCGGACAGTAGGTGTTCACTATTCATACGAGCACCTACTGGTGTTCCATGGAGCATGATTCAATTACATTTCAGGGACTATTAATGACTTTTCGATTGAAAGGAATACTATCCCATATATTTGACTGGCCATTTTGATGTATACAGTCTTAATGTGATAATACATATTGTCTTGATGCAGTTGGAGCAAGGAAATATTCTACTCCCTCTAATATGCAATATTAACGCAATGTTGTTGTTTGCTTGATGATTTACAGGCCACAGTGTGCTCATTTTATGAGCGCCCCTTATAGCTGACCTTGTGGTCTTTGAGGTCTTTTGAGCCACAAATATGCCTCACAGCCTCACTTCCTTTGTGAACAAGAAACTCTACAAATGTTCATCACTGGATGCTTCGACTTTGACACTTTGATAAATAGCCTTTGCCCCAGTAAAACATATAAAATAAAACATAGAATTCTCCCATTTAGACATACTGATTAAAATAATCTCGCCAAGAATCAAGCAAACCACTCCAAAAAAGGCAACAACAAAACAAATCTGCATAAATTACCGGTGTATCATACCCAAACCGCCATTACATTTTGATGTTTTTGTGCAACCAAAAAAGAAAAAAATTGATTAATTGATGTTGGTTATTGTTTCAAGGTGATTTAGTTTAATCTCAAGGGATTGATGCCGAGATATTTTTCTCTTCATCAGCTTTTTGTCAAACAAAAGCCTTTTCAGTTTTTCGAGAGACAAAACATTTTGTGGTAAAAGAAGGCCCGTCATCCAGGAAGCTGTGGCAGTCAGCATTCATTGGGCCTTTGACCTCAATTTCTGGGGGAAGTAGCTCATGTGATGCCTTTTGCTGTGGATCTCTAAAAGGAGGAACTAGAGGAACGTCCTTGGGTCTCTGCAGACCGCTTTCGTAGCCTTTATGTAGCAGCCCTCAACTTCCTCTTTCCTCATCCCTCTCTTGTGTTTAAGAACATAAGAATACATAATGATGAGAACAGGCCGTTCAGCCCATCTAGGCTCATCATGTCCTAATATAAAGAGTATCTAGTACTACATCTAGCCTGGACTTGAATAGCCCAAGCGTTTCTGCCTCTACTACCCGACCTGGCAAGCTGTTCCAGGCATTGACAACTCTCTGTGTAAAGAAAAACTTCCTAATATCTGTGCGGAATTTGCCTTTAACTAATTTCCACCTGTGGCCTCTTGTTCTGCTGACCCCACTTATCTTTAAAAATCTTTGGTATTTTACTTTGTTAATCCCTTTTAGGAATTTAAAAACCTCAATCAAATCCCCCCTAAGTCTCAGTTTGCTAAGTTTAAACTGCTTTGATGCAGATAGGCTTTGATCGACTACAACTCCTAAGTCCTAACACCTACTAACTTTTCTCCTCCCATAAAATACTCCTGTCTAATGTTTTTATTTCCCACATGCATAACTTTGCATTTAGCAATATCGAATGTCATCTGCCATGTATCTGCCCATTTTTGGATTTTGTTTAAGTCATCTTGGATTACTTTAGTCGATTCCAAACTGTTTGCCAAACCCCCAAGTTTAGTATCATCTGAAAATTTTACTATTTTGCTACTAACGTCCATGTCAAGATTATTTATGTAAATAAGGAAGAGCAGAGGTCCCAGCACCAATCCCTACGGGACACCACTGCCCACAGCACCGAGGTCAGATACGGCCCCACCTACTGTTACTCTTTGTATTCGCCCTTGCAGCCAATTATGAACCCACTCTGAAACTACTCCTGCAATTCCTATTGAATTCATTTTCGCAATGAGCCTCTCATGTGGTACCTTGTCAAATGCTTTCTGAAAGTCCAAATATATAATATCATAAGCCTGGTTCAGGTCAACACACTTTGTAGCCTCTTCGAAAAGGTCCAGGAGGTTTTTAGGCATGACCTACCTTTGAGAAATCCATGTTGGCTCTCCCTTAAAATACTATTATTTTTCAAGAATGATTCCAACTTATCCCTAATAATACATTCCAGCATTTTACATGCGATGCAAGTTAAACTGACAGGCCTATAGTTCCCTGGGTCAGTACGGTCCCCCTTCTTATATATTGGAATTATACTACCCTGCTTCCAGTCATCTGGTATTTCTCCAGTGATTATGGATTGAATGAAAATATCTGTCGATGGTTTATATATAATTTCCCCAAGTTCTTTGAGTACTCTGGGATATATGCCATCATGGCCTGCTGCCTTATTTGTCTTAAGTTTTTGTAGTTTTTGTAGTACTTCTATGTCCCTTATCTCAAAGTCCTCCAAAACATTCTGTACCTTGTCTATACATTTAGGCATATTTATAACCTCTTCTCTAGTAAAGCTCTCAACAAAGTAACTGTTTAGTGTGTTAGCAATATCCTTACTATTATAAACCAAAGTTCCTTCCTTATTCTTAATGCACTTAACCTCATCCTTAACTTTCCTTTTCCTACTACAATATTGAAAAAACGTCTTAGGATTACTTTTTGCATCTTGGGAAATTTTAATTTCAAACCGCCTTTTAGCTGATCTTATTTCCTTTTTAGCCTTAGCCCGCATATTACAATAGTTATCTTTTACAGGAGTTATCCTTTTTATATACTCTGTAAATCCCGTAAAGATTTAGTCATCCACTGCGGAGACAGTTTTTTCATCCTATTTTTCCTTACTTTGGGGATGAATTTACACTGTACATCTACGATAACCCTTTTAAATATAGTCAATTTTTCATTCACAGTTCTGCAATCTAGAAGTTTTACCCAATCTATATTACTTAAATTCTCTCTCATTTTATTGAAGTCAGCTCGTCTAAAATTAAAAATTCGAGAGTTAGAGGAGGCTGTCTTAACTTACCAAAAAATATCAAAAATAACTGCACTGTGGTCACTTTCTCCTAGTGGTTCTCCTACCTCTGTGCTGCAAATTTTGTCAGTGTTTGATGTTGCTGTTGGCCTTCCACTTGCAGCCCCCTCTCCAGAGAGGTCTTCAGAACCCTGTGGTGTTTGTTTTGGTTTTTGTAAATGACTCAGGCATCATGACACTTCCTTGCTGTTATGCATTTGTTTATCAGAACACCGCGGAGGTAAAGTGACCTGTCTGTATTAAATATCGAATGCGGTCGATGTCCTGCCTGAAAGTGCACAACAATCATTGTCCTTCAAGAGTGACAACTCAGATTGCGCTAGTAGGCATTATGGCTTACCACTTTTAGCATGCAGGGCAATGCCCTATACAGTTCAAAGATATACTATTAGAGAAGGGTGGTTTTGCCTGCTGCAAATGTAAGAGGAACTTACATCTTGACGAATTTCATGTGTACAATTTTTGTCCATTGATTGAGAAACGGAATATGATCTTGAGCTGATGTAATTCGATCGTAAGTGCAACTGAATGCTCTTGGATAGTTGCATCAACTGTCAAGGCTGTGGGTCAGTTAAAATGGGGGGAAACCCAGGGAAAATCAGCAACAAAACGGCTCATTGTGCAGAAAAATAGAGTGGGAGTCGGAGACAGCGGGTGGGCCAGTAATGGGTGGGAGACGGAACAGGAGAGGGGAGAGAGAGGAAGGGATGGGGGCGGCGAGAGCAAGACTGACCAACTGGAACTGAAGGAGTGCTTTTCCTCAGTGTGGTAGAAATGGGGGATGTGACCCGTGTCAGTTTGTAAGCCATGTCTCGAATTCCACAGGAGATGACCAACAAACCCCGATTTCTCCCAAGCCCACCGCCTGCGCTGGGATTCTAGTTACCATGACGCTTGAGTGCTTGAGTAGGGGGAGTCTACCTTCTGCTCATGACCCCTTCTAATGGAGGTTTAACCAAGCGGTGCTTGAATTTCACCCTGTGTCTTTTTCCCTGTGTCGTCCCTTGTTCGCAGACGGCAGCGCCATCTTCAAGGGATGCTTCAGGAGACCCGACAATGTGACTCTGGCTCTTCCCAGCGGTGCCGTCATCGCCAACATGTCAGTGGACAAGTGTGTGGAGCTCTGCACGGAGAAGGTGAACGGCCGCTCTCCCTCCGTCGCTCCCGCCGCAGGCATCCGTCGGTGGCGAGCCCCGCGGATCTGTTATTGATAAACGTTCCGAGAGAGAACTCCAAACTTAACGGGGCACTCCATGTGAGTGGATTCTTGCAACGATTGGGACTGATTTCCTACCTGGCGCTCGTGGTGCACGACTGAAGTGTGATCTGAGCCTGTTGTTTAACCCAGGACACTTCTGGGCCTGTATGTATAAAGCGTCTCAGTGTAGGAGATCTAGGACCAGGTTTCTCCTGTCCATGTCCTAACCTTATCCATTATGAGCTAAAAGGCCAAACTGATCCTAGATCAGCACTCCTACTGAGATGGTTTATAGACACGGAAGTGCCTTGGGTCAAACAGCAGCTCCGCTCAAGGCAGCACCATGGTACTGTGTGCTGCTCTGGGGCGAACCGCGAAACCGCGATTTAGCAGCCCGGCCCTCAGGCCCCGGACTTCCAGCGGGGACCCATCTGGTCCGCCATACCTTTTTGGACGCTGTGCTTTAGATCCAAGGCATCTATGCTGAATCTTTCATGTGATGGTTCCACGGTGGCGGATTGAGTGGAGCTGTTGGAAGTTTCTGACTCAGCCAAGCTTGCCCAGAGCGACTCATTTATGCAGCCTTTGTTTTGAAGTGCATTGAAGTGCAATGAAACAGATGCCTCTGCAGGCACTATCTTATCCCCACACCCTGGGATTGAGTTTGAGTTCGTCTTGGATGTGTTTGTCTCCTGCGTCTATTCTCCTTCCAGAAATGACGGTTGGAGGGGGCTGTCAGTGTGTCCCCAGCAGCCCCCGAAATGGAGGCATTTGTGCCAAACCTGTACCTGTTTCCCGGTTTCCCTCCAGGGTTGCGGTATAAGTTTCTGGGGACTGGACAGTTTCTATGGAAACTGTCTGCAAACTGTGAAAAAGCCTCAGATGGTTATTTCAGTGTGGGAGACATCTTGTTAAGTTTCGTAATTTCCTATCTTCCTCTTTTTCTCATGACTTTATCCACCCACCAGCTCCTACACCACCAGATTCGTTGCCTGATTATCTGAAATACACTGAAATCAGATAGCGTAGTGGTCTAAGTGAGCTGGCATTAACCTTCCGAGAAGCGCAAAGGTATCTCCAGAAAGGGGGGTGAGTTCCGTCTCAGAGGAGGCAGATCATTGTTGGCCTCGGGTTATTAGCTTGACCCGGGCTTGACGGGCGGCGAGGTTGTGGGAGAGGGTGAAGCCAAATAAATAGAGGGTATAATTGGCCACTAAATTGGGAGAAAAACTGGAAAAAATCTGAAACAAAAATGTAATCAATAAATACACTAAAATTGTGTACATTTCAACAACAACATTCAGTATGGACAAAATATCTGTAATCGAATCACTGGACTGTGATTCAGAGGTGTGTGATAAATTAGTATTGAGTCTTAAGATTGGTTTGATAAGCCAAATACAAATAGATTAAACTGGGACTGTACGATTGGGCTAACTCACAGTCCTCACTGTAAGACAGGCCTGGTGCCATGTTGTGGGAGTGGGGCATGTCACGGGGATTTGCATTTGTATTATTTTTTGCCATTTGTACATCCACTCCATTTGTACAGCTGGATATTTACTGAAGCAATTCAGGTTAACTACCTTTACCCAAGGGTACAACCTGGGAGTCGACCCTTCAACCTCTGAGTTACCTAGCCATTGTACTAACACAGGCATCCGGGTGCTGCGGTGCGTGGGGGGGGGGACGTGTCCCGGTGCAGGAGTGAAGCGTGTCCCAGGGTTCTGAAGGCTTCCTGGTTCTCTCTGCCTCAGGAGTTCTCTCTGGCGGTCTTGGCGGGTGAGAGCTGTCGCTGTGGCTTCCCCACGTCTCGCTTCTCCCTCCACGAACGCGAGGACGAGGAGCTCTGCCAACATCGGTGCCCCGGGGAGGAGTTTGAGAGCTGTGGCACGGAGGAGTACTTCCTGGTGTACCAGACGCAGGTGCAAGGTAACCAAGGTCGCCACCGAAACCCTGTACATTTACGTACAGGCCTTTAACAGATGCTCTTATGCAGAGCGACTCACTTACAGTCCATTCATACCGCTGGTAGCAAGCAAGTCAGGTTGAGTGCTTTGCTCAAGGGTCAAACGACCTGAGAATCAAACCTGCAACCTCTGTTACAAGCCCAATTCCTACTGCACTGCCTTTCTACCCTTTCCAAACCGTTGACCTGTGTCCCCAACCACTGTCAATAAACAGAACACAGAAACCATAGCAATGTTGGTGTTCACCCCTAAGCAGAAGTGTGTTCCATATGGACGCATTGCACAACTGTCTTTATTGACAAGGGTCAGCAGCACATGTGACATAAAAAGTTGCGGCAAGATCTTCATGGCTGTCCCTTTCCAGGGCCTCTCGTGCACTGTGATTCAGGTCTTTCACTTCCACACTGGTACGTCAGAGCTGCATCATAACATTAATCACAGCGGAACCTGTGCAGAAACTGGTAGAATTGAATGAAGAAATATTTTTTTCCCTCTTTTGAAAGGATGGAGAATCTATCGTCCCCAAAATTGGGAAATTCATACAATAATTTGTACTAATGCAACAAACTAGTTTCCAATCACTGACTTGGTTGAACCAGTCAAAGGGGTTTGCTATTCACAACAGAACACAATGTTTGGTTCAAGTCAGTGCTTGGTGTCATGATACCTAAACATTTTCTCATCACTACCGAATTGCAAAACGCTGACGGTCCGATCCAATTGCTAGTGGGTCACAGCTCAGCCCTCCGATGACCCTGGAATTATTATTGAAATTAGAGCTCTGTGCAATGCAAGACCTGCCAGGGCAGACATGACTGACGTGCCCTTTGCTGAAGTCACTGAGTCTGTGCAGAACTCCACAAGGCAGTGAAGCAGCTTTGGCTTTAATCTCCACAATCTTAAGAAAACTTGACCTAAGAAAACTTTAGGTCAAGCTTCACCCTCACTTCACACCCAGCAAACAGCAGATGGGATAGCGATAGGAGTGAAGCCAATGTGGCGCGGCAGAGTTTTAAAAAATGTGTCCAGCTTGCTTGACCGCATGATAAAACAGGAGGCAAACCATGAGTCCCGAGGAAGCTGAACATGGAGGACAATGCACAGGCCCATAATTATAACTGAGCAGGATGAACATAAAAAATAATCATTTAAAAAAGGTGTTCAAAAATGATACGGCTAAATAAAAACGATCTTCACATTTCCATGCAATTATGAATCTGCTTAACATAGGCTTTAGTAAGTTCAGTGTGAATGCTTAATTGACCCAATTGACCAAATCCTCTCCCGGTTTTGACGTGTTCATCCCAGTAATGCACACGAACGTGAAAAAAAGCACACAATGATATAATCCCACAAAAAACACGTCATGTGGCGTGTTTGTAAAGCCAGAGTGTTTTAGGGGTGCCATTTTCCACTGAAAGTCACATGCTGTCTTTTCGTAAATCTGGCCCCGAGAGCCCATACACTTTCTCCCTACTCAGTCACAGTTACAGCATTTTCAGTTCCCTGCGTTGTATGCACAGAGGCGATTAGGAGGGGCATTCTGAATGCATTCATTAAAGCGCGGTTGCCTTACGGGAAATGCACCTCTGTTTTTCTAACGTAGAGATTTGCAAAGGGAAACGTGCTGTCCCATGGACTGGTCAGACTGTTGATGCTCTCTCTCTCTCTCTCTTTCTCTCTCTCCTCGTTTTCTGTGCGGCCCCAGACAATCGCTGTATGGACCGCCGCTTCCTGCCAACACGCTCCAAGCATCTGATCGCGCTGGCCAGCTTCCCCGGCGCGGGGAACACCTGGGCTCGCCACCTCATCGAGCTGGCGACCGGCTTCTACACCGGCAGCTACTACTTTGACGGCTCCCTTTACAACAAAGGTGACCCTGCCCTCTGACCTGGAAGCGCAACAGCAGCACTTCCTGTATGCCATGGCCCCTTAATGGCTTTTATTTTCATCCCTCGCGGAGTACAATTCATTCCAATGAACTGTATTTAGCGGTAATAATAGGGTTGATGATAGGATGGTAAATATTTACTCTCTAATTTGGATATTACTTCTGTGAAGCACAGCTTTGTAATGGCCACCTTGTTGAATGATCGTATGGAAGTGCACCGCACGTGCGCTCTTGGATGTAAACTGGGGTTGACTTGAAAATCCACGCAGTATGTGCCAAAGCAATATGGATGAAGAGCATGCTTGGCCGAGTTTGAATTGAACTTGGTTATTAGGTGGAATATTTCTGAAGAGATTTTGGGGGGGAAGAAGGTGGGAAAGGTGCCAGCTAACAGTTTTGTCTCATCCCCCCAATCGAAAAGGTTTTAAAGGGGAGCGGGACCACTGGAGGAGCGGGAGGACCATCTGCATAAAGACGCACGAGAGTGGCAAGAAGGAGATCGAGACCTTTGACTCCAGCATCCTGATGATCCGCAACCCCTACAAAGCCCTCATGGCCGAGTTCAACCGCAAGTACGGCGGCCATATTGGATTTGCCGCTCAGACCCACTGGAGGGGGAAAGGTAAGAGCCCTGTCCCTCTCATTTCCCTTTCACGTCCATTTCATTGATCCGTCTTTGCTGCCTTGGCCCAAGGGAGAAACCATGACATGATGGCTCTGTATAATTCAAAATTAATCAAGTGGAAGTCGATTCAGCGAGAGTTCTGGGCCCAGCATTGTGTCAGGGTGCGAAAGGGCACGACAGACATTTTGAACAAGGGGATCATGCCAACCGAGAACAGAAGGATAGCAGAGTAAGTTGGGTTGGGCAATACTGGAGGAAGTAACTGACAAATAGTAATTTTTTGTCAAAATGCCATGGTCGAATTTTATAACCTCTTGAAAAAGCTTTTAGCTTCATTTATAGTATGTTTTGGGCACTGTGCAGATACATCGGCTTAGTATCCATTCTAAATATCCACTCACACCTTCTAAATATCTGGCGGGATTACATATTTTCACAGGTAATTTGTCAATGGTATTTTTGTAGTAAAGTCTTATCTATACTAAGCCTATAAAGATAAATCCCAGTTTAATGATAGCTCATGAAGGGTAACCTAAGTTAGCTGTTGTGCTCCTCCAGTAATCATCTAAAATGGAGTGTGTCCAAAGACTTGCTATTGAAAACTTGCTATTCGCTGCAAAAACCTGTCTGCAATCACAAACAATTGAACACAGAGAGCACTGTTGGAATGGTAAGTGCCTTTCAGGAAGTGTTTTTTTCAAATGGGGCACACAACTCCCCCAAAAATCAAAATGAAACCAAACAAACAGTAAAAAAAATAAAGTGTAATTATTGTAAAACTCATTTTTGTATTGTATGCTGCCTAGTTGTATGCTACCCGCTGGCAACCATTAGTACTAGGATGTGACTGTGATTATACTCTACCTCACAGTAGAGGTATGGATATATGGATATTGCATTTACTCCACTAGACACATTAGCCTGCCATAAGTAGCGCCCCCCCACTGCATTGACATCCAATGAAAACAGTCACTTCTGCTTTATTCAGTGCTCAAGCACAAAACCAATGTGTAAATACAGCTCAACTCCGACTTCAGCATGTCCAGAAATGAGCATGAATTAGAATATTAATGAGTGTGCACAGGGAATTTACACGCACAACCTTTCAGTCTGACGGAAACACTGATATTAATTTTTAATGACATGACTCTGAGCTTAAGGGACATTGAACACTGCTTCCCCAAACAGCGGATAGAGTGGAACTGTGCAGTGTGGCCACTGTTTAACAGGCTATATGTGGGGAAACAGAGGGAGGAAGCTGTGGCTTTTGAAGGAAATATCTTGACTTTCAAGATGCTCATTTTTTACATTTGACATTTTAAGCATTTAGCAGACGCTCTTATCCAGAGCGACTTACAAGATGTGCATTAATGCATGGTAGGAACAATCATAGTTAGCGCACGAGATCAGTGCAGTAATACAGCAATAGACATCATTGCAGGCATCTGCGTACCATACCTGTAACACTAGGAAGGAAAAGGTTAGTGTAATTTTTTTACATTTTTTATAGTGTTGAACAAGTAAACAGTAGTGAAGACAATTTAGCTAGATGGACAGAGTTCAGTGGTAGTGGAGTCTGAAAAGGTGGGTTTTGAGTCTCTTGCGGAAGATCGCAAGTGCTCTCAACATGATAGTGTAATAGAGTTAAGAGGAGAAATGAACAGCTCTCTCAAGCAATTATTTCCTCCAGGATCACTTGACTGAACCTTAAACCATACAAGATGCAAGGTGACAACTGCCCATGCCGCAGCATTTATTTCTTTCGTGGGGACTGAGTTTATGACTGTTTATGTTTATATGTGACATATGTAATTATTATTATTTTTCAGATTTTTTCCCATTATGCTCCCAATTTAGTGGCCAATTATAAATTATAAATATTATTATTTGCCCTCCCCCACAAACTTGCCGCCTGTCTCTACGGGGCAAGCTCATTCCCAGTGGCGGAACTTGCCCACCTACTTTCTGGAGACACCCTTTGTGCTTCTCAGCGAGTTTGTGCCGGCTCACCCTCCCCCTTTATTTTTTGTGGAATCCCTTCGTTCAAGGCCAGAGATCCATTCTGGCTGTAAGGATTGGAATGCTTTCCATTCAGGCAAGCCTGACTGTAACGCAGTCTCTGTGCAAACATTACTGTGCCATGGGACAGTGCTGACAATATGTCTACAGTGATGTCCCTTTTAAACCATGCAGATAAAATATTACTGTGTTTGAAACATTTTATAGATTCTCACACAAACATGTACGCACAGATGCACACATATGTACACACATGCACGCACACACACAAACACACACACACATAGTTTAATGCACAGCCCCAACATTTTTAGGGTTAGGGTTAGGGTTACTACTACATGTAGTTTTATGTAGTGTCTTGTTGTATCAAATGTGTGTCATGTGATTAAGATGTTTGCAGTTTCCCTGTATATTATATTATTAATATCACTATATTCTCATTTACTAAGACTAATAGTGGCACAATAGCCTGTGACTACAGATGTAAATACATAATTCAACCCAAAAAACTATGTTTTAAGTGGCTAGGTTGGCAAAAACCAAAAAAAGAAACTCACATCTCGACCATTATCTTGACCCATGCACTGACAAGGCTTCCAACACACAATGCGTTGATGCCTGCTAGGGTACTGTAATTATGTCGGTCTACTTAAAACAATCTACTCACCACTAGGAAGTCTAAGGATTCAATCAACCTTTCTCTTTGAATCAACAACCAAATAGATTATTTCCAGAGGAAACGCAGGACTTAAATAGTTGATTAGTTTCTATAAAACAGCGAGGCAAATATTTGGTTGGAATGTGTACTTAAAATGCACCAATTATGTATCTTGTTAAGATGTGGGAGGGTGTAGAAAATGTGGCAGCATATAGTTGTTTATGATCGTTGACCGTTTCCCATTTAGTTGTACTAAGGTCTGCTCTGTTGCAAAATACAGACTTGTGAAACATTTGTGCCTAGAATTTCCTTTGAAGCGGAAGTATATTTTTAACCCGGTAGTTTTTGTGCCCACCAATGTTTTGTCAGTGAGTGTTTTCCCGACTCTTTTTTGAGCTGTGCTCTCCTCTCCTCTTTCTCTGCCATTTCTGTAACTATGGCAACGTGCTTTTATCTCAGATATGCTCAGACTTTGTCGGTTGTCAGATTGCTTTCCCTCCAAAAGCCGATGAAGGCCAGCAGACCCTTAGCACTCCGCTAGGTGTGCGATTGCATTTACGGGACAATAAACACAAATATGACGGGGGGGAGGGTGATTCAGGAAAGACCTAACAAATGGCAGCCAAACAGCCAAATTTTGTCTGTCGTCCCTAGCGATAATGTTTTCAGGGCACGGGCTAAACATAGCAAAATGGTTTTGACAGCTGTCAGTTCTCTCTCAGGGATAGCCTGCTTTTTAAGTCAATGTGACATTGCGCTGAGTCGAGCAGGAGGGCATCCACAAGTTCCCTTAAGGCTTGGTTCAAAGGCTAGTATCTGAACTACAGATAACATCATGATTGCTGCGGTGACACCGTCCCCTCTGAAGCCTTCGAAACACCGCTTAAGAGCTATCAGCACCTCCCATACACAAAACCGTACACACAGACGCTGTAGCTGCCGCGTTAGCGGGATTATTTATCCTGATATGTGCCTGCTACTGTCCAGTATGCTAAATGCCTGAAATGGTCTATGGTGCTTGTGCGAGCATGTTGTGGAACCATCTCACCACATACCAGACAAGATGTACAGTATGCAATCGGTTTTGTCAACGGGAATAGGCCCGGACAGTTATCGGATATGTCATCAACAACGAGAACATGTTTAAATTGCTGAAAGCCGTGCGTGGAGACAAATTAAATAACAAGAGACTATAAGATGAATCACCTCGAGACTCAAAGCTGCGACATCTTGCTATATGCGCTCTGCGCTGATTTAAATTCCTTTGGCCAACTCAGTAGAATTCATCTCGAATGATCTCCCCCTTGAGAATTGAGATGTGTACGGGCTCCATGCATTGCCCAGCAGTCTTCTTTCCTGGGTGGGAGAAAAAAACAAGTGCATTCACAAGTGATTTTAAAGAGGGAGAACGGAATAGGAAGCGCGGCTTTGAAAACGGTGACCGACCTCCTCACTGAATCCATCTCCTTAAGGTTGTCACACATTATACTTGTAGATTCCTGTCAGGACTGTCACACTGCCTTGCCTCCTCTGCCCCTGCAGTAAATATTCAGCCGCCGGAGTTCCAGGTATCGCTATAAAAGGCCCGAACTTGCTTTGCTCCATGTCATTAATTTAATCTCTCGGGGGGTCACTACGTACAATACGTTTTATGAGCAATTAATCGAGCCAGATCTCTTCAATGAAATAGCTTTAGTGTTTGGTTATTCTCGGGGTGGGAAGGGGGGACATGTTCTCTGTTTAATTACTGTACGTAGCATTGCCAGTGCCTCCCTTGCATGGGAGATCCCCGAGGGGGTAAACAGATGGAGAGAGACGTGTCATTTCTTTTAGCTTTATTTTTGTCCCGTAGTATTTTCGACTCTCTCTGCTGGTCTCTTGACAAAGTATCGCGTGCGGTGTGGCATGCTTTTTATATGCAAACATCATACTCGTTTGCCAGCACTTAATTAGTGAACTTCAGCAGCTCTGTATTATTTACAGCTAATGTCAACACCGATCTGTCATTGCGCTGCGAGGGCCATGATGGATCCGCGGGGTGTTACTGCCGCTCAGATGACGTGCTAATACATCTTGTTTCCGTGGGCTTGGGAGTCGCGCTGGTCCATGTTGTCTCTTGTTCTTACAGCACGACTGCCCTTGTATTCTCCTGAGAGACTCTCAAGGTAAAGTTTAATGAGTGAGAAATGGTACCCAGGTGGCAACACGGTACCCCGGTGTCACGGAAATCGCTGTGCATCACATCAGCAGGAGTAAATTAAAGGATGTATCTGAATGATGTAAGTGAGTATCAGACAGCATCACATCAGCAGGAATAAATGAAAGGATGTGTCTGAATGATGTAAGTGAGTATCAGACAGTAGAGGATCGGACCATATTTCATTGCATATTCATACAATTCTTCTTTCTCAGGGATAAGCCAGTTAAGTCAAGTCCCATGATCATCAAATAGACACAGAATGTTATAAAAAAATAAATTAAAAAGATTCAAGATATGTTTCTACATCCTGTTGCTGTTGTTCTTCAAATGGTTCAAATGAATCAACTAAAAAATCATAAAATATAGATAAATTCAAACACAAGCAAGTATAATGGCCAATCATTTTTCCGGGTTACTCCAGGCATACTTTGAGTGAAATTTGGTGAAGATCGGATCAACTTTGTAGGAGATTTTTTTGGACCAAATCCAAAATGGTGGACAATCAAATATGGTGGAAAGTGGAAATCGGACATTATTTTTTTACCAGATCCAAGATTGGACAATCAAATATGGTGGAAAGCCAAGGGGAAAAAAATATTTTGAATCTAGGCTTCAGGCTCAGGAGTTTGGGGCCAAAATGTAAAATTGCTTGTTGTAGCTGGCCGATCGGTGTCATTTTTGTTGCCTGAGTAGTGGGTAAGATTTGGAACCTATCTGCCAAGTTTGGTTGCTGTAGGCCGT
Organism: Aldrovandia affinis; assembly: GCA_029706075.1. Classification (NCBI taxonomy): domain Eukaryota; kingdom Metazoa; phylum Chordata; class Actinopteri; order Notacanthiformes; family Halosauridae; genus Aldrovandia; species Aldrovandia affinis. The sequence continues at coordinate 222,703 of JAINUG010000009.1, read as the reverse complement.
ACAGTTTCTGAGCTCCACACACATTTAGGGCAGAAAAATTATGATAATAATAATAATAATAATAATAATAATCGGAACAAAAACAATATGGCTCCAGCGCTGCTTGGACCCCTAATTAAATAGTCATAGTCGGTTAATGGAAATGGAAAATTCCCAATTTCTGTGAAGAAATGTGCATGGTCTTTTTTCCATCCCTCTGCAGAGTGGCCAGAGTTTGTGAAGAACTACGCCCCCTGGTGGGCGTCCCACACGCTGGACTGGCTGAAGTTTGGCAAGAAGGTGCACGTGGTCCACTTCGAGGAGCTGAAGAGGGACCTGTTCGCCCAGCTGAAGAGCATGGTGCTCTTCCTGGGCCCGGAGGTGTCCGAGGACCGGCTGCTGTGCGTCGAGGGCCAGAAGGACGGCAACTTCAAGCGCTCGGGTCTGCGCAAGCTGGAGTACGACCCCTACACCCCCGAGATGCGGGCCTCCATCGACGAGCTCGTCAAGACGGTGGACGGCGCCCTGAAGAGGAGGAGGCTCTCGGGGGTTCCAGATGACTACCGCCCGAGATGATGGACTCTTCCCTCTCCGACCTCACGTTTCTCTCTCTCTCGTTTCACGTTTCTCTTTCACTGCCTCCATCTGTCTCCCCTTCCCGTCCCCTTTTCCTTAGAAAGAATGTTTGAAGAAAAAGGAACTGAAACCGGGCACACTTCATGACACCAATGGTGTTTGAGGAGGACGTTTGCAATACTGACGAACGTGCAGTCAGCAGCACAGTGCTCTGCGGAAGGGGGAGAGGCGAAGGTTAATCACAGGCATTCAATGCTTTTGTATACTGCTGAGAAGCACGGGAGTTCCCTCTGACGCACAGGTGTGTGTGAAGTCCATGCCTTAAAATGAGGGACCTGTTGCTTGTTAAATAACAATATTTGGGAATACATCCAAATGCATTACGGCTGTTTTATTTTTCAGCCAATTCCTTTTCACTTAATAGGTGAGAAGCAGAAGAAGGAAAAAACGCTATAGGAATATATTTATGTATGAACATTGTGGAATACATAATGAGGGTGCTGCTATTACATATTACCCATACCGAAAACAAATGTGGTCTTTGTATGGAAGCCTTTGAAATGTTCACAATAAAATACACATATTTTTAGGACGTTTTAATTGCTGCCTGGATGGAGAAATTGCTACATGCTCTGCGTTCAGTATTGGGTGTTGACAATCCTATTCCTCAACGATGTAGTCTCCTGGCTGTTGAAATGTACAAACATTCTGTTTTCGGTACTGGTGTCCCACCTTTCAAAGAACTGCCTTCTATGCCCAAAGCTGAAAGAGCTGAAAGTTGAAAGAGATGCAAGGTAGCACTGATCTTTGGAGTGGGAGCTGAAGGAAGGACATGGTGCAACTGACACCTCCTTCTCCTGATGTAAACCTGAAAGGGAGGTGGGGGGGGGGGGGGGGGGTTGGCAGGCAAACCGCAAGTCGTCTGGAGATTTAGCTTCATAAAGTCTCACCTTCTAAAATGACATAATGCCTATGTAGCTATATACATCTCTGGGTAACTAACTGACAATGCAAGTTGAAATCAAAACTGTACTGTCCAATACACTGTTTCAGTTCCCCAAAGCTGTCCGATGAGACAAACAAAAAATCTCTCCATGGCTGCCTAATCTTTTTCTCTAACCATACAACTTACTGAAGTGTCCTGTTTTTTGACTGAATTGACAAGCCCCCTCCAAAAGTGTGGAAAAATTACAGCACTTAAAATAACATTTTGAAATATAATTCAAGCTTTCCAAAAATAGACATAGTTGATTAGAATAGCACTGAGGGAGCTGGCTTGGCGGGACCCGAATCTCATTTTGCCCTGCCTTACCTTGAGGCTTATTGTCGAGCTTCAAGCTAATTGATCAATCCCAAGGCCCACTGACTGACTCTCTCTAGAATCTGATAGAGCAATTACACCCCTGTCTGTCAACCGTATTGACCCGCACAGTGCATGTTGAATAGATCGTGCAATTACTCCTTGATTATACACAAAAATGAACAATTTCATTGACCTTGTTCTCTCCTGAATGAAGCCTCAAGTTGTCATTGGACTCCCGTTCCCTCATTACGCTTTGGTGTTTCAGAGGGAATGGTTTTCGAGGTGCCTTCCTTAAATGCCAGATTTGTTAAAGACCTTCAGTCAGAGGGTAAAAGAGTATAGATTTAAAAGTTGTTAAACAACAGGACATGTTTTTTTTGTATACAGTAGTATCATGGCAAAGCCAAACATTGAAGAAAGTTGAAAAATTAATCCAGTTTTTTGAACGAAATGCAATTGGTTTTCAGTGCCGCCACAACTTTGCTGATAGAACGTTTCTGACCATTTCGCTTCAAGTCAGTGTAACTCGAAGGGAAGGATGTGCATTTGCATTCGTTCACTCGTGGAAGCACTGGCTCTGAATGCGGTAACTAAACGACTCCCCTTCAAATGGCCTCTGTTTGCAGCAGCAGCATTAAAAGAAAGAAAGGAAAACATTAGAAAGGAGGGAAAAAATGAGTCTTTATGTCAGAGGAATTGGCTAACGCAAATGCAACCGGAGCAGCAGAGTTGTATGCATTTCTCAGTTTGATCGTTTCAGGCCTTCTGACGTTACCACGACACATTTTTCAGATCTGTATTTCGTTTTGTGGCTGGGACAGATATTTATGACTCTGTGGACCCATCGCCAAGGCACTACCAACCTTTGTTTATCTCTGGTTGGAAATGCTGTGTGGAAAGAGGCTATGAGACCAGGATGAAGTTATTTAAATGTACAGTACTCCCTGGTAAAATCTGGAAAGAGGTATTGTGTTTAAATGAATGAACAGAAACTTCTGCTATCAAAACAGTGAACTGTTGAACATGGGAAAACATAAAATCCCACACACCGGATCTCCTGCAAAACTGACCAACTTTAAAGTGTCAGTTAAAACATTTTGGTCTACTTGACCTCCATCAGGGTTTCCACTAGTCTTCATTTTTCTCCAAGCAACTGGACACAACAACAAGCATTTATGCTTATCTTTATCATTTATGCCGTTGTCTTTAAAAATAGATAACGCCCAAAAGAATAACCTTTTCCACCAAACTACCCCCAAGACATATTTGTTCATTGTTTCCCCTAAAGCCGTTGTTCTGGTTAGCTTTGACTGTTTTTTTAAGTCGTTTTTTTATAGATTACTTTGCATTAAAACAATACCCATGTTAGAAGACGGTATTTTTTTTCTTAATAATTCTTTAAATATATTTTTTCCCTTGTTTTCTTTAGCTGATGACAGATGTAGATTAGATTTATATTGCTGTTACTTTCGGTTGCCTGTTATAAACAGACAAGGGGTGTGAAACACTCAAGGTCCTAAAGCATTCTGACTCATAAACAAGAACTGACTGGTAAACACTCTGACTTGATGAAGGTTCAAGCCCTGCGGGAGTAAACAATGTGCAGATCCCCGTAAAAAAAAAAAGACAAATAAGTAGCGGGGTGTCTAATAAATTGAAATAATATGCTATTTCAGTAGCCTATATATTTTTATAGCACAGACTAAAAACAATTGATTAAACATTATTTTTAATGCAAAAATGAGAGGTGAAAAGTGAGAAAAGGATGCTATCGGGCCGGAGGTGTCACTTTGAATGTATTTTGTATGGAATGAATGTAATGTGTTTCTACCAAAAAGCGATTTGAATAAAAATGGGTGAAAATGCTAAAAGGTCACGTGCAATCGTACACATCATGGTTTCTGGTATGCTTGACCAAATGCTCATGTATATTTCCGGGAAGATGGAAACCAATGGCGTATTCCCGTTTTAAATATAACACTGACATCACAAGGTAATGCACTTGCCTGGATTATATTCAGGATGTACCTACAATTAAATGTTTCCTAATATTCTGATGGGAGTGTGGCGTTTTATTTATATGCATGCTGGTAATCAGCTATTATATTAGCATAATAGCATATTTATATATATATATATATAAAATAGCACCATGAGAAATGTCATTACTTTTTGCACTCAATGGGCCTCATGCAAGAACATTTTCGTATTTTTATCGTATCTTTCTCGTATCTTTTTTCGTGAGGTGGCTTCTACGAGTGTTCCACGTTAGATTCAGCAAATGCTCCTAACTTCAGAAAATTGTCGTAAATGACAACGTAAACATGCTGAATGCCAAGTCTTCTTAAATGAGTGCGCATTCATGTGATTTGTTTATTAGCATAATTAACGGCCCAATAATCCTATATAAATTTAGGCGTCCCACCCCATTTTCATAGAAAGTCATTCATAACAATGGCACCGAACAGTTAACGCAGTATCATCTGTTGCCCGTAGCATCACAGAAATAAAAAAATAAAAATGGTATGATATGAAATTGGAGTCAAAGAAACGTCTCGCGAAAGCAAGGCGATCCATGACCGTGACAGGAGGGGGTCAGGAGGAAGTCTCCGTTACGCACACCTACGAGCGAATATGTGCCATAATTGGCGAGGTTGCCTTGTCCGGTGTTGCAACGAATATCCCCATGGACAGCGACTGACAGAGAAGTACAGCCCATGGTAACCGAAAACGCTACACTGGCCATTGGTCTGTCTCTGCAAATAGATCAGCGCGCTCTCTAAATACGTGCTCTCTTCCAAGATATTGTAGTATTATGCCATAGCCTCAATAGCCACAATTGAAACGAATGATAATGATATAATTATATTAATGAATTATGAATGATATTATCCTACAATTTGAAAAGAAAACAGTCAAATATAGGCCTACAATTGTCAAACAGGATACTCTCAAAATGATTATACATTATGAATTTATACACTATCATTTATCGTGTAATTTATATATTCAAACTCAACAGTTCTTCTAAGTAACGAAATAGGCACAATCCATTAGTCAAAAACAGAGTTGTTTTGCTTTGGAGAACGGCAGGCAAATTGTACGTATGACTCTACGACAGCTCTGGACCACTCGGAAATCTTGTTCGTACCTAAGAGAAAATTCTAAATACGAGAAAATTGGTGAATGTGGCAAATTCTCAACAAATTTTGAGAGATGTTTTTTGCATCTGGCCCAATGAGAATGAGAACTCATACATTGAAAATGGGGAAGTGTGCGTTTGTGTGTGTTGTGTGTTGTTTGTGAGAGAGAGAGAAACAGGATATTGACTACATCATGCTGAAAACACCACAAATGAAGTGCCAAGACTGCCCAGGCTGTTTAGGCAGGTCAGAGTGCTATGAACAGTGAAAAGTCTATAGCCAACACATTTGGTGTAATTGAATAGTTCTGCGTTTGTACCACTCAGCATGAACATGCAACACGTCATTTCAGCCCATGGAAACATGATATATCACTGGTAGCTTATTTTTTAAATACTTTTCTATTGGCAAATAGCACCACGATAAGTTAACTGGAAGGGATAAAAAAAACGGCAACTTTTCAGCAATACACTTGTCTACATTTCCCACTGCAGGCCTTTGTGTGTCCATTTCTCCTGTGAAACCTGCTGAAAATTGAAATCTTTTGTGGTGTTTTTCCAGTTGTGTTTGCTGCCAGTGCAAACAGATTAAGCATTTGATCAATGTCCTGAGTCCATGTGAGTTCTGTAAATTATGGATAGAGAGGGTAGAAATTTACATTTGCCATTTTCCAGTACTCTCACTTTATACAGTATTAAGGCACACCACACTTGCTGGCTTACTCGTGCCCCGTTGACAGAATGGCTTCCAGCCCCATTTCCCATATAATGGAAACCTATAAACATGACCTGCGCCATTTAATTTGAATAATACTGATATAATATTTCCTGCTATGATTTATTTATTTAGGGCTCTATTATAATGCACTACCCACTGTGCAGTATTCATGTCTGTCACTGAGTATCAACTGAGCACCCTATAGCTCACTTTTTCTGCTGTTGCGCTGCATATTCTATATTTTATATTACCATTGAAATGTGGGGTTCACAAAAGCCATTTTGAATGACAGTTGTGAATACATAAACAAGCAGTGCTTACACATTGCTAAAAACTCCTTCATGCTGCTCTAGAGGAAGGGTCATAGCTTCTGCTACTGTTAGGTGAACCGGCTATTTGAATGTTTAAAATTATGATTTGTCATTTATTTACAGCGTCGGAGTCTGAGTCCACTACCAAGATCTTTTTTTTTCATCATTCATCAAAACCTTTTGCTAAAATCAGAACAATTTGACCTCTAACCACTTCACTAAGCTCTGCTGATATAATTGCAAACAGCTGCAAAAACGTTTGCAAAGGAAGTGTCCTTTTTCAAGATTAAAGCACCTGCAGTAGCAAATAGAACACATAGATGACCATATTAATGACATCAATATGAATTCATATGCCGGTATTAATTGTTACAAGGCCAAATCAACTCACACTGTATTAGGAGTGCCCATGTATTAAAACTTAAATGAAAAATAAGGTGTCACAACGGCAATGGTCTGCAAACAAAATATTTATAGATATTTCAATTTCATACCATCCTTTCACAAAAACGTTTTTAATTTGTATCAGTGTTTTATGCAATTCTTGAATAACAAATACCATATGAATACAACTTTTGTGTTCGTTTTCAATGAACGATGAAAACAAAACGATCTTGGTAGTGGACTCACACTTTTGGACCCCACTTTATGTTTCGATATAAGCAATACTTTTCTGTACACACAGCTCTGTCATTTTAAACCACTGCTGTTTGGAACACTTTCATGACTATACAGTTACGTATTTGGTTTCAGATTTAACTCTCACTACATAAATTGCACTGTGCACACAATCTCTGTTCAATCTCAATCTCACCTCTTCAGGGTGCACCTCTCCCCGTAGTCCGTTTTTGTTAATTTAGGGACATAGTTGCTTAGTTTACACGTCTACTTGTTTATGTATTGTATTAGGCTTAGGCATTATTTCCTGCATTGAGTGCTTTATTGCTACCTCTGAATTGTGGCTACAGATTTACCTACAGGGTCCTAGTTTAACTATGTGGTTGCTCCTAGCACCCAGGAATTGTACTTCCCACTAGGGTGGCTTTCAGCTAAACTGTTCTTGACTACGGTTAACACTTTGTTGTACGTCGCTCTGGATAAGAGCGTCTGCCAAATGCCTGTAATGTACAGTGGAACCTCGGCCCGCGAACGCCCCTACTCACGAACAAATCGGCCCACGAACACACTTTCCGAACAAATTTTCACTCGGCCCGCGAACAAGCCCTCGGTGCACGAACGCACAAACTCACGGGCTTCTCGCCGTAGCTCGTCGTGGATAGCGTCAGTTGTGCTTCGTACTCAGGGTTGTTTACATCGTTCGTCGTTGTGTTCTCCTTTGATACACGTTCTTTTTGTGCTATTTCCATTAAATTTGCCCTCATTATGGCTCCCAAGAAAGTGAAAAGTGCTACTGATAGTGGTGTTAAGAAGCCTAAAGGCGTATTACAGTAGAAACGAAGAAGGAAATAATAGCTAAACGTGAGAGTGGTGTTCGTGTTTCCGATCTCGCCAAGCAGTAGGCTACGACATGGCTAAATCCTCCTCCTCCACCATCCACCTGTGCCAGAAACTATCAACTGTGGGAATTTATTAGTGTGTTTGTCTTCTGACCTGACTGTGAATTAATGTACAGAAATTATGTTTTGCAACTATGACCCTTTGTTCTCGCAGAAGTGGCAGACTAGCTCGGGGGGCCCTGTTTTCTTAATCTTGCACCTGTTTTCACAAGGTTAAGATAAGAACGAAGACAGTGCCCACTGTTTTCGAAGACAGATGATGTAACTTGTTGCTGATTGGAGAGCCTGAACCGAAGGGGGTCAGCCAATCAGCAAGGACCTGAGGGGGAAAAAGACGAAGTTTGAAGCTCGCCGCCAGAAGCGCTTCCCGAAAGACGGCTCTACAAATCAGTTGGGAGATTTGTGTAGTTTTCTTTTGATCCTTGTTACTTTCTACTTGAGTTAAGGATTATTTGGTCTTAGTATTTTGCCTCCTCACCAACACCTCCTTTGATACACGCTAACACAACCACAAAGGTAAAGTGTACAATTATTATGTTTTATTTTAGTATTAATGTATTTTTCTATAATGGAGAACGGATTAATTGGATTTACATTAATTTCAATGGGAAAAATTATTTCGGTTCGCGAACGGAGTCAACGAACGAATTAAGTTCGTGGGCCGAGGTTCCACTGTAATGTAATGTAATCTAGGCGTTACTGTGCAACTAAATAGAGTGTGGGCAGTGCATTCCTTCTGGACACCATACACAAACTACAAGCTGTACTGACGTCATAAACAGAAAGCAGATTGATGTGAGAATTAAAGGAAAGGAATTGCCAGTATGTATTTTACAGTGCATTTATTCTGCACATGAACATTTGTCAGATTACTTGCCTGGGGATATTTTACAGCAATAAAACTGAAATAACGGAACTTTTATTTCACAGCTGTGGTTAAATGGCCAGTTCCAGTACTAGGCTCATTCTGAGCACAACTTGAACTGATATTTAATGTTATATTTTTGTTGATATGACGTGAGGAAAGATCCTCTTTATGTTTCTAGACATTTTGTTGTAGCATCTCTTTGACGAGCCCGACGCTCTCCATATTGAAGAAATGGAAACAGTCCCATGTTGACCCTCATGAGCTTCAAGGCTCTTCCTCTCCATTCAAGGAAGCAACATGATTTTCAATTATAATTATTAATACATTTACCGGCAAAGTATGCCATGGCTTCATGTAATGTGCATTACATGGGACCAGAAACTTGCCAAAAGGTTTGACCTCTAAATCCCTTTCCCAAGGTGATTTGATTCAAGTGCGCTGTTGATTTTGAGCTTTTAGTCGAAACCGATTGATGATGTGCAAATCATTGCTCTTTGCAGAAAAAAATAAAACTGCACATTGCAGGTATTCACTCCATGTTCACTCCTGCCCAGGGACAAATGAAAATGAGTTAATCCGTCACAGAGGGACTCTTCCTGTATCAAAAAGTTTACAGTAAATCAGCTTAGATCTTTGAAAACCTGTCACACCAACAAGTTTTGGCTTCCTAGCCTTCGTTAAGGTATGATACCCAGCCTCTGAGCTACGTAAATATGGTGCAGTATATTGGGGCTGCACTAACATCCATGATGAAAATGGTCCCTGTCAATAAACAAGTAAATCAAATAAAAAGTGATTGGTGCCATTGAGTTTTATGCAGTTATATTCTCAATGGGAGACGTAAATAGTTTGTCAATACAATTTCTGGCAGTGACACTAATGTTTCGGAATGCCTCTTGTATCCCATTCCCTGTCATAAAAGCTTCCGTTTACGTTCTGTTTTATTTTTATGTCCTCTCCTGACGGAATCTGCCATGTGGCTGTCTCCATCTGTGATTCTTACAGAGCGATTTAGTATAAATAGAGAAAAGGAGGGGGCTAAGTACCGAGCCTTGAGGGACACCAATCCAGAGTGTGTTGGGAGGGGAAACAGATCCTCTCCGTGCCAGTTGGTAGGAGCGGTTGGTGAAGTATAATGTGAACCAAGCATGGGTGGACCCTGAGATGCCCATCCCAGCAAGGGACGAGAGTAGGATCCAACATGAGTGTCAGAGAGGCGTGAGGAGGAAGGTAGGCAGGCAGGTGGGCTATTGGGCGGGCGTTGAGGTGAAGGAGTTGCAGATGTCACTGTCTTATCAAAGAAGGATACAAAGTCAGCTGTGGTGAGAGAGGAAGGGGGGGGTAGTAGGGTGAGGAGTTCACGTTCACAAAAGGAGAAACAGCTCGTTTTTGAGTTTGAAGCACCAGATTTAATCTTAGAATGGAAAAAGGCAGATTTAGCAAGTCAGATGGTACAGGAAGTAAAATCTTGTAAAGACAGAAGGTCCATGGTCATTTGATTGTTTTTGTAGGAAAACCTACATAAAAACACATAAGTAGGCAGATGGCATGCTTGCCACCCCATTATAACAATTAATTGTATAAGAATTTAAGGCATAAATATTTTATGTTCTAATTACATTATATGAAGAAGACTATATGCATGTGATGTTGACATGGAAGTTTATCTGGATCTAGACATTATATCCCCATCCACCCATAAGGCCGGTAACCAACTGGACCTGGTCTTCACCAGGAACTGCGCCTCACCCAACATTACGGTATCGCCTCTACATGTGTCTGACCATTCCTTTCTGTCTTTCTCCCTCCCCCTCCCCTCTGTCCCTAAACCCTTCACCTGCTCCCACTGTCCTTGTCCGTCGCAACCTCCGCTCTCTCTCACCCGCTGCCCTGTCAGCTACTGTCCCTAATACAATACTATCTTCCCTTCCCCCTACTGATGCCTTCTCTCAGCTACCTGCTGAAGTAGCATCATCCACCCTACTCTCCTCTCTCTCCTCCTCCTTTGACTTACTCTGTCCTCTATCAGCTAAACCCGCTCGTCTCCGCCCCCCCGCCCCCTGGCTAACCGATTCCATTCGGGCTAACCGACTGAAGCTGCGTACGGCAGAAAGGAAATGGAGAAAATCCAAATCCCCTGTAGCTCTGTCAGACTTCCACACACTCCTGGCTTCCTTCTCCGCTAACCTCTCCTCTGCTAAGTCTGCATTTTTCCTTTCTAAGATTCAATCTTCTGTTTCCAACCCACGTAAACTCTATGCTACGTTTTCCTCTCTCCTCACCCCTCCTCCTCCCCCATCCCCCTCCTCTATAACCGCCGATGACTTCTCATCCTTCTTTCACGAGAAGGTTGAGGTCATTCGCAACTCCTTCCCCCCTACGTCTCCCTCTCCCATCCCGCTACCTAAACCTCCCACCTCTCTGTCCTCCTTCTCACCCCTCCCTGACTCGGACATCCTTCAACTCGTTCTTTCCCACCGTCCCACCACCTGCCCTCTTGATCCCATTCCTTCCCCCCTCTTCCAGTCCATTGCTATGGACATCCTCCCCCTTGTCTCTAATGTCATTAACTCCTCTCTTTCCTCTGGCTCTGTCCCCTCCTCCCTCAAATGTGCTCAGGTTGTCCCCCTCCTCAAAAAACCCTCTCTGAATCCTGCTGTCATCTCTAACTACCGACCTGTCTCTCTCCTCCCTTTCCTCTCCAAAACGTTAGAGTGGGCTGTCTATAATCAACTGTCTGCTCATCTCTTACAGAACGACCTGCTTGATCCCAACCAATCTGGGTTCAGAGCAGGCCACTCCACAGAGACTGCTCTCCTTGTGGTCACTGAGGCTCTTCACGTCGCTAAGTCCCGATCCCTTAGCTCCGTCCTCCTCCTCCTCGACCTGTCGGCGGCGTTCGACACCGTGGACCACCGGATCCTGCTCTCATCTCTCGTCGAGATGGGAATCTCTGGATCTGTGCTGACATGGTTTGAGTCCTACCTGGCTGACCGGTCCTACCAGGTGGCCTGGAGAGGATCCCTCTCCTCTCCCCATAACCCTCTCTACCGGTGTCCCGCAGGGCTCGGTGCTAGGCCCTGTCCTATTTTCTCTGTACACCAAGTCACTTGGCTCTGTTATTTCTGCTCATAGTTTTTCCTATCACTGTTATGCTGATGACACTCAACTGTTTCTCTCCTTCCCTCCATCTGATACCCAGGTCCCGGCTCGGATCTCTGCATGCCTGGTTGACATCTCTGCATGGATGTCCACCCACCACCTGAAGCTGAACCTGGGGAAGACAGAGCTGCTCTTCCTCCCAGCGAAGGGCTCCCCGATGATTGATGCGTCAATCACCGTGGAAGGCTCCATAGTGTCTCCGTCCCAGTCTGCCAGGAGTCTTGGGGTAACCCTGGACAACCAGCTGTGCTTCTCGAGCCATATTGCAGCGATCACTCGGACCTGCCGTTTCTCCCTCCACAACATCCGGAGGATCAGACCGTTCCTCACCCAAGAGGCCACTCAACTCCTGGTCCAGGCCCTGGTGATCTCACGTCTGGACTACTGCAATTCCTTGCTGGCAGGCCGTCCGGCCTGTGCCATCAAGCCACTGCAACTAGTCCAGAACGCTGCTGCTCGCCTGGTGTTCAACCAGCCGAAGTTCACCCACGTCACCCCTCTACTCTCCTCTCTGCATTGGCTCCCCATCGCAGCACGCATCAGATTCAAGTCACTGGTGCTTGCTTTTCAAGCGGCCAGAGGTACTGCTCCCCCATACCTCCAGTCACTCATCACGCCCTACACCCCGTCCAGACCCCTCCGCTCCGCCTCCGCTGGCAGACTGACTGCCCCATCCCTCCGGACGCCTGGCAGCCGCTCGTCGCGGTCTCGCCTCTTCTCTGTCCTGGTCCTCGTTGGTGGAACGACCTCCCCGCAATCGGTCAGGACTGCGGAATCACTTCCAATCTTCCGCAAGAGACTCAAAACCCACCTCTTCAGACTCCACTACCACTGAACACTGTCCTTCTAGCCAATCTGTTGTCACCACTGTTCACTTGTGAGAAAAAACAATAATAATAAAAAAATAAAAAAACCCACTAACCTTTTCTTTCCCAATGTTACAGGTATGATACGCAGACGGCTGCAATGATGTCTTTTGCCGTTTTACTGCACTGATCTTGTACGCTAACTTTGATTGTTCTTACCTTGTATTAATGCACATCTTGTAAGTCGCTCTGGATAAGAGCGTCTGCTAAATGCTTAAAATGTTTTTAAAAAAGTATATATCCAAGTAGTAAAAAAATACAAATGGGATACTGGGATATGGCTAAATGTACTGCACAGAAATCATAGACAGTATATTAATATTATACAATACCTTTGTCAGACCACATTTCCAGTACTGAGTCCGGTTCTGGCACAGCTCTCTGGTATATAGTCTCAGCAAAGTGAGACTCGGGGGGATTAATACAGTGAATTACAAAAGATATTTCAAGTGGAGTACTGTCGGTAGAATAAGAGGCAGTGGGTGGAAGGCAGAAGTAAATTTCGCACTCTTACTAAGTAGTTTTTTCCGCACAGTTATTAATGGAATAGCTTTTTCGTAGATGAAGCAGAGACCCTTTGAGTGTTCGGGATCAGGCTTGATGCAGTCAGCGCTAGGTGCCCTGGATGGGGATGAATGGCCTGAACTTGTCATTGAACTTTCTTATGATTCTCATTTTGCCTCAGTGGGCTGCACCTGCGTTAATCCCACTTGGATCCGCTCCAATCCGGAGGTTTGAACTAAGACACTAAGCACATCCGCCTGATGATTTTTTTCATTTTTTTTCATTTCACTGACGGCGAGTTATGATTATGATTTATATTGCAGTCACTCTCAGGGATTCACATTTTAGCTTGATAGGATAGCCTCAATGTGCAGGGGGTGCTGTCACACATTGTTTCCTTTTACGTTTTTTGTAAAAGAAGGGGTGCTGAGTGGGAGTGGGCCCAGAGGTGTTAAGTCGACCCCTCTGCCAGACGCATTGCATTCTTTACGGCACAGAGTTGAATTTTGCTAAGTTATCAACAATTTGTGCTCTGAAACTGTATGTTCAAAATGCTCAGTGAGTCAGCCTGGCTAAGGCTGTCTCCCCCATAAATAAACTGCTCTGTGTTTTTGAAAGTTGAACTTGAGTGCTTAGTGGGAGTGCGAAGGGGAAGGGTTAATGGGGACGAGATAAAGTAAGTTATAATTGTGCAATGGTCTAATCTGTGCTACTATATACTGTATATTCAAACTGCAAATCAAGTTCACAGAGTGTGATGCAAATTAATAGCATTACCAAAACTCTGAAATTAGGAATTGTTTGTCTTTGTAGTGTGCAGAGACTATAATATTGCATTTATCATTATTATTATTAGTAGTAGTTGTAGTGTATTGGGGTTGTATGTGATGCACATGCGTACTTAAGAAGGCACATGCGCATATCGCGGTGCATGACATGTTTTAGCCAGTTGGCTGTGAGAAAAGAAAGCACATGCATGCTGTACTGTACGGGTGATTCTATGAAGCTGTTCAGTAAATTACCCTCCTGTAATAGCGTCTCACTTGTCTTCCTGACGGATCTTACAGTAGTAGTAGGAGTAGTAGTAGTAGTAGTACTATTAATATTATTCAATTTTAGGCCAGTAACATTTTTAACTTTTTGGTATTTTCATCACAGTGATTTTGTTTTGTAATATTGCTCACACTCTTTTTGCAAGCTATTTACTGGAAATGTTGAGGAAAACTAGCAAATATGCTAAGGGTATATTTTTGTACTTTTAGTGAGATAGGAAAAAACATGGAATACATATCAATTAACTTGTTTTTTTTGCCACTGTCCTTTGCCCCCTCATCTGCAATTGTAATGAATCCCCAAAGATAAATGTGGGCTTTCTGTATGTTTGTGTTGTATGACAGTTACTTCATCAAAGGGAATATGGAAAAGCACTATTACTGTTTTCTAGCTACGTAAAAACATATTTTTTTGCTATTTCCTCCAAGGGAATGGTGAAAAAAAAGTATGGTTGATAGTAATTTTGGATAAATGTATATGGAACATTTTTTTAACAACTGTTTGTTCTCTGTTTGCTTCCCAACTTATCTGTTCATACCTGATCATGATCGTATCAGGCCAGTCCCATTGCTGCAGCCTCCTCCATTTGCATTTAATCCAGAGCGACGTACACAGTTTTAAATTTCTTACACACGATCCGTTTATACAGCTGGCTTGACTGAAGTAATTCAGGTCGGGTATCTCAAGAGTACAACGGCAGTGCCCCACCTGGGAATTTAACCTACAGCCTTTGAGACACAAGCCCAGTTCCGTAACCATTATACTGCACTACCGCCCCACCTTCCATCAATTTGGGATGGCGCGCACCACTGTAGCATGTGCGTCCTCCCAAACGCATGCAGCCAGCCACCTCTTCTTTTCACTCTGCAATCCACCAGTAGAGCTGCGCTGTTACAGCGCTGGAGGACAGCACCCATACGTATTTGTGGTTATTGTACACAGGCATCAATCAAGGCATACTATGCACTTTGTGAAATGAAAAAGAAATGCCCCAATGGGATGCATGACTCCTGAGGTACAGGATCTGCTTTTCATTTGTCAAGGCCCAGTGAAGATACCCTTAAGCCGCATTTTCACCAAAAAGTCCCCGGAACTTTTAATCCTAGGGACTATTTTCAAGGAACTAAAAGGTTCCTTCAGTTCATTGTAGTCTGCGTTTCCACAGGGGTCTAAAGAACCGCGAAGATTAGGCAAATTAGACCACTGAATCGATGAATCGTTGCTACTTGCGCTTTGTTTGTGTATGCATAGAACATAGGTCTACCCTGCATCAATGTACAGGTAGGCTATTCAATCTCTTACCATATTTCAGTGTTAGACAGAAGGAATGGACCCATTTGCAATGTAGCAAACAAGCAGTGAACTGTTCAAATTATTTTTATTTAATTAGAAGAAGAAAAAAGATTTTCTTCCTACTCCAGTGAACGTAAACATACTATTTGCTAATGGACCATTACACCACTTTCGGTAAACAACAAATAAACACTGGGGGTCTAACTGAGCATCACTATCAGTTTCATCACTCTAGCATGTTTCTGCTTGGAGTGATAAGACTTGTTGCAACGGCCCCTTATTGCAATCTCCCCAGTCTCTCGATTTAAATACAGGACGCACAATCTAAGTTCCGTTTTTGTAGATGCCAACACCACTTACAGGAAACATTAATCTGCATGCAATTTGTTTAATGTACTGCACAACAGAGCACAAAAACACACGTTGCACTCCTGCGAGCTGAAGATTTGAATCAATCTGGACTTAAGCTTCCTTTGAAAAGGACTTGGTTTATCTGCGTTACATTCCATAGCACACATATCCATATTCACATCTTTAATATTTTAAAGCACAAAAACAACCACAGTACAAGCATAACAATATTATTTCTGTGGCACACAACATCTTTTTTAAAGAAAAGAAGAGAAAAGCAAGCATGATTTTTATGGAGATTACACCAAGGCTATACAAAAAAGGTCTAAAACGTAAAGCATTGAGAATAGCTGGCAAGCAACTGATTTGTTTTAATAGAGATGGAATAAGAATACAAAAGCGCAGCAAAACTGTTAAATGTTGATCCCTTATTTACATTTTCACATCCCCATTTTCTTGAAATGTGCAATAACTCATCAGTATCTTAAAGTATCACATCGGCATTATGTGAGCAAACAAATCATTATTAAACACATTAATCATGCTTCATGACCTATTGTCATTTTATTTCTGCTAGAAATCAATTGGACATTTCACCAGAGTATGCCCTTTGCTTGTGGTATGAGTATCGTCACCGAGTGCATGTTCAATCTTGGACAGGAAAGAACCCCGACACATTTTCTTGAAGTCTTTTTGAATAAATGCATACAAAAATGGATTCAGGGAACGGTTTGCACTTGCAAGAGCTGAAGAAACCATGAGCCCAGTTTTGAGAATATCTGGGTGATGTTTTTTATTGTTAAATTCCAGCAGGATAAAGACGTGGTAGGGAAACCAGCAAACGAAGAAAGTTGCGATGAGCGCAGACATGACTTTGAATGGTTTGGAGGATTTGGTCATACGGTTGCTCTTCAGCTTCACGACGATGATGGAGTAGCAGATGGTGATGATAAGAAAAGGGATCACAAATCCACAGACAAACCGACTCAAACCAACAGTCTGATTAATGTACCCAGCTCCATAGTTAATTAAACAGATGGCTTTCCCATTGTGAGTTTTTATTTTCCGCAAAATCGCAGAGGGCACGCTGAGGACGACAGAGATGCCCCAGGCGGACGTGACAAGCGCAGAAGCTGCTTTGACTGTGCGGTGGTTCTGTGACCAGACGGGGAAGACTACGGACACACAGCGGTCCACGCTGATGAGGACCAGGAGGAAGATGCTGCTGAACATGCTCAGCATCTTGACGAAGGAGGTGAACTTGCACATGAACAACCCAAATGGCCAATCAGACGTGGCCATGGATGCGATGGTGAAAGGGAGGCAGACGCAGAACACGAAGTCGGAGAATGCAAGGCTTAGATACCAGGTGGTGTTGACTGATTTCTTCATCATCACTCCTGAGATCCAGATGACTATTCCATTCCCACAAACCCCCAGCAGGAAGATGATGATGTTGACCACAGGGAGAATCACTCGGAGTGCTGATACAGTGTCCATTTGCAGAGAAATTGTGCCATAAATCGTATTATTGGTCGGACTATAATCATAATCATAATCATATGCATTTTCATGTACATAATTTGATTGATTCATAGTCACTTCCACGCTATCTATAATGAAAACAAAGAAGGCAAAGACAAAGTTTCATTAAGCATGAGTTCACGAACAACAATGTGTAGATGAGAGTCATGTAAAATGTATAAAATATGATCTAGTTTGCATGTACCTCCATTATCTTCTCAAGTTGGATGTTAAAACTGTGGATTCGGGGTTACTGCTATGTCACCTGCACCAGTGTACAAACCACTGCAGCTGAAGCTTGCAAGCCTACATCTATTTTACGTGATGCAGGCACACAGAGCTACAAGAGAGACATAAAACTGATCACAGGGGAGGCATATCTCTCACTGATGGCAACTGGTCAGCTTGCACATCTTTAGGAGGAACGAATGCCGTCGGAAACACAATCAAATCAAATCAAATCAAATTTATTTGTATAGCGCTTTTCACAATAGAATTGTCACAAAACGCTTAACAGAGGGGGAGCCCAGGCCTAGACCCCCCCCAAAAGCAAGCCTAAAGGCAACAGTGGCAAGGAAAGAAACCTTGGGAGGAACCAGACTAAAAAGGGGGGAGAGCCCATCCTCTTCTGGCCGGCACAGGGTATGTCCAAAAAAGACCATGTCATGATCAGTCCAAGGTGGCTCAGGGCTGAAAGACTTTGCCCCTCCTGAGTTAGGTAGTCAGCGGGGGGGGGGGTCCAGATCCAGGAACTGGGGTTGGCGTGGGGGTGAGGTTTGATGGGGGCATCTCACACTTCTCGCAGGATCTAGGGCTCGGGGGCAGGGGAGCACAAGCATAGGAAATATACAGATAGCCCCAACAGGTGTAAGCTATGGCAGCATACCTATTAGGAGAGGGACAGAGCACGCAGCTATGAGAGTTCCAAACCATCCACACCTGATCAAGGATAACCAGCATAACAGTGGTGGTAACACATTGAGGAGGTGACAGTATGGAAAGTTTCTCACTCCATAAGACACTAGGGCACGGCCTTCTCCATCTCTCCACCTAGACTATGTTTGGCAGTAGGCTAGGCTGAAAATATATGTTTTTAATCTACACTTAAAAATTGAAACTGTTCAATGAGACATAAAGAGACCCTACGCCTGCTCGATCCTGAGATGATAAGGCCCAGCCTGCACTTGCGGAAAGCACCCTATGTGGACTGAAACTCTCAGAACCCTCAAATCGCAAATTTGAAATATTCTTTGACTCATGTATTTAGCATATCAGTGCGCATCCAAGTTTCCACCCTGAAGCTGATATGCCAAATGTAGTTCACGCACAGACGAAAACATTTGCACCTTAAAATTGAGTGGGCTATACAGAACCTTTCATGAGATGAGACCATACAGAGTTTTGATTACTCTTGCACCATATAACATTTAGCTATTTGTTTAAGTGGCTTAAGGATTTCGATCATATTTTTTCAAACATGAAAAAAAAAAATATTGGTAATGGTGCAGAATGGTTTTATAGTGAATATTATTTATTCTGTATGGTAGATTATTTATTATTATGATAGAAATAAAATGTTTTAAAGAAAATATAAACTTACCACAAGAAAATGATAATAGGAATCAGATGAAGATTTGCCCTGAATGCTCAGTTTGTTAATGCAAACTGTATTTCCTCTCTGTTTTTATACAGAACGCACCATCTCATTTCCTGTTTGTAGATGACCACGTCACAGGAAACATCAAGTTGCATAATAATCCGCATATTTGTTTCAGATCCTGCACAACAGAGTTGGCAAGCACAAAATATGTGGACCCCCGAGAGCTGTAGATTTTAACCAAACTGTACCTATGCTTCCTTTAAGATGGACTTGGTGTATCTGTGGGTGACATGTGACACTTGATTACATCTCATCTCATCTCATCTTCAGCCGCTTATTCCTGGTCAGGGTCGCGGGGGGGCTGGAGCCTATCCCAGCATGCATTGGGGCGAGAGGCAGCAATACACCCTGGACAGGATGCCAATCCATCGCAGGGCACTACATACACCATTCACTCACACACTCATACCTACAGGGCAATTTAGACTCTCCAATTAGCCTAACGTGCATGTCTTTGGACTGTGGGAGGAAACCGGAGTACCCGGAGGAAACCCATGCGGACACGGGGAGAACATGCAAACTCCACCCAGAAACGCCCCCGGCCGGGATTCGAACCCGGGACCTTGTTGCTGTGAGGCAACAGTGCTATCCACTGCACCACCGTGCCGCCCACACTTGATTACATGCTATACAATTCCAAAGCAGCGGCGCAGCCATTTATAATTATGCTTGGTCAAGGCAAGCTGTAGTGACTAAATATGCAGAAAATCTATTAATGCTATTAATGAACCTGAGACATTAACTCTCAAAAAGAATGTCATTCTTGCAAAACCATATCCATCTACAGGTAACTGCCATAATAAAGAAACACCAACATAAAGTATTTTAATAGGATGTTGGGCCACCGCGGGCTACCAGAACAGCATCAGTGCGCCTTGGTGTAGATTCTGCAAGTGTCTGGAACTCTATTGGTGGGAAGCAACACCATTCTTTCACAAGAAATTCCATACTTTTGTGGAAAACGCTATCTCAGGTACGGTTACAGAATCTCCCATAAGTGTTAAATTGCATTGAGATTTGTTTATGCCATATGTTTTACATAATTTTCATGCTCATCAAACTATTCAGTGACCATGCTTGTCCTGTGAATGGGGACATTGTCATCCTGGAACTTCAAGTACATGAACGCTCTTCGTGTTGACAGAAAAGGCGGAGGAGTGGCTTCCATTTTCAAAGACATATTTCAATGCAAGCAAGTATCCTTTGATGTTTTTGCTTCTTTTGAATACCTCAGTATTGTGCTACAAGGTTCTCCTCGAACACTATTTTTAACCATCTACAGACCTCCAAGATACTCTCCCAAATTTATAGATGATTTTAGCGAACTCATCTCAGTAGTCTCCACTGATTATGATTGTTTTGCCATAACTGGTGATTTTAACATCCACATTGACAACCCCACTAATAACTATGCTAAAGAACTGCTAGCAGTACTTGATTCCTTTGGTCTGACTCAGCATGTGATGGGCCCCACACACTGTCGTGGTCATACACTGGATTTGGTCATCACAAAAGGTTTAAGCATTGTAGGTATTGATGTGAAGAATGTGGCACTCTCAGACCACTACTGTGTATTTTTTGATATGCTGACTCGTCCAGATACCCAGTTTAACTTGCGCTCTGTTAAAAAACGATCTATCAATGAGCATACAGGTGCATTATTTGTCACGGCTTTTTCATCAATACCTAGCATAGTATCAGACTCTGTTGATGTTCTCTGTGACAACATAAATTCCAAAATCGTGAATATTATGGATGATATCGCACCCTTAAAACAAAAATCAGTAACTAGCAAACAGAGAGCACCTTGGAGAAATTCCCAAGCAGTAAAAAGTATGAAAAGAGAATGTAGGATAACTGAACGCAGGTGGAGGAAAACGAAGCTGCAAATTCACTATGACATTTATAAACAGAAGCTGCATGCTTACGATCTAGAAATAAAAAGAGCCAGACAGTTATTTTTCTCTGGTGTCATCAACAGAAATACTAATCATACCCAGACTCTCTTTTCTACAGTCGACAGACTGACAAACCCTCCAGTTCAACTTCCTCCTGAACTCTGCTCTGTTAATAAATGCAATGAATTTGCCTCACATTTTAGCATCAAAATTAGTGACATTCGATCAGCCATTAGCTCCTCTGCACCCGGCAACATAGCCGCACCATTCTCTCATCTGCCAAAAAACTGCCCTCCTTGTTTGTCGCAATTCAGTGAAATTGACAACAAGGCGCTTGAAGAAATAGTGCAGCACCTCAAACCATCTACTTGCTCTTTAGACCCTGCACCTTCCAGCTTTTTAAAAGGTAACTTTAGCTATTTATCTTCAGAACTACTGCAAATAGTTAACCCCCTGAGGTCGGCTGGATCGGCGCCGATCCAAGCAGCAATACAAGTATATTACTATTTCTAACTTCGCGATATTTTATCATACACACGCGACAAAAACATTGACAGAAACCTTAGAATCGCGACTTTCCGATTTGAGCACTGGCAAATCAAATGGGATTTTTTAAATTAGGTTAATTAGACCAAAAGTAAACCTTGCCTTTTACTCTTTTTTACCTGGTAGTAACGTCCCCCTTCTATTGACATGGTAACTAGGTGCGAGTTTCGGGGAGGTGTGGGGAGGGGCGTGGGGCCATGTGTGAAAACGCCGGCGTAAACACATAAACTGTCCCGACAATTTGAAGCAAGATTTTATACAGACATACAATTTTATTCAAGATGGAAAGATTTTCTGCACTGCAGTGTTTGAGAGTATTGATGAAAAGCAGCGAAGACAATAACTGACGAACAGTAAGTAACTATATTTGATTTGCCATGTTATCAAATACTCGTATATATATTCAATATATGAATTCGCGTCTTGTGACTACATATTCCGCGTGTTGCAACGTAACAAATTGCAATATGCACACAAGATCTATGGAAGAATACTTTTCTAAAGAAGAACAGCCTAAAATGTTATTTATTTCGCTTGTTTTCAAATACTCGTGAAAATATATGAATTCGCGTCTTGTGACGCCAAACATATTCAGCGTGTTAGTAACTTAATCTAAACCCCTAACGTTAGTAGATTAGTTGGTTAGTACTATACACATCTACCTAATATATACAAAGTGCAATCTAGAAAGTAAGAAGGAAGAAAACGAGATAATAAGCGAAGGCGGAAAAACCCCGAAAAGTATAAACTCCCGAAGTGCATGACACGACAAGGAGTGGATCTCGAAATAAACGGAACAAGGACAGACAGGAGCAGAACGTGACAGAACAGGGAAAATGCAATACTGGATAAAGAATAATGAATAAGGACTGAATGAAAAATAAACAAAGACCAAAAAACAACAGAACAGGAACTCAGAATATAACACTGATGGCCCAGTGAGATGGCCCATCTGACAGATCTTAGAGGTGTGGACAATGAATAATGAATATTCAGGTATTTAGCATTTAGCCCTCCCACAGCCTGAAATAAATGTGACCAGTTCTGATAAAAACAGGTTTTAGCTATTTAGATCTCAGATGTGCTAAACTGTTTTCACACCCTTACATAACCAAGACCTTGATGAACAAACGTACATTGGCAAAACAATTCGTCACTATAGTTTAGTGTGTGCTTTCACAACTTTTGTGACAGCAGAAAAATTTACTATTTTTAACTTGTGTGTTTGTAGATCTATTTACAAGCTGCATATGATACTGACCAAACTATTGATGGCATACAAATGTAGCTGTGATTGTCCTTCAAATAAAAATATCAAACACTTTGGAGTAAGTGTGTGTTAAATTGATGAAATTGAGATAAATATCAGACCATGCCAAAATCAAAAAACATCTAAAAGCTTAGCACGGACCTCAGAGGGTTAACTGCTCACTCCGGACTGGCTTTTTTCCTACATCTTTAAAAACCGCAGTAATTAAACCTCTTTTAAAAAAGAAAAATCTAGACTCTTCTAAATTAAATAACTATCGCCCTATTTCTAACCTTCCCTTCATCAGCAAGATCCTTGAGAAGGCCGTTTCTAATCAACTCAACAACTTTCTAAACCAAAACTGCCTTTTTGACACTTTTCAGTCTGGTTTTAGATCCCACCACAGCACCGAGACGGCACTCATTAGAGTTGTAAACGATATCCGTATAAACAGTGACTCAGGTAGGATCTCTGTTCTCGTTCTGCTGGATCTCAGTGCAGCCTTTGACACTATAGATCATCAAATACTCATAGACAGGCTACACCATTGGATCGGGCTCTCGGGCACAGCCTTAAACTGGTTCAAATCCTACTTACAAGATAGAGAATACTTTGTAAACATTAACAGCCACCAATCAGAACGGACTACTCTGGCCTCTGGGGTCCCCCAAGGCTCTGTCCTTGGCCCTCTGCTGTTCAATTTATACATGCTCCCCCTCAGTCAAATCTTTCAGAAGTACCAAACCTCATACCACAGCTATGCAGACGACACACAAATGTACCTGTCGTTCACTCCTGACGACTACAACTCCATTGACTGTCTATACCGGTGCTTAAAGCAAGTAAACAGCTGGATGTGTCAAAACTTTCTCCAGCTAAACAAAGACAAAACCGAAATTATTGTGTTCGGGAGCAAAGAACCGAGAGAAAAAATTGCTCTCCACCTTGACTCACTCGGTTTACGAACAACCACGCAGGCTAGAAACCTTGGTGTGCTTATCGACTCAGATCTTAACTTTGATAATCATATCAAGTCGATAACCAAATCCGCCTTTTATCATCTGAAGAATATAGCAAGAGTCAGAGGCTTCATGTCTAAACAAGACCTAGAAACCCTCATTCATGCTTTCATCTCAAGTAGGGTTGATTATTGTAATGCACTTTTCACTGGCCTCTCAATAAGGTCCATTAAACGGCTCCAACTAATCCAAAATGCTGCTGCCAGGCTTCTTACAAGGACTAAAAGAAGTGCACACATCACTCCAATCCTTAGATCGCTACATTGGCTTCCAGTCCACCATAGAATAGATTTTAAAGTGTTACTGATAGTTTATAAAGCACTGAACGGCTCCGGACCAAAATACATCTTGGAAATGCTTAGACAGTATGAACCAAACAGACCACTCAGATCTTTAGGATCGGGTCAGCTCATTGTGCCTAAGGTTAAAACAAAAAATGGTGAGGCAGCCTTTAGTTTCTACGCTACCCATAACTGGAACCAACTACCTTATGACCTTAGACATGCTCCTACAATTATGTCTTTTAAATCTGGACTGATTTGGAGCCCCAAATGCTCACTGCCTGCTGTGGTTTTTGTGTCGCGGCGTGTGTGCAACATGCAATTATGTGATTAATTGATTATGTAATGTAATTTCAGATAATTCAAATTAAGATATATCATATCTTTTTTTATAATGCTTCAATCTGTAATTACTGAACATTTCATGCAATTATCTTTATTTTTAAGAAAGTTATGGGCATTTATGTTATTGAATCACAGCTTTTGTTTCAAGATCATTGAAAAACAATAGGGGTCAATATGCAATATTTCCGAGTGTAAAAATTACCATAACTTCCTTAAAACTTAAGATATGAGAGTGAATAAGGTATCAAATTAAAGGTATTTTCATGCTCTATCTGGTGGGATACGTTTCAGGCTAGATTTATAACATCTCAAATTTTTGTAACATACCTACACTAAGATTCGTCGCCAAACACGGCTAATCACGCTGACTGGTGCTGATGCTGGAGCCCGCAAGTTTCAGTCAATCATGTCTTTCCAGAAGAAAGTGAAGTCGGGGTATCAAAAAAAAAAAAAAAAGAAAAGAAAGAGAAAAAAGGCAAACTGAGGGAAAACAACTGCTCACTAATTTCTTTCAAAAGAAAGGTAAGACACTTGCTAACACTGTTTAAGAGTGGTTTAAGCTAATATCAGTACGTTGTTTCGATTGAACTAGGGCTGTCAACGTTAACACATTAACGCATTCTATTAATTTCAAATGGATAATGCGTTCTTTAAAAAAAAATTGCGATTCATCTAATTTCAGTTTCACTCTCGCTACTGGCTGAAAGCAATCGCAAATGCGGGCAAACATACTACTGGTGATGGTGAAATGCATTGAAACTTTGTTTTTGAAGACTCATTTGATCCAGTTCTATAACAAGACAAGCTAACGTAGCTAGCTACAAATTATGGACTGTTCAAATTATTTTAATTTAATTAGAAGGAAAAAAAAGATTTTCTTCCTACTCCAGTGAACGTAAACATACTATTTGCTAATGGACCATTACACCACTTTCGGTAAACAACAACAAATAAACACTGGCTTACATGGAAAGACAACAGTTGACACATTTTTATTTTGGGGTGAACTATACTTTTAAAATAATTGTATATTAAGACATTTTTAATATTGCTTTCTCCATTAGGAAAAGCGAGACCTAATGTCCTTTTTGTTGTTGTTGTGTGGTCTGTTTTGATATGGCTGCTTAGCTTGGGGACAGTCCCCAACCCCAACAGCCATGTGCTAGCTAGACACAACAACCTTGATAAATGCTAATCATGTCACTTAGGAGTCAACAAAACGTTGATTTAAACTATGTTTGAATTAATTAATGCAAAAGATCAGGACAGTATGACAAAAATACAGCTCATTAAAAAAATTACTTTCACACCTCCAAAACAAGTTTTGTCAATAAATCCAGAAGCAGAGGTCGAATGTGGCTCCCTTCTTCCATGTGGGGGGTCTAACTGAGCATCTGCACTATCAGTTTCATCACTCTAGCATGTTTCTGCTTGGAGTGATGAGACTTGTTGCAACGGCCCCTTATTGCAACTGTCCCCAGTCTCTCGATTTAAATACAGGACGCACCACAAGTTCCGTTTTTGTAGATGCCAACACCACTTACAGGAAACATTCATCTGTATGCAATTTGTTTAATGTACTGCACAACAGAGCACAAAAACACACGTTGCACTCCTGCGAGCTGAAGATTTGAATCAATCTGGACTTAAGCTTCCTTTGAAAGGGACTTGGTTTATCTGCATAACATTCCATAGCACACATATCCATATTCACATCTTTAATATTTTAAAGCACAAAAACAACCACAGCACAAGCATGACAATATTATTTATGTGGCACACAACATTTTTTTTAAAGAAAAGAAGAGAAAAGCAAGCATGATTTTTAGGGAGATTACACCAAGGCTATACTAAAAAGGTCTAAAACGTAAAGCATTGAGAATAGCTGGCAAGCAACTGATTTGTTTGAATAGAGATGGAATAAGAATTCAAAAGCACAGCAAAACTGTTAAATGTTGATCCCTTATTTACATTTTCACATCCCCATTTTCTTGAAATGTGCAATAACTCATATCAGTATCTTAAAGTATCACATCGGCATTATGTGAGCAAACAAATCATTATTAAACACATTAATCATGCTTCATGACCTATTGTCATTTTATTTCTGCTAGAAATCAATTGGACATTTCACCTCAAATAAGTGTTGAAACTTTACTATCCAGAGTATGGGACTGCCCTTTGCTTGTGGTATGAGTATCGTCACCGAGTGCATTTTCAATCTTGGACAGGAAAGAACCCCAACACATTTTCTTGAAGTCTTTGCCCATAAATGCATACAAAAGTGGATTCAGGGAACTGTTTGCACTTGCAAGAGTTGAAGAAACCATGAGCCCAGTTTTTAGAATATCTGGGTGATGTTTTTTATTGTTAAATTCCAGCAGGATAAAGATGTGGTAGGGAAACCAGCAAACGAAGAAAGTTGCGATAAGCGCAGACATGACTTTGAATGGTTTGGAGGATTTGGTCATATGGTTGCTCTTCAGCTTCATGACGATGATGGAGTAGCAGATGGTGATGATAAGAAAAGGGATCACAAATCCACAGACAAACCGACTCAAACCAACAGTCTGATGAATGTACCCAGCTCCATAGTTAATTAAACAGATGGTTTTCCCATTGTGAGTTTTTATTTTGCGTGAAATTGCAGAGGGCACGCTGAGGACGACAGAGATGCCCCAGGCGAACATGACAAGCGCAGAAGCTGCTTTGACTGTGCGGTGGTTCTGTGACCAGACGGGGAAGACCACGGACACAGAGCGGTCCACGCTGATGAGGACCAGGAGGAAGATGCTGCTGAACATGTTCAGCATCATGACGAAGGAGGTGAACTTGCACATGAACAACCCAAATAGCCAATCAGACGCGGCCATGGACGCGATGGTGAAAGGGAGGGAGACACAGAACACGAAGTCGGAGACTGCAAGGCTGAGATACCAGGTGGTGTTGACAGATTTTTTCATCTTCACTCCTGAGATCCAGATGACTATTCCATTCCCACAAACCCCCAGCAGGAAGATGATGATGTTGACCATAGGGAGAATCACTTGGAGCGCTGATACAGTGTCCATTTGCAGAGAAATTGTGCCATAAATCGTATTATTGGTCGGACTATAATCATAATCATAATCATATGAATTTTCATTTACATCATTTGATTGATTCATAGTCACTTCCACGCTATCTATAATGAAAACAAAGAAGGCAAAGACAAAGTTTCATTAAGCATGAGTTCACAAACAACAATGTGTAGATGAGTCATGTAAAATGTATAAAATATGATCTAGTTTGCATGTACCTCCATTATCTTCTCAATTTGGATGTTAAAACTGTGGATTCGGGGTTATTGCTATGTCACCTGCACCAGTGTAAAAACCACTGCAGCTGAAGCTTGCAAGCCTACATCTATTTTACGTGATGCAGGCACACAGAGCTACAAGAGAGACATACAACTGATCACAGGGGAGGCATATCTCTCACTGATGGCAACTGGTCAGCTTGCACATCTTTAGGAGGAACGAATGCCGGGGGAAACCCAATGAGCCCTGGCCAACATAATTGAGTGGACTATACAGAACCTTTCATGAGATGAGACCATACAGAGTTTTGATTACTCTTGCACCATATAACATTTAGCTGTTTTGTTTTTTTAAGTGGCTTAAGGATTTCGATCATATTTTTTCAAACATTAAAAATATATTTATTGGTAATGGTGCAGAATAGTTTTCTAGTGAATATTATTTATTCTGTATGATAGATTATTTATTATTATGATAGAAATAAAATGTTTTAAAGAAAATATAAACTTACCACAAGAAAATGATAATAGGAATCAGATGAAGATTTGCCCTGAATGCTCAGTTTGTTAATGCAAACTGTATTTCCTCTCTGTTTTTATACAGAACTCACCATCTCAGTTCCTGTTTGTAGACGACCACGTCACAGGAAACATCAAGTTGCACAATAATGCAAAATAAATATTTGTTTCAGATCCTGCACAACAGAGTTGGCAAGCACAAAATATGTGGACCCCCGAGAGCTGTAGATTTTAACCAAACTGTACCTATGCTTCCTTTAAGATGGACTTGGTGTATCTGTGGGTGACATGTGACACTTGATTACATGCTATACAATTCCAAAGCAGCGGCGCAGCCATTTATAATTATGCTTGGTCAAAGCAAGCTGTAGTGACTAAATATGCAGAAAATCTATTAATGCTATTAATTAACCTGAGACATTAACTCTCAAAAAGAATGTCATTCTTGCAAAACCATATCCATCTACAGGTAACTGCCATAATAAAGAAACACCAACATAAAGTGTTTTAATAGGATGTTGGGCCACCGCGGGCTGCCAGAACAGCATCAGTGCGCCTTGGTGTAGATTCTGCAAGTGTCTGGAACTCTATTGGTGGGAAGCAACACCATTCTTTCACAAGAAATTCCATACTTTTGTGGAAAACGCTATCTCAGGTACGGTTACAGAATCTCCCATAAATGTTAAATTGCATTGAGATCTGTTTATGCCAGATGTTTTACATAATTTTCATGCTCATCAAACTATTCAGTGACCAGGCTTGTCCTGTGAATTGGGACATTGTCATCCTGGAAGAGACCATTCCCAACAGGATAGAAATGTTCACCATATGATGAAGGTGATCACTCAGAATGGCTTTGCATTTATTGGTGTTTACCTTTCCCTCTCAGGGGTTGCATGGACCTGAACCATGCCAGGAAAATGCACCCCACATCATAAAAGAGCCACCAGAACCCTTCACCATTGCAAACAAGCACTCGGGTCTGTTGGTTTCTTTTGGCATGTGCCACAAATACACTTGTACGGTTGTTGAGAACAGGGTGAAGGACTTTTTTACACTGCTCAGTAGACCGCTTCCTGTGTTCTTTGCACCACTACTCGCAAATGTGCACTTTTAGGTGTAATCAGGGGTTTGTGCACAGAGTATACACTTTCGACCACAGTTGCTTGTAGATAATGTCTTTCCCTCAGACATTCCATGCCAACATCACCTTAGCCACTGTTTCTCTAGAAACATCAACAAGTTATTTTGGCATTTACCTGTATGTGTTCCTTCACTTTTTGTATGCACCATCAGAAGCAATGTGACATTCCATAGCACACATTTTGATATTTACATCTTTACTATTTTACAGCACAAAAACAACCACAGTGCAATCATGCCAATAGTATTGTCGTGGTGCAAAACAATATGTTTTAAAGAAAAGAAAAGTGATGTCATGACAATGATATAAGAATGGAAAAAAGTGCCTTTTGCAGTTCAGCTATAAAGAATTTGTTTCAATTGGCGTTTCACATACAATTGTCTGTGCAAGAGCTCTCTGGAGCAATGTCAGTTGCAACATGCTGACACTGTGCGCTCTGCACTGTGCAGAAGAAAGAGGAACTTCATTCCATTGCTTCAGATGTGGGTTGAAGCTCTGGCGTCCACCGAGCTTGACCGCGACAGGTAGCGACTTGTCGTACGGCCTTCCTCACCAATTGCATTCTCGATTTTTGAAAACAAACAGTTCTTGAATCTTTGTTTGAAGTCATTGCCCATGAACACGTAAAGAATTGGATTTAAAAAACTATTGGCAAAGGCAAGGGTGCTGCCAACATTCAGCCCCGTTTTTAAGGCCTCAAGGTTGTGGCTGTGATGGTTTAGTTCCAGCAGGCTGAAGACGTGGTAGGGCAGCCAGCAAACAAAGAAACTTGCGATGAGGGCAGACATGACTTTGAATGGTTTGGAGGATTTGGCCATACGGTTGCTCTTCAGCTTCAGGACGATGATGGAGTAGCAGATGGTGATGATTAGAAAAGGGATCACAAATCCACAGACAAACCGACTCAAAACAACAGTCTGGTGATTGTACCCAGCTCCATAGTTAGTGAAACAAATTCGAGTTTTTATCTCAGTCGAGCTTTTATTGTGAGTTTTTATCTCGCGCGAAATCGCAG
The DNA here is from genome assembly GCA_029706075.1 of Aldrovandia affinis. Classification (NCBI taxonomy): domain Eukaryota; kingdom Metazoa; phylum Chordata; class Actinopteri; order Notacanthiformes; family Halosauridae; genus Aldrovandia; species Aldrovandia affinis. The sequence goes on along the minus strand of JAINUG010000009.1, from coordinate 192,562 downwards.
AGGGCACGCTGAGGACGACAGAGATGCCCCAGGCGAACATGACCAGCGCAGAAGCTGCTTTGACTGTGCGGTGGTTCTGTGACCAGACGGGGAAGACTACGGACACACAGCGGTCCGCGCTGATGAGGACCAGGAGGAAGATGCTGCTGAACATGTTCAGCAACATGACGAAGGAGGTGAACTTGCACATGAACAACCCAAATGGCCAATCAGACGCGGCCATGTACACGACGGTGAAAGGGAGGCAGACGCAGAACACGAAGTCGGAGACTGCGAGGCTGAGATACCAGGTGGTGTTGACTGATTTTTTCATCTTCAGTCCTGAGATCCAGATGACTATTCCATTCCCACAAACCCCCAGCAGGAAGATGACGATGGTAACCACGAGCAGGATCACGCAGGAGCCCTCCATGAAACACGACTTGTGGCTACCAAAAACAACCTCTTCCACTGTAGTGTTCTCGTAGGTGTAATTCTCAAATTCACCAGCATAGTCATATAACTCAAAATCCCCCATTGCATCCAATGTGGCTTTGAGTGGCTTAAGTTGTTCTGCCTGTGTGCCCTGTGAGAAAACAAATTACATTGTTGGAAAACTGTTATTTTCTCACCAGTTGAGCAAATGCAGAAAACAAACATCTGAGGGCCTATTCAAATGTCAGGTGTCAATTAACTACTCGAATCATTCTGCCCAATGCTGTTGGTTAGGCAATCCTGTACTTTAGTAATCAGTAGTAATAATTCCATTAATGGTAGCTTAAATTGATCAGTTATGTGCAGCTGGGTTTGGGCCACCACCCCCTTCATGACTTAGTGTTATCACACATAAATGATTCAAATAAATTATTGATACATACCATAACATAACGTAACCTTCTCCATTTAACTTTATCAATCAATCAAACTTTCTCAATTTAACAGAATTTTTCATTTTGTCAGTATGTCAGTCACTGTGACCTTTCCTGTGCATAAATTCTGAGATATCTCTTTTCTGGCCAATCCCTCCTCCAAAAATGTGGGCTAAGGGAGTTTAAAAGTACAGTTCTGGAATTTGAAAGTAATTTCAAATCAAAAGCAAGAATGATTTAGCGTTAGACTGAAGTGAACGCAAAACATCCGATGCGGCAGATGACACACGGCGGTCACCTTATGCTGATACAAACACACGCTGCACAGTGAAATCGGGGCCGCGAATATATCTGGGTGGTTTGATCATGCGCTGGCTAATTAGCTTTTAAAAAAACGAACTCTCGTGTCACATATCCTTAGTTCTGATTGTTCTTTCGTTGCTTTATTGAAAATGTGAGTAGTAAAACAAAGGCTTCCGGGGCGCAGGCAACACTCGACTGTGTGTGGCTCACTCGGTAGAGCATGGCGCTGGCAACGCTTAGGTTGTGGGTTCAATTCCCACTGGGACCACATATACAGAAAAATGCATGCACTCACTACTGTAAGTCTCTTTGGATAAAAGCGTCTGCTAATTGGCATGTGTTATTTATTTTTTTCGACTGAAACCGGCAAGGTGCGTTCACAACGGCGCTTCAATGAAGCACTATGTGCACTGGAGGCCACTGTTTTTCGATGGACTTCCCGCACCTGCTTGCATTGGGCTGCTTGCTTTGAAGCTTGGGCTTGAGAAGCAAAAGTTGAAACGGCTCAAAATTAAAGAGCAATGGCAGCCTAATGGTGAAATTGAAATTACTTTCAAATTCCAGAACTGTGCTTTTAAATTTAGCCCATATTTTTGGAGGAGGGATTGGCCAGAGAAAGGACAAAGTTATGTTATGTTATGACATATATCAATCATTTTCTTTCATCATTTATGTTTGATAACATTTAAAATCAACATTTAAAACATTTTATTCTAAGAAATGATACATTTGATATTTCAAAACTGCTTTGACTACCATGCTTATTTTTAATTGTATTCAAGTATCTACATTTTCACCTGTCTGACATAGCTCTGGTTCCAGTAGTAATGCATAGACATTGTGGAGGATAGCCTATATGTCAGTAACATTTAAAGAATGTTCTAAGGGTGGGTATCGAGCTGACAGATTTGGTGAACATTGCTAGCTTTTCCAATAAAATTAACATAAAGGCCTATCCATAATTCAAATGTTTTTTTATTTGGACTAACAAAATTGAATAATGATCTAAGACCATACCTGCAAGATTCCTTGTGACTTAAGGATAATATTCAAGGGACATCCAGGATATAAGTTGTTGGGAACATTTACCCTCCAGGAATGTTCTGGGAACCATTCATCTTTAGTTTGGAGGACAGTCTTTTGTCTATTTTGAACATTTATTTTTGTAACCCCCATTTGTGAAAGTGTTCTTCATTTTATTTTATTTTAGTATTGAATTACATGATTTAAGGATAATAAATAAACTGAAAAAATAAACATTCCCAACATCTTAAATATGTCACGGTGCCTAATATCTCTGTAGATTTCAACTGGTTTCAAACAGGCAATGTAACAGTCATTTCAAAACCCCTACTTCAAATAATTGTTTTAAATAAATGTAAACAACAGCTGTATATTTTTCCTTTATTTACAATATATTCAGCGTTTAACAATACAAAATGTGATGGTTATACATATATTATAAAGTAGCAGATACAAAACAATGTAATAGATGAAAAACAAAGTCTTACCTTAAATGACAAAATGCAATCAGTCTCTAGTATTGCATGTGAGAATAAATATCTCCATTATATATATACTGGCTAATGGCACACTTCCTGTTTCACTCCTGTCTTGCAGATGTAACACCACATGACTCATAGTTTCACTAAAACAATTATACCCTCCCCAAATCTGTCTTAACCACCATTGCTAGTCTATTATTTGTGATGGTGACTGTACTCCCCCATGTGTCTTATAAGAGTTATGGCTGTTGAGTACATTTAAAAGCATAATGTAACACACCTGTGGGTCCTTTTTCACGTTATTTTATCATATGACATCATAAAATATAATTACGGTTAGCAGATATTAATATCAGAGTGTATAACATTTACATAGTTTCTGTAAAAATGTATGGGTGTGTGGCATGTATGTTACAAGCAGCAGTTCTGTTATGGTATGTCCAATCAGGTGTGCTGGCGGACAGACTGGACTACTGTTCATTGAAGTAATTTCATATGAATAGCAATGAAACACATCCTAAAGTACTGTAAAGTATTTTAATCTTTGGTTGGCAAAGTTTGTTAATAGGAGTACTTTAGATCTCACACCACTCTCATTCATAACTGCCTTGGAACCACATTTTACAATTACATTTACGTTACAGCTACCATTGTAGCACTTTATGTATTCATCAATTATATTTAAGCTCCCTGCTTTATGATAATATTGACTAGTACTATGAATGTTGTGTTGTGAGAAGAAGTGTTTGTGCACTGAATTTGACCTGGTAATTCGCTTTGTACAAAGGCACCTGCAAATTTGTATACTGTGCTGGAAAAAACTTGGGAAAATTGTTAATGTTGAGATACACTTGCCGACAAATGATTGTGTGGAAATAAATGCTCAGTCCTCAATCCAAAGTCCTCTTTACTAGGGATCTTTCCTTATTTCTATAAGATCCTCTGTTGCCTCAACCTCCTCTCTACCTCTAGTTTCAGGGGCCGCCTGGCTGGTTGTTGATCTGTCTGAATAAAAGGCATTCTCCATCCAGCGCATGCTAATGCTCCTGCCCATGAAGATGTATATTATGGGGTTTATACAGCTGTTAAATGCCGCCAGGACAGTGCTAATGGGTAGCCCCGCTGTGAACAGCTCCTTGGGGAATGATGCAAAACTAAGTTTCATAACCATGAGAGTATGATAAGGCCCCCAGCACAGAAAATAGGCAATGATCATGACCCTAATGGTCCTGTATGACCTGGAGGCCTTAATGTGGAAGCTGTCCCTCTTCATAGACACAAGGCAGGAGGTGACAAATATCATGATAACGGGAAACAACCATCCAAAAATAAGACGGGTGAACACAACCTTCCGCTCCACGTCTGTTGATACATAGTTGTCATGGCAAACCACTCCGCTGAGTGTCACGCGAGAACTCCTGAATAAAAGAGAAGGGATGCTCAAAAGGCCTCCAATGAACCAGGACAGCAAGACCATGCTTTTGGATACAGTGCGAGAGCAACATATCCGAGAGGCCAAGGCTGAGGAGCAGCGGTCCACGCTCAGCAATGCAATCATCAAGGCGGTAGAGTGCATGTTCATGTACATCACGTAAGAACAAATCTTGCACATAGTCCCTCTGAAACGCCAAGTTAAGTAATCGAGGGTAGAGACCATTTGGAAAGGCAGGAATAGGACGACCACGAGGTCAGTGACGGACAGGCCGAAGAACCAGACGGTCGATGCCGTCTTGTCCATCTTGCAGGAAATCATGTAGATCACAAGGATGTTGAGTGGCAGCCCCAGCAGAATAATTATGGAGTACATTCCAACATACATGTGTTGAAGGCTTCTTCTCATTGGATTTTCATTTTCAGTGATGTAAACATTGTTGTCTGTATCATTATAATCATAATCAATATCATTAAAAGTATCATTTCCCAACATTTTTGACTTTAGTTTCCTGGAAAAAACAAAGAGAAACCTCATTAAAATCAACATTTAAGACAACAAAAAACAAGAAAAGTGTAGACATTCAATACCAAGTCATTCACCCACAGCTAACAGTACACAATAATAAATAATGTTGCATTGGATTTAGACATGTTACATGACTACAGTAGTTTGAGTCCCCCATGCAACAACAGACTTATCTTTGGAAAACAAACAACAATAAACAAAACTCCCCAACCACAGCACATTGCTAAAAGGACTTTGGTTAAAGGACACTATGATTGTAATATCCATAGAAAAGGGCACAATTGGCCCTCAAATACCCTGGAAAAGCATAAACGGATGTTGCGAATCTGCTGGGAGGAAACTCAATATTTACTTTCAATATTTTCCAACACATTGAACTTCCATAAGGGCAGGAGCAGTGTGGTATCCGTTCCATTCAAGGTTGAGGTAAGGAAGTGCTTACATTTAGTTACTAGACTCAAATTGTCTCGGGGTTGTTTTTGTTTGTAATCTCAACTTCACAGTTTAGTGTATTATTGACTATTTGGGATTATTCTGAGGGAATATCAAAACTGCTGGAGTAGTTGATATTTCTTATTGTGTATTTGTACCAACCTTTAGACAAACATCCCAAAAGTGACAGAATTTCCACCTGCAAGCTCAAGGTGATGCATACGATTGCATTTTAAATTTTTAAATTTTGCATTTTAAGCATTTAGCAGACGCTCTTATCCAGAGCGACTTACAAGATGTGCATAAATACATGGTAGGAACAATCATAGTTAGCGCAAGAGAACACTGGGAAGGAAAAGGTTAGTAAATTGTTTTTTATTTTTTTATTTTTTTAGATGGAGTAAGGAGGGGTATACAGTGTTGAACACGTAGGCAGTGGTGATGACAATTAGCTAGATGGACAGAGCTCAGTGGTAGTGGAGTCTGAAAAGGTGGGTCTTGAGTCTCTTGAGGAAGATCGCAAGTGATTCCGCGGTCCTGACCGATTGCGGAAGGTCGTTCCACCAGCGAGGGGTCAGGACGGAGAAGAGGCGAGATCGCGAGGAGCAGCTGCCAGGTGCCCGGAGGGATGGGGCAGTCAGTTTGCCAGAGGAGGCGGAGTGTAGGGGTCTGGCTGGGGTGTAGGGAGGGATGAGTGACCGGAGGTATGGCGGAGCAGTACCTCTAGCCGCTTGAAAAGCAAGCACCAGTGATTTGAATCTGATGCGTGCTGCGATGGGGAGCAAGTGCAGAGAGGAGAGTAAAGGGGTGACATGGGTGAACTTCGGTTGATTGAACACCAGACGAGTGGCAGCATTCTGGACTAGTTGCAGTGGCTTGATGGCACAGGCCGGTAGGCCTGCCAGCAAGGATGTGAGATCACCAGGACCTGGACCAGGAGTTGTGTGGTCTTTTGGGTGAGGAAAACGATTGGATTGTTTTTTCCGGATGAGAAAGGCGTCAAGGACTTGCCCTGTTTACTGAACAAAAAAATGTAATGTTTTCAATGGGAGGGTTCAAGTCATATCTTCAGATTCCGCACTGGAGCACTTTAATTTGTAGAAGCGGGTTTATGAGGAGGGAGCTCTGCGTCAGTAACTCCCAGCACAGTTGTTGCCACCTGCAGCATTTCAGTGTTTCTAGTGTACTGCAGCCCAACTTCAAAGCTATGCTCTATTTACCACTCCCTGTGCAAATTGACTCAATGTACTGTCGGAACAGTGAAGTTCAGGGAAAGCCAGGCTCCTGGAGGCTTGTCCCCAACATTCCCTCTATTACTATCAGACCCTCAGGAAAAATGCATTTTGGGGGAACATTTTTAAAAACGTTACCACAGTAGAGAACAATTTACAGCACAACAGGAAAGACATAGGAGAGGAAGGTTACAAAACAAACAAACATACAGTAACAGCAAGCATTCAACAAAAATGTCCAACAACAGTACATCATTAACCATCCAGTTCATTTTATGTCCCCAGAAACTGTGATAAGGTGTTGGGACCTGTCGGAACCGTGAAGTTAGAATAAAAATGGTCTATTCCCTGAATCCAGTAGCTTTAACAGTCAAATGCCCTTGTTTAAAGTTCAGCACTCTGAATACCGAACACAAGTGGTATTACGCATTAAAACCCCTCACTTATCCTACATATAAAATATATTTATTTGATTTAATATAATAATTACTACACAGGATACCAATTATCAATTAGATCACCAAATTCATTGATAGGCAGAGCAATGTGGTGGATCAACCTTCATCAAAATATACAACTCCCAATTCAGTTCTAATTAACAGCTGGTTTACAACAGTTAGACAAAATATTAAATGTCCAATCTAGAGACGTAGGTTCAGCTACCTTGACAAATACTAAATCCTAGATATATAATTGACATGTAACAATCAGAAAAGAGATGAAATGGAAGAAAATGATACCAAACCAAGCTTGTCTTTCTCCAAAAATGCCCAAAACACACACAGCCAAGGTGTGAGCTGGAACCAGATCTTCCGAGAGAAAACAGGACAGAGGAACTTAGTCCAGGATTAGTTATCATTTAAGTCTTTCTTAGTCAATTCAAGATGGTCACCAAATCATGTGACTTCTACTGCTTATCCATATCAAAGTTATAGCTGTTGAGGAGCGATATGTACAAATGCGGTTTCAAGTCTTTATAACCTTTTTTGGAACAAGAGCACATAAAAAATTGGGCATAAAGGCAGGGCTACACTGCACGATTTGCAGGCTATGCACTACAGGTAGTGGCCAAAAAGATGGAAAGACTTGAATAAAAGAAGGACGCAAAGTATTTTGAAAGCAGCTGCTTCCATAGAGGAGTTGCTCCTATTCATTAATTAATTAATGTCAGGGTTGTGTACAACAATTCTGGGCAGGCCTGGTTCCCCACAATTATGGCTATCATGCCGAGAATATGAGACCTCAGTGCCTTCAGAAGAGGGATTCACAGTATTGGGGCATGTTTGGCACGAGCTTCAGTGATGAAGACAGTTCAAGTAGCTGATCGAAGAACAGTGTCTAAGGTGGTACCGGTATGGAACATGGCAGGCAATGTAACAGTCATTACAAAACCCCTACTTCAAATAAATGTAAACAACAGCCGTATATTTTTCCTTTATTTACAATATATTCAGCGTTTAACAATACAAAATGTGATATTTATACTATTATTTGTGATGGTGACTGTACTCCCCCATGTGTCTTATAAGAGTTATGGCTGTTGAGTACATTTAAAAGCATAACGTAACACACCTGTGGGTCCTTTTTCACGTTATTTTATCATATGACATCATAAAATATAATTACGGTTAGCAGATATTAATATCAGAGTGTATAACATTTACATAGTTTCTGTAAAAATGTATGGGTGTGTGCCATGTATGTTACAAGCAGCAGTTCTGTTATGGTATGTCCAATCAGGTGTGCTGGCGGACAGACTGGACTACTGTTCATTGAAGTAATTTCATATGAATATGTTATGATGGGTTAAGTGGTTGGAGCCAATCGCAGAACCCCGAAGGTATCGATAAGTTAAGCTGTAAGTAAACAGCCTAACCACAAACTCTGAATAACAGAGAATAGGAAAAACAATAACAAAAAGGGGAAAACAGAAAAGATCACCCAACGGATGATTTAAGTGCCACAACGACACAAACAAAACGAATAACTTATCCACCGACACCGGGTGTCTGAATGAAAAGATAAACGGCTAGAAGAGCCAAATAACCAGCGTAGAAATGAAACCCGAAAAACAGTCCACAGACTGCCTAACCGAACACAAACCAACTCAGGAGGAGCGAGTAAGTTCCTAAATCAGGTCACATAAAAGAGATCCTACATTTACTAAATGAGATTTCTTAGATCCTAAAGTAAGTTTTTAGTAGTGTCTTTAAAAAGACGCTACCTACCTTACCGGCTAAATCGTAAAAATGGCTTACGATTTCGCATAGAACGAATCCAGGTGCGAGTATTTATAGGAAGGTGATTAGTAATAGGAACCAGCTGACCCGCCTCCAAAGAAGGCGCAACACCGCCATCTGGTGGTGGTTCAGGGGAACAACCGTGACAGGACCCCCCCCTTAAGGGACGACTCCTGACGACCCTTCAGAACCACGCGGTGAAAATCTTGGATCAAAGATGGATCCAAGATGTGCCGGGACGGACCCAACTGCGCTCCTCAGGACCGTAACCCTCCCAGTCCACAAGGAACTGAGTTCCCCTGCCTACTCGCCGCGAGGCCACAACACTCCGTACCGTGTAAGCGGGCCCACCCCAATGATACGAGACGGCGGCGGCGGTATCCCGGGAGGTGCTAAGGCGCTAATAAGTAGTGGTTTTATGCGGGATACATGGAACGTGGGATGTATCCGCATGGATTGTGGGAGCTGTAATTGCACAGTGACAGGGTTAACCTTACGGATGATTTTAAAAGGCCCAATAAAGCGCGGAGCGAGTTTGCGAGACTCTACCCGTAACGGCAGATCTCGTGTAGACAACCAAACCCGTTGACCTACCCTATACGATGGAGCTGCCCGCCGACGGCGATTAGCAAACTCCTTTTGGCGATCAACTGCGCGCAACAGTGCCGTACGAACCCTCCGCCAGGTAGCCCGACAACGTCGCACAAAGGCCGCTGCGGAGGGAACCCCTGCGTCACCCTCCAGCTCAGGAAACAGAGGAGGCTGAAAACCAAACTGAGCCTCGAAAGGAGAGAGACCTGACGACGCATTACGCAGAGTGTTATGGGCGTACTCCGCCCAGGCCAGATGCCGGCTCCACGATGTGGGATTGGCGGAGGCCAGACACCGGAGAGTGTTTTCCATGGTTTGATTGGTGCGTTCAGTCTGTCCATTGGTCTGTGGGTGAAAGCCCGAAGACAGACTGACCGACGCCCCTAAAAGGGAACAAAACGCGCGCCAGAATCTGGACGCAAACTGGGGGCCCCGATCGGACACTACATCTTGCGGCAAGCTGTGAAGGCGAAAGACATGGTCCATCATAAGATGCGCCGTCTCGAGCGCAGACGGCAGCTTGGGAAGCGCAATGAAGTGGGCGGCCTTGGAAAATCTGTCAACTATGACCAAAATGACAGTATGACCGTTAGAGCTGGGCAAGCCGGTGACAAAGTCTAAGGCGATATGACTCCAGGGGCGGTGAGGAACCGGTAAAGGCCGCAGTAACCCTGACGGTGCCAGCTGTGACACCTTATTGCGGGCAACAAACTCCCGCACGTCCCTCTCCATACCCCGCCACCAGAACCGTCTACCCAGGAAATCGTGCGTACGGTGTACGCCTGGGTGACCTGTGAGCCGAGAGGAGTGACCCCACTGCAGTACCTGGGCGCGAGCTCCTGAGGGAACAAAGAGGCACCCCCGTGGACCCCCACCAGGATCCGGCTCAAGGCGTTGGGCCTCATGCACCACTCTTTCTATCTCCCATAAAACTGGAGATAAAATCTGTGCGGTGGGAATAATGGGTGTGGGCGGATGGTCCCGTTCGGACCCATCGTACAAGCGCGACAAGGCGTCAGGTTTAATATTTTTTGAACCAGGACGGTAAGTCAACAAAAAATTAAACCTAGTAAAAAAATAATGCCCATCGAGCTTGCCGCGAATTACGACGTTGAGCCCCTGGATGTATTCTAAATTTTTATGATCCGTCCAGACCGTAAAGGGATGTTCCGCCCTCTAGCCAATGACGCCATTCCTCCAGCGCCATCTTAACCGCTAATAACTCCCGATCTCCTACATTGTAATTCCTCTCGGCAGGCGAAAGGCTCCGAGAAAAATACGCGCATGGATGAACCTTTTGGTCCATGGCCGACCGCTGGGACAGTATAGCCCCTACCCCTAGCTCAGAGGCGTCAACCTCTACAATGAAAGGTAATGAAGGATTGGGAGAAATTAAAATGGGTTCAGAACAGAATCTTCTTTTTAGTTCAGCGAAGGCCGCCTCCGCTTTAGGGACCATTGGAACCGAGAAGAAACAGTCTTTTTGTAAGCGCCGTGATGGGCGCGACCACTGAACTAAAATTGCGGATAAACCGTCTATAAAAATTTGCAAACCCCAAAAACGCTGCACCTGTTTTACAGAGACCGGAGCAGGCCAATCCTTGACCGCAGTCACTTTATTGGGGTCCATTTGGATCCTGCCCTCTGCGACAATGAATCCTAGAAAGGAAACTGAAGGTACGTGAAACACACATTTCTCTGCTTTAACAAATAATTGGGCTTCTAACAAGCATTTTAATACCTGTCTGACGTGTTTCACGTGCTCAGAGAGAGAATTGAGAAAATCAAAATGTCGTCAAGATAAACGAACACCGATTTCTCCAACATCTCTCTGAGTACGTCATTAACAAACGCCTGGAAGACAGCCGGGGCGCGCACGTGAGCCGAATGGCATAACCAGGTATTCGTAATGACCATTGTGCGTATTAAATGCTGTTTTCCACTCATCACCCTGACGGATGCGAACCAAATTATATGCGTTGCGAAGGTCCAACTTGGAAAAAATAGACGCTCCTTGGAGACGTTCAAACACGGAGTTCATAAGTGGAAGAGGATAACGATTCTTTATGGTAATATTATTTAACCTCTATAATCGATACACGGTCGTAATCCCCCATCCTTTTTCCGACAAAAAGAACCCCGCCCCAGCAGGAGACGTGGATGGCCTGATAAAACCATTAGTTAGAGATTCCGAAATGTATCTCTTCATAGCCGCACTCTCAGGTACAGATAGTGAATATAGGGATCCACGTGGGGGAACTGTGCCTGGGTGAAGCTCAATAGCGCAATCATAAGGCCGGTGCGGAGGTAGCTTAGTAGCCCTTTGCTTACTAAACACCTCGCTAAGATCTGAATAAGTCTTTGGAATGCCGGGAGGTAGCGAGTAACATTCCGCACTCATGAGTTCCATTCCCTCCTGATCTTTGGAAACTCGTGCTCAATGGTGTCAGGTCGGAATTTTTTTGGGAATCGAACTGGAGTAGCTAACCGATCTTTTAGGAACTCGTGACAAATTGGGCTCATCGTCCGTAGACGGCATGTCTGCCTCTAAAGAATCAAAAGATAAGGATTCCAGGTCACTAATCTCCTCGGCCGTGGACTCCTCCAGTGGGACTCCCCAATCACACTGAGGATCCCATTCGAGTTCTTTCTCCATCTCATTGGAGTGTACGGATGAGGGAGCATGATTAGGCGAACAGTAAACTGATTCGTCGGTCTCCGAATCGGTCTCGTGACTTTTAGACCCACCGAAACCGGAAGACGACGGAATAAAAGGTAAACACCCAAGTGAACATTGATCCCCCCATTGAACAATAGGGTTTTTATGACTACCCCAGTTCACCTGTGGTTGATGTTTTATTAACCAGGAGTGTCCGAGAACTAATGGGTACGTGTGAGGCTCGACAAAAAAAAACTTTATTTGTTCTGTGTGCTCGCCGTAAGCGATCCGCATGTTTACAGTCTCCGTGGATTCCTTAATGCGACCGAACCCAGCGGACGGCCATCAAGAGCGGTAACACCACAAGATTGTGAAAGAACCCGAACAGGTAAGTGAATTCTTTTAGCCCACCCGAGTCCACAAAACAATCAACAGCTCCTGAATCAAGAAATGCGTTTATTTTAATGTTTTGTCTCCCCCAGGATAGTTCAACAGGAATGAAGGTTCGGAAGAAAGAGGACTGATGTCTCACTACCGGCTTCCGGCCCGATAATGAGACTATTCGTTCTCCCTTAAGTTTGGAACAATTTTTAATAACGTGACCCGTCAGTCGACAGTACCGACAAAAGTCCGCATCCCCTCTGGCCGGGACCCGAAAACTAGCACTGTCTACTTCCATGGGTTCGTCTGCTTTGCCCAAGCGCTAGGAAACAGAGGTAAGAACCCTTTCGTAGGTACCAGGTGCTCTCTGTCCCCTCTCTCTCGCTGGCGTTCCCTAATACGGTTATCGATCCGTATAGCAGTGGTAATTAGTTCATCTAGTGAATCGGAAATGCCAATGGTAGCTAGCGCGTCTCTCACCGGATCAGATAGCGCGTTAGTAAACAACGTTATGAGAGGATTCTCAGGCCACCCTGTAACTCCCGCGAGAGTACGGAAGGAAATAGAGAATTCCGCCACGCTTTGGTTACCCTGGCGCATGCGCGTCAATTTAGTCGCAGATTCGCTGTCGTGAAGCTCGTGGTCAAAACCAACTCCATTCTCTTCATTAAACCCAGCGAGTCTGTCAATACCGGTGCTTGAGAGAGCGAATAAGAGGTACTGCCCACTCGAGGGCTGCCCCCGATAATAATGATAGCACGAGTGCCACTCGCGACTCCTCTGAGCTATATCTAGATGGCTGAGTCTGGAATACGATTTGGCACTGAGCTAAAAACCCCGACATTTACCGGACTCGCCGCTAAAACGAGGAGGAAGCTGAATCTTTGCCTCTCGTAATCCCTCTCCCACAGGTGTGCCCCAGCGAGGAGTGACGACCGGATTAGGACCGGCGAATCCCACCGCAGTTTGGGGACGACCGTCGGCCATTGTCTGGATCAAGCCCTCCAGTCTTTGAACAGACGAGACCATACTAGCCTGGTTGTCTTGCATGACTCGTTGTTGTTCTAATAAAATTTCTATGGTCGTTCTCTGTCTCTCCATTTCTCTGCTTTGCAACTCTGCTATTTGTTCGATACCACGAGGATCAGCTGACGCCGCGTTCATGGCGAAATCGTACTGTTATGATGGGTTAAGTGGTTGGAGCCAATCGCAGAACCCCGAAGGTATCGATAAGTTAAGCTGTAAGTAAACAGCCTAACCACAAACTCTGAATAACAGAGAATAGGAAAAACAATAACAAAAAGGGGAAAACAGAAAAGATCACCCAACGGATGATTTAAGTGCCACAACGACACAAACAAAACGAATAACTTATCCACCGACACCGGGTGTCTGAATGAAAAGATAAACGGCTAGAAGAGCCAAATAACCAGCGTAGAAATGAAACCCGAAAAACAGTCCACAGACTGCCTAACCGGAACACAAACCAACTCAGGAGGAGCGAGTAAGTTCCCTAAATCAGGTCACATAAAAGAGATCCTACATTTACTAAATGAGATTTCTTAGATCCTAAAGTAAGTTTTTAGTAGTGTCTTTAAAAAGACGCTACCTACCTTACCGGCTAAATCGTAAAAATGGCTTACGATTTCGCATAGAACGAATCCAGGTGCGAGTATTTATAGGAAGGTGATTAGTAATAGGAACCAGCTGACCCGCCTCCAAAGAAGGCGCAACACCGCCATCTGGTGGTGGTTCAGGGGAACAACCGTGACAGAATAGCAATGAAACACATCCTAAAGTATTGTAAAGTATTTTAATCTTTGGTTGGCAAAGTTCGTTAATAGGAGTACTTTAGATCTCACACCACTCTCATTCATAACAGCCTTGGAACCACATTTTACAATTACATTTATGTTACAGCTACCATTGTAGCACTTTATGTATTCATCAATGATATTTAAGCTCCCTGCTTTATGATAATATTGACTAGTACTATGGATGTTGTGTTGTGAGAAGAAGTGTTTGTGCACTGAATTTGACCTGGTAATTCGCTTTGTACAAAGGCGCCTGCAAATTTGTATACTGTGCTGGAAAAAACTTGGGAAAATTGTTATTGTTGAGATACACTTGCCGACAAATGATTGTGTGGAAAGAAATGCTCAGTCCTCAATCCTCAGTCCTCTTTACTAGGGATCTTTCCTTATTTCTATAAGATCCTCTGTTGCCTCAACCTCCTCTCTACCTCTAGTTTCAGGGGCCGCCTGGCTGGTTGTTGATCTGTCTGAGTAAAAGGCATTCTCCATCCAGCGCATGCTAATGCTCCTGCCCATGAAGATGTATATTATGGGGTTTATACAGCTGTTAAATGCCACCAGGACAGTGCTAATGGGTAGCCCCACTGTGAACAGCTCTTTGGGGAATGATGCAAAACTAAGTTTCATAACCATGAGAGTATGATAAGGCCCCCAGCACAGAAAATAGGCAATGATCATGACCCTAATGGTCCTGTATGACCTGGAGGCCTTAATGTGGAAGCTGTCCCTCTTCATAGACACAAGGCAGGAGGTGACAAATATCATGAAAACGGGAAACAACCATCCAAAAATAAGACGGGTGAACACAACCTTCCGCTCCACGTCTGTTGATACATAGTTGTCATGGCAAACCACTCCGCTGAGTGTCACGCGAGAACTCCTCAATAAAAGAGAAGGGATGCTCAAAAGGCCTCCGATGAACCAGGACAGCAGGACCATGCTTTTGGATACAGTGCGAGAGCAACACATCCGAGAGGCCAAGGCTGAGGAGCAGCGGTCCACGCTCAGCAATGCAATCATCAAGGCGGTAGAGTGCATGTTCATGTACATCACGTAAGAACAAATCTTGCACATAGTCCCTCTGAAACGCCAAGTTAAGTAATCGAGGGTAGAGACCATTTGGAAAGGCAGGAATAGGACGACCACGAGGTCAGTGACGGACAGGCCGAGGAACCAGACGGTCGATGCCGTCTTGTCCATCTTGCAGGAAATCATGTAGATCACAAGGATGTTGAGTGGCAGCCCCAGCAGAATAATTATGGAGTACATTCCAATATACATGTGCTGAAGGCCTCTTCTCATTGGATTTTCATTTTCAGTGATGTACACATTGTTGTCTGTATCATTGTAATCATAATCAATATCATTAAAAGTATTATTTCCCAACATTTTTGACTTTAGTTTCCTGTAAAAAACAAAGAGAAACCTCATTAAAATCAACATTTAAGACAACAAAAAACAAGAAAAGTGTAGACATTCAATACCAAGTCATTCACCCACAGCTAACAGTACACAATAATAAATAATGTTGCATTGGATTTAGACATGTTACATGACTACAGTAGTTTGAGTCCCCCATGCAACAGCAGACTTATCTTTGGAAAACAAACAACAATAAACAAAACTCCCCAACCATAGCACATTGGTTAAAGGACTTTATCTATAGACACTATGATTTTAATATCCATAGAAAAGGGTACAATTGGCCCTCAAATACCCTGGAAAAGCAGAAACTGAAGTTGCAAAACTTCTGGGAGGAAACTCAATATTTACTTTCAATATTTTCCAACACATTGAACTTCCATAAGGGCAGGAGCAGTGTGGTATCCGTTCCATTCAAGGTTGAGGTAAGGAAGTGCTTACATTTAGTTACTAGACTCAAATTGTCTAGGGGTTGTTTTTGTTCGTAACCTCAACTTCACAGTTTACTGTATTATTGACTATTCAGGATGATTCTGAGGGAATATCAAAACTGCTGGAGTAGTTGATATTTCTTATTGTGTATTTGTACCAACCTTTAGACAAACATCCCAAATGTGACAGAATCTCCACCTGTAAGCTCAAGGTGATGCATACGATTGGATTGTTTTTTTCCGGATGAGAGAGGCGTCAAGGACTTGCCCTGTTTACTGAAAAATTAAATTAAATGTTTTCAATGGGCGGGTTCAAGTCATATCTTCAGATTCCGCACTGGAGCACTTTAATTTCTAGAAGCGGGTTTACAACAATTTACAGCACAACAGAAAAGACATAGGAGAGGAAGGTTACAAAACAAACAAACATACAGTAACAGCAATCATTCAACAAAAATTTCCAACAACAGTACATCATTAACCATCCAGTTCATTTTATGTCGCCAGAAACTGTGATAAGGTGTTGGGACCTGTCGGAACCGTGAAGTTAGAATAAAAATGGTCTATTCCCTGAATCCAGTAGCCTTAACAGTCAAATGCCCTTGTTTAAAGTTCAGCACTCTGATTACTGAACACAAGTGGTATTGCACGTTAAAACCCCTCACTTATCCTACATGTCAAATATATTTATTTGATTTAATATAATAATTACTACAGTACACAGGATACCAATGATCAATTAAATCACTGAATTCGTTGATAGGCAGCGCAATCTGGTGGATCAACCTTCATCAAAATATACAACCCACAATTCAATTAAAATTGACAGCTGGTTTATTCAGTTACAATGGTTAGACAAAATATTCAACGTCCAATCTACAGACGTAGGTTCAACTACCTTAACAAATACTAAACATAAGACATAAAATTGTAACAATCACAAAAGAGATTAAATGGAAGAAAGTGATTACAAACCGAGTTTGTCTCTCTCCAAGAATGGCAAAAACACACACAGCCGAGGTGTGAGCTGGAACCAGATCTTCCAAGAGAAAACAGGACAGAGAAACTTCTAGAATTCCCATCATAAAGTCTGCCTCGTATCACCAACAGGTCAGACTTTAAGTGTTGGGGGGTGGGTTGGCTCACTCCCTTCTTAACCAATAGTTTACGATTTGGGGGAAGGTCCAGGGAAAGCCAGGTTCGGAACCTGGTTTGCCCAGGCTTGTACCTCCCCAACATTCCCTCTATTGTGAAGGTTTAATTACTATCACACCCTCAGGTAAAATGCACTGGGGAATTTGTTTTTAAAACATTATCACAGTAGGGAACAATTTATGTCCACTGACAGTACATCATTAACCATCTAGTCCATTTTATGTCCCCAGAAACTGTAATAAGGCGTTGGGACCTGTCGGAATCGTGAAGTTAGAATAAAAATGCTGACCCCACTTATCTTAAAAAATCTTTGGTATTGTTGTAGAATTGGAACGCTGCCCCAAAACAGCACAATCGTCAGAGTCTGAGGTAAATACGGTTTATTGCATATAACACAAGGTTAGATACAACAACCTGGCTGAATTTGCGCAAAAACAGTTGCCCCCCTCTTCCGTGCACACATTTTTAATCTCCTCCATTCCTCCTTGGAGGTTGGCCACCACGCCCCCCTGGCTCGACCCCTCCCTGACTTCGTAGAGGCCCATCCTTCTGAAGCCCCTTCAACTTCGCCTTTTTCATTCTTTCCCCATTTAACAGATTAATAAAAGGATAAACAGACATAGCCAAATCTTGAGCAAACATACACAGACTTAGGCAGAAATGACCAGCCTTGGGCTAGCATATAACCAACCTTGAGCTGCCCCAACTGTGTATTATGCCTTTGCTTAAATTGTTTAACTTAATAACAGCTTTATTAATACAGGAATACATTTTTGCCCCATACTTTATTCAATGGCCTAATGCCAGTGATCTATAATTTTAATACGCTTGTTATGCAGCCCAAATGCTGGCAAAATATGTATATACAGGATCTCTATTACAAAGTTAAACATTTAAAGTGTGGTGGAATTTAGCTCTGTCCCTCTCTGCTTAAGAGCAGCGCTTGGCCGAGCCCATAAATT